>OW028737.1:34760796-35960796 GCA_932294355.1 Aporophyla lueneburgensis | reverse complement strand
CCCACGTATTTATCTCTTTTAGTTTTTTTTATATAAATTCACGAAAAAGACGTGACTTTTCCATGAAAAAAATGAATATTAGTTCTCAAAAAGTAGTTGTTCAAGATAATAATTTGAAATTAATATTATTAATAGAGCTCATTTGAGAGCATATTTACACGTCTTTATTTTTTTTTATCTCTTTTAGTTTCGGAGTAAAAAAATATTTTCTTATTTTTGTTTTTATTTTTTTTCTCCGCAAAGACGCAAAAGTGCGACTTGGGACTAGAACTGAGATATTGTCCACAATAAGGTCTATTACTCATAAAAAAATCAAGTCGCACTATTGCGGCGTTTAGGAGAAACAGGTGTTTAAATCTTAAGGTCAAATAATACACTCCAGGGTTGTCACTCTGAGGTCAAATAAATAAATACATATTTTATTATGAAATGTGTATTGCATGGACGTCTCGCTCAAACTATAGATTTACAGAGCATATAATAATTATATATATATAGTGTTTTTTTTTATTTGGGACATAAGGAAATTCATAACCATATGAGATACAGAGAGACTGTCTTAGGAAACATTTATTTTTGATTTGGAAAAAAATGGCATAAAAAAATTTTTGGTCAACCGCGAGTTGGCCATTGAGTAATTTTGATGAAAAAATGTTTTGATGATTGTATCGGAAGAAAAAAATCAGGACAACGGAAGTTAGTCAAATCTAATGAAAATATTTTTCCATACAAAACAGATTAGAACAGATAGACAGACTATACGAGTACTACCTACCGTGCTGCGGTGGTTAATAGTTTGACCGTGTCGAAAGGCTTTCCACGTTGTGTAACGATTACTATTTAGACCCGTTTTAAAAACCTGTATTATAAATATATATGTAAATTTCCCAGTATCACTACATATTATAAAACAAAGTCTCTCGCCGTCTCTGTCTGTCTGTCTGTCTGTTCGCGATAAACTCGGAAAGTACTGCACGGATTTTCATACGGTTTTCAACAATAGATAGAGCAATTCTTGTGGAAGGTTTTTGTGTATAGTAAGTTTAAGTTTTATACAAACTAACGACCTTTTGAGTTATAACAAAACAATGTATGGTAGGATTGTACCTCTTTAATAGATCTACAAAAAAGTCCGTGGTGGTATATGGTATATGTCTATCTTATAAGGAAAACCCGCAGTAACCATTTTTTGCGTTTACTTAAAACAGTAAAATGATCGGTTGTTTACGAACCTATTTTTAACAATACCGTATTAATCCTCATTCAAATAAATTTAATAAAATAAAAAAATCTGCTTATCTATTGCCTCTAAGGCGGAACAAAGTTCGCCGGGTCAGCTAGTAAAACAACAAAAAAGAAACATTACTCATATAAATCGCACTCATTAGTTAGTGTTAATGTTAGATCATTTAAATCATCAACATCATTCGAAGGATTTTCGTCGTCCTCCTCTGCGGACTGTAATGTCTCCACATCAATTGCTTTTAAAAGTTCACAAACAGCAGACGGCAAAGGAGGCCGTTTTGAGAATCTTCGACGATCACTGAGATGAGCCATAGAAATTAGTGGATCAGACGATTCTAGTGCACGATGAAAAAGGTCGGTCATTGTACTAATCCTGTTCATTTTACGACAGTGATGTTCTCTATCTGAGCGCCAGAATTTGTTTCGTGACTCAGCTGCTTGTTCTGAAAGCATCCCAACAGGCAGTGAACAGGAATCAATAATCTCTTCACCGTGTACAAGTATTTTATGAACTGTCACCGTCATTGGGTGCCAATTATATGATTGAACGTACCGCTCTGCGAGAGACCGGCAAAAATGCCCGAATTTTTTGGCGTCAATAGAATACTCGCTAGATATTGTCACTAGAATAGTATGAAATCCATCAAGTAACCATGAAGGTAGACCTAAAATCTCACCAAATATGCCACGGTACTTGTCTGAAAGTGCAGTCCTAGCCGAGTTTCCATCATTCGTAGTGCCCGCATTCGGCTTCACTACGTCTACTAATAATCCAATCTTCTCCCTAATCTCTGCCTGGATTCTTTTTTTTCTTGCTTCAACAATATGGCTTTCGTTGCTGCCTTTAATGATTCGCCATTTTTGTACAAATGGATCATTTTTATAGCTAAGGTGCAATAAAAACTCAAAAATACGTATCCACGCATGAAGGGGATTGATACCATATCGCATATTTTCTTTTATAGTTTGTTTTGTATAAGACATTTCCAAATTATTGAATTGGGTAGCTGTAACTTTACAAAACGGGCATCTTAACTGTGAAGTAGTTCCGGTAATTATATTTAGGACTTTGCCATCTATTACGCTCAATGTTAAATTATAAGAAAACGTTAAGTTGTGACCTTCTGAAGTTTGTATATTTATTGGTAACAAACTTTTAATTTGTTCTTCAACCCAGTTTTTTTCGTAAAGAATAAGGTCACTTGTTTCTTTTTTAAACTGGATGTGCAGTGGGCGACAAAATCTGTACGATTGGGGTGTAGGATTTAACCAGGCAGTAAAATCGTTATCCATTACTATGCGTATGGGAATAAGGGTTGTGGCAAAAAGACTGTTTTCATTTATAAGCGTTTCTTCGGTTTCTTGTTGGAAGCTCTGCTTATAAAATGAATGCCCAGTGCAACCATCAAATCCCCAGGACCCCTGAAATTCACACTTAACCTCCTGACTACCTTTTCTATGGCAATATGCAATAAAAGCAGCCTCGCAGCTTAGGACAATTCTTTGAATTGTGTGAGTGAGTAAACCTTGTAGTGACACTGATGCTTCCATTTCAGACACTTTTATTTCCTCTGTTGGATAGCATGCTTTTCTAGCAATAAGGACTTTATTGTAAGCGGGATATGCAGGGAATCCTCGGTTGTTTAAGTCCTTACGTAGTCCCCTGTATGTTTCCACACTCAACTTTCTGTCAATAATAACACCTAAGGCTTCATCTGGTGTGTAAGGTTCTTGCACCACAGAAATTCTTTGCCTTACAGTTGAAGCTCGTTTTGGTGATACTAAACATGTATTTATGATTTCTTCTAAATCTTTAGAAGCTTTGGGTGTTATTTTAGATCCTTTATCAGAAGAAGCTATAGAAGTAAAAGCCTTTATTACTTTTTTTTGAGGTTCACTCTCTAACGACTCCATAATGCGTTTCCTAACTTTAAGGTCTTGTTTATAGCTTAAATTAGAAGAATTATCCATCAATGTACTGCACGGCGCGCCAAGAGTCGTATCGGCCCCAGTGGACTTCTTGAGGTCTTCTGGTACATCGTCGATGAACAATTTATTTAAAAAAACGCCATGTTTGTCTGTAAACCTCTTTTTATTTCTTTTACATCCTTTGTAATAATTAGTAGCTTTTTGGAGAAAGGGTTTAACGATTTCATTCACAAGTCTGTCCTTTTCGCTGAATGTAAGATCTTTAAGGTGTTCACCTACTTCTCTGTAAACTATGATCATCAAGTCTGAGGATGTGAGATCTTCTGGTGAACCATTTTTCTTATATTTTTTGCTCTCCGCATAAAAAGATTCGAAAATCTTTAAACGTGTACAACCTCCTCGTGTATTTGCGGATACTTCCGGAGTTTGAGAAGTACCGGCTGTGGCGCAATTCACAGCATCACTTGCCACTCGTGTACCAACATGAGGGTTGGCGCCCTCATGCCCCCCTTGCAATAAGTCCTCCGATCGGGGCTCGGAAGGACATCCCCCAGCAGGTTGGGTAAGCCCCTGCTGAGGCAAAGTGGCGCCATGGGTCTGTAACGGCTCCATGGTGCCTCACCCCCGTTTCTCCAGGTTGCAAGTATAGCATGGGGTTTTAGCCTATGCCTCACGAGGGTGGACCCCTTCCCATGCTACGTGCAACCCTTCATTGAAAATACTCTCAATAAAAGTTCTACAAAAGCTATATATAAAAGGTCAAACAAAGTGACAGCCCTAGCATTAATTTTCAAAATTCTATTTCTCCTAAACGCCGCAATAGTGCGACTTGATTTTTTTATGAGTAATAGACCTTATTGAGAACAATATCTCAGTTCTAGTCTCAAGTCGCACTTTTGCGTCTTTGCGGAGAAAAAAAATTAAAACAAAAATAAGAAAATATTTTTTTACTCAGAAACTAAAAGAGATTAAAAAAAAATAAAAACGTGTAAATATACTCTCAAATGAGCTCTATTAATAATATTAGTTTCAAATTATTATCTTGAACAACTACTTTTTGAGAACTGATATTCATTTTTTTCATGGAAAGGTCACGTCTTTTTCATGAATTTATATAAAAAAAACTAAAAGAGATAAATACGTGGGAGTTCTACTCGTGCTTTATAAATACGATCCTTGACTTATAAATGCAATAAACCCAAGTGGGAAATTTTTTGAGGCTTTTGGAACACTGTGCCGCGCGGAGACGCGTCTCTGGACACCTCGCCCGTGCGTGTAGCTCAAATAGAAGTTTGCAAACTTTGAGTTTTTCGTTTTTCCAAGCAAATCAGTACTTACGAAATCCACCTAACCGATACAATATTCCCTATACATCAAAATATCTTTGCAACCAGGTGTCGCATTTCGAAGCTGTTTTCAGCTGAATCGCTTGTATTTAGGTACCGATTGACTATTTTAACTGAAAGAATTGACAAAACGCGAAAAAATTTTCATTTTTCGCCATTATCTTAGAAAAATTCAGAATATTTTTGTACTGAACCACATATCCATTTTTATTTCAAAATTCTTACTGCTAACCCTAATTGTATTAGTTTAAATAGCAACTTACCTGCCTTACCTGTATTCTGGCGAGCGTTCCGCGAGCTGGAGTCTCGTTCGGTGGAGTTATTACAAGTTTTTCAAAAAATTTCCCTTAAAAATCACGTTTTTGGACCCTAATTTTAAAATTTCCTGCCGTGAAAACTAAAGTAACGCCGTAGTTAGCTGGCCCGCGCGGAGACGCGTCTCTGGACACCTCGCCCGTGCGTGTAGCTCAAATAGAAGTTTGCAAACTTTGAGTTTTTCGTTTTTCCAAGCAAATCAGTACTTACGAAATCCACCTAACCGATACAATATTCCCTATACATCAAAATATCTTTGCAACCAGGTGTCGCATTTCGAAGCTGTTTTCAGCTGAATCGCTTGTATTTAGGTACCGATTGACTATTTTAACTGAAAGAATTGACAAAACGCGAAAAAATTTTCATTTTTCGCCATTATCTTAGAAAAATTCAGAATATTTTTGTACTGAACCACATATCCATTTTTATTTCAAAATTCTTACTGCTAACCCTAATTGTATTAGTTTAAATAGCAACTTACCTGCCTTACCTGTATTCTGGCGAGCGTTCCGCGAGCTGGAGTCTCGTTCGGTGGAGTTATTACAAGTTTTTCAAAAAATTTCCCTTAAAAATCACGTTTTTGGACCCTAATTTTAAAATTTCCTGCCGTGAAAACTAAAGTAACGCCGTAGTTAGCTGGCCCGCGCGGAGACGCGTCTCTGGACACCTCGCCCGTGCGTGTAGCTCAAATAGAAGTTTGCAAACTTTGAGTTTTTCGTTTTTCCAAGCAAATCAGTACTTACGAAATCCACCTAACCGATACAATATTCCCTATACATCAAAATATCTTTGCAACCAGGTGTCGCATTTCGAAGCTGTTTTCAGCTGAATCGCTTGTATTTAGGTACCGATTGACTATTTTAACTGAAAGAATTGACAAAACGCGAAAAAATTTTCATTTTTCGCCATTATCTTAGAAAAATTCAGAATATTTTTGTACTGAACCACATATCCATTTTTATTTCAAAATTCTTACTGCTAACCCTAATTGTATTAGTTTAAATAGCAACTTACCTGCCTTACCTGTATTCTGGCGAGCGTTCCGCGAGCTGGAGTCTCGTTCGGTGGAGTTATTACAAGTTTTTCAAAAAATTTCCCTTAAAAATCACGTTTTTGGACCCTAATTTTAAAATTTCCTGCCGTGAAAACTAAAGTAACGCCGTAGTTAGCTGGCCCGCGCGGAGACGCGTCTCTGGACACCTCGCCCGTGCGTGTAGCTCAAATAGAAGTTTGCAAACTTTGAGTTTTTCGTTTTTCCAAGCAAATCAGTACTTACGAAATCCACCTAACCGATACAATATTCCCTATACATCAAAATATCTTTGCAACCAGGTGTCGCATTTCGAAGCTGTTTTCAGCTGAATCGCTTGTATTTAGGTACCGATTGACTATTTTAACTGAAAGAATTGACAAAACGCGAAAAAATTTTCATTTTTCGCCATTATCTTAGAAAAATTCAGAATATTTTTGTACTGAACCACATATCCATTTTTATTTCAAAATTCTTACTGCTAACCCTAATTGTATTAGTTTAAATAGCAACTTACCTGCCTTACCTGTATTCTGGCGAGCGTTCCGCGAGCTGGAGTCTCGTTCGGTGGAGTTATTACAAGTTTTTCAAAAAATTTCCCTTAAAAATCACGTTTTTGGACCCTAATTTTAAAATTTCCTGCCGTGAAAACTAAAGTAACGCCGTAGTTAGCTGGCCCGCGCGGAGACGCGTCTCTGGACACCTCGCCCGTGCGTGTAGCTCAAATAGAAGTTTGCAAACTTTGAGTTTTTCGTTTTTCCAAGCAAATCAGTACTTACGAAATCCACCTAACCGATACAATATTCCCTATACATCAAAATATCTTTGCAACCAGGTGTCGCATTTTGAAGCTGTTTTCAGCTGAATCGCTTGTATTTAGGTACCGATTGACTATTTTAACTGAAAGAATTGACAAAACGCGAAAAAATTTTCATTTTTCGCCATTATCTTAGAAAAATTCAGAATATTTTTGTACTGAACCACATATCCATTTTTATTTCAAAATTCTTACTGCTAACCCTAATTGTATTAGTTTAAATAGCAACTTACCTGCCTTACCTGTATTCTGGCGAGCGTTCCGCGAGCTGGAGTCTCGTTCGGTGGAGTTATTACAAGTTTTTCAAAAAATTTCCCTTAAAAATCACGTTTTTGGACCCTAATTTTAAAATTTCCTGCCGTGAAAACTAAAGTAACGCCGTAGTTAGCTGGCCCGCGCGGAGACGCGTCTCTGGACACCTCGCCCGTGCGTGTAGCTCAAATAGAAGTTTGCAAACTTTGAGTTTTTCGTTTTTCCAAGCAAATCAGTACTTACGAAATCCACCTAACCGATACAATATTCCCTATACATCAAAATATCTTTGCAACCAGGTGTCGCATTTCGAAGCTGTTTTCAGCTGAATCGCTTGTATTTAGGTACCGATTGACTATTTTAACTGAAAGAATTGACAAAACGCGAAAAAATTTTCATTTTTCGCCATTATCTTAGAAAAATTCAGAATATTTTTGTACTGAACCACATATCCATTTTTATTTCAAAATTCTTACTGCTAACCCTAATTGTATTAGTTTAAATAGCAACTTACCTGCCTTACCTGTATTCTGGCGAGCGTTCCGCGAGCTGGAGTCTCGTTCGGTGGAGTTATTACAAGTTTTTCAAAAAATTTCCCTTAAAAATCACGTTTTTGGACCCTAATTTTAAAATTTCCTGCCGTGAAAACTAAAGTAACGCCGTAGTTAGCTGGCCCGCGCGGAGACGCGTCTCTGGACACCTCGCCCGTGCGTGTAGCTCAAATAGAAGTTTGCAAACTTTGAGTTTTTCGTTTTTCCAAGCAAATCAGTACTTACGAAATCCACCTAACCGATACAATATTCCCTATACATCAAAATATCTTTGCAACCAGGTGTCGCATTTCGAAGCTGTTTTCAGCTGAATCGCTTGTATTTAGGTACCGATTGACTATTTTAACTGAAAGAATTGACAAAACGCGAAAAAATTTTCATTTTTCGCCATTATCTTAGAAAAATTCAGAATATTTTTGTACTGAACCACATATCCATTTTTATTTCAAAATTCTTACTGCTAACCCTAATTGTATTAGTTTAAATAGCAACTTACCTGCCTTACCTGTATTCTGGCGAGCGTTCCGCGAGCTGGAGTCTCGTTCGGTGGAGTTATTACAAGTTTTTCAAAAAATTTCCCTTAAAAATCACGTTTTTGGACCCTAATTTTAAAATTTCCTGCCGTGAAAACTAAAGTAACGCCGTAGTTAGCTGGCCCGCGCGGAGACGCGTCTCTGGACACCTCGCCCGTGCGTGTAGCTCAAATAGAAGTTTGCAAACTTTGAGTTTTTCGTTTTTCCAAGCAAATCAGTACTTACGAAATCCACCTAACCGATACAATATTCCCTATACATCAAAATATCTTTGCAACCAGGTGTCGCATTTCGAAGCTGTTTTCAGCTGAATCGCTTGTATTTAGGTACCGATTGACTATTTTAACTGAAAGAATTGACAAAACGCGAAAAAATTTTCATTTTTCGCCATTATCTTAGAAAAATTCAGAATATTTTTGTACTGAACCACATATCCATTTTTATTTCAAAATTCTTACTGCTAACCCTAATTGTATTAGTTTAAATAGCAACTTACCTGCCTTACCTGTATTCTGGCGAGCGTTCCGCGAGCTGGAGTCTCGTTCGGTGGAGTTATTACAAGTTTTTCAAAAAATTTCCCTTAAAAATCACGTTTTTGGACCCTAATTTTAAAATTTCCTGCCGTGAAAACTAAAGTAACGCCGTAGTTAGCTGGCCCGCGCGGAGACGCGTCTCTGGACACCTCGCCCGTGCGTGTAGCTCAAATAGAAGTTTGCAAACTTTGAGTTTTTCGTTTTTCCAAGCAAATCAGTACTTACGAAATCCACCTAACCGATACAATATTCCCTATACATCAAAATATCTTTGCAACCAGGTGTCGCATTTCGAAGCTGTTTTCAGCTGAATCGCTTGTATTTAGGTACCGATTGACTATTTTAACTGAAAGAATTGACAAAACGCGAAAAAATTTTCATTTTTCGCCATTATCTTAGAAAAATTCAGAATATTTTTGTACTGAACCACATATCCATTTTTATTTCAAAATTCTTACTGCTAACCCTAATTGTATTAGTTTAAATAGCAACTTACCTGCCTTACCTGTATTCTGGCGAGCGTTCCGCGAGCTGGAGTCTCGTTCGGTGGAGTTATTACAAGTTTTTCAAAAAATTTCCCTTAAAAATCACGTTTTTGGACCCTAATTTTAAAATTTCCTGCCGTGAAAACTAAAGTAACGCCGTAGTTAGCTGGCCCGCGCGGAGACGCGTCTCTGGACACCTCGCCCGTGCGTGTAGCTCAAATAGAAGTTTGCAAACTTTGAGTTTTTCGTTTTTCCAAGCAAATCAGTACTTACGAAATCCACCTAACCGATACAATATTCCCTATACATCAAAATATCTTTGCAACCAGGTGTCGCATTTCGAAGCTGTTTTCAGCTGAATCGCTTGTATTTAGGTACCGATTGACTATTTTAACTGAAAGAATTGACAAAACGCGAAAAAATTTTCATTTTTCGCCATTATCTTAGAAAAATTCAGAATATTTTTGTACTGAACCACATATCCATTTTTATTTCAAAATTCTTACTGCTAACCCTAATTGTATTAGTTTAAATAGCAACTTACCTGCCTTACCTGTATTCTGGCGAGCGTTCCGCGAGCTGGAGTCTCGTTCGGTGGAGTTATTACAAGTTTTTCAAAAAAATTCCCTTAAAAATCACGTTTTTGGACCCTAATTTTAAAATTTCCTGCCGTGAAAACTAAAGTAACGCCGTAGTTAGCTGGCCCGCGCGGAGACGCGTCTCTGGACACCTCGCCCGTGCGTGTAGCTCAAATAGAAGTTTGCAAACTTTGAGTTTTTCGTTTTTCCAAGCAAATCAGTACTTACGAAATCCACCTAACCGATACAATATGGGGTGCTTGGACAGGAAACCTCCTCGTGTGCCCGGGGGTTGGAGTTCCCTTATGGATACGTCCGGGGGGAAGGCCAATGTCCGGGACGGTGCATCCTGGGGTGCGGGCAAGGACTCCCCATTAGGTACTGTGTGCCTAAGGGGTCTCGGTGTCCGTACGCTAATGTCCTGTCGGAGGAACGCTCCACCGTGTGTCCCTCTGATCTTAGCAGAGGCGCACAGCGGTGGAGTAAGAGCGGGCTCGGTGTGCACTAACCTGCCGCCGGGCAGGCAAGAAGGAAGGTACTCCTTCTGCCACCGTTAGTCTCGTAGCCCCGAAGATCGTCACGGTCATGTCTCTGACTTTTGACGGGGGTCGAGGGTCTTGGCTTAATTGCCCGGGCCGCGAGGTAGAAAACCTCTATAAAAAATCACCCCAAACCTCCAAGAGGCGGCGCACCGTGAGGGAGGTTGACAGCTTGACTAATGGGTAGCTGAATTAGTCACTAGTGCGAACCACTGGATTTCTTTTATAAACATGTTTTTACTCGTGGGAACAGATATGGAAAATTTTTTAAAAAACCCAAAACCCAATGATGTGGAAGGGAGCGATGCGGGGTCGGAGTCCGACGCCGCGTCGAGTGCGAAGGGCTCGCGTGCGAGCCTGAAGCGAGGAGTGGTGAGCGCTGCTGGGAGGAACCGTGAGTTCTCCCAGAAGCGCCCCAAATCGGGGGAAGCCCAAGAGTCGTCTTCTGACGGCGGGCTGAGCTCGGCCCGCCGAAAAATATCACGGCGGGGTGGGCTCAACGAGAGGGGCACGGGCCGAGGGCTCCCTACCAGGGAGGCCAGCAAGCCGAGCCGGGCAGGCTCAGCTGAGATGACCCAGGGAGAGGTGAGGCTAGCCACGGAGGGGTATCCCTCTGGAGGGACCAGCAGCAGGGCCCTCTCAGAGTCCTCCGGTGGCGAGCCAGACCCTGCCATTGGCTCCAATTCGGAGCAACTGGTCAGGTTTGCGGAGGTCGTGGCTGGGGCGGTCAAGTTGGTGTCCTTGAAAAAGATTCAGTCTTCAAAGGACAAGGCCATATCCGCAGCCACGGAAACCATCGTGGCGGCAGCGAAGGCCATTCGGTCAGAGCCTCCGTCCGATGGACTGGCGGCGGAGGTGGCCCGGTTGACTGCCGCCATCGAGCTCCTCCGGAAGGAAAATGAGGAGCTCCGAGCGGACCTGGCCGCGCTCCGAGGAGCCGGCCCACGGGAGGTGTCAAAGGGGGGGTTACGGCATGGGCAGGGCGGGCCCCTGCCTGCCGAGGACCAGGCGCTGACCCTGGTGCGGCAGGAGCTCGCTGCCATCCACAGCAGATTTTCTGCTCTGGAGGCCGTTGTCCTGCGCCCCCCGCTAGCGGCAAGCCGGCCGGTTTCGGTTTCGGGCCAGCCTAGGGCGGCCTCGAGTCAGCCGAAGGCGGCCTCGGGCCAGCCGAAGGCAGCCTCGGCCCAGCCGAAGGTAGCCTCGGGCCAGCCAAAGGCGGCCTCGTTTGCTGCCACCGCCGCGTCTGTCCCAGCCAAAGGGTCGGGGCAGACAAAAGGCCGGCCCAAGCAGGCCCCCGGGAGGACCCCAGCGACGGAAGTGAGAGGGCCGCCAATGCCATCCGCTCCTGCTAGATCTCCCCCTGCCACCGCCGAATGGCAAGTGGTCGGGGAGAAAAAGAAGGCGGGCAAAGCGGCTAGGAAGGCCCGAAATAAAAAGAGGCAGCAGCGACGCAAGAAGAGCAGCGTTGCGGCTAGGCTTCGCGCCCCGAAGTCCGCAGCTGTAGTGATTACACTACAGCCGGAAGCGGAAAAGAAGGGCGTAACCTATCGCGACCTGCTCTCTAAGGCGAGGACGGCGGTGGACCTCAAGGAGCTTGGCGTTGCCGATGGCCTCCGGTTAAGGGTCACCCTGACTGGGGCCCGGATGCTGGAGGTCCCGGGTGCGGACAGCGGCCCGACCGCTGACGCTCTGGCCGAAAGGCTCAGGGCGTCCTTAGATGCGGACGAGGCCCGTGTGTCCAGGCCCACCAAGTGCGCTGACGTGCGCATCATGGGCCTGGACGACTGCGCAACGGAGGCAGAGGTGGTGGCCGCCATCGTCAGGACGGGGGAATGCTCTGCCGAACAGGTTAGGGCAGGCACCATCCGTCCTGACAAAACCGGGATGCGAGCCGTAACGGTGAGCTGTCCCGTGTCGGCGGCCCAAAAAATAACAGGGGAGGGCCGAAGGCTCCTGGTGGGCTGGGTCTCTGCGCAGGTCAAACTGCTGGAGCCCAGACCTCTGAGGTGCTTCCGCTGCCAAATGGGCAACCATGTGGGAGTGACATGCACCTCGGAGGTAGATCGCAGCGGTCACTGCTTCCGCTGCGGTCAGCCCGGTCACAAGGCCGGCTCGTGCGATGCCATGCCGCACTGCTACCTATGTGCGGCAGCTGGCAAGCCGGCCGATCACCGGGCGGGAGGTAAGGCCTGCGCTCCACCCGCCAAGGCCAGGGGCGGGGGCAAGCCCTCCGCCACCGCCGTCACCGCTGCTGCCGATGCCGGCTCGACCACATCTGTCGCTGCCGGTAACGCCACAGCAGGGCCCTCACAGGGGGCTCGGGAGGGGGCTGATATGGACTGTCAGTAATGGCTGCTCCATTACGCCTCCTCCAGGCGAACATCAACCACTGCGCCTCTGCTCAGGATCTTTTGCTCCAGAGCATGGCGCAGTGGTCGATTAACATCGCCGTGGTCGCTGAGCCGTACTTTGTCCCGCCCAGGGATGACTGGGTGGAGGACCTGAGCGGCTCAGTGACCCTCATTTCGTCGGCCGCCGCCGGAACCCCGACCCTCGAGGCTGTCAAGAGGGGACGGGGTTGCGTAGCAGCACGGTTCGGGGAGATTGTCGTGGTAGGAGTATACTTCTCCCCGAGCCGAACTCTCGCCGAGTTCCACAACTCCCTTGCGGAGTTGAAAGTTGTCGTCGTCGGGTTCCGTCCCCTCCCCGTGCTCGTACTCGGGGACTTCAACGCCAAGAATTTGGCTTGGGGTTCCCGGTATACGGACACACGGGGCAGGATGGTGGAGGACTGGGCTCTGGAGACAGGCCTAGTCGTCCTTAACCGGGGTTCTGTCCCTACGTGCGTACGGATGCGGGGTGATTCAGTGGTGGACATTTCGTTCGCCAGTCCCGCTCTGTCGCCGCAGGTCATTGACTGGCGTGTAATGGAGGGGGTGGAGACGTATTCCGACCACCGGTATATCCGGTTTGACGTCTCCGCCCAGACCTCGACCGCGCCGGTCCGACAGGCCCCGTGTGGTCCGCGGTGGGCGCTTAAGAAGCTGGACCGGGAGCTTCTCCTGGAAGCCTCGATCGTGCAGGCCTGGGTGTCACCACCGGACAGGCCTGCTGACATCAACGACGAGGCCGAGTGGTTCCGGGAGGCCATGTCCGAGATTTGTGACGTGGCTATGCCCCGAGTCCAGCCAGGACGGGCTTGGCGCCAGGTGTACTGGTGGTCGCCGCAGCTGACGTCGTTGCGCGAAGCGTGCGTTGCGGCACGATGCCGGTACACCAGGCACCGCAGGCTCCGTATCCGCCCATCGGATACGGAAGCCATTCAGGCGGAGCTATACGAGGGGTACAGAGCGGCGAAGACCGCCCTCCAAGACGAGATCCTGCGGGCCAGAGGACTGGCCCGCAAGGAGTCGCTGGAGACTCTGAACAGGGACCCATGGGGACGGCCCTACAAGGCCGTCCGGGAGAAACTCCGCACATGGGCTCCTCCGCTGACTCAGAGTCTCCGGCCCCAGCTTGTGGAGGACGTGGTGAGCGCTCTGTTCCCTTCGCGAGGGGAACATAGCCCCCCACCCATGGCTCCGCCTCCTGCGGTGCCCGATGCGGACCACACCACCGATGACGACGACAACGCTCCAGAGGTGACCGAGGTAGAGTTGAGAGTGGCGGTACGTCGGCTAAATGCCAAAAATACCGCCCCAGGACCCGACGGCTTGCCTGGCAAAGCCTGGGTCCTGGCCTTAGAGGCTCTCGGGCCTCGACTCAGGGGGCTCCTAAGCGCATGTTTGGGGAGGGGCCAGTTCCCACTTCGTTGGAAGACGGGGAAACTGGTCCTCATTAAGAAGCCGGGGCGCCCAGCGGACTCTCCGTCCGCTTACCGGCCCATCGTGCTGCTTGACGAGGTGGGCAAGCTCTTTGAAAGAGTAATTGCAGACCGCCTCGTCGGGTGGCTGGCGCGGGAGGGGCCGGATTTGGCGGACAGTCAGTTCGGTTTCCGCAAGGGGCGCTCCACGGTGGACGCCATCATGCGCGTGCGAGCCCTCACGACGGGGGATGCAGTGGCCCGGGGTGGGGTCGTCTTGGCGGTGTCTCTAGACATCGCCAACGCCTTTAATACCCTGCCCTGGAGTTGCATTAGGGAGGCACTCCGGTATCACCGGATGCCGACCTACCTCTGTCGCGTAGTCGAGGCTTACTTGACGGATAGAGCCGTCATCTACCCCGGTCACCAGGGAGACTGGAACCGGCGAGAGATGTCGTGCGGTGTCCCACAGGGATCGGTCTTGGGGCCGCATCTGTGGGATATCGGGTACGACTGGGTGCTGCGCGCCGACCTCCCTAGCGGCGTCAGCGTGGTTTGCTACGCTGACGACACGCTGGTCCTGGCGCAGGGGAGGTCGTACGAGGCGGCGGCCGAACTTATGACACGCGGGGTTGCGACAATCGTCGATAGGATCCGGCAATTGGGACTCGAGGTGGCATTGCACAAGTCCGAGGCCATGGGTTTTCATGGACCTCGGAACGCGCCACCTGCGGGTTCCCAACTCACGGTGGGAGGGGTTCACATCGGCGTCGAGTCGACGATGAAGTACCTGGGACTTGTCCTCGACAGCCGGTGGAACTTCGTCGAGCACTTCCGACGTTTGGCTCCCAGACTGGAGCGGGCTGGGGCTGCATTAAAGCGGCTCCTGCCCAATCTGGGGGGTCCAAACGCCTCCTGCCGGAGGCTCTACACGGGGGTCGTGCGGTCCATGGCCCTCTACGGGGCACCAGTGTGGGCGCCCTCATTGAGGCTGCGCCCAGCGCGCCGGTTGAGTGCGGCCCAGAGGGTCATGGCCATCCGGTTAATCCGGGGATACCGCACGGTCTCCTGCGAGGCGGCGAGCCTCCTTGCCGGAGTGCCGCCATGGGATCTGGAGGCAAAGGTCCTCGCGCACATGTGGGAGTGGCGCGAGGAGGCGAAACGCCGGGGCGAAACTCCGCTGCCGCGACAAATCGCAGCACGGCGGACAGAGCTCCGGTGTGATCTCATGGCGACATGGCGGGTACGATTGTCGCAACCCAGTGCTGGGCACGCCACAATTGCGGCGGTAAGTCCCCTCTTTGAGGAGTGGATAGAGAGGCGCCACGGCGTCCTCACCTTCCGCCTGACGCAGGTTCTCACCGGGCATGGGTGCTTCGGTGGGTTCCTGTTCAGGATAAAGCGGGAGGATACGTCCGGGTGTTTCCATTGCGAGGATCGTCTGGAGGACACGGTGGAGCATACGGTGGAGGTGTGCCCTGCCTGGGCAGAGCACCGCCGTGTCCTCGTGGAGGCGATCGGCGGCGGCGACCTCTCGCGTCCGGCCCTGGTGCGAGCCATGGTACGGAGCGAGAGGGAATGGGAAGCCGTCACCTCCTTCTGCGAAGCAGTAATGCTCGCGAAGGAGGAGGCGGGGCGCGTGAGGGAGTGGCAGTCTCTGCGCCCTCACGTCCCTAGCCGCCGCAGGAGGAGACGCCCCGGGCGTCGGGAGTCAATAGCGGACTCCCGGCCACCGTAGGCGCGAGCTTGCGGGTGGCGAGCAATGGGTAGCTCGCCGCCCGGTAAGGACCAAGCTCGGGTCGACGGCGCGCAGTGTTCCACGCGCGCCTCAAAGAGATGTCAGCAGCAGTGTAGGGGTCTACTAGGACCGATGCCTGCCGGGGTCGCGTGATTGTTCGAAAGAGATACCGTGACCCTGGCACATGGGCAACTGATGGAACACGGGTGGGTTTTAGTCAGTAAAAGTCTGACACGCCCTCCCGCTCCGCCCAGAGCGGGAGAAGTCATTTGATGATTTCCCATCCTGAAAAAAAAAAAAAAAAAAAAAAAAAAAAAAACCGATACAATATTCCCTATACATCAAAATATCTTTGCAACCAGGTGTCGCATTTCGAAGCTGTTTTCAGCTGAATCGCTTGTATTTAGGTACCGATTGACTATTTTAACTGAAAGAATTGACAAAACGCGAAAAAATTTTCATTTTTCGCCATTATCTTAGAAAAATTCAGAATATTTTTGTACTGAACCACATATCCATTTTTATTTCAAAATTCTTACTGCTAACCCTAATTGTATTAGTTTAAATAGCAACTTACCTGCCTTACCTGTATTCTGGCGAGCGTTCCGCGAGCTGGAGTCTCGTTCGGTGGAGTTATTACAAGTTTTTCAAAAAATTTCCCTTAAAAATCACGTTTTTGGACCCTAATTTTAAAATTTCCTGCCGTGAAAACTAAAGTAACGCCGTAGTTAGCTGGCCCGCGCGGAGACGCGTCTCTGGACACCTCGCCCGTGCGTGTAGCTCAAATAGAAGTTTGCAAACTTTGAGTTTTTCGTTTTTCCAAGCAAATCAGTACTTACGAAATCCACCTAACCGATACAATATTCCCTATACATCAAAATATCTTTGCAACCAGGTGTCGCATTTCGAAGCTGTTTTCAGCTGAATCGCTTGTATTTAGGTACCGATTGACTATTTTAACTGAAAGAATTGACAAAACGCGAAAAAATTTTCATTTTTCGCCATTATCTTAGAAAAATTCAGAATATTTTTGTACTGAACCACATATCCATTTTTATTTCAAAATTCTTACTGCTAACCCTAATTGTATTAGTTTAAATAGCAACTTACCTGCCTTACCTGTATTCTGGCGAGCGTTCCGCGAGCTGGAGTCTCGTTCGGTGGAGTTATTACAAGTTTTTCAAAAAATTTCCCTTAAAAATCACGTTTTTGGACCCTAATTTTAAAATTTCCTGCCGTGAAAACTAAAGTAACGCCGTAGTTAGCTGGCCCGCGCGGAGACGCGTCTCTGGACACCTCGCCCGTGCGTGTAGCTCAAATAGAAGTTTGCAAACTTTGAGTTTTTCGTTTTTCCAAGCAAATCAGTACTTACGAAATCCACCTAACCGATACAATATTCCCTATACATCAAAATATCTTTGCAACCAGGTGTCGCATTTCGAAGCTGTTTTCAGCTGAATCGCTTGTATTTAGGTACCGATTGACTATTTTAACTGAAAGAATTGACAAAACGCGAAAAAATTTTCATTTTTCGCCATTATCTTAGAAAAATTCAGAATATTTTTGTACTGAACCACATATCCATTTTTATTTCAAAATTCTTACTGCTAACCCTAATTGTATTAGTTTAAATAGCAACTTACCTGCCTTACCTGTATTCTGGCGAGCGTTCCGCGAGCTGGAGTCTCGTTCGGTGGAGTTATTACAAGTTTTTCAAAAAATTTCCCTTAAAAATCACGTTTTTGGACCCTAATTTTAAAATTTCCTGCCGTGAAAACTAAAGTAACGCCGTACTTAGCTGGCCCGCGCGGAGACGCGTCTCTGGACACCTCGCCCGTGCGTGTAGCTCAAATAGAAGTTTGCAAACTTTGAGTTTTTCGTTTTTCCAAGCAAATCAGTACTTACGAAATCCACCTAACCGATACAATATTCCCTATACATCAAAATATCTTTGCAACCAGGTGTCGCATTTCGAAGCTGTTTTCAGCTGAATCGCTTGTATTTAGGTACCGATTGACTATTTTAACTGAAAGAATTGACAAAACGCGAAAAAATTTTCATTTTTCGCCATTATCTTAGAAAAATTCAGAATATTTTTGTACTGAACCACATATCCATTTTTATTTCAAAATTCTTACTGCTAACCCTAATTGTATTAGTTTAAATAGCAACTTACCTGCCTTACCTGTATTCTGGCGAGCGTTCCGCGAGCTGGAGTCTCGTTCGGTGGAGTTATTACAAGTTTTTCAAAAAATTTCCCTTAAAAATCACGTTTTTGGACCCTAATTTTAAAATTTCCTGCCGTGAAAACTAAAGTAACGCCGTAGTTAGCTGGCCCGCGCGGAGACGCGTCTCTGGACACCTCGCCCGTGCGTGTAGCTCAAATAGAAGTTTGCAAACTTTGAGTTTTTCGTTTTTCCAAGCAAATCAGTACTTACGAAATCCACCTAACCGATACAATATTCCCTATACATCAAAATATCTTTGCAACCAGGTGTCGCATTTCGAAGCTGTTTTCAGCTGAATCGCTTGTATTTAGGTACCGATTGACTATTTTAACTGAAAGAATTGACAAAACGCGAAAAAATTTTCATTTTTCGCCATTATCTTAGAAAAATTCAGAATATTTTTGTACTGAACCACATATCCATTTTTATTTCAAAATTCTTACTGCTAACCCTAATTGTATTAGTTTAAATAGCAACTTACCTGCCTTACCTGTATTCTGGCGAGCGTTCCGCGAGCTGGAGTCTCGTTCGGTGGAGTTATTACAAGTTTTTCAAAAAATTTCCCTTAAAAATCACGTTTTTGGACCCTAATTTTAAAATTTCCTGCCGTGAAAACTAAAGTAACGCCGTAGTTAGCTGGCCCGCGCGGAGACGCGTCTCTGGACACCTCGCCCGTGCGTGTAGCTCAAATAGAAGTTTGCAAACTTTGAGTTTTTCGTTTTTCCAAGCAAATCAGTACTTACGAAATCCACCTAACCGATACAATATTCCCTATACATCAAAATATCTTTGCAACCAGGTGTCGCATTTCGAAGCTGTTTTCAGCTGAATCGCTTGTATTTAGGTACCGATTGACTATTTTAACTGAAAGAATTGACAAAACGCGAAAAAATTTTCATTTTTCGCCATTATCTTAGAAAAATTCAGAATATTTTTGTACTGAACCACATATCCATTTTTATTTCAAAATTCTTACTGCTAACCCTAATTGTATTAGTTTAAATAGCAACTTACCTGCCTTACCTGTATTCTGGCGAGCGTTCCGCGAGCTGGAGTCTCGTTCGGTGGAGTTATTACAAGTTTTTCAAAAAATTTCCCTTAAAAATCACGTTTTTGGACCCTAATTTTAAAATTTCCTGCCGTGAAAACTAAAGTAACGCCGTAGTTAGCTGGCCCGCGCGGAGACGCGTCTCTGGACACCTCGCCCGTGCGTGTAGCTCAAATAGAAGTTTGCAAACTTTGAGTTTTTCGTTTTTCCAAGCAAATCAGTACTTACGAAATCCACCTAACCGATACAATATTCCCTATACATCAAAATATCTTTGCAACCAGGTGTCGCATTTCGAAGCTGTTTTCAGCTGAATCGCTTGTATTTAGGTACCGATTGACTATTTTAACTGAAAGAATTGACAAAACGCGAAAAAATTTTCATTTTTCGCCATTATCTTAGAAAAATTCAGAATATTTTTGTACTGAACCACATATCCATTTTTATTTCAAAATTCTTACTGCTAACCCTAATTGTATTAGTTTAAATAGCAACTTACCTGCCTTACCTGTATTCTGGCGAGCGTTCCGCGAGCTGGAGTCTCGTTCGGTGGAGTTATTACAAGTTTTTCAAAAAATTTCCCTTAAAAATCACGTTTTTGGACCCTAATTTTAAAATTTCCTGCCGTGAAAACTAAAGTAACGCCGTAGTTAGCTGGCCCGCGCGGAGACGCGTCTCTGGACACCTCGCCCGTGCGTGTAGCTCAAATAGAAGTTTGCAAACTTTGAGTTTTTCGTTTTTCCAAGCAAATCAGTACTTACGAAATCCACCTAACCGATACAATATTCCCTATACATCAAAATATCTTTGCAACCAGGTGTCGCATTTCGAAGCTGTTTTCAGCTGAATCGCTTGTATTTAGGTACCGATTGACTATTTTAACTGAAAGAATTGACAAAACGCGAAAAAATTTTCATTTTTCGCCATTATCTTAGAAAAATTCAGAATATTTTTGTACTGAACCACATATCCATTTTTATTTCAAAATTCTTACTGCTAACCCTAATTGTATTAGTTTAAATAGCAACTTACCTGCCTTACCTGTATTCTGGCGAGCGTTCCGCGAGCTGGAGTCTCGTTCGGTGGAGTTATTACAAGTTTTTCAAAAAATTTCCCTTAAAAATCACGTTTTTGGACCCTAATTTTAAAATTTCCTGCCGTGAAAACTAAAGTAACGCCGTAGTTAGCTGGCCCGCGCGGAGACGCGTCTCTGGACACCTCGCCCGTGCGTGTAGCTCAAATAGAAGTTTGCAAACTTTGAGTTTTTCGTTTTTCCAAGCAAATCAGTACTTACGAAATCCACCTAACCGATACAATATTGGGGTGCTTGGACAGGAAACCTCCTCGTGTGCCCGGGGGTTGGAGTTCCCTTATGGATACGTCCGGGGGGAAGGCCAATCTCCGGGACGGTGCACCCTGGGGTGCGGGCAAATACTCCCCATTGGGTACTTTGTGCCTAAGGGGAGTTTTGCCCGTATGCGAATGTCCTGTCGGAGGAACGCTCCACCGTGTGTCCCTCTGATCTTAGCAGAGGCGCACAGCGGTGGAGTTAGAGCGGGCTCGGTGTGCACTAACCTGCCGCCGGGCAGGCAAGAAGGAATGTACTCCTTCTGCCACCGTTAGTCTCGTAGCCCCGAAGATCGTCACGGTCATGTCTCTGACTTTTGACGGGGGTCGAGGGTCTTGGCTTAATCGCCCGGGCCGCGAGGTAGAAAACCTTTATAAAAAATCACCCCAAACCTCCAAGCGGCGGCGCACCGTGAGGGAGGTTGACAGCTTGACTAATGGGTAGCTGAATTAGTCACTAGTGCGAACCACTGGATTTCTTGTTTAAAATTGTTTTTTACTCGTGGGAACAACTATGGAAAAATTTATAAAAATACAAAAAACCAAAGAAGTGGAAGGGAGCGATGCGGGGTCGGAGTCCGACGCCGCGTCGAGCGCGAAGGGCTCGCTTGCGAGCTCGGAGCGAGGAGTGTCGGGCGCTGCTGGTGGGAACCGTAAGGTCTCCCAGAAGCGCCCTAAATCAGGGGCAGGACTGGAGTCCTCCTCCGACGGCGGGCTGAGCTCGGCCCGTCGGAAAATATCGAAGCGTGGTGGGCTCCAGGATAGGGGCACCGGCCGAGGACTCCCGACCAAGGAGGCCGGTGCGCCGAGCCGAGCAGACCCAGCCGAGCTCACCCAAGGAGGGAAGAGGCTCGCCACGGAGGGGCACCCCTCTGGAGGGACCAGCAGTAGGGCCCCCTCAGAGTCCTCCGGTGGCGAGTCGGACGCTGCCGCCTACTCCGAGGAGATGGGCAGGTTCGCGGAGGTCGTGGCCACGTCCATCAAGGCGGCGACCTTAAAGAGGCTGCAGAGGTCCAAGGACAAGGCCATATCTGCTGCCACGAAAGCCATCGTGGCGGCAGCGAAGGCCTTTCGCTCTGGGCCTCCAGTGGTGGATGGGGTGGCAGAACTGCGGGCGGAGGTCGCCCGCGTGACTGCCGCCATGGAGCTCCTCCGAAAGGAGAACGAGGAGCTCCGGGCGGACCTGGCTGGGCTCCGAGGAGCCGGCCCCCAGATGGCGTCGCAGGGGGAAGCGCGGCATGGGCAGGGCGTGCCCCCACCTGCCGAGGCCCAGGTGCTGGCCCTGGTGCAGCGGGAGCTCGCTGCCTTCCAGAGTAGGTTTTCTGCTCTGGAGGCCGTTGTCCTGCGCCCCCCGCTGGCGGCAAGCCGGCCGGTTTCGGGCCAGCCTAGGGTGGCCTCGGGTCAGCCGAAGGCGAAGGCGGCCGCGGGCCAGCCTAAGGCAGCCCCGGCCCAGCCGAAGGCGGCGTCGTATGCTGCTTCCGCGTCTGCCCCAGCCAAAGGGCCGGGACAGACCAAAGGCCGGCCCAAACAGGCACCTGCGAGAGCCCCCCCAGCGCAGGTGGCGAGAGGGCCGCCAATGCCGCCCCCGCCTTCTAAATCTCCCCCTGCCAACGCCGAATGGCAAGTGGTTGGGGAGAAGAAGAAGGCAAGCAAGGCTGCAAGGGCGGCCAGAAATAAAAAGAGGCAGCAGCGGCGCAAAAAGAGCAGCGTCGCGGCTAGGCTCCGCGCCCCAAGGTCCGCAGCTGTAGTGATTACACTACAGCCGGAAGCGGTAAAAAAGGGCGTGTCCTACCGCGACGTGCTCTCCAAGGCGAAGGCAGCGGTGGACCTCAAGGAGCTCGGTATCTCCGACGGGCTCCGGGTTAAAGTCACTTTGACTGGGGCCCGGATGCTAGAGGTCCCCGGTGCGGCTAGTGGCCCGACCGCTGACGCTCTGGCCGAAAGGCTAAGGGCGTCGTTGGACGCGGAGGAGGCCCGGGTGTCCAGGCCCATCAAGTGCGCTGACATGCGCATCTTGGGCCTGGACGATTGCGTCACGGAGACGGAGGTGGTGGCCGCCATCGTTAGGGCGGGGGGTTGTCCTGCCGAGCAAGTTAGGGCAGGCACCATCCGCCCTGACAATGCGGGGTTGCGAACCGTTACGGTGAGCTGCCCCGTGTCGGCGGCCCAAAAAATCACCTCGGAGGGCCGAAGGCTTCTGGTGGGCTGGGTCTCAGCGCAGGTGAAACTGTTGGAGCCCAGGCCTCTGAGGTGCTTCAGATGCCAGATGGGCAACCACGTGTTCGTGAGTTGCACCTCAGAGGTGGACCGCAGCGGTCACTGCTTCCGCTGCGGTCAGCCCGGTCACAAGGCTGGCTCGTGCAATGCTACGCCGCACTGCTATGCATGTGCGGCGGCTGGCAAGCCAGCCGAACACCGGGCTGGGAGTAAGGCCTGCGCTGCAGCCGCCAAGGCCAAGGGTAAACCCTCCGCCACCGCCGTCACCGCTGCCGCCGCTGCCGCCTCGACCACTGCTGTCGTGGCCAGCACCGCCACGGCAGGGCCCTCACAGGGGGCTCGGGAGGGGGCTGATATGGACTGTCAGTAATGGCTGCTCCATTACGCCTCCTCCAGGCGAATATCAACCACTGCGCCTCCGCTCAGGATCTTTTGCTCCAGAGCATGGCGCAGTGGTCGATTAACATCGCCGTGGTCGCTGAGCCGTACTTTGTCCCGCCCAGGGATGACTGGGTGGAGGACCTGAGCGGCTCAGTGACCCTCATTTCGTCGGCCGCCGCCGGAACCCCGACCCTCGAGGCCGTTAAGAGGGGACGGGGTTGCGTAGCGGCACGGTTCGGGGAGATTGTCGTGGTAGGAGTATACTTCTCCCCGAGCCGAACTCTCGCCGAGTTCCACAACTCCCTTGCTGAGTTGAAAGTTGTCGTCGTCGGGTTCCGTCCCCTCCCCGTGCTCGTGCTCGGGGACTTCAACGCCAAGAATTTGGCTTGGGGTTCCCGGTATACGGACACACGGGGCAGGATGGTGGAGGACTGGGCTCTTGAGACAGGCCTAGTCGTCCTTAACCGGGGTTCTGTCCCTACGTGCGTACGGATGCGGGGCGATTCAGTGGTGGACATTTCGTTTGCTAGTCCCGCTCTGTCGCCGCAGGTCATTGACTGGCGTGTAATGGAGGGGGTGGAGACGTATTCCGACCACCGGTATATCCGGTTTGACGTCTCCGCCCAGACCTCGACCACGCCGGTCCGACAGGCCCCGTGTGGTCCGCGGTGGGCGCTTAAGAAGCTGGACCGGGAGCTTCTCCTGGAAGCCTCGATCGTGCAGGCCTGGGTGTCACTACCGGACAGGCCTGCTGACATCAACGACGAGGCCGAGTGGTTCCGGGAGGCCATGTCCGAGATTTGTGACGTGGCTATGCCCCGAGTCCAGCCAGGACGGGCTTGGCGCCAGGTGTACTGGTGGTCGCCGCAGCTGACAGCGCTGCGCGAAGCATGCGTTGCGGCGCGACGCCGGTACACCAGGCACCGCAGGCTCCGAATCCGCCCTCCGGATACGGAAGCCATTCAGGCGGAGCTATATGAGGGGTACAGAGCGGCGAAGACCGCCCTCCAAGAGGAGATCCTGCGGGCCAGAGGACTGGCCCGCAAGGAGTCGCTGGAGACTCTGAACAGGGACCCATGGGGACGGCCCTACAAGGCCGTCCGGGAGAAACTCCGCCCATGGGCTCCTCCGCTGACTCAGAGTCTCCGGCCCCAACTCGTGGAGGGCGTGGTGAGCGCTCTGTTCCCTTCGCGAGGGGAACATAGTCCCCCACCCATGGCTCCGCCTCCTGTGGTGCCCGACGCTGCGGACCACACCACCGAGGACGACGACAACGCTCCAGAGGTGACCGGGGTAGAGTTGAGAGTGGCGGTACGTCGGCTAAATGCCAAAAATACCGCCCCAGGACCCGACGGCTTGCCTGGCAAAGCCTGGGTCCTGGCCTTAGAGGCTCTCGGGCCTCGACTCAGGGGGCTCCTAAGCGCATGTTTGGAGAGGGGCCAGTTCCCACTTCGTTGGAAGACGGGGAAACTGGTCCTCATTAAGAAGCCTGGGCGCCCAGCGGACTCTCCGTCCGCTTACCGGCCCATCGTGCTGCTCGACGAGGTGGGCAAGCTCTTTGAAAGAGTAATTGCAGACCGCCTCGTTGGGTGGCTGGTGCGGGAGGGGCCGGATTTGGCGGACAGCCAGTTCGGTTTCCGCAAGGGGCGCTCTACGGTGGACGCCATCATGCGCGTGCGAGCCCTCACGACGGGGGATGCAGTGGCCCGGGGTGGGGTCGTCTTGGCGGTGTCTCTAGACATCGCCAACGCCTTTAATACCCTGCCCTGGAGTTGCATTAGGGAGGCACTCCGGTATCACCGGATGCCGACCTACCTCTGTCGCGTAGTCGAGGCTTACTTGACGGATAGAGCCGTCATCTACCCCGGTCACCAGGGAGACTGGAACCGGCGAGAGATGTCGTGCGGTGTCCCACAGGGATCGGTCTTGGGGCCGCATCTGTGGGACATCGGTTACGACTGGGTGCTGCGCGCCGACCTCCCTAGCGGCGTCAGCGTAGTTTGCTACGCTGACGACACGCTGGTCCTTGCGCAGGGGAGGTCGTACGAGGCGGCGGCCGAACTGATGACACGCGGGGTTGCGACAATCGTCGATAGGATCCGGCAATTGGGCCTCGAGGTGGCACTGCACAAGTCCGAGGCCATGGGTTTTCATGGTCCTCGGAACGCGCCACCTGCGGGTACCCAACTTACGGTAGGAGGGGTTCACATCGGCGTCGAGTCGACGATGAAGTACCTGGGACTTGTCCTCGACAGCCGGTGGAACTTCGTTGAGCATTTCCGACGTTTGGCTCCCAGACTGGAGCGGGCTGGGGCTGCATTAAAGCGGCTCCTGCCCAATCTGGGGGGTCCAAACGCCTCCTGCCGGAGGCTCTACACGGGAATCGTGCGGTCCATGGCCCTCTACGGGGCACCGGTGTGGGCGCCCTCACTGAGGCTGCGCCCAGCGCGCCGGTTGTTTGCGGCCCAGAGGGTCATGGCCATCCGGTTAATCCGGGGATACCGCACGGTCTCGTGCGAGGCGGCGAGCCTCCTTGCCGGAGTGCCGCCATGGGATCTGGAGGCAAAGGTCCTCGCGCACATGTGGGAGTGGCGCGAGGAGGCGAATCGCCGGGGCGAAACTCCGCTGCCGCGACAAATCGCGGCACGGCGGACAGAGCTCCGGTGTGATCTCATGGCGACATGGCGGGTACGATTGTCGCAACCCAGTGCTGGGCACGCCACAATTGCGGCGGTAAGTCCCCTCTTTGAGGAGTGGATAGAGAGGCGTCACGGCGTCCTCACCTTCCGCCTGACGCAGGTTCTCACCGGGCATGGGTGCTTCGGTGGGTTCCTGTTCAGGATAAAGCGGGAGGATACGTCCGGGTGTTTCCATTGCGAGGATCGTCTGGAGGACACGGTGGAGCATACGGTGGAGGTGTGCCCTGCCTGGGCGGAGCACCGCCGTGTCCTCGTGGAGGCGATCGGCGGCGGCGACCTCTCGCGTCCGGCCCTGGTGCGAGCCATGGTACGGAGCGAGAGGGAATGGGAAGCCGTCACCTCCTTCTGCGAAGCAGTAATGCTCGCGAAGGAGGAGGCGGGGCGCGTGAGGGAGTGGCAGTCTCTGCGCCCTCACGTCCCTAGCCGCCGCAGGAGGAGACGCCCCGGGCGTCGGGAGTCAATAGCGGACTCCCGGCCACCGTAGGCGCGAGCTTGCGGGTGGCGAGCAGTGGGTAGCTCGCCGCCCGGTAAGGACCAAGCTCGGGTCGACGGCGCGCAGTGTTCCACGCGCGCCTCAAAGAGATGTCAGCAGCAGTGTAGGGGTCTACTAGGACCGATGCCTGCCGGGGTCGCGTGATTGTTCGAAAGAGATACCGTGACCCTGGCACATGGGCAACTGATGGAACACGGGTGGGTTTTAGTCAGTAAAAGTCTGACACGCCCTCCCGCTCCGCCCAGAGCGGGAGAAGTCATTTGATGATTTCCCATCCTGAAAAAAAAAAAAAAAAAAAAAAAAAAAAAAAAACCGATACAATATTCCCTATACATCAAAATATCTTTGCAACCAGGTGTCGCATTTCGAAGCTGTTTTCAGCTGAATCGCTTGTATTTAGGTACCGATTGACTATTTTAACTGAAAGAATTGACAAAACGCGAAAAAATTTTCATTTTTCGCCATTATCTTAGAAAAATTCAGAATATTTTTGTACTGAACCACATATCCATTTTTATTTCAAAATTCTTACTGCTAACCCTAATTGTATTAGTTTAAATAGCAACTTACCTGCCTTACCTGTATTCTGGCGAGCGTTCCGCGAGCTGGAGTCTCGTTCGGTGGAGTTATTACAAGTTTTTCAAAAAATTTCCCTTAAAAATCACGTTTTTGGACCCTAATTTTAAAATTTCCTGCCGTGAAAACTAAAGTAACGCCGTAGTTAGCTGGCCCGCGCGGAGACGCGTCTCTGGACACCTCGCCCGTGCGTGTAGCTCAAATAGAAGTTTGCAAACTTTGAGTTTTTCGTTTTTCCAAGCAAATCAGTACTTACGAAATCCACCTAACCGATACAATATTCCCTATACATCAAAATATCTTTGCAACCAGGTGTCGCATTTCGAAGCTGTTTTCAGCTGAATCGCTTGTATTTAGGTACCGATTGACTATTTTAACTGAAAGAATTGACAAAACGCGAAAAAATTTTCATTTTTCGCCATTATCTTAGAAAAATTCAGAATATTTTTGTACTGAACCACATATCCATTTTTATTTCAAAATTCTTACTGCTAACCCTAATTGTATTAGTTTAAATAGCAACTTACCTGCCTTACCTGTATTCTGGCGAGCGTTCCGCGAGCTGGAGTCTCGTTCGGTGGAGTTATTACAAGTTTTTCAAAAAATTTCCCTTAAAAATCACGTTTTTGGACCCTAATTTTAAAATTTCCTGCCGTGAAAACTAAAGTAACGCCGTAGTTAGCTGGCCCGCGCGGAGACGCGTCTCTGGACACCTCGCCCGTGCGTGTAGCTCAAATAGAAGTTTGCAAACTTTGAGTTTTTCGTTTTTCCAAGCAAATCAGTACTTACGAAATCCACCTAACCGATACAATATTCCCTATACATCAAAATATCTTTGCAACCAGGTGTCGCATTTCGAAGCTGTTTTCAGCTGAATCGCTTGTATTTAGGTACCGATTGACTATTTTAACTGAAAGAATTGACAAAACGCGAAAAAATTTTCATTTTTCGCCATTATCTTAGAAAAATTCAGAATATTTTTGTACTGAACCACATATCCATTTTTATTTCAAAATTCTTACTGCTAACCCTAATTGTATTAGTTTAAATAGCAACTTACCTGCCTTACCTGTATTCTGGCGAGCGTTCCGCGAGCTGGAGTCTCGTTCGGTGGAGTTATTACAAGTTTTTCAAAAAATTTCCCTTAAAAATCACGTTTTTGGACCCTAATTTTAAAATTTCCTGCCGTGAAAACTAAAGTAACGCCGTAGTTAGCTGGCCCGCGCGGAGACGCGTCTCTGGACACCTCGCCCGTGCGTGTAGCTCAAATAGAAGTTTGCAAACTTTGAGTTTTTCGTTTTTCCAAGCAAATCAGTACTTACGAAATCCACCTAACCGATACAATATTCCCTATACATCAAAATATCTTTGCAACCAGGTGTCGCATTTCGAAGCTGTTTTCAGCTGAATCGCTTGTATTTAGGTACCGATTGACTATTTTAACTGAAAGAATTGACAAAACGCGAAAAAATTTTCATTTTTCGCCATTATCTTAGAAAAATTCAGAATATTTTTGTACTGAACCACATATCCATTTTTATTTCAAAATTCTTACTGCTAACCCTAATTGTATTAGTTTAAATAGCAACTTACCTGCCTTACCTGTATTCTGGCGAGCGTTCCGCGAGCTGGAGTCTCGTTCGGTGGAGTTATTACAAGTTTTTCAAAAAATTTCCCTTAAAAATCACGTTTTTGGACCCTAATTTTAAAATTTCCTGCCGTGAAAACTAAAGTAACGCCGTAGTTAGCTGGCCCGCGCGGAGACGCGTCTCTGGACACCTCGCCCGTGCGTGTAGCTCAAATAGAAGTTTGCAAACTTTGAGTTTTTCGTTTTTCCAAGCAAATCAGTACTTACGAAATCCACCTAACCGATACAATATTCCCTATACATCAAAATATCTTTGCAACCAGGTGTCGCATTTCGAAGCTGTTTTCAGCTGAATCGCTTGTATTTAGGTACCGATTGACTATTTTAACTGAAAGAATTGACAAAACGCGAAAAAATTTTCAATTTTCGCCATTATCTTAGAAAAATTCAGAATATTTTTGTACTGAACCACATATCCATTTTTATTTCAAAATTCTTACTGCTAACCCTAATTGTATTAGTTTAAATAGCAACTTACCTGCCTTACCTGTATTCTGGCGAGCGTTCCGCGAGCTGGAGTCTCGTTCGGTGGAGTTATTACAAGTTTTTCAAAAAATTTCCCTTAAAAATCACGTTTTTGGACCCTAATTTTAAAATTTCCTTCCGTGAAAACTAAAGTAACGCCGTAGTTAGCTGGCCCGCGCGGAGACGCGTCTCTGGACACCTCGCCCGTGCGTCTAGCTCAAATAAAATTTTGCCCACCCACTCACCCTGTGGTCTATAGATAGGTAGCCTAGAGTTTTTTGTCAAAAATATTTGTTTAACTATTGACCCTGTTAGACTTACTTTACCAGTTCCTGGTAAAAAAATAGGGAAAGTGACGGTCTTCTTGATTTTGCGTCTCCTGAAGGCATTTTTAGTGACATATTATATTCGTACTGACCGAGTCCCCTTTTATTGGGCTCGTTTTTATATAGTGTTTGTTTGTTTATTATTCCTGGCTGATCCCCCCTATACAGGGAGCCAGTAACAGACGCAAGTGTCCCCTGACAACTGAGTCGTTCTGTTGTCTCCTTTCCGTGATCTGACCAATATGTTTGGTATAAGGACACCAATTAATAAGTCGAAGGTCCCGGAGGCGAGTTCGGACACTGGGAAACCGCAATTGGTACAGGCTGGCCCTTCAGTGAGGCGTAGCATTGGAGAGTGGGAGGCTGACAGACCTTCGGGAGGGCCACTCAAAACACCATCACCTCTCAAGAGGGCCATAGTGTCCTCCCCTCCTAAAATTAAATCCAAGGCTACACTCGCCCACCATAGCAAATTTGACCCGCCCAAGCAACCCGATGGGACCCAAGAGAGCTCGCCGCAACCCGTGAAGTATTTGAACAAAACCACGGAGGCAAAGGCCTGTCTTCAGAAAGCAAAACTTCAACTGATTAGCTCAAGAAATCTCAAAAAAGAAATCAAAGATGAGATCACGAAGGCGGTCGAGAGACTGTATGAACTGGTAAAAGAGTCGGAGAGTGGGAAAGGAAGAGGATCTGAGATTGGCGAAAAAGGACAAACCCAAGTAGAGCCCAAGCTGCCCAGTGTGGATTCGACAGAGCTGATGAAAACACTTGTTGAAGAACTCCAGCAGCACAAGCAGGTGCTGCAAGAGAGTAACCAGCAAGCTCGGGCTCTGTCGGAGCAACTGCAGCTGGCCCCTCGCTACGTTGTAGGCCAGGGCCCGACCTTCGCAGAAATGGCCGCCGGCCCGAAGCAGTACATCCAAGGGCCTCTTCACTCGGTAGTGGTATCATCTGTCAATGGGCAGGACACGAGCGAAGAGGTAATTGAGAAGCTTAGGACGGCGGTCGATGCGCGGAATGAGGGCACAAGGGTTGAACGGATACGCAAAGCGAGGGACCAGAAGGTAGTGATCGGCTTTAGGACTAGGGAGGAAATGACGAAGGTGTCTGAGCGCATACGCAAAACTGGCAATCTGGTGGCAGAAGAGGTGAAAAACAAGGATCCTCTTATGATTGTTAAGGATGTCCTCTCCTGCCACACAGATGTGGAGGTCACAGAAGCCCTGCAGAGGCAAAACAGCCACCTGATCGGGGACATTCCCACGGAGGATCTAAGGATGGGGGTTCAGTATCGTCGAAAGGCGAGGAACCCCCATATGTGCCACATTATCCTGCGAGTGTCTCCGATGGTATGGCAGAGGCTGACTACGGCGGGTCGCGTGCACATCGACCTGCAGCGAGTGCAAGTGCAGGACCAGTCTCCACTGGTGCAGTGCACTCGCTGCCTGTGCTATGGTCACAGCCGGAAGTTGTGCACAAAGCCCGCTGACCTCTGCATACACTGCGGGGAACCCCACATGCGCGCCGATTGTCCGTCGCGGCTGGCAGCAGAGGCTCCAAAATGCCACAACTGTCTGACGGCCAAGATGGAGCGCACCGACCACAACGCCTTCGACAGCGTGTGCCCGATACGCGTTAAATGGGACGCGTTGGCACGCCTGTCGGTGGCGTATTGCTAAGGTGGCATCAACCCCTGCCGGAAACATGAATTCAGACAAAAGCCGAACAGCTGCCCTCCCAAACTACAGAGTGATCCAAGCGAATCTGCAGAGGAAGAATCTTGCGACCCAAGAACTTATGGTAGTGGCCAATGAGCGGAAGGTTGCATTCGCACTGCTCCAGGAGCCATATGTGGGTGGGATCCGAAGAATGCGAGACTACCGAGGAGCTAGAGTGTACCAGTGCGCGGATCAAGGAAGTGGAACTGTGAAGGCGGCAATAGTCGTCTTCGATCAGGACCTTGACGTCACACAGTGTCCAAAACTCACCACCAACAACATCACGGTGGTGAGAATCCGAACCCGCGCCTGGGAAATCGCAGTAGTCTCCTTCTACTTTGAACCGGACCACCCAATACAACCGTACCTCGAGCAGCTTCTGCAGATTCGCAAGGAAATAGGCCCCATAAAAATCATATTGGGAGGTGATGCAAACGCCAAAAGCACCTGGTGGGGTAGTCTAGTTGTGGACAGCAGGGGTGATGAAATGTCGGGTGCAATGAACGAAATGGGCCTGCAGGTGCTCAACTCCGGAAGTACGCCAACCTTTGACACCGTCAGGGGTGGAAAGTCCTACACCAGTTTCGTTGATGTCACAGCGTGTTCAACGGACATGCTGAGTCTGGTGGAGGACTGGACCGTCGAAGAGGGCCTCACGAGCTCGGACCACAACGGTATCGTATTTAAAATTAATCTTCAAAAATCTAGAGGCACAAGTATCAAAAGAACCACAAGAATTTATAACACAAGAAAAGCAAATTGGAGCCAGTTTCATGAGAAACTGGCCCAATTAAAAGCAGAAATAAACCTTAACCTAGAAGAAATTGACAAAATTAATACTAACATTTTACTCGAAAGCACCATTAATAATTATATAAAAACAATAACCGATACTTGTGAAGAAACCTTAGCCAAAATTAAAAATAATGACATACTTACGATACCGTGGTGGTCCAGCGAGCTCGCTGGGATGATGAACGACGTCAACACCAGGAGACGCCGCATACGATGCGCTGCGGGAGTCCGAAGAGCGAAGGTCGTGGAGGAGTACCTGCGGGCAAAAGAATGTTATGAGTTCCAAGCCAAAAAGGCGCAGATTGACAGCTGGAAGGGATTCTGTGAAAGACAGGATAAGGAGGGACTCTGGGAGGGAATCTATAGGATTATTGGCCGTACTGCAAAAAGGCACGAGGATATACCTCTGCTAAAGGATGGGGAGCCACTCGATGGTGAGGGCTCAGCGTCACTGCTGGCTGAGACCTTCTACCCCGAAGACCTGATTGAAGAAGATAATGACGACCACCGTCGAACGCGAGAAGCGGCCAGTCGTGTAAACGAGTGGGCGCATGATGAAAACCATGACCCGCCGTTTACACTTCATGAGCTTAAAACCGCGGTGGAAGGCTTCAACCCCAAAAAGGCTCCCGGGGCGGATGGTCTCACAGCCGATATCTGTGCCCAAGTGATATTCCGGGACCCGGAGGTGTTCCTTGCACTGGCCAATAAATGCCTTGAGCAGGGCCACTTCCCTGGGACCTGGAAGGAGGCAACAGTGGTAATACTTCGGAAGCCGGGAAAGGACTGCTATACCACACCGAAATCCTACAGGCCGATCGGCCTCCTGCCGGTCCTGGGCAAAATACTTGAAAAAATGTTGGTGGCAAGATTAAAGTGGCACCTGGTCCCGCGGCTGAGTACTCGTCAGTTTGGCTTCATGCCCCAGAGGAGCACCGAAGACTCCCTCTACATTATGATACAACATATCAAAGCAATGCTAAATGAAAAGAAGCTGATCACTGTTGTGTCTCTGGACATAGAGGGAGCCTTCGACAGCGCATGGTGGCCAGCCATTAGGACCAGACTGGCTGAGGAAAGGTGCCCGGTGAACCTCAGGAGGATGCTGGACAGCTATCTGGCTGGTAGGAGTGTCCGAGTGAGGTACGCCGGTGCAGAATGCCAAAGGAGCACCAACAAAGGATGTGTCCAAGGATCGGTAGGCGGTCCAATCCTCTGGAACTTGGTCCTGGATCCTCTGCTGAAGGGGCTCGAAGACCGGGGAATATACTGCCAGGCTTTCGCTGACGACGTAGTAATGATCTTCGACGGTGCCACAGCACTGGATGTTCAGAGACATGCCAATGCCGCCCTCGAGTATGTTCGGAGGTGGGGCATCCGAAATAAACTGAAATTCGCACCACACAAAACTTGTGCGATGGTTATAACCAGGAAGTTAAAGTACGATGTCCCGCTTCTGAGCATGGGCGGGGTAGACATTGGCATGTCAAAGGAAATAAAAATACTGGGTCTCACGATTGACCACCAGCTCACTTTCAACACCCACGCCGCTAATGTTTGCAGGAAAGCTGCAAACATCTACAAACAGCTGTCTAGAGCGGCCAAAGTGAGCTGGGGTCTGCACCCAGAGGTCATACGTACCATTTATACGGCGGCAGTGGAGCCTGTTGCTCCAACCTTTTTTTTTTTTTTTTGATCTCGAGGTGGAAATCCTCATGGATGTCCTCCGCCCTGGGGTGGGCAGAGGGGTCTGTCAGACTCTTACTGACTAAAACCACCCCGGTGTTCCGTCCCACACCTACGTCGGAGACCACGGGAACCAATATGTCTTCCGCGATCCCCGACTGGTGCCGGCCCGCCATTGCGGGCCTCCTCACGTTGGGGGGGAGTGAGGTGTTAAACTCCCCCCCATACATCACAGAGAGGCGCGCGTGGAACACTACGCGCCACCATCTCGGGTCCTAAGGAATAGGGGGCGACGGATGTCCCCAGATCCGTCGCCCCTGGACCCATTTAGGGGGGCTGGAAGAGGGCGTTGTCCGCCCTCCGCCGACGCCCGGTGCGCCTGCTGCGGGCTGGGTGAGCGGAAGATATCTCCCGCTCCCTTTCCGCAGCCTCCTTCTGCGACATTACTGTTTCGCAGAAGGATACCACCGCGTCCCAAGACTCCTCGCTACCGACCATGGACTCGACCACAGCCGGCAGCGATAGGTCGTTGCCGACTTCTGAGACGAGGGCACGACGCGGCTCCTCCCAAGCGGCACATTCTGCCAGCGTATGCCGCGCCGTGTCCTCCCGGCAGTCGACGCAGTGGTGACACCGGGCGTCCGGCTCCCTGTTTATGCGACACAGGTACTTCCCGAAGCAACCATGCCCCGAGAGCACCTGCGTCGTCCGAAACGACAGGGAGCCGTGCCTCCTCCCGAGCCAGTTCCCGAGTACTGGCCGGACCGCCTCGACGGTGGCGAGGCCGGCGGTAGGGCGTGAAAGCCTATCCTGCCAGCTCGCCACCAGGGCTGCGCGGAGCTGCGACCGACGAAGCTCCATGTGGCGCTCCGTCAGTCGCTCGTCCCGCTCCCGCGCTTCCTCGCGCCACCGATACAGTGACGCGAGTACTTTCGCCTCGAGGTCCCATGGTGGGGATCCAGCCAGCACACAGGCTGCCTCGTAGGAGATCGTGCGATATCCCCTGATGACTCTGACAGCCATAGCACGCTGCGGTCTTCGCAGAACAGCGATGCTGCCGGCCGTCAGGTCAGCCGCCCAAATTGGGGCCCCATACAGGGCCATGGATCGCACGATCCCCACGTAGAGCCGCCTACATGCGACGCTCGGGCCCCCCAGATTGGGAAGCAGCGTTGACAGCGCCCCAGCCGCGCCCATCAACTTAGGCGCCAGCCGCCGGAAGTGGGGGCCAAAGTCCCACCGGCTGTCGAGCACCAATCCCAGATATTTCATGGTGGACTCGACAGCGATCCGACACCCCCCGACCACGATGTGTGATCCGGCCGGCGGCGCCCGCCGGGGGCCATGAAAGACCATGGCCTCCGACTTGTTGAGGGCCACCTCCAGGCCTAGGCGCCGTATGCGGCCCACAACAAGCGAGACCGCAGCCGTCGCCAGCAACGCTGCCTCCCTGTACGAGCTCCCCCGCGCCGTGACCAGCGTGTCATCAGCATAACACGTCAGTTCCACGCCCGGCGGGAGCTCGCCCCTCAGCACCCAGTCGTACCCGATGTTCCACAGGAGCGGGCCAACGACCGAGCCCTGTGGAACACCGCACGACATGCGGCGCTGGTTTCTACCATCACGTCCCATGTAGGTGACACCCCTATCCTCGAGATAAGCCCCAACTATGTGGCAGAGGTAGGAAGGCACCCGATGGTACAGCAGTGCCTCCCGAATGCAGCTCCAAGGCAGGGTGTTGAAGGCGTTAGATATGTCCAAGGACACCGCCACCATCACCCCGCCCCGGGACACTGCTTCCTCTGCCAGGACTCTCACCCGCGATATCGCGTGGATGGTGGAGCGCCCGTGCCGAAAGCCAAACTGACTCTCGGCCAGGTCAGGCCCCTCTCTGCACAAGTGGTGGACGAGGCGGGCAGCGATAATTCGCTCGAATAGCTTCCCGACCTCGTCCAGCAACACTATGGGCCTGTACGCAGACGGCGAGTCTGCAGGGCGCCCCGCCTTTTTGAGCAGGACCAGACGACCTGTTTTCCACAAACTAGGAAACTGGCCCCGCTCAAGGCACGCTGTGAAGAGTCCTCTCAGTTGGGGCTCTAGCTCTTTCAGAGCGAGGGCCAACGCACAGCCGTGTATACCGTCGGGCCCCGGAGCCACGTTCTTGGTCCGGAGCCGCAACACGGCCGCCCCCATCTCTCCTTGTGTCACCTCTGGGACGCTGATGGCGTTCTCTTCTGTAGGCTCTGCGGCCGTGGGCAAAGCCATCAGCGGCGGGGTGTGCTCCGCTCTTGCCGGGAAGAGGGCTGCGACGACCTCCTCCAGCAGCTCTGGTTGGAGACTCTCCGTGAGTGGAGGCGCCGCGGCTCGAAGTTTCCCTCGAACCGCCCGATAGGGGCGCCCCCACGGATCTCCATCGAGAGTCTCCAACATCTCCTCCCTGGCTCGCGTCCTCGCTTCGCCGATGGCCAGCCACAGAGCCTCCTTCGCCGCGCGGTACACCTCATACAGCGCGGCTTCTTCGTCAGGGACCCGACGACGTCTCCTGCGGTAGTGGGTGTACCGGCGCCTGACCGACACGCATGTGACACGTAGCCGCGCGATCTCGGCAGACCACCAGTACACCTGGCGCCTCGCTGATTGCGTGTGGACGCGGGGCATGGACGCGTCGCAGATGTGCGTCATCGCCCCGCGGAACCACAGCACCTCCTCTTCGACGTCAACGGGTCCGTCCGATGCCGACTCCCGGCTCCAGGCCTGGACAATAGCAGCCTCCTCGAGAAGTTCCCTGTCGATGCGCTTACGCGCCCAGCGCGGGCCGTCCATTCGCGGGGCCGATGTTCTACGGCCGCCGATGGTCTGGGTAGAGACGTCGAACCGGATGTATCTGTGATCCGACAACGTCTCCACCCCCACAGCGACACGCCAGTCACGGACACGGCTCGCGACAGCAGGGCTAGCGAACGAGACGTCCACTATCGAGCCGCCCCGCTGCCGCACGCACGTGTGGACCGAGCCCCGGTTTAGAACGACCAGGCCCGTCGTGACCACCCACTCTTCCAGCGCCTCGCCCCTAGCGTCGGTCACCGGAGATCCCCACGCCGATGACAACCTAACCTAACCTAACCTAACCTTTTTTTTTTTTTTTTTTTTGATCTCGAGGTGGAAATCCTCATGGATGTCCTCCGCCCTGGGGTGGGCAGAGGGGTCTGTCAGACTCTTACTGACTAAAACCACCCCGGTGTTCCGTCCCACACCTACGTCGGAGACCACGGGAACCAATATGTCTTCCGCGATCCCCGACTGGTGCCGGCCCGCCATTGCGGGCCTCCTCACGTTGGGGGGGAGTGAGGTGTTAAACTCCCCCCCATACATCACAGAGAGGCGCGCGTGGAACACTACGCGCCACCATCTCGGGTCCTAAGGAATAGGGGGCGACGGATGTCCCCAGATCCGTCGCCCCTGGACCCATTTAGGGGGGCTGGAAGAGGGCGTTGTCCGCCCTCCGCCGACGCCCGGTGCGCCTGCTGCGGGCTGGGTGAGCGGAAGATATCTCCCGCTCCCTTTCCGCAGCCTCCTTCTGCGACATTACTGTTTCGCAGAAGGATACCACCGCGTCCCAAGACTCCTCGCTACCGACCATGGACTCGACCACAGCCGGCAGCGATAGGTCGTTGCCGACTTCTGAGACGAGGGCACGACGCGGCTCCTCCCAAGCGGCACATTCTGCCAGCGTATGCCGCGCCGTGTCCTCCCGGCAGTCGACGCAGTGGTGACACCGGGCGTCCGGCTCCCTGTTTATGCGACACAGGTACTTCCCGAAGCAACCATGCCCCGAGAGCACCTGCGTCGTCCGAAACGACAGGGAGCCGTGCCTCCTCCCGAGCCAGTTCCCGAGTACTGGCCGGACCGCCTCGACGGTGGCGAGGCCGGCGGTAGGGCGTGAAAGCCTATCCTGCCAGCTCGCCACCAGGGCTGCGCGGAGCTGCGACCGGCGAAGCTCCATGTGGCGCTCCGTCAGTCGCTCGTCCCGCTCCCGCGCTTCCTCGCGCCACCGATACAGTGACGCGAGTACTTTCGCCTCGAGGTCCCATGGTGGGGATCCAGCCAGCACACAGGCTGCCTCGTAGGAGATCGTGCGATATCCCCTGATGACTCTGACAGCCATAGCACGCTGCGGTCTTCGCAGAACAGCGATGCTGCCGGCCGTCAGGTCAGCCGCCCAAATTGGGGCCCCATACAGGGCCATGGATCGCACGATCCCCACGTAGAGCCGCCTACAGGCGACGCTCGGGCCCCCCAGATTGGGAAGCAGTGTTGACAGCGCCCCAGCCGCGCCCATCAACTTAGGCGCCAGCCGCCGGAAGTGGGGGCCAAAGTCCCACCGGCTGTCGAGCACCAATCCCAGATATTTCATGGTGGACTCGACAGCGATCCGACACCCCCCGACCACGATGTGTGATCCGGCCGGTGGCGCCCGCCGGGGGCCATGAAAGACCATGGCCTCCGACTTGTTGAGGGCCACCTCCAGGCCTAGGCGCCGTATGCGGCCCACAACAAGTGAGACCGCAGCCATCGCCAGCAACGCTGCCTCCCTGTACGAGCTCCCCCGGGCCGTGACCAGCGTGTCATCAGCATAACACGTCAGTTCCACGCCCGGCGGGAGCTCGCCCCTCAGCACCCAGTCGTACCCGATGTTCCACAGGAGCGGGCCAACGACCGAGCCCTGTGGAACACCGCACGACATACGGCGCTGGTTTCCGCCATCACGTCCCATGTAGGTGACACCCCTATCCTCGAGATAAGCCCCAACGATGTGGCAGAGGTAGGAAGGCACCCGATGGTACAGCAGTGCCTCCCGAATGCAGCTCCAAGGCAGGGTGTTGAAGGCGTTAGATATGTCCAAGGACACCGCCACCATCACCCCACCCCGGGACACTGCTTCCTCTGCCAGGACTCTCACCCGCGATATCGCGTGGATGGTGGAGCGCCCGTGCCGAAAGCCAAACTGACTCTCGGCCAGGTCAGGCCCCTCTCTGCATAAGTGGTGGACGAGGCGGGCAGCGATAATTCGCTCGAATAGCTTCCCGACCTCGTCCAGCAACACTATGGGCCTGTACGCAGACGGTGAGTCTGCAGGGCGCCCCGCCTTCTTGAGCAGGACCAGACGACCTGTTTTCCATAAACTGGGAAACTGGCCCCGCTCAAGGCACGCTGTGAAGAGTCCTCTCAGTTGGGGCTCTAGCTCTTTCAGAGCGAGGGCCAACGCACAGCCGTGTATACCGTCGGGCCCCGGAGCCACGTTCTTGGCCCGGAGCCGCAACACGGCCGCCCCCATCTCTCCTTGTGTCACCCCTGGGACGCTGATGGCGTTCCCTTCTGTAGGCTCTGCAGCTGTGGGCAATGCCATCGGCGGCGGAGTGTGCTCCGCTCTTGCCGGGAAGAGGGCTGTGACGACCTCCTCCAGCAGCTCAGGTTGGAGACTCTCCGTGAGTGGAGGCGCCGCGGCACGAAGTTTCCCTCGAACCGCTCGATAGGGGCGCCCCCACGGATCCCGTTCGAGAGTCTCCAACATCTCCTCCCTGGCTCGCGTCCTCGCTTCACCGATGGCCAGCCACAGAGCCTCCTTCGCCGCGCGGTACACCTCATACAGCGCGGCCTCTTCGTCAGGGACCCGACGACGTCTCCTGCGGTAATGGGTGTACCGGCGCCTGACCGACTCGCATGCGACACGTAGCCGCGCGATCTCGGCAGACCACCAGTACACCTGGCGCCTCGCTGATTGCGTGTGGACGCGGGGCATGGACGCGTCGCAGATGTGCGTCATCGCCCCGCGGAACCACAGCGCCTCCTCTTCGACGTCGACGGGTCCGTCTGTTGCCGACTCCCGGCTCCAGGCCTGGACAATAGCAGCCTCCTCGAGAAGTTCCCTGTCGATGCGCTTACGCGCCCAGCGCGGGTTGTCCATTCGTGGGGCCGATGGACTACGGCCGCTGGTGGTCTGGGAGGAGACGTCGAATCGGATATACCTGTGATCCGACAACGTCTCCACCCCCACAGCGACACGCCAGTCACGGACACGGCTTGCGACGGCAGGGCTTGCAAACGAGACGTCCACTATAGAACCGCCCCGCTGCCGCACGCACGTGTGAACCGAGCCCCGGTTTAGGACAACCAGGCCGGTCGTGACCGCCCACTCTTCCAGCGCCTCGCCCCTAGCGTCGGTCACCGGAGATCCCCACACCGATGACTTGGCGTTGAGATCCCCTAGCAACAGCACAGGGCGAGGGTGGAGTCGGCCTACGACGGCGCCCAACTCGACAAGGAAGTTCTCGAAGTCGGCGAGGCTCTTGTTGGGCGAGAAATACGCCCCAATCGTGCCAATGCCGTCCGCGAGGGCGGCTACCCAGCCGTGACCTCGGGACGGGTTGACAAGAGCCCCGCCAATTATGGCCACCGAACCGTCCAGGTCTCCCACCCAGTTATCTCTGGGGGGGACAAAGTACGGCTCGGCGACCACAGCCACGTCGATCGACCACTCTGCCATGCTCTGGAGCAAGAGGTCCTGAGCTCTGGCAGCGTGGTTGATATTGCCCTGGAGGAAATGGTAAGGCGCCATTATGCGCAGTCCATTCCCTCCACAGCACCATTCCTAGGCCGGGAGTCGGCCGTTGAGCACCCAGGCTGAGGGGGGGGTAAAGAGCCCCCGGCAGCCTTGGCACCCCTTCTTCGTCTCCTCTTCTTGCCCTTTTTGGTGGGCGCGCCACAGGCTTTACCACCCGCTCTGTGTCCAGCGGGCCTCCCTGCAGCTGTACAGAGGCTGCAGTTTGGCGCCGCGGAGCACTGGGTGGCTTTGTGGCCGGGCTGGCCGCAGCGATAGCATTGCTCGCTACGGTCTATTTCTGCGGTGCACCGTGCCCTGACATGCCCCATGTCCAGGCAACGGAAACACCGCAGAGCCCTGGGTTGCAGCAGCTTGACCCTCGCTGCAACCCACCCCACCAACAGACGTCCAGCGTCGGCGACCTTATTGGCCGCCGCCACCGGACACTTAATCCAGATCGCACCGAGCCCGGAAGCGTCGGTGCGGATTTCGCCCGTACGCACGTCATCGGGCGGACATCCACCGACCCTGGCGACGGCCGCCGCGACCTCAGCTGGGGTCGTCGAGTCGTCCAGGAACCTTACCTAACCTAACCTAACCTAACCTAACCTTTTTTTTTTTTTTTTTGATCTCGAGGTGGAAATCCTCATGGATGTCCTCTGCCCTGGGGTGGGCAGAGGGGTCTGTCAGACTCTTACTGACTAAAACCACCCTGGTGTTCCGTCCCACACCTACGTCGGGGACCACGGGAACCAATATGTCTTCCACGATCCCCGACCAGTGCCGGCCCGCCATTGCGGGCCTCCTCACGTTGGGGGGGAGTGAGGTGTTAAACTCCCCCCCATACATCACAGAGAGGCGCGCGTGGAACACTACGCGCCACCATCTCGGGTCCTAAGGAATAGGGGGCGACGGATGTCCCCAGATCCGTCGCCCCTGGACCCATTTAGGGGGGCTGGAAGAGGGCGTTGTCCGCCCTCCGCCGACGCCCGGTGCGCCTGCTGCGGGCTGGGTGGGCGGAAGATATCTCCCGCTCCCTTTCCGCAGCCTCCTTCTGCGACATGACTGTTTCGCAGAAGGATACCACCGCGTCCCAGGACTCCTCGCTACCGACCATGGACTCAACCACAGCCGGCAGCGATAGGTCGTTGCCTATTTCTGAGACGAGGGCACGACGCGGCTCCTCCCAAGCGGCACATTCTGCCAGCGTATGCCGCGCCGTGTCCTCCCGGCAGTCGACGCAGTGGTGACACCGGGCGTCCGGCTCCCTGTTTATGCGACACAGGTACTTCCCGAAGCAACCATGCCCCGAGAGCACCTGCGCCGTCCGAAACGACAGGGAGCCGTGCCTTCTCCCGAGCCATTGCCCGAGTACTGGCCGGACCGCCTCGACGGTGGCGAGGCCGGCGGTAGGGCGTGAAAGCCTATCCTGCCAGCTCGCCACCAGGGCTGCGCGGAGCTGCGACCGACGAAGCTCCATGTGGCAGTCCGTCAGTCGCTCGTCCCGCTCCCGCGCTTCCTCGCGCCACCGGTACAGTGACGCGAGTACTTTCGCCTCGAGGTCCCACGGTGGGGATCCAGCCAGCACACAGGCCGCCTCGTAGGAGATCGTGCGATATCCCCTGCAGCAGCACAAAGGCTGCAGTTTGGCGCGGCGGAGCACTGGGTGGCCTTGTGGCCGGGCTGACCACAGCGATAACACAGCTCGCTGCGGTCTATTTCTGCGGTGCACCGTGCCCTGACATGCCCCATGTCCAGGCAACGGAAACACCGCAAAGCCCTGGGTTGCAGCAGCTTGACCCTAGCTGCAACCCACCCCACCAACAGACGTCCAGCGTCGGCGACCTTATTGGCCGCCGCCACCGGGCACTTCACCCAGATCGCACCGAGCCCAGAAGCGTCGGTGCGGATCTCGCCCGTACGCACATCGTCAGGTTGGCATCCACCAACTCTGGCGACGGCCGCCGCGACCTCAGCCGGGGTCGTCGAGTCGTCCAGGCCATCGACGCGCAGCTCGCTCGTCTTCATGGGCCTGGACACACGAACGTCCTCCGGGTTGAGGACTTCCCTCAATTTGGCGGCCAGGATGTCCGCCTTTTCGCTGCTACCGGCACCGGAGACCTGTAGCAGCCGCGCCCCCGTAATGGCCGGCCTCAGAATGAAGCCAGTCGGTGTGCCAAGGTCGGGGAATGCGACCTTGGCCTTCGCCTCCGCAAGGACCGCCTTATACGAGAGGCCCCTCTCGACGGCTCCGGGCTGCAGAGTAATTACCACAGCCGCGGAGCGTGGGGCTGTCACCCTAGGCGGCCCCTGGGTCTTCCTTCTGGCTGGCACCGGTGCTCTTGCGGGAGCTGGAAGCGCCGTCTTCTTCTTTTTTTTCTTCTTTCTGACGACCGTCGTCCAGGCCTCCGTAGAAGGTCCGGGCGCAGTCGCCGGGGGAGCACTCGCGGAAACCGCCACCTGGGAAATGGGTGCGGCCTTTGCGGGCTTATTCGCCACCTCTGCGGGCTTTCTGGCCCCCAATGCGGGCTTTGTGGCCCCCTTCCCAGACTGGCTTGGCTCAGCCACCTTGGCCGCTGCCTCTCTCCTCCGCTTATCCGCAGCGAGCGGTGGGCGGAGGGTTTCGGCTGGGAGGAGCCTCGGCTCTATGGCCTCTAGTCGAGCCCCTACCATCTGCCCGCACTGCAACAAACAGATGCGAGCGATCTTGTCAACCTCCGCATCCGGAAGTGCAGGGGTCGACGATGGGGCCGACTGTGGAGCCAGCAACGGCACTGGCGATGATCCGGTGCCCGGGGCTTCCCGCAGGTTGGCAAACTTCCGCTTGAGGTCCTCCAATTCGGATCTAAGACGGCGGTTCTCTTCGCAAAACTCCGCCATCTTTTCCGAGCCTGAACCATTAAGGAGGACCTCAGCTCCCTCCTTGATGAGATCAGCCACCTCTTTAAGGGCGCGCGTGAATGTGCCCTTCAGGTTGCCGGATTTTGTGGCAACCTTCAGGATCACATCCACGCCGTCGAAGACCTGGCGGCAAGACGCCACCGGCGACAAGCCTCCTCCGGCAGCCGTCCGGGCTGAGCGCCGCTCCTGCATCTGACGAGTCAGCTCGCTGACCTCGTCTTCCGCCACAGCCTTGCACTGCGCCCGCTTTGCGGCGTTGGCTTCCGCCTTATTTAGCCCGAGCAGCGAGCCCTTGCTGGTCGGGTCACTCTCCAACATTTCAACGTGCTCCACTGGAGCCGGAGTGTCGGGCCGAGACACCGACGCGAAGCGCCCCCGCTCATCGCGCTCCACCGAAGGAACAGCAGCTCTGCCAGCCACCGCTCGATCTCGTCTACTGCTGCCCGTCGGCACCTTAGGTGCCGGCAGGCTCTCCTCGCTAGAGGAGCGTGGCGAGCGCTTACCGCAGCGCCTCGTCACCCCCTCTTCCTTCCGCGAGCGCTGCGAGCTCACGCTCGCCACGCTCATCCTGTCAGACGCAGCGTCGGTATCCGACGCCGCACCCGACCGCATGCGCTCGACCACAACGGTCGGCACCTTCTTCAAAGAATTAGTTTTATTTGGATCCATATGATTCCCACGAGTGTGGGGGATGTAAAAGGTCCACCTAGGTTCACCCCCTGTCCCTAGGTAAGTGTTAATTTGTAACCCAACCAGGGGGTCCACTGGTACCCTGGCTGGGGGTGCGCTCGTGACTGATGCACCACCTATAACTAAAGTTACAGATGACACTACTCCTCAGCCATTCATACCCTCGCCGCACTCCGCCCCCCCACGCAGAAATTCGCCACAGCCAATATTGTCACCGACATGGAGAGAATATTGGCTGTACCCAGGGTGCACCGGCCCAACGGCTGCCCTTTCCCCCGAACGTATCCGAAAGGAACGAGCAGCAATCAAGGCACACGAGGAGGTTTTCTGCACGCACCCCAACCTAACCTAACCTAACCTTTTTTTTTTTTTTTTTTTTTTGATCTCGAGGTGGAAATCCTCATGGATGTCCTCTGCCCTGGGGTGGGCAGAGGGGTCTGTCAGACTCTTACTGACTAAAACCACCCCGGTGTTCCGTCCCACACCTACGTCGGGGACCACGGGAACCAATATGTCTTCCGCGATCCCCGACTAGTGCCGGCCCGCCATCGCGGGCCTCCTCACGTTAGGGGGGAGTGAGGTGTTAAACTCCCCCCCATACATCACAGAGAGGCGCGCGTGGAACACTACGCGCCACCATCTCGGGTCCTATGGAATAGGGGGCGACGGATGTCCCCAGATCCGTCGCCCCTGGACCCATTTAGGGGGGCTGGAAGAGGGCGTTGTCCGCCCTCCGCCGACGCCCGGTGCGCCTGCTGCGGGCTGGGTGAGCGGAAGATATCTCCCGCTCCCTTTCCGCAGCTTCCTTCTGCGACATGACTGTTTCGCAGAAGGATACCACCGCGTCCCAGGACTCCTCGCTACCGACCATGGACTCGACCACGGCCGGCAGCGATAGGTCGTTGCCTACTTTTGAGACGAGGGCACGACGCGGCTCCTCCCAAGCGGCACATTCTGCCAGCGTATGCCGCGCCGTGTCCTCCCGGCAGTCGACGCAGTGGTGACACCGGGCGTCCGGCTCCCTGTTTATGCGACACAGGTACTTCCCGAAGCAACCATGCCCCGAGAGCACCTTTTTTTTTTTTTTTTTTTTTTTTGATCTCGAGGTGGAAATCCTCATGGATGTCCTCTGCCCTGGGGTGGGCAGAGGGGTCTGTCAGACTCTTACTGACTAAAACCACCCCGGTGTTCCGTCCCACACCTACGTCGGGGACCACGGGAACCAATGTGTCTTCCGCGATCCTCGGCTGGTGCCGGCCCGCCATTGCGGGCCTCCTCACGTTGGGGGGGAGTGAGGTGTTAAACTCCCCCCCATACATCACAGAGAGGCGCGCGTGGAACACTACGCGCCACCATCTCGGGTCCTAAGGAATAGGGGGCGACGGATGTCCCCAGATCCGTCGCCCCTGGACCCATTTAGGGGGGCTGGAAGAGGGCGTTGTCCGCTCTCCGCCGACGCCCGGTGCGCCTGCTGCGGGCTGGGTGGGCGGAAGATATTTTCCGCTCCCTTTCCGCAGCCTCCTTCTGCGACATGACTGTTTCGCAGAAGGATACCACCGCGTCCCAGGACTCCCCGCTACCGACCATGGACTCAACCACAGCCGGCAGCGATAGGTCATTGCCTATTTCTGAGACGAGGGCACGACGCGGCTCCTCCCAAGCGGCACATTCTGCCAGCGTATGCCGCGCCGTGTCCTCCCGGCAGTCGACGCAGTGGTGACACCGGGCGTCCGGCTCCCTGTTTATGCGACACAGGTACTTCCCGAAGCAACCATGCCCCGAGAGCACCTGCGTCGTCCGAAACGACAGGGAGCCGTGCCTTCTCCCGAGCCATTGCCCGAGTACTGGCCGGACCGCCTCGACGGTGGCGAGGCCGGCGGTAGGGCGTGAAAGCCTATCCTGCCAGCTCGCCACCAGGGCGGCGCGGAGCTGCGACCGACGAAGCTCCATGTGGCGCTCCGTCAGTCGCTCGTCCCGCTCCCGCGCTTCCTCGCGCCACCGGTACAGTGACGCAAGTACTTTCGCCTCGAGGTCCCACGGTGGGGATCCAGCCAGCACACAGGCCGCCTCGTAGGAGATCGTGCGATATCCCCTGATGACTCTGACGGCCATAGCACGCTGCGGTCTAACCTAACCTAACCTAACCTAACCCGAAATATCTTTGCAACCAGGTGTCGCATTTCGAAGCTGTTTTCAGCTGAATCGCTTGTATTTAGGTACCTTTAGACTATTTTGACTGAAAGAATTGACAAAACGCGAAAAAATTTTCATTTTTTGCCATTAACATAGAAAAATTCAGAACATTTTTGTACTGAACCACATTTTTATTTTTATCTCAAAATTCTTACTGTGAACCCTGTTTTTATTAGTTTAAATAGCAACTTACCTGCCTTACCTGTATTCTGGCGAGCGTTCCGCGAGCTGGAGTCCTGTTCGGTGGAGTTATTAGAGGTTTTTTCAAAATTTTCCGTGAAAAATCACGTTTTTGGATCATAATTTTCGATTTTCCTTCTCTGAAAACTAAAGTAACGCCGTAGTAAGCTGGCCCGCGTAGAGACGCGTCTTCCGACACCTCGCCCGTGCGTCTAGCTGAAATAGAAGTTTGCAAACATTGAATTTTTCGTTGTTCTAAGCAATATCAGTACCTACGAAATCCACCTAACCGATACAAAATTCCCTATACTTCGAAATATCTTTGCAACCAGGTGTCGCATTTCGAAGCTGTTTTCAGCTGAATCGCTTGTATTTAGGTACCTTTAGACTATTTTGACTGAAAGAATTGACAAAACGCGAAAAACTTTTCATTTTTCGCCATTAACATAGAAAAATTCAGAACATTTTTGTACTGAACCACATTTTTATTTTTATCTCAAAATTCTTACTGTGAACCCTGTTTTTATTAGTTTAAATAGCAACTTACCTGCCTTACCTGTATTCTGGCGAGCGTTCCGCGAGCTGGAGTCCTGTTCGGTGGAGTTATTAGAGGTTTTTTCAAAATTTTCCGTGAAAAATCACGTTTTTGGATCATAATTTTCGATTTTCCTTCTCTGAAAACTAAAGTAACGCCGTAGTAAGCTGGCCCGCGTGGAGACGCGTCTTCCGACACCTCGCCCGTGCGTCTAGCTGAAATAGAAGTTTGCAAACATTGAATTTTTCGTTGTTCTAAGCAATATCAGTACCTACGAAATCCACCTAACCGATACAAAATTCCCTATACTTCGAAATATCTTTGCAACCAGGTGTCGCATTTCGAAGCTGTTTTCAGCTGAATCGCTTGTATTTAGGTACCTTTAGACTATTTTGACTGAAAGAATTGACAAAACGCGAAAAAATTTTCATTTTTCGCCATTAACATAGAAAAATTCAGAACATTTTTGTACTGAACCACATTTTTATTTTTATCTCAAAATTCTTACTGTGAACCCTGTTTTTATTAGTTTAAATAGCAACTTACCTGCCTTACCTGTATTCTGGCGAGCGTTCCGCGAGCTGGAGTCCTGTTCGGTGGAGTTATTAGAGGTTTTTTCAAAATTTTCCGTGAAAAATCACGTTTTTGGATCATAATTTTCGATTTTCCTTCTCTGAAAACTAAAGTAACGCCGTAGTAAGCTGGCCCGCGTGGAGACGCGTCTTCCGACACCTCGCCCGTGCGTCTAGCCACCCTTGGGTTATATAAAACAGGTAGACAACAGTATTGAGCAAAATTTTTATTGCACCATTCAGCTTTTCCAGCGTTTCAGTTTTATTAGATAGTCAAAATAAGGAAATTGACGTTGCTTATTTCAAAGTATCATCGCGTGAAAACATTTTATTATTAATTGACCAGACCGAGCCCGCTATTATGCTAGTACTTATTTAGTATATTGTTCTATTTTATTACTTGCTGATCCCCCCTTTACAGGGATTTAGTATAGCTACTCGTGTCCCCTGACGATCTAGTCGTTCCGCGTTGCTCTACTTGTTATCTGAGAAAAATGTTCGGCATCAGAACTCCCGTGAACAAAGCAAAGATCTCGGAGGAGGGCTCGGATACTGGGAGGCCAAGACTGGCACAGGCTGGCCCATCGGTTAGGCGTAGTACTGGGGAGTGGGAGGCCGACAGACCATCTGGACGGCCTCTCAAAACACCAACGCTTCCGAAAAGGGCCCGAGTGTCCTCCCCTCCCAAACTTAAATCCAAACCAACGCTCGCTCATCAGAGCAAGTTGGATGGATCAAAACAGCCGGAGAGTACCGAACCCAGCTCGCCACGTGAAATGCTACCCGTGAGGTACTTAAACAGAACCACGGAGGCAAAGGCGTGCCTACAAAAAGCAAAGCTGCAACTTCAAGCCTCACGAAATCTCAAAAAAGAGATCAAAGACGAGATCACAAAAGCGGTCGAGAGGCTTTACCAGCTCGTCAAAGAGGCTGAGGGTGAAAAAGGAAAAGGCGTAGAGGTGGTAGAACAACCGGAAACCCAAAAGGAGCCTAAATCGACCTCGGAGCAACCGACAGAGCTGATGAAGAGCCTTGTGGAAGGCCTTCAGCAGCACAAACATTCACTGCTTGAGTGCCAGCAGCACACTCAGGATCTGTCGGAGCAGCTCCGGCTGAGCTCTCGCTTCATCGCAAGCCAAGGCCCCACGTTCGCCGAAGTCGCCGCTGGCCCGAAGCAGTACATCCGAGAACCTCTTCACTCAGTAGTTGTATCATCTGTGAATGATCAAGACACGAGTGAAGAGGTTATCGAGAAGCTAAGGACGGCGGTTGATGCACGAAACGAGGGCACCAGGGTGGAGCGGCTGCGCAAGGTTAAAGACCAGAAGGTGGTTGTCGGGTTCAAGACCAAGGAGGAGCTTGCCAAGGTGACCGCACGGATCCGTAAAGCCGGCAATCTGGTGGCAGAAGAGGTCAGGAACAAAGACCCACTTGTCATTGTCAAGGATGTCCTCTCCTGCCACACAGATGTGGAGGTTGTAGAAGCCTTGCAGAGACAGAACGCCCACCTGATAGGGGACATTCCTGCGGGTGATGTGAGGTTGGGGGTGAAGTACCGTCGAAAGACGAGGAACTCCCACATGTGCCACGTCATCCTGCAGGTGTCCCCTGCAGTATGGCAAAGACTGACTACGGCGGGTCGCGTGCACATCGACCTGCAGCGAGTGCGAGTGCAGGACCAGTCTCCACTGGTGCAGTGCACTCGCTGCCTGTGTTTTGGCCACAGCCGGAAGCTGTGCACAAAGCCCGCCGACCTCTGCACCCACTGCGGTGACCCTCACTTACGGGCCGACTGCCCGACACGGCTGGCGGATGAGCCCCCGAATTGCCATAACTGCCTTTTGGCCAAATTGGAGCGCAATGACCACAACGCCTTCGACGGCGCGTGCCCGATACGCATTAAATGGGATGCATTGGCACGCCTGTCGGTGGCATATTGTTAAGGTGGTGCCAGCGTTGTCGGATCTGGGGACCGCAGCGGTATGGCTTGCAAAATCTATAGACAAATACCAAAAATTACAAATGTCATCGAAATTGAAGGAATTCATAACTCCGGGAAAGCAAATTGCAGCCAATTTCGTGAGAAATGGGACCAATTTAATGCAAATACCAAAAGTAATTTATTCAAAAGAGATGAAAAACTTACCGTACTGTTGTGGTCAACATACGACGCCTTGAGGACTTTTACACCAACCCAGATAATGTCAGTTGTCGAGCAGGATCTGAAACAGAAAGTACTCAAGAGTACGAGGCTGTGACAGCAAATCTGAGTCCTGGAATCACCTTAGAATGAAGCAGGACATTTTATAAACAAAAGATGAATCTGAAGCTGTGAGTCTGAAAATAAAAACAAGAACCAAGCGAAAACAAGTATTTTATAGAAAACTAGTAGTAGAAATTTATAGGATAGAAAATAAACGTAAGAAACTAGGTTAAGGAACAATGCCTATATAATATATTGTATATATATTAAAATAGTCATATTATTAGAGAGCATAGATTAAGAAAATGTTTAAAATACTTTAGGATAATTAATGTAGATTCATAAACAAAACAAGAAAAATACAAAAATAAACTAGATTAAGCGACTTAAGTGATAAATAAAGAATTAAGTGAGTGTTATATATATGTAAGATGTTAGCAATTAAGACACCAAATATAAAGTGTCAAATAAAGCTGTAAGATTAACAGACGGAGTAGATGAAGTGAGGCACAAACTGTTTTCATTAGGTCTCAATCTCAGGGGATAAAAAACTAAAATAAAAAGAAAAGAGCCACTTCAATCAGAACAATTTGAAAAACAAGGGCTCTGATTATGTCAGAGGGACAGTGAGCAAAGGCAGGAGTGTGGTTTTAGCCGGTAAGAGTCCAGCACTACCCAGACTGTGTCACACGTGAGACAGTCTGGGTGTCCATGAGGATTTCCCACTGCCTTCCTGCCAAACAAAAAAAAAAAAAAAAAAACTTACCTAACCTAACCTTTTTTTTTTTTTTTTTGATCTCGAGGTGGAAATCCTCATGGATGTCCTCCGCCCTGGGGTGGGCAGAGGGGTCTGTCAGACTCTTACTGACTAAAACCACCCCGGTGTTCCGTCCCACACCTACGTCGGAGACCACGGGAACCAATATGTCTTCCGCGATCCCCGACTGGTGCCGGCCCGCCATTGCGGGCCTCCTCACGTTGGGGGGGAGTGAGGTGTTAAACTCCCCCCCATACATCACAGAGAGGCGCGCGTGGAACACTACGCGCCACCATCTCGGGTCCTAAGGAATAGGGGGCGACGGATGTCCCCAGATCCGTCGCCCCTGGACCCATTTAGGGGGGCTGGAAGAGGGCGTTGTCCGCTCTCCGCCCACGCCCGGTGCGCCTGCTGCGGGCTGGGTGAGCGGAAGATATCTCCCGCTCCCTTTCCGCAGCCTCCTTCTGCGACATTGCAGCGATGCTGCCGGCCGTCAGGTCAGCCGCCCAAATTGGGGCCCCATACAGGGCGTACGCACATCGTCGGGCGGACATCCACCAACCCTGGCGACGGCCGCCGCGACCTCAGCCGGGGTCGTCGAGTCGTCCAGGCCGTCGACGCGCAGGTCGCTCGTCTTCATGGGCCTGGACACCCGAACGTCCTCCGGGTTGAGGACTTCCCTCAATTTGGCGGCCAGGATGTCCGCCTTTTCGCTGCTACCAGCACCGGAAACCTGTAGCAGCCGCGCCCCCGTAATTGCCGGTCTCAAAATGAAGCCGGACGGTGTGCCAAGGTCGGGGAATGCGACCTTGGCCTTCGCCTCCGCAAGAACCGCCTTATACGAGACGCCCCTCTCAATGGCTCCGGGCTGCAGAGTTATAACCACAGCCGCGGAGCGTGGGGCTGTCGCCCTAGGCGGCCCCTGGGTCTTCTTCTGGGCTGGCACCGGTGCTCTTGCGGGAGCTGAAAGCGCCGTCTTCTTCTTTTTTTTCTTCTTTCTGACGACCGTCGTCCAGGCCTCCGTAGATGGTCCGGGCGCAGTCGCAGAAGCTGCCGCCTGGGATATGGGCGCGGCGATGATCCGGTGCCCGGGGCTGCCCGCAGGACAGCAACCTCCCGCTTGAGGTCCTCCAATTCGGATCTAAGACGGCGGCGGTTCTCCTCCCAAAAATCCGCCATTTCCTCCGAACTTGTACGACTAAGGAGGACCTCAGCTGCCTCCTTGATGTGCTCAGCCGCCTCCTTAAGGGCGCGCGTGAAAGTGCCCTTCAGGTTGCCAGATTTTGAGGCAACCTTCAGGACGACATCCACGCCGTCCAAAACCTGGCGACTCAGCGCCACCGGCGACCAGCTCCCTCCGGCAGCCATCCGGGCCGAGCGCCGCTCCTTCGCCTGACGAGTCATCTCACCGACTTCATCCTCCGCCACAGCTTTGCGTTGCGCCCGCTTCGCGGCGTTGGCTTCCGCCTTATTGATGCCCAGCAGGGGGTCCTCGCTGGCTGGGTCACTTTGGACAACCTCTACGGGCTCCAATGGAGCCGGAGTGTCGGGCCGAGACACAGCTGTGAAGCGCCCCCGCTCGTCGTGCTCCACCGAAGGAGCAGCAGCTCTACCAGCCAACGCACGACCTCGTCTGCTGCTACCCGTTGGCACCTTCGGCGCCGGCAGGCTCTCCTCGCTAGAGGAGCGTGGCGAGCGCTTACCGCGGCGCCTCACCACCCCCTCTTCCTTTCGCGAGCGCTGCGAGCTCACGCTCGCCACGCTCATCCTGTCAGACGCAGCGTCGGTATCCGACGCCACACCCGACCCCAAACGCTCGACCACAACGGTCGGCACCTTCGTTAGGTTGTTTTTATTTGAAAAATCCATATGATTCCCACGAGTGTGGGGGATGTAAAAGGTCCGCCTAGGTTCACCCCCTGTCCCTAGGTAAGTGTAAATTTGTAACCCAACCAGGGGGTCCACTGGTACCCTGGCTGGGGGTGCGCTCGTGACTGATGCGCCACCTGTAACTAAAGTTACAGATGACACTACTCCTCAGCCATTCATACCCTCGCCGCACACCAAAACTTGGTATTAGAGGAATTTTTTATAGAGGTTATCTTCCTCGCGATCCGGGCGGTTAAGCCAAGATCCTCGTCCCGTTCCAAGTCATAAAACATGACCATGATCTCGTCACGGATTACGATTTCGACGGATGCAGTCAGGAGGATCAGATCCCCCGCTGCTAGCCCGTTGGGAGTGCACAACGAGCGCCGCCGTCACCACCAAACAACCTGTCCTCTGGAAGCAGAGGGAGGAGTGGATGACGGTTGGTCGGTCCAGATGAACCGATCCAGGAGCATGAAGCTCCGCTCCCCCGCGCAGAAATTCGCCACAGCCAATATTGTCTCCGACATGGAGAGAATATTGGCTGTACCCAGGGTGCACCGGCCCAACGGCTGCCCTTTCCCCCGAACGTATCCGCAAGGAACGAGCAGCAATCAAGGCACACGAGGAGGTTTTCTGCACGCACCCCAACCTAACCTTTTTTTTTTTTTTTTTTTTTGATGTCGAGGTGGAAATCCTCATGGATGTCCTCCGCCCTGGGGTGGGCAGAGGGGTCTCGCTACCGACCATGGACTCGACCACAGCCGGCAGCGATAGGTCGTTGCCGACTTCTGAGACGAGGGCACGACGCGGCTCCTCCCAAGCGGCACATTCTGCCAGCGTATGCCGCGCCGTGTCCTCCCTGCAGTCGACGCAGTGGTGACACCGGGCGTCCGGCTCCCTGTTTATGCGACACAGGTACTTCCCGAAGCAACCATGCCCCGAGAGCACCTGCGTCGTCCGAAACGACAGGGAGCCGTGCCTTCTCCCGAGCCATTGCCCGAGTACTGGCCGGACCGCCTCGACGGTGGCGAGGCCGGTGGTAGGGCGTGAAAGCCTATCCTGCCAGCTCGCCACCAGGGCGGCGCGGAGCTGCGACCGACGAAGCTCCATGTGGCGCTCCGTCAGTCGCTCGTCCCGCTCCCGCGCTTCCTCGCGCCACCGGTACAGTGACGCAAGTACTTTCGCCTCGAGGTCCCACGGTAGGGATCCAGCCAGCACACAGGCCGCCTCGTAGGAGATCGTGCGATATCCCCTGATGACTCTGACGGCCATAGCACGCTGCGGTCTTCGCAGAACAGCGATGCTGCCGGCCGTCAGGTCAGCCGCCCAAATTGGGGCCCCATACAGGGCCATGGATCGCACGATCCCCACGTAGAGCCGCCTACAGGCGACGCTCGGGCCCCCCAGATTGGGAAGCAGCGTTGACAGCGCCCCAGCCGCGCCCATCAACTTGGGCGCCAGCCGCCGGAAGTGAGGGCCGAAGTCCCACCGGCTGTCGAGCACCAATCCCAGATATTTCATGGTGGACTCGACAGCGATCCGACACCCCCCGACCACGATGTGTGATCCGGCCGGCGGCGCCCGCCGGGGGCCATGAAAGACCATGGCCTCCGACTTGTTGAGGGCCACCTCCAGGCCTAGGCGCCGTATGCGGCTCACCACAAGTGAGACCGCAGCCGTCGCCAGCAACGCTGCCTCCCTGTACGAGGTCCCCCGGGCCGTGACCAGCGTGTCATCAGCATAACACGTCAGTTCCACGCCCGGCGGGAGCTCGCCCCTCAGCACCCAGTCGTACCCGATGTTCCACAGGAGCGGGCCAACGACCGAGCCCTGTGGAACACCGCACGACATGCGGCGCTGGTTTCCGCCATCACGTCCCATGTAGGTGACACCCCTATCCTCGAGATAAGCCCCAACGATGTGGCAGAGGTAGGAAGGCACCCGATGGTACAGCAGTGCTTCCCGAATGCAGCTCCAAGGCAGGGTGTTGAAGGCGTTAGATATGTCCAAGGACACCGCCACCATCACCCCGCCCCGGGACACTGCTTCCTCTGCCAGGACTCTCACCCGCGATATCGCGTGGATGGTGGAGCGCCCGTGCCGAAAGCCAAACTGACTCTCGGCCAGGTCAGGCCCCTCTCTGCACAAGTGGTGGACGAGGCGGGCAGCGATAATTCGCTTAAATAGCTTCCCGACCTCGTCCAGCAACACTATGGGCCTGTACGCAGACGGTGAGTCTGCAGGGCGCCCCGCCTTCTTGAGCAGGACCAGACGACCTGTTTTCCACAAACTGGGAAACTGGCCCCGCTCAAGGCACGCTGTGAAGAGTCCTCTCAGTTGGGGCTCTAGCTCTTTCAGAGCAAGGGCCAACGCACAGCCGTGTACACCGTCGGGCCCCGGAGCCACGTTCTTGGCCCGGAGCCGCAACACGGCCGCCCCCATCTCTCCTTGTGTCACCTCTGGGACGCTGATGGCGTTCTCTTCTGTAGGCTCTGCGGCCGTGGGCAAAGCCATCGGCGGCGGAGTGTGCTCCGCTCTTGCCGGGAAGAGGGCTGTCACGACCTCCTCCAGCAGCTCTGGTTGGAGACTCTCCGTGAGTGGAGGCGCCGCGGCTCGAAGTTTCCCTCGAACCGCCCGATAGGGGCGCCCCCACGGATCTCCATCGAGAGTCTCCAACATCTCCTCCCTGGCTCGCGTCCTCGCTTCGCCGATGGCCAGCCACAGAGCCTCCTTCGCCGCGCGGTACACCTCATACAGCGCGGCTTCTTCGTCAGGGACCCGACGACGTCTTCTGCGGTAGTGGGTGTACCGGCGCCTGACCGACACGCACGCGACACGTAGCCGCGCGATCTCGGCAGACCACCAGTACACCTGGCGCCTCGCTGAATGCGTGTGGACGCGGGGCATGGACGCGTCGCAGATGTGCGTCATCGCCCCGCGGAACCACAGCGCCTCCTCTTCGACGTCAACGGGTCCGTCCGGTGCCAACTCCCGGCTCCAGGCCTGGACAATAGCAGCCTCCTCGAGAAGTTCCCTGTCGATGCGCTTACGCGCCCAGCGCGGGCCGTCCATTCGCGGGGCCGATGGACTACGGCCGCCGATGGTCTGGGTGGAAACGTCGAACCGGATGTATCTGTGATCCGACAAGGTCTCCACCCCCACAGCGACACGCCAGTCACGGACACGGCTTGCGACAGTAGGGCTAGCGAACGAGACGTCCACAATAGAACCACCCCGCTGCCGCACGCACGTGTGGACCGAGCCCCGGTTTAGGACAACCAGGCCGGTCGTGACCGCCCACTCTTCCAGCGCCTCGCCCCTAGCATCGGTCACCGGAGATCCCCACGCCGATGACTTGGCGTTGAGATCCCCTAGCAACAGCACAGGGCGAGGGTGGAGTCGGCCTACGACGGCGCCCAACTCGACAAGGAAGTTCTCGAAGTCGGCGAGGCTCTTGTTGGGCGAGAAATACGCCCCAATCGTGCCAATGCCATCCGCGAGGGCGGCTACCCAGCCGTGTCCTCGGGACGGGTTGACAAGAGCCCCGCCAATTATGGCCACCGAACCGTCCAAGTCTCCCACCCAGTTATCTCTGGGGGGGACAAAGTACGGCTCGGCGACCACAGCCACGTCGATCGACCACTCTGCCATGCTCTGGAGCAAGAGGTCCTGAGCTCTGGCAGCGTGGTTGATATTGCCCTGGAGGAAATGGTAAGGCGCCATTATGCGCAGTCCATTCCCTCCACAGCACCATTCCTAGGCCGGGAGTCGGCCGTTGAGCACCCAGGCTGAGGGGGTAAAGAGCCCCCGGCAGCCTTAGCACCCCTTCTTCGCCTCCTCTTCTTGCCCGTTTTGGTGGGCGCGCCACAGGCCTTGCCGCCCGCTCTGTGCCCAGCAGGCCTCCCTGCAGCTGTACAGAGGCTGCAGTTTGGCGCCGCGGAGCACTGGGTGGCCTTGTGGCCGGGCTGACCACAGCGATAACACTGCTCGCTGCGGTCGATTTCTGCGGTGCACCGTGCCCTGACATGCCCCATGTCCAGGCAACGGAAACACTGCAAGGCCCTGGGTTGCAGCAGCTTGACCCTCGCTGCAACCCACCCCACCAATAGACGTCCAGCGTCGGCAACCTTATTGGCCGCCGCCACCGGGCACTTCACCCAGATCGCACCGAGCCCGGAAGCGTCGGTGCGAATCTCGCCCGTACGCACATCGTCAGGTGGGCATCCACCAACTCTGGCGACGGCCGCCGCGACCTCAGCCGGGGTCGTCGAGTCGTCCAGGCCGTCGACGCGCAGCTCGCTTGTCTTCATGGGCCTGGACACCCGAACGTCCTCCGGGTTGAGGACTTCCCTCAGTTTGGCGGCCAAGATGTCCGCCTTTTCGCTGCTAGAGGCACCAGAGACCTGTAGCAGCCGTGCCCCTGTGATGGCCGGCCTCAGTATGAAGCCGGACGGTGTGCCAAGGTCGGGGAATGCGACTTTGGCTTTCGCCTCCGCCAGGACCGCCTTGTAAGAGACGCCCCTCTCAACGGCTCCGGGCTGTAGAGTTATAACCACAGCCGCGGAGCGTGGGGCTGTCGCCCTAGGCGGTCCCTGGTTCCTCCTCCTAGCTGGCACCGGCGCTCTAGCGGGAGCTGACGGTGCCTTCTTCTTCTTTTTCTTCCTCTTTCTGACAACCGTCGTCCAGGCCTCCGTAGATGGTCCGGGCGCAGTCACAGCAGCTGCCGCCTGGGATATGGGCGCGGCCGTTGCGGGCTTTCTTGCCGCATTCGTGGGCTTTGCGGCCCCCATTGCGGGCTTTTTGGCCCCCTTGCCTGGCTGTCTTGGCTCAGTCACCGTGGCCGCCACCTCCTTCCTCCGCTTGTCCGCAGCCAGCGGTGGGCGGAGGGTTTCGGCTGGAAGGAGCCTCGGCTCTATGGCCTCCAGTCGAGCCCCAACCATCCGCCCGCACTGCAACAAACAGATGCGAGCGATCTTTTGGAGTTCTGCATCCGCAAGTGCAGGGGCCGACGAGGGGGCCGACTGTGGGGCCAGCAGCGGGACCGGCGATGATCCGGTGCCCGGGGCTGCCCGCAGGACAGCATTCTCCCGCTTGAGGTCCTCCAGTTCAGACCGTTGACGGCGGTTCTCCTCCCATAACTCCGCTGTTTTCTCCGAGCCTGAACCATTAAAGAGGACTTCAGCTCCCTCCTTAATGAACTCAGCAACCTCTTTAAGGGCGCGCGTGAATGTGCCCTTCAGGTTGCCGGATTTTGTGGCAACCTTCAGGATCACATCTACGCTGTCTAAGACCTGGCGGCAATACGCCACCGGCGACAATCCCTCTCCGGCAGCCATCCGGGCTGAGCGCCGCTCCTGCATCTGACGAGTCAGCTCGCTGACCTCGTCTTCCGCCACAGCCTTGCGCTGCGCCCGCTTTGCGGCGTTGGCTTCCGCCTTATTAAGCCCGAGCAGGGAGCTCTCGCTAGTCGGGTCACTCTCCAACATCTCTACGTGCTCCACTGGAGCCGGAGTGTCGGGCCTGGACACCGACGCGAAGCGCCCCCGCTCATCGCGCTCCACCGAAGGAACAGCAGCTCTGCCAGCCACCGCTCGACCTCGTCTACTGCTGCCCGTCGGCACCTTAGGTGCCGGCAGGCTCTCCTCGCTAGAGGAGCGTGGCGAGCGCTTACCGCAGCGCCTCGCCACCCCCTCTTCCTTCCGCGAGCGCTGCGAGCTCACGCTCGCCACGCTCATCCTGTCAGACGCAGCGTCGGTTTCCGACGCCGCACACGACCCCAATCGCTCGACTTGTGGTCGGCACCTTCATCACATTATTTTTGTTTTTTGTACAATCCATATGATTCCCACGAGTGTGGGGGATGTAAAAGGTCCGCCTAGGTTCACCCCCTGTCCCTAGGTAAGTGTAAATTTGTAACCCAACCAGGGGGTCCACTGGTACCCTGGCTGGAGGTGCGCTCGTGACTGATGCGCCACCTATAACTAAAGTTACAGATGACACTACTCCTCAGCCATTCATACCCTCGCCGCACACCAAAACTTGGTATTAGAGGAATTTTTTATAGAGGTTATCTTCCTCGCGATCCGGGCGGTTAAGCCAAGATCCTCGTCCCGTTCCAAGTCATAAAACATGACCATGATCTCTTCACGGATTACGATTTCGACGGATGCAGTCAGGAGGATCAGATCCCCCGCTGCTAGCCCGTTGGCAGGTGAGTGCACAACGAGCGCCGCCGTCGTCACCAAACAACCTGTCCTCTGTAAGCAGAGGGAGGAGTGGATGACGGTTGGTCGGTCCAGATGAACCGACCCAGGAGCATGAAGCTCCGCCCCCCCGCGCAGAAATTCGCCACAGCCAATATTGTCTCCGACATGGAGAGAATATTGGCTGTACCCAGGGTGCACCGGCCCAACGGCTGCCCTTTCCCCCGAACGTATCCGAAAGGAACGAGCAGCAATCAAGGCACACGAGGAGGTTTTCTGCACGCACCCCCCCCCAACCTAACCTTTTTTTTTTTTTTTTTTTTGATCTCGAGGTGGAAATCCTCATGGATGTCCTCTGCCCTGGGGTGGGCAGAGGGGTCTGTCAGACTCTTACTGACTAAAACCACCCCGGTGTTCCGTCCCACACCTACGTCGGGGACCACGGGAACCAATGTGTCTTCCGCGATCCTCGGCTGGTGCCGGCCCGCCATTGCGGGCCTCCTCACGTTGGGGGGGAGTGAGGTGTTAAACTCCCCCCCATACATCACAGAGAGGCGCGCGTGGAACACTACGCGCCACCATCTCGGGTCCTAAGGAATAGGGGGCGACGGATGTCCCCAGATCCGTCGCCCCTGGACCCATTTAGGGGGGCTGGAAGAGGGCGTTGTCCGCCCTCCGCCGACGCCCGGTGCGCCTGCTGCGGGCTGGGTGGGCGGAAGATATTTCCCGCTCCCTTTCCGCAGCCTCCTTCTGCGACATGACTGTTTCGCAGAAGGATACCACCGCGTCCCAGGACTCCCCGCTACCGACCATGGACTCAACCACAGCCGGCAGCGATAGGTCATTGCCTATTTCTGAGACGAGGGCACGACGCGGCTCCTCCCAAGCGGCACATTCTGCCAGCGTATGCCGCGCCGTGTCCTCCCGGCACCCCCAACCTAACCTAACCTAACCTAACCCAGTAACCGATAATACATCGCACGAGTAACATCAGCTCCGCGTAAAAAAATCACCAAAATTAGACGCGTTGAGTTATGGGCGTGAATCAGTTATCAGTGGAATTCTGTAGTGTTGATTCACCAGGATTAGTGTGGGCAAGTGTCTATCTCAGCGGGTTGCAGAGCAGGACCCCCGGAACTTTAGCGGTGAATAACTCAGCCAAGGTTAGTGGAGACGGTCTACCTACAACAATCCTGGAAAACGCGGCGGAGACCTATTCAGTGACATATCGACCAGCGAGATCGGAGTACGGGCCTTGGAGTTATTAAGGTGCGAAAATCGTCAAAAAACGTTGTTTTTGGTGACAAAATAACCTCACTTAGGCCACACGTGTTTCTAAACCACGAGGCGTGACGCAAATCTAACGATCCTAGCCCTTACTGGAGACTCCGAAGCCGGCCGAGGATTCCGCCTGCAGATCAGAAACCAGTGTGACGACTCCACGGCTCACCACCAGGTAAGCCCCGAGGGAACTCCTGAACCCTTAGTCCCACCCCCCCCCCCCGAGTTTGGGCTCAATCGACTTGGGATTTCTGGACCTTGCGTGAGTCACCAAGGGTCCCCTCATCCCCAAAAACCCTTTACCCCTCACCCTCAATTACCCCCACCCCTTTCACCCAACCCTAAATTATCCCCCCCATCCCCTCTCCCCATTCGTCTCCCCACGAAACCTCCCCCCCCCCAACCCCCCGCCCCTTCACCCCCTCCCCCCTCAAACGTCTCCTCGTGGAACCTCCCCTCCCCTCCCCCTCAGGGCTACCTCACCCCCCCCCCCCCCGCGACCTATCTTCGTACCCGGAAGAGCTAGAAAGCCGAGTTTGGGCTCATTTTAAAGGGCAAAGAAAGTTCTACAACTTGGCCCCTACAGAATCCTGAATTTCGGCAGCCTACACACGTAGTGACTTAGCGACCGCAGAATCCCACTGAAGACCACCACCAGCGCGCCTCACGGGCTCAGAACATCGAGTCCCACAGTTATCGGGCTCCTCATCGGACAGCAGACGCAGACCACCAGCGGAGCATCCGTGAGTTCATCTTTAGTTTAAGTATTTAGATTAAGTTATCTTACACAGGCATAGTAAACCACACCTTACCGTACTAAAATGTCATCCAAACAACCCACCACCTCCCGCAAAATGACCACGGAGGCCGCGAAACCCCCGAAATCACTCCGCGAGAAGGTTTTAACAAATACGGCCAAGTCGGTGGTGTCAGAGAAGTCGGCACGTCCATCGCATAAGCCACGACCACAGGCACCAAAGGCAGCGTCGGAGCCGGACGTACCAAGGTGCACACCGCCACTCTCTGAGACTCTCTCCACAGAACATCGCAGCAGAGTCTCAGAGATCGTAATAAACTGGGAGCAATGCGGCATCTCCCCACCCCGCCGGATCATCTCGGACGAGGAAAGTTCGGTGGCGTCATCCGTCAGCCAAACTGACCGCTCCGAGAGCGGACGGCCGAGCCTTCTGTACAGAACGCCGAGAAGGGGCACAGGCGTGGAAATGGACCTGGCTACCAGAGAGGCCAACGACCTTCTCCAGAGGGGAAAGGATGCCCTGGAAGCCGCCGGCAACATGAAACGGGAGTGCAAGGCCACGGCCCATGAGTGTTTGCAAGGCCTGTATGAGACGGCTCTGTCGCTGGCGGACTCGAGGGCTCGCCACAAGTTCAATCTCGAGAAGGAGCGCTCTCACGCAAAAGAACGCAAAAGAACTTCTGCGGGTCGAGAGAGCTCATACTCGAGAACTGATGAATTTGAAGGTGGAGCTCTCCCTCATGCAAACGGACGTCTCCGAAACACGAAAAGAGGCGAAAGGGATCCGAGAATGGCTCGGACACGAGACCCTTGATGCCTTCAAAGGCATCAAAGAAATAAAAGACGAGGTCGCCGCAGCAGCCCTCAGGAACCTAAACGAGCATGAGAAGACGAGGCAGGAGAGCACAAGAGCCCCGGGAGATCCCAAGAGTGATCCTATGGGAGCAGGGCTTTCACGCATCGAAACAGCAATGGCCAGCATCTCCAACCAGCTGGACGTGCTCCAGAAGGTGCTTGAGAGACTCAATGAGGACCTCGCACACCCAAGTAATACCGAGTCGGACCCTAATAGCCGGGAGACAGGCCTCCTCACTACCATCAAATTTGATGAGGCCGTGGCCTCATTACAGGAACAGATACAGGCCATCGCCAACAGGCCTGTAGCCTCCCCACCACCACCACCACAACCACCAATCAACATCGCGAAACAATTACAACCAATTTCTGAAAGGCTGGAGCTCGTCTCAGCGGACCTCCGCGTACTGCGTGACAAAGAACCGCCAATCCAGGCGCCCCCGGCGCTGAATCTGGAGGCGGAACTAGCAGTCGGGGAGGTGAAGAAGCCTCCAGAACATCGAGAAAGGGGTGGCGGACCTGGGTAAAGCGGAGAGACCGCTTCAGCAACAGCAGGGCCCCAAAACCTTTGCCCAGGTCACGAGCACACCGAAAACCCCTAAACCACCCACACAACCCAACCACACCCTGATTGTCTCGTCGACGAATCCCCAGCACACTGGAGACAACGTGATCGAGAGAATCAGGACCGCCCTGGACCTAAAAACAAGTGGAGCCCGAGTCGACACAGTCCGGAAAGCGCGCAACCAGAAAGTGGTCCTAAGGTGCGCGAGCAAGTCGGTCTTAATTAAAGTAAAGGACCAATTTAAAACCAACGCAGGGCTCAAGGTCCAGGAGCCAAAACCCCAAAACCCTCTCGTCTGCATCAAGGGAGTGCTGTCCAGCTACAGCGACGGGGAGATCGTCGATCTCCTTAAGGCGCAGAACAAACATCTTCTGCAGGACGTCGCTGTCGATGGACAGACCCTAAAGGTGCGCTATAGGAAGCGCGCGCGGAACCCCCATGAGTGCCACCCTGTTCTGGAGCTCTCGCCGGAGCTCTGGAAAAGCTATACTCAGGCACAAAAAGTCCACGTGGGCATCAAGCGATGCTCGATTGAGGACCAGTCCCCACTAGTCCAATGCACGAAGTGCCTTGCATACGGACACAACAAGTCCATATGCAAGGCTGGAAAAGAAGCGTGCAGTTACTGCAGCGGTGCACACAATGTGAGGGACTGCCTAACTCGAGCTGATGGCAAGCAGCCCACCTGCATCAACTGCAAAGTGGCACAAAGGACGGGCAGCGACCTGGCACATACAGCGTTCTGCGAAGACTGCCAGGAACGCCAAAAATGGGATGGAATAGCAAGGTCGCGCGTTTCCTATTGCTAAGGGCGACCAAGACACCACACACACCACCCAACCAGTCACCTCTCAAAATACAACAAGACCGACAGCAAGATTGCCGTTCATCCAGGTAAATCTTCAGCGCTCCAAGCTGGCCACAGAAGAATTACACCTGGCGGCGCAGGCAAAGGGAGTTTCAGTAGCACTTGTTCAAGAGCCCTATGTAGGAAGAACAGGTGTGATGAAACAAAACCCCGGCACGCGAGTCATCCAGTGTAGCCTGAATCGCCAGAAACCAGTAAAAGCCGCTATCGTTGTTTTCGGGCACAACCTGGAGGTCATCCACGACCCCCAGCTTGTGACCGAGAATATCGCGGCCGTTTTGCTGAAGGCAGGCCAGGTCAGCTTTGGGGTGCTATCGGTCTATTTTGAAGGTGATCAGGACATCGAACCATACCTTTCAGAAACACACAACACAAACTAAACACCAACAACATCCTAGTGGGAGGAGACGTAAACGCCTGGAGCCAGTGGTGGGGAAGTGTTTCCGAAAACCATCGCGGAGCGGCGTACAACTCGTTCCTCAATGAGCGGGATCTCCACATCCTCAATACAGGACAAACTCCGACGTTCGAGACCTATAGAGGAGACAGGTGGTGCACTAGCATCGTCGACGTGACGGTATGCAGCTTGTCACTGCTAGGCAAGGTTGAGGACTGGCGTGTAGAAAGGAGTCTAACAACTTCAGACCACAACGCGATAACCTTCTCGATGCGCTTAGAAAAGGCCTTAGTTAATTTAATTGGTTAATTAGGCCGATTTCGACGCGCATCTACAACACCAAGAAGGCAAAGTGGTCCGACTTCAGCACGCACTTCAAGACCAGCTTAGCAGAAAATGACATCACACCAGTCAGAGTCTCGAGCGTCTTGAATCCAGAGGATTTGGAGTCACTCATCACAGCGTACACAAGTTACATCCACCGCTCATGCGAGGAAGCGATCCCAAAACTGGGGTCGCCTAAGCTGAACGCCAAGCCCCCATGGTGGAGCCCTTCTCTAGATCGTCTCAAAAAAGACGCGATGACGAAAAAGAGAAGGATCCGAAATGCAGCCGCAAGCCGGAGACACTTCACCATCCAAGAATACGTACTGGCCAAACAAACGTACACCACAGCAGCAATGGAAGCAGCCACAGCCAACTGGAAGGAGTTCTGCTCGAAGCAGGACCGAGAGAGCATGTGGGACGGCATATACAGGGTACTTAGGAAGACAGCCAGAAGACAGGACGACACCCTCCTGAGAAACACCGCAGGCGAGACGCTCACCCCAGAGCAATCCGCGGATCTTCTGGCAAAAACCTTCTACCCCGATGACTCAACGAATGCCGAACAGCCATACCACACCACTCTGAGGAGGCTCGCGGAGAAGAAAAACCCCCGAGGTCTGTCTGCTAACGATCCACTTTTTACGGCCGCGGAATTGGAAATGGTTCTCCAGAACCAAAATCCGAAAAAAGCCCCCGGTCCCGATGGATTGACGGCAGACATCTGCACAGCGGCAATAAACTGCAATAGGGAAGTGTTCTTAGCGATAGCCAACAGGTGCTTGTCGCTGTCCCACTTCCCGAAGCAGTGGAAGGTCGCCCACGTGTGCATTCTCCGCAAGCCAGGCAAGGACGACTACACCAGCCCAAAGTCGTACAGGCCAATAGGTCTGCTCTCGGTTCTAGGAAAAATCGTCGAGAAGCTCCTAGTAGGCAGACTCCAGTGGCACTTCCTCCCAACACTGAACACAAACCAGTACGGTTTCATGCCGCAGCACGGAACCGAGGACGCCCTCTATGCCCTAATGGGACATATTCGTGCCGAAATCAAAGCCAAAAAGATCGTGCTTTTGATATCATTGGACATAGAGGGAGCCTTCGATAACGCGTGGTGGCCAGCACTCAAAAGGCAGATGGTGGTCAAACACTGTCCGAAAAACATCTACGCTCTCGTCACCTCATACCTGGAAGACCGGAACATCAGGGTCAACTACGCCAGAGCGACTAGTGAGAAGGGTACCACGAAAGTATGCGTCCAGGGCTCAATTGCCGGACCGACGCACACTGGTCCCAAATTAAAAAAAAATGGACATTGATAGTAGACCGCTGATATATTTTTTTATTGTTGATATAATGATAACAGATAAGGCAAAAAAATATTATTGTCCTACTTCAAATACTTTTCTCTATAAAAAATATTTCTTTTTTTTTTGTATGGGAGTGATTACAGTTTACTCAATTTCTCAAAAACCTTAAGCGATGTCGAGATGGCATTCACATATGTTAGAAAACTAATAATTCTGAGTATTTGGCTCGAAGAAACTTATTGCTTATCTCTGCGTACTTTCGAGATAATAGTGACAGAAAATAACAATTTTTTTTAATGTTAATTGTTCGCTTTTTTTTAATCATAGCCTTACTCATATCGCAATAGGTCCGCTGGCCAGCAAAATGGAGCTTCGACGCGAGTTTGCCGGGATAACAAGATGGCCGCCTCTCATGACGTAACGTAATACGGTCACGAATCGCGCGCGTACACCTCACTCAGTGTACAACTAAATGTGGTTGCGATAAGACGTGTCCTTATTTTTTCTGTGCGCTTGAAGAAATGCTTGTTGTTTGTTTGTTTTGTTATTGTTGTATTTTGAATCTTTGGATTTTAAAATCAAATAATTTTTGTTTGTCTTTCTTTCGTCGAATTGGTTTTCGTAATTTTTTTTGTTAAAATCAAAGTCACTTTGTCTTTGATATCTTTGATTCTAATTTGTTTTCAATTTTCCTTAAAATTATAATATGTCCGCATTTGTCACCAACTTAGACATATACGTTGTTCTTAAATCAGGAGGTGGTTTTAAAAATGTCGAATTTTTATTTAATGCCCTTATTGAACGTATTGGTGTTGAATTGTCTTCCGAAGATTTGAGTAATATTAAATTATTTTGTCGTAATTTTTCAAGTAATATCTCAAAAAGATGGTCTGCTTCCAGTAGAGCTCAAAAGACCTTTCTTAACAAAAATTCAGACTGGTTACAATCCCAAATAGTTTGGCCAAAATGTCAAAATATCGATTTAAGCAGCATTTTTAAAGTTGCCGAGGAAGTAATTCCAAATTTCGAAACGCAAGTGGATACTCATCAATTAAGTTATGGTACAAGTAAAAAACCATTTGTTGATATATCTGATAAACAGAAGAAAAGGCGTTCTCTAACACTTCTAGATCACACAGAGGAGGAATTAGTTTATGCTTTATGTGCCAAATTAAAAGAGTCTAAAAAAACAAAATTAGCAGCTATATTAAACGAACTCAGCCAAAACAAGGAAAAATGTGAGATGGTACATGATGTACTATTCGCTAAAAAGACTGACAAACCGTGTTTACCAGATGATAAAACGTTAGCGCTTTACACCTCAACAAATTTGTCAAAATGGCAATATCGAAATTTAAGAACTATTCTTGCTTCAGAGAAAATGTATGGTCTTCCATCCTATCAAAAGCTCCTGGAAGCTAAAAAAACTTGTTATCCTCCAGATTCAGACATAACTGTAACTGAATCTGATGCTAAGATAAGACTTCAATCGCTTCTAGATTTGACAACTAATAGGATATTAAAAACAATTCAGCACAACTCTGCCGACAAAAAATCGCTAAAACTAATAAGCAAATGGGGTTTTGACGGGTCATCTTCTCAAAGTAATTATAAACAAAAGTCACACTCCGACACTAAAATTGACGATTCTTCAGTTTTCATGATTAGTTTGGTTCCGCTTCGTTTGGAAGAAGAGAGTGGTACTATCTTGTGGCAAAATCCTGCTCCCTCTTCAACAAACTATTGTCGTCCAATTGGCTTTATATTTGCAAAAGAAACAAATGAATTGATAAAGAAGGAAAGTGCATCCTTAGAGGAAGAAATTCGTAATCTTGTTCCCACAATTGTAGATAATTTTGATATTAAACATGATTTGTACATGACTATGATTGATGGGAAAATTTCTACTGTGATTTCCAATACTTCTTCTGCAGCTGTTTGTAATATTTGCAAGACCCCACCTAGCAAAATGAATGACTTGGACTTTGTATCCAAAAGACTCATCAGAGAAGATATGTATAAATATGGTCTGTCTTCGCTTCATATGTGGATAAGATGTATGGAATGTATTTTACACATTTCGTACAACTTAGACTTCAAAAAGTGGGCTGCACGAAAAGAAGATAAATTGTTAAAAGAAATTAAAAAGAATTTGACACAAGAAGAATTCCGGGAAAGAACTGGTTTGTTAATTGACATAGTAAAACAGGGATTTGGTACAACCAATGACGGTAACACGGCAAGAAGGTTTTTTGAAAATTATGAAGTATCTGCTGAAATAACGGGTATCCACCCTGATTTAATCAAGAGATTTGCAGTCATTTTACAAACAATTTCATCTGGTCAACTTATTAATACCAACTTGTTTAGGGAATATTGTAAAGAAACAGCAATGCTATATGTAAACTTATATCCATGGTATTACATGCCTTCAAGTGTCCATAAATTGTTGATACACGGTGCTGATATTTGTGAAAATTTCTCCTTTATTCCGATAGGCATGCTTTCCGAAGAAGCTTCCGAAGCGAGGAATAAAGATTTCCGGAATGTTAGAATGGCACATACAAGAAAAATCGGTAGAGTTCAGACTAATTTAGACATTATCCACAGCTTTCTAATTAGCTCAGATCCTTACATCAGCCATATCAAACCAAAGTTTGCTCGTTTACATAAACAGTTGTTTCCAGAGGCTAGTGCTTTGATCTTGAACAATGAATTGCTTTCGTTGGAAAACGAGGAAATAGAGATTTCTCAAGAGAATATAGACCCAAATATTAATCTTTCACCATAATATTTTTTCAGAATCGTTTGTGAACATATTCAACTTTATGTTTGCAGCTTAATATGTCTTCATTTTGATTGTTTTTTAGAACTGATGAAAGTACTCCTTCAGAAAGGTCATAGCTTTTCAGTCATTAGTGAGCCCCCATAACCTCTTTTACAGAGAAGTCTCTTTTTACTTATTTGACATTACGCATACATTATAATTATGTGCTAAAGTAAGGCTATGATTAAAAAAAAGCAAAAAATTAACATTAAAAAAAAATGATATTTTCTGTCACTATTATCTCGAAAGTACGCAGAGATAAGCAATAAGTTTCTTCGAGCCAAATACTCAGAATTATTAGTTTTCTAACATATGTGATTGCCATCTCGACATCGCTTAAAGTTTTTGAGAAATTGAGTAAAATGTAATCGCTCCCATACAAAAAAAAAAGAAATATTTTTTTTACAGAAAAGTATTTGAAGTAGGACAATAATATTTTTTTGCCTTATCTGTTATCATTGTATCAACAATAAAAAAAAATATCAGCGGTCTACTATCAATGTCCACTTTTTTTTAATTTGGGACCAGTGTGCGACGTTCTGGAACCTTATCCTAGACTCGCTCTTACACAAGATGGCTAGAATGGGGGTGTACTGCCAAGCCTTCGCAGACGACGTTGTCCTAGTTTTCTCGGACTTTACAGCCGGTCCCCTGCAGCAGTCAGCCAACGACACGCTAGACATAGTATCGGAATGGGGCGTCCAAAACAAGCTACGTTTCGCCGCGCACAAGACCAATGCGATGGTGTTAACGAGAAAGCTTAAGTACGACGTTCCGGTACTCCACATGTCGGGCACGCGGCTGAACCTGGTCGAAGAAGTCAAGCTGCTAGGTCTCACAATAGACTCTAAACTCACCTTCAACGCGCACGTGTCCGCAACCTGTAAAAAGACTGCAGACATCTACAAGCAGCTGGCATGCGCGGCGAAGGTGACTTGGGGTCTCAACAGAGAGATAATTAGGACAATATACGTGTCGGTGATAGAGCCCATCGTGATGTATGCAGCGAGTGCGTGGGCCCCCGCAGCTGAGAAACTGATGACAAGGAATCAGTTTGACTCACTGCAGAGAGGTTTTGCGCAGAAGATCTGCAAAGCATACCGCACGGTGTCTCTAACATCGGCACTTATCCTGTCAGGCCAACTCCCCCTAGATCTCCGGGTAATCGAGGCCGCGACCCTTTTTACGATCAAAAAGGGCCATTCCCTAGAGTTCATACCGCCGGGTCGTGAGCTGGAGTGCAACGTGCATCACTCCCAAAACCCCCACCCAGCGCTACTCACAACAACAGAGTATGCACGCCTAGAAGACTTGACTCCCGAAACTCTGGAAACCCACCAAGTAATCGGTCCCCAAATATACACCGACGGCAGCAAGATAGAGGGGAAGGTCGGAGCTGCCCTGACCTGGTGGGAAAACGGAAAGGAGTCCAAGTTCAGCACCTTCGGCCTGGAGCCTCACAACACAGTCTTCCAATCGGAAATGTACGCTCTCTTCAGGGCTGTCAGGATGGCCAGAGAGTCCGGAGAGACTTCCGTAAGCATTTTAAGTGACTCTAGATCGTCACTTGACCTGCTGAGGAGTCCGTCTGTCACTCACCACCTGGCACTCCAAATCAAGAGATGCGTCCGCAAGATCCGAGAAGAGGGCAGAGAAGTGAAGCTCTTTTGGCTCAGGGCCCACGTGGGAACCGCCGGGAATGAAAGAGCGGACGAGCTAGCCAAGGAGGCAGCCCTAACCAAGGAGACAGCAGACTATAACAAGGTCCCCGTATCGTTCGTGAGGAGCAAAATACGGGAGGGGACTATCAGAAAGTGGCAGGCGTGATACGAGTCCTCGAGTACAGGAGCGGTCACAAAAGTGTTCTTTCCAGACGTCCTAGCGGCGACAAGAACACTCAGAGACACAGTCCTCTCACCGGTTCATGTACAAGTCCTAACAGGACACGGAGGATTCTCAGCGTACCTCCACCGCTTCCATCTCAAAGATAGTCCCTCATGCGTCTGTGACCCTAGCTGCGAAGAAACAGTCTGGCACCTGCTCTTCGAATGCCCAAGGTTTAGTCACGAAAGAATGGAGCTGGAAGTGAAGATCGAAATCCAGCTAAGCCAGTCCACACTCCAAACCATCATGGGGAGACCGGCTACCAGGAACCCATTCTTGGCATTCGCGAGTAAAGTCGCCACTGTAGCAGCAGGGGCCAACAAAACGGACACAACCTTGCATAGTCGAAACCGACTACCACCTGTCACTACCGCACCAACAACAATCACGACAACCACAACCATTACAGCAACTACAACAATCACAACACAAACAACAATGACAAACACACAAAACACAATAGGAACATCACTCACCACAACACAAACTCCACGCACAAACACCAACGAACAATGGTCGGGGGCGGTGGGTGTCACCGCAACGTTGACGGCGGTAACATGGCGACGAGTACTCATCGCGCCATTGAAGAGCTGACCAACGCAATAAAAGAAGCTGTCGTCTCATCTAACTCTAATACCGGCAGCCAGGTGCTGTTATCCAGGTTGGCTACCTCGAAGGATCTGCCTTTGTATTTCAGAGACCCGTTGGAATAGATACAATTTCGAGAAGCGTTTTATGAGTCGTCAAGGGTATGTAAGTACAGTGATACCGAGAATGTGTGGCGTCTACGGAAGTGTTTGCGTGGAGATGCAAAAGAAGCAGCCGAGGCATTGCTAATGGGAGCGAGCTCGCCCCATGATATTATAGAAACGCTGGAATTGCGGTTTGGCAGACCTGAAAATGTCATGCGGCAACTGATAGCTCAGCTGAAGAAGCTACCACCACTACCACACTCATACCACGCCGAAATTGTGAAATTCGCCATAAAAATAAAGAATTACGTCACCGCTGTAACAACATTAAAACAAATAGACTATTTGAACAGTCCAGAATTATTAACAATCGTCATATCCAAATTGCCTACAGGACTCGTTAACAAATGGATAGAATACCTCCACGTCGAGGCCCGGTTGCACAAAAAAACGTCAAAATTGGAACTACTGTCCAAATTCCTGTATGAAGAAGCGCAAAAAGTTGCTGAGTCGGGAGTCAGCCATATACAATATCAGAATGACTTTTACAAGAATAAACAACAAGGAAAAAAGCATAACGATCAACAATCCGTGCTAACATCTGTTAAGGTCAGTGACCCCGAGGCTGCCGGCAAGTGCAAGTTTTGCAGAAGAAACAAGCATGCATTGCCAGACTGTAGTCAATTCAAGCGAGCGTTAAAAAGGGACAGATGGCGATATGTTCGAGCAAACAATTTATGTTTCAAATGTCTCTGTGCTCGGCATCCAGATAAGAACGAGTGTACTGCAAAAAACTGCAACGTCGAGGCCTGTGGTGGGGCCCATCACCAGATGCTGCACTGGACGAAGCCAGGAGTGGCGCGCCGTGAAACTTCCGCGCCACCCAACGATACTGCGACGCCTGACTACGCGAGTGGCTCCGCCGCCAGTGAGCTCGTCTCACACGCCAGCATCCGCGCCGCGCAGTGTCATGAAGTGTCAGTGTTAAAAACAAAGGTGTCAGAGACAAAAGTAATTCTTAAAATAGTGCCAGTAACTATCCATGGACCCAAGTCAAGTGTGGCCACGCATGCGCTACTAGACGACGGTGCAACAGTGACACTCATCGCGGCCGACCTTGCCGATAAGGTTGGGCTGCACGGGGAAAGGGTCACAATGCGTGCTTCCGGTGCATGGGACTCAGAGTTATTTTGCGAGACTGAGATAATTACTTAAATGTAAAATAAGTAACAGTTATGGTAACAAATTCGACTTGCGAGCTCGTAAACTCAAAGAACTTAACTTGCCCTTACAGTTATTTTCCTCTAACGTAAACTACTGTGAAAACATTTTTAATAATAATAACCCCATAATATGTGACAGCAATGTAAAACCCAAAATATTAATTGATCAGGATAATTATGATTTAATTGCGCCTCTTGTATGTATAAGATATAAGCCGGGTGGACCCAACATCACGCAAACATTGTTAGGATGGTGTGTACACGGAGCCTGGCAAGCTGACTGTACTGGTAAGCGCGCCGAGCACGTCAACAGCATCGGCAGCGTTGGTGGCGCCGGCGGCGACCCAGCCGCAGCGCACGGTGCGGTGACATCGTGCGCCCTCAGTCACACAGGTAAGCCCACCGCGTACGCGCTCCGCGACTCGTCCCCGAGACACGGCGGCGCGGGCGCGAGCGGGGCTTCATGTTTTGATTTTATTACATGCATAGATAAACCATTGTGTCAATCAGCTGTCGCTAAAGATACTTTACAATATAGTATAGACATTGATTTAAGCCAATTACACGATTTAATTCGCCGTTCATTTTCTTTAGATTCAATAGGAATTAGTAACAAACCACGTCAGAATATTGAAGAATTACGAGCCGTAAATATCCTTAACGAGTCAGCTCAGTTACTTAACGGTCAATGGTCGGTTAAGCTTCCATGGAAGCGCGATAAATTTGTTATGCCTGACTCCTATCCCGTAGCATTAATAAAAAATTAAATAAAAAATTTAAAAAACCCCCGACACAAAAACCTAATTTCCCTTTAAAAAGTAAAAAATAATAAAAAATAACTCAATCTTAAAGTACCTAAGAATGTATTAATAATTCAAAAAAAATACGCCGCGTTGCGCGTTGGGGGACCGCTTCAAACCTAACAATTTAATTACCAATAGTCTTATTACCTAACTAAGCAGTCAACGACGTCTGCACTCGCGGAGCGGTCCCCCAACGCGACGTTTTTTTTTTTTTTGAATTATTAATACATTCTTAGGTACTTTAAGATTGAGTTATTTTTTATTATTTTTTACTTTTTAAAGGGAAATTAGGTTTTTGTGTCGGGGGTTTTTTAAATTTTTTATTTAATTTTTTATTTTGTACTTTTTATAGGTATATACTTAATATAATGTAGAATCAAACGAAGCTAAGAACACTTTCGATTAATTCATCAATATTCTCTTTCAGTGCGCTTTCATTTGAGACCCCACTCGATTATATTTGCTGACATTCGGTTACTCTTCCCCACTTTCCCCCCCACAACTTTTAAACGGCTCAACCGATTTTCATCAAACATGTCTAAGAACACTCGCAGATAAGTCACCTTTCATACATATTTTTTTTTATTGAAATCGCATCATCCGTTCGGGAGCTATGATGCCACAGACAGACAGACAGACAGACAGACAGACAGACAGACACGTCAAACTTATAACACCCCTCTTTTTACGTCGGGGGTTAAAAAGATTACACTCAGTAGAAAGAAAAATGTCTTCTAACCCAGAATATGAAGTTAGATACCGCGAACGTATTGAACATTTGCTTAAAAATAATTACGCACGAAAACTAACGGAGGCGGAGTGCACTGTCGATTCCAAGTCAGACCACGTTTGGTATTTACCGCACTTCGGTGTTGACAATCCGAACAAAAAAAAGTTACGATTGGTTTTTGATGCCGCCGCCAAAAGTAACAATATATCACTTAATGACGTTCTCCTTCAAGGACCTGACTTATTACAGTCTTTGTATGGTATTATGTTTAGATTTAGAGAGAACCGTATAGGAATAACAGGAGACATAAAAGATATGTTTTTACGCATTAAAATACATAACGACGATCAGAACGCATTTAGGTTTTTATGGAAAGACAAAGGCAGCGATGTTGTAGATAAGTACGTAATGACGTCACTTATTTTTGGCGCGAATTGTTCCCCGTTTATTGCCCAATTTATTAATCAAAATAAAAATGCTTCTCGATTCAGTCAGCAGATGCCAGACGCTGTGCAAGCTATAAAAAACAATCAGTACATGGACGATTATATTGATAGCTTCTCTGATGAGGAGGTAGCTAGAAAAATGATAAAAGTAATTTCATTTATTCATAATGAAGGTGGATTTAAAATGTGTAACTATCTCAGTAATGTACCTAATGTGCTAAGCGACATTCCAAAAGACAGTCTTAATGACATAGCAATAAAGTTTAATTTTGATAAACAGTCAGAGCGGGCATTAGGCATATTGTGGTTTCCGCGCACCGATATGTTAGCTTTAGCTCTATCTTTTAAACGTATTCCGCAAGATATCATACTTTTGAAACGAATACCGACTAAGCGCGAAATGTTAAGTATTATTATGTCTGTTTTTGATATTCACGGTTATTTAGGACCGTTTACAATCAAAGGAAGAATATTGATGCGTGAAACATGGAAAAGTAATATTAAATGGGATGAACAATTGAACGATAATTTAAATAAATTATTCTGTAAATGGATTAACCAAGCTCAGGAAATAAATAATATTAGGATTCCGCGTTGTTATTTTTCCGGTGATTGGACGGATGATAGTTTAATTAATTTAGAACTTCATTTATTTTGCGATGCATCGCCGAGCGCGTACGCCACCGTCGCATATTGGCGTCGCGAAGGCAGCGACGGACAAGTCACCGTGTCGTTTATCGTGAGTAAGTGTAAAGTTACTCCTTTAAAACCGGTTTCCGTGACTAGACTTGAGCTGCAAGGAGCCGTGTTAGCATGTAAGTTAGCTAGTAGCACAGTATAGATATACTACACAGTATTTTGACTCGGCCTTATCCTAGAAATAATTACCTACAGCACGTGCGGTACGTAAACAAGCGATAGACGCGGGAGGGCTGCCCGCATCAAGTATTTTAACTTCATCTACCTACTTGCGTTTCTTTGATTATAAATATTATATTTTTATTTAAAAAATCAAATGTTTGGACCGTTTTTAATTAAAAGTGACAAGGGTGGAAGATGTAAATTATGTCAACTTTTATTGATTTTTAATTACGATATGATCTTTGCTGGGCCGATTCAAATCCTGCGATCTAGATCGTCTATCGATTCAATGATTTTCGATCCAAAGGATCGATTCAAATCAAAAGATTGGGTACCCCAGGCTAGGAAACTACCTGCTACTACTACGAGCGTAGGTAGGTCACTCGTGTGTCACTTTTTTCACCCTATCCACTTACTTATTTAATAATCCAGGTATTTTACTTGGTGGAAAAGTATTAAAAAAATAAACAAATTTCGTACTAGTAGGTATGTATATAAAAAATCTAGTCTTTCCTTTCGGAGTTTTCAAGTAATTTAAAAAAATAATACTACCATGGTAATCATCTTGCACTGATTATTATCAAATATTCATAAATCACACGCTAACTGCTTACAAACAAAACCATCAATCACACCGCCCGCCATCCGTTTGTCAAAGCGGTGCGTACGCGACTGCGAATGTACTCGGAGTGTACCAGACTCGAGGCGCGTAGGTATGACTTGCGTTCCGAGCGTTTGTTTGAAGATAGACTACTGTATAGATATAATTACCGTGCTAGTAGTGTTAAAAAAGAACATCGTTTGTAACCTTATTTACTTTTTAGGGTTCCGTTGCCAAATGGCAAAAAACGGAACCCTTATAGATTCGTCATGTCTGTCTGTCTGTCTGTCTTAGGGTTGTAACGGAGGCCTTCTTAGCGGAGGCGGAGGTGGATGCGGAGGCGACGAGTTTCACCTCCGCGGATGCGGAGGTTAACGGAGGCGAAGGCGAAGGTGAAGGTGGATGTAAAAAAAATTGTAATTTTTGGTTCATTCAACCAGGTTTCTTTCTATTCCATTCCACACAGTTCTTCGTATTTTTCTTTATGTATTGACTTGAAATGACCTTTAAGGGGGGAAAACCCCGGCCGGGGTCGCGTGATTGTTCGAAAGAGATACCGTGACCCTGGCACATAGGCAACTGATGGAACACGGGTGGGTTTCAGTCAGTAAAAGTCTGACACGCCCTCCCGCTCCGCCCAGAGCGGGAGAAGTCATTTGATGATTTCCCAACCAGAAAAATAAAAAGGGGGGGAAACCAGTTTAGACTAGACAGTGACTAAAACGACGATATCTCCAAAGTTATGTATGGAAGCTATTTAGGAATTACACCTTAGGAATCGTTATGAAATTAACAGGCAATGTACGAATTTCGCAATATTTTATTTTAAATGCGTTTTTCTCGAAACGACTTTTTTTCAACTGGTGGGCATTCTAGCTCAAATATTTATTGACCAATCGTTCTGAAATTTGTTGTGTGTATTTTTTATTCAATTCCAATCCATATGAACCTAATTCTGGGATTATATTATTACTAAAAATATATGTTTTTATGCAAAAATTTGTAAAAATATGGTATAAAAACATGACATTTCAAATACCTCAAAAACATGAAAATTTCAATTTTTTTTTATCACAATTAGGTTCATATTTTTAGAAAATATGTTGATAACAAAAAAGTAAAATTGTGATGATTACAGACAAAAGTTGCGACTTCAGGAATGCTCACCAGCAAATTACTCGGATGGAAATCGTCCATGGACATCACGTTCTAACGCCAGTAATTCTGGCGGAAATTACTTGAAATTTTTTTAAAGTGTACTTTAAAACATGAATAATATTAACACTCTCAGCGCCATGTGGTCCGCCGGCCGCCATAAATTATTTCATTGCAAGCCAATATGGTTTTTAAAACTTATCTCCGCAGGCCATGTGTGCGGCCGGCGTTCCACAACTTCCGCGCCTAAAGTTACTTCAATTGTAGTGTGGCCAGCTGCATAAAAATATATGAGACCCGCGCGCTGGCCACATGGCCTGCTTCTCAAGAAAATGCTTATATATACATGGCTCTGAGAGTGTTAAGTAATGTCGTAGTCCGACCTTTCGTTGAATAATTTTTCCCACAGGTTTTACATTTTGCAAAATTATTATCTATTTCTACAAAAAAACTGCCAAATCTCATTTGTTTTTGGCTTCATCGTGTGACGTAAATAAACATAACAATGATTTTGCACTAAATCACGTAAACCAATCAAGGTTCAATTAGAATTACATCGGTAAAACTTCGTACGTTACGTCCAACTCGTCCAAGCATTTCGACAGGTTGATTCGTGTCGTGTATCACAGATACAGTCGTGTATCATAATTTGACAAATGACATACGTCCACCCCCACCCCAACCGCGTTCCCGCCACACACTCGTTGCTTCTTGAGTTCTTCACCATTTTGTGCGCGATACGCGGCCTGACGGCTGAGTCGTCGTCGAGCGTCGCTGCACGCGCGTTATTGTTCTATGATTCGTAAATAAACCTCCGTTACAACTCCGCAAAAGTTTTACGGAGGCGGAGGCGGATGCGAAGATACGATTTCTTGCGGAACTTCCGCAGTAACGGAGGCGGAGGCGAAGCTCCGTTACAACCCTAGTCTGTCTGTCTGTCTGTCCGTCCGTCCGTATGTCACAGCCACTTTTTTCCGAAACTATTAGAGCTATGCTGTTGAAACTTGGTAAGTAGATGTATTCTGTGAACCGCATTAAGATTTTCACACTAAAATAGAAAAAAAAAACAATAAATTTTGGGGTTCCCCATACATAGAACTGAAACTGAAAAATGTTTTTTTTCATCAAACCCATACGTGTGGGGTATCTATGAATAGGTCTTCAAAAATGGTAATGAGGTTTCTAATATCATTTTTTTCTAAACTGAACAGTTTGCGCGAGAGACACTTCCAAAGTGGTAAAATGTGTCCCCCCCCCCCCCCGTAACTTCTAAAATAAGAGAATGATAAAACTAAAAAATATATATGATGTACATACCATGTAAACTACCACCGAAAATTGATTTGAACGAGATCGAGTGAGTAGTTTTTTTTTTTAAAACGTCATAAATCGTAAACCACAATTTACCTTACATTCAATCAACTGAAATATAAAAATTAAAAAAAAAACATTTATTTTTAAACCGAGAATACCTACAGGTTTGTACGGAACCCTCGGTGCGAGAGTCCGACTCGCACTTGGCCGGTTTTTTATTGGACAGATTCGACTACAGTATTACATTGGATTAAAAATAATTGTCGAACGTATAAAGTATTCATCGCCAATAGGCTAGGAGAAATAGATGAGTTGAGTAAGCCCGACGAGTGGAGATGGAAATGTAAAAATTTAAACCCCCGACACAAAAACCTAATTTCCCTTTAAAAAGTAAAAAATAACTCAATCTTAAAGTACCTAAGAATGTATTAATAATTCAAAAAAAAATACGCTGCGTTGGGGGACCGCTTCAAACCTAACAATTTAATTACCAATAGTCTTATTACCTAACTAAGCAGTTAACGACGTCTGCACTCGCGGAGCGGTCCCCGAACGCGACGTTTTTTTTTTTTGAATTATTAATACATTCTTAGGTACTTTAAGATTGAGTTATTTTTAACCCCCGACGCAAAAAGAGGGGTGTTATAAGTTTGACGTGTCTGTCTGTCTGTCTGTCTGTCTGTCTGTGGCATCATAGCTCCCGAACGGATGATGCGATTTCAATAAAAAAAAAATGTATTAAAGGTGACTTATCTGCGAGTGTTCTTAGACATGTTTGATGAAAATCGGTTGAGCCGTTTAAAAGTTGTGGGGGGGAAAGTGGGGAAGAGTAACCGAATGTCAGCAAATATACTCGAGTGGGGTCTCAAATGAAAGCGCACTGAAAGAGAATATTGATGAATTAATCGAGAGTGTTCTTAGCTTCGTTTGATTCTACATTATATTAAGTATATACCTATAAAAAGTACAAAATAAAAAATTAAATTAAAAATTTAAAAAACCCCCGTCACAAAAACCAAATTTCCCTTTAAAAAGTAAAAAATAATAAAAAATAACTCAATCTTAAAGTACCTAAGAATGTATTAATAATTCAAAAAAAAAACGTCGCGTTGGGGGACCGCTCCGCGAGTGCAGACGTCGTTGACTGCTTAGTTAGGTAATAAGACTATTGGTAATTAAATTGTTTGGTTTGAAGCGGTCCCCCAACGCGGCGTATTTTTTTTGAATTATTAATACATTCTTAGGTACTTTAAGATTGAGTTATTTTTTATTATTTTTTACTTTTTAAAGGGAAATTTGGTTTTTGTGTCGGGGGTTTTTTTACTTTTTAAAGGGAAATTAGGTTTTTGTGTCGGGGGTTTAAATTTAATTTTTTATTTTGTACTTTTTACAGGTATATACTTTATATAATGTAGAATCAAACGAAGCTAAGAACACTCTCGATTAATTCATCAATATTCTCTTTCAGTGCGCTTTCATTTGAGACCCCACTCGAGTATATTTGCTGACATTCGGTTACTCTTCCCCACTTTCCCCCCCACAACTTTTAAACGGCTCAACCGATTTTCATCAAACATGTCTAAGAACACTCGCAGATAAGTCACCTTTAATACGTTTTTTTTTTTATTGAAATCGCATCATCCGTTCGGGAGCTATGATGCCACAGACAGACAGACAGACAGACAGACAGACAGACAGACACGTCAAACTTATAACACCCCTCTTTTTGCGTCGGGGGTTAAAAAGAGTGAAATTAAAGTAATTAACGAAAAATTGCACATGCGGGCTGAGTGTCCGTCACGTCTGGCAGTGGAGGCTCCAAAATGCCACAACTGCCTAACAGCCAAGCTAGAGCGCACCGACCACAACGCCTTCGACAGCGTGTGCCCAATTCGTGTCAAATGGGACGCATTGGCGCGCCTGTCGGTGGCGTACTGCTAAGCAGGTGCGGTCCGAGAGGGGGGGTCCTAGGGGTCATGACCCCCCCCCCCCCTCCAAAGTCAGCCATGCTGTCGAGACTCTGAACGATTTACCTGAAAAACGTAATAATACTCCCGACCTGAGAATCGAACCCGGGACCTCATGCTCATCAGTAGCGCTTTCGACTACTAGACCAACGAGTAGATGTACCTTCCTAAAAATATTCTTCACTACTCATGGTGACCCCCCCCCCCCCCCCCCCCCCAAAATCATAGGCTGTGACCGCGCCTGCTGCTAAGGTACAGCTAGCGTGTTCGAGAAAAAAGAGCCACAACGGTATTGTTATAGAAATAAAAATACAGAAACTTAATATAATAAACGTCATTAGATACCGTTATAGAACCCACAACCCAAGAGAAGCAAATTGTAACCAACTTCATGAGAAATTGGCTCAATTAGTAGCTGACTCCAAACCAAATTCAACAAAAATTAATAAAACAAACAATAAAATAGATTTAATAATTCATTCATATAAAATTAACAATACAGAAAACCTAAGCAATATTCGTAACAAATCTAACTTACCGTTGTGGTTCGACGAGGTCGGTGATGAAGTAATCACCTTAAATCACCGCATTACATGTGCTGCACCGGCCCAAAGTGTGCAAGTCGCAAAGCACTATATAAACCTAAAGAAATACTATCACCACGGGGCACTGGCAGCACATTATAAAACCTGGATACACTCTGGCAAAAAACTGAAAAGTACTTACTTTACTGTACCAAAAGTAGCAGCTATGAGTCTGCCAGAATTGAGAAAACGCAAACACCGGAAAATGTACAGAAGATTATTATGTAAATCAATAGTATTAGAACTAAATATAAGAAAATTATGTCTATATGATATATTGTATATATATTAGGATACTCATATTCACTAAGCTAAAGATTAAGAAATTAGATTTAGAAATATTTAAGATTTAAGCATAAGCAGATTCTAAAAATAAACAAAAGACAAATAAAAATATAAAAAGAATGAAAATAAAAATTAGATTAAGTAGTTTGTAAGTAAGAAATTGGCTTTTTTATAGAAAACCTAACCAAGATAATTGATTTGGCTTAATTAAATGAAGTGAGGCAACCGCTTCCAAGAACTCTCCTATTCCTAAACAGGACTGTCCATAACTTATAATAGAACCCATCGATAAGTAAACTGCATAGCCTAAACAAGGTCTCTGATCATGTCAGAGGGACAGTGAGCAAAGGCAGCAGTGTGGTTTTAGCCGGTAAGAGTCCGGCACTACCCAGACTTTGTCACACGTGAGACAGTCTGGGTGTCCATGAGGATTTCCCACTCCTGCTAATAAAAAAAAAAAAACCTAACCTAACTTAACCCCGGGCAAGAAAGCAGGACATTTGACAAACAAAAGACGAATCTGAAGCTGTGAGTCTGAAAATAAAAGAAAACTAGTAGTAGAAATTTATAGGATAGAAAATAAACCTAAGAAACTAGATTAAGGAAAAATGCCTATATAATATATTGTATATATATTAAAATAGTCATATTATTAGATAGCATAGATTAAGAAAATGTTTAAAATACTTTAGGATAATTAACGTAGACTCATAAACAAAAAAGAAAAATACAAAAATAAACTAGATTAGGCGACTTAAGTGATAAGTAAAGAATTCAATGAGTGTTATTTGTATGTAAGATGTTAGCCACTAAGACAGTAAATATAAAGTATAAAATAAAGTTGTAAGATTTACAGACAGAGAAGATGAAGTGAGGCAGACTCTGCTTCCATGAAGTGTACTTGTTCACGTTGACTCGCGGGCGCGGTCACGAAATATCAAACATATGGCGTAATATCCAAGTGTTCACGTACGAAACGCACGTGCGGTGTAAGTAGCGGGCAAGCTAGCGACTAGTGCGCGCGGCGCGCTCGCGGCAATATCAAACGCTTGAGATGTCTGTGTGTGTTCACGTCGAAGTAGCGGCGGAGCGCGCGATTCACTCGGGACGTCAGGTAAGTTCAACCAGTATGAACTTGTCGCTAGAAACGGTAGCACGTTTTCATCATGTATTTCAATACAGAAGAGTTTATTAGTGCTGTTCAGGCTAGAACTCCGATTTGGCAAAGTAAACGTAAAAGTAAACTCGCGCAAACGCCTGGCGGCCAATGTGAACACGAACCCGCCACGTCTTCGCGACCGCACCCGCCACCGTGCCCGCGCGTTCCAACGTGAACAAGTACTCAATCTCAGTGGATAAAAATTAAAATAAAAAGAAAAGAGCGACTTCAATCAAAACAACTTGAAAAACAAGGGCTCTGATCATGTCAGAGGGACAGTGAGCAAAGGCAGGAGTGTGGTTTTAGCCGGTAAGAGTCCGGCACTACCCAGACTGTGTCACACGTGAGACAGTCTGGGTGTCCATGAGGATTTCCCACACTTGTCATAAAAAAAAAACCTAACACCGGGCCATTTTTTGATTGGACAGCCACTTGTCGCCCTGCTGGAGTACTCCTTTGTCGATGTGAGCCAAAATCGGCTATCGCGGTTTCAGTTGGTGCAGTAGCTCGCTCAGAGTTTTTGAAGCGTTGGAGCTTGGAGTATTTGCACATCCTCCAGCAGCGCGTCAAGTGGACTGATAAAACGCATCCGTCCAAAATTGGAGACCTCGTCCTGATTAAGGATGTCAACCTTAAGCCTTTGTATTGGCGCCGGGGGCGCATTCCCAATTTGGTGGCTGGCACCGACGGGGTTCCTCGTTTTGTACAGGTTTTGGTGGACGGATCGGTCGAGAAGAGAGCGGTCGCAACCTTGTCAAGATTGCCAATTGATTAGCGGACGGGAAGGCCCGTCCGGAGGGGTAGATGTTTCGTCCCGTGACAACAGACGGACCGACCAACCGACCGTACGACCGTTTGACTTGTTTACTCTGTGCGCCTACGCATCATGACGTGTAACGGAGTGACAACTGTCACTTGTCAGTTTGATTTTGACACTTGGTCTTTGGTCTTTGAAAAATGAATAATCGTTGTAATTTGCTTTGCGACCATTGTTATTATTAATCTTGTTGAATCGATAGTTTTGTGGACAATTTGTTGTGATCCAATTGTTTTGTGTGTAAACAACCCCTTTTGACGAAATAGAACGGGTTTAGTTTGGAATTTGATTGAAATAGTTTAAGGTGATAGTGATTCATAGGGTACCGCATGCTGAGAAAATCTCTAGCGTATTGGGAGCGGCCTGGAATCCTGGAATGCTTACAGCTTCACTACACAATACAATATACACTCATTTACATACATAAATCCAGGTAGGCTCCAGAACCAGTTTTCCTCAACCAGGTGAGTGATTGAATATTTGTATTAATCAGCTCCGCGCACGGCGGACAGTTCGCTCCACTCTTGCCCAAGGCCCACCATCACGCTTCCACGTACTCATTAAATCCTATGGCCAGGGCCTTGGCCTGGCGTCGAACATGTTTTTTGGAGCATCATATCAGCCAACCACATAAAGCTTGGCAAGAACCAACCGAGGTTATGTGAGAGTAGATTAGGATGGTTAGTTTCAGGCTCAGTAAGCTGTCACTCACGTACGTCCCATTCACATTTCTGTAATATTGCTAAAACTAACCCTAGTACAGATTTATCAAAATTTTGGGAATTGGACACAGTGTCTGAAAAGCACTCCCTTTCTTCTGAAGAAAGGGCTTGCGAAGACAGTTTTTATACAAATACAAAACAAGGACGACGGTCGTTTTGTGGTCACAATACCTTTTAAATCTGAAACCTCTACGTTAGGAGATTCATACGGCATCGTAAAACGCCGTTTTTTTATCGTTAGAGAAACGATTTGAACGAGACTCTAAGTTCAAGTCAATGTATTTAGACTTTATGTCGGAGTACGAAAGATTAGGTCATATGACGGAAAATGACTTTAATTCAAAGCCACCTGGTAAGGTCAAATATTTTTTGCCTCACCATGGGGTCTTGCGCGAATCTAGTGTCACTACTAAGTTACGCACCGTATTCGACGCTTCGGCTAAAACTACTAGTGGTATATCTCTTAATGACTTGCAGTTTGTAGGCCCGACCGTTCAACACGATTTACTCGCCATTTTATTGCGGTTTCGACAGCATAAATTTCTTGTATCGGCAGATATAGAAAAAATGTATCAGGCTATTGAAGTAAATCCTATCCAAAGGCCACTCATCATCATTATGATTTCAGCCGTAAGATGTCCACTGCTGGACTTAGGCCTCCCCCAATTTGGGGGGCAAAGGCCACTACAACCGATCATTTTTCGTGAAAACCCTGCCGGACCGTTAAAAACTTACACACTAAATACGGTGACTGTTCAGGCGCCTCCTCCGACCACTCGGCGATCTTCGGCTGCTGTCGGATGGCGGCGGGCGACGGCGGGCGGTGGAGAGAGGTGCGGCGTGCGACGTGCGGGACGCGGGCCACGGCACTTCACTACCGATCTCTCAAGACGACGCACTCGCACTTTCCATACGTTTACCGACATTTTTATTGTACCTATTTTGGAGTATATTATTATAGTAATTTACAGTCCACTGCTTTTAATCAAGTCCTTAGTAAGGTCCCTAACAAATGGTCCTTCGAGCCTCTTTATAGTCGCGTTTTCGTGAAACCAATTTCGGCGACAACTGGCTTTACGACGTTGGTGAACTTTGAAAAAAAAAACTTGAATTCGCTGCGTCACCGGAGCAACGGTTTTTTCTACAGAAGTCGATTGAACAAAGGAAGAACACGAACTGGACTAAATTATATTTCACCAAGTCTTGATAACGACGCCGGCGCTTATTACATCAACTGGATTGGACGATTTACGCTGAGTCATCGCTTGGAAGAATTTCAGGACAGTTTTCTTGTGGATAAGGATTCGGTATTTTGTGAGTTTGTTCCAATTGTATTCCTTCTATATCCTTTTCTGCCTTTCAAACAAATTTTAGTGTTTTTATTTCGTTAGATTCAAATTATTTTCCGTTTTCACGTTCATATTTGAGTCAGTACGTGTTAAGATTCTCTCATTCATTCATCATCTCTTTCATTCTTATGCACTGCTTACGCGCTTGTGCACTGCTAAATTACTTGGTTTTATACCGTTACTCGGCTGCATGATCGACTGTGTGCGTAACAGCTGAGCGCTCGTTGACCGGTGACATTCATCAAGGTCACGCGGCTATTCATTCGCTTTTTTGTGTGTTTAGTTTAAAGCCTCCTACAAACCGGCGCGACGCGGCAACGCGACGCGACACTCGTAGAACATTTTTTATGTGAACTTCATGGAAATTGTTCTACAAGAATCGCGTCGCGCTGTCGCGTCGCGCCGGTCTGAATAAGCCTTAAACTTAAGTGCCAACTTCTTTGAGAAACTTTGCTACGCATAGTCAATTAGTGTTAATATTACCTATTGATTTATCTTACTGGATTAAACGCTATGGCCTCTTTAGACGTATTGTCGAGAAAGCGAAGTGCCATTAAGGCAAAGCTTACAAATTTCACCAATTAGATGAATGTGCTTCTTAGTTGCAAGGTCATGTCCGACATTCAACGCTTAGAGTTGGAGAGCCGTTTTAAAAAATTTGAAGCTACATACGACGAATTTAACAATTTACAGATGGACATCGAGGTGCTTTCGGATGATCCTGACGAGGCGTACGCAGAGAGAGCAAAGTTTGAGGACCGTTACCACGCACTCGTAGCGCAGGCGAACAGCCTGCTTGCCAAAGACGAGAACGAGGAGTACGGGTCTGTAACGGGCTCGGTGAACAAACATTCAGGTGAATCGTTCCAACAACGTAACTTTATACGCTTACCTAAAATAGATTTGCCTAATTTTAATGGTGGTTATCAGTACTGGCTTGAGTATAGAGATACATATTTGTCACTTATTCATAATAGTAGTTGCATAGATTCCATTAGTAAGTTCCACTACCTCCGTGCGTCGCTTTGTTCGAACCAAAAAGTTGGTTAAAAGACATAAGTTTTTCATTAAAAATGTTAAACTAAATAGGGAAAGGCTAAATTTACTTAATCAATTAGATATGTATTCTTTTAATTTGGAACAAAGTACCAGGAAGTACAAAATTGACACAGAGTACTTACAATCAGAACTAGACTATTTACAGGAGAAACTTAGTTCAATGACTTCCAAATATAATGCTTCAGAAGATCTCATGAAGGAATATGTGTTGGCGATGAATGTTCTGGTGAACTCACAAACGAACAACTGTGAGCAGTGTCAGACTCCATCTATTCTACCTACACCAGAGCATTCATTGACAACATGCAATACCACCTTAACGCAGCCCTGTGTTGATTTCCCACTTCCTGCTATTAACAGTTCCCATGAACAGTGTGTAAAAAATGATGTAGTTTTATTCTGTGATGAAATTGGAAAGGAGTTAGGTCACTTGTTGACAGATGAATATCCGGGACACTCCATAATAAATTACTGTATGCCCGGTTGCTCTTTATTTAATATTATGAAAGCAATTATAAAATGTAATTTTAACCAGGACACCACACTGTTAATCTTTTTGGGAAATAGGGGAAATGTGAACAAAGGAGAATTGCTCCAATATTATAGAACATTGAATAATCTTAGTTTAAGAAAAATTGTGTTGTTCACATTCCCATATAGTCAAAGTTTGCCACAGGAAGAAAATAGGTTAAGATATGAAATAAATATGACATTACATAATTTGATATTTAATAATAATCGATTTCATTTAATTGATACCAATCATTTTGTTGGCAAAAATTTGTTTTTGACAAAAGATAGATATAATATTGTTATGTATTATCTCTCTAACTTTCACAAAAGACAGATAGCTGTATCGCTAGCATATTTTCTTTGTATTTCAGCCAAGAATTTGGCTAAACAACTTGCTTCTTTTGAGCAATGCACTGACATGTTAAACTATTCTGCCAATGACTTGGCAACAGTTACTGACATTAATTCTCATTTAAATTAGAAAGTAAGACAACAGAGGCAACCTCTAGCAAAAATGTTAGTATGGCAAATAATAAATCAAATGAAAGTGTAAAAGAATTTAATCGTATCAACCTGGTGCATCAAAATATTCAAGGGTTTTTGAACAAAGATTTAGAAGTAGAATTTTTCCTGAACTGTAACAATATAGATATTCTTTGTATAACAGAACATTGGCTTAAAAGCCATCAGTTCATGTTCAATTTTAGTAACCACCAGGTTGGTAGTTCGTTCAGCAGAGAAAAAGCTATACATGGTGGCTCACTAATTTTAGTAAATAATAAATAAAAAGCCTTTTATTTCCAGTAACAACATTAACATGCAAATATTGTCTCCTACCTATAGTACTTAATTAACAAAAGGATAAAAAAATTGAGAAACTAGTATCTATACACTTAAATACAATTATCTTAATAACTATTTAAATTTTACTAATATTATAATAATAGGCAGTACCAGTTTTTGTTTTACTGTACTGGAACCCCTCTCAGGTAAAGGCCTCCTCCAAAGCTTTCCATTTCTCCCGGTCATGGGCTATTCGTTGCCATTCTGGACCAGAATTTTTTTTAATATCGTCGTCCCATCTAGTGAACGGTCTTCCTCTATGCCGTTTGCCCGGTGGGCCTTTCCATGACGTAACCGTTTTAGGCCATCTACGATCTTTAAGACGTGCTATGTGACCGGCCCATTTCCACTTTAGCTTTTGGCTGTATTTGAGAGCATCTATTGCTTTTGATTTTTACCGTATTTTGTTGTGGTTTATTTTTTGTATTTTCTTGATATTTAACATGCTGCGTTCCATTCCTCGCTGACATGTAATTATTTTGTTCTTCACTTTGTTGGTATATTTCCATGTTTGGCATGAATACGTAAGACAAGGAATGAGACACGAGTCCATGACTTTTTTCTTCAGTTTGATAGGCATTTCGCTTTTAAATATTTCCTTACAACTCCAAAACTTTTTCCAAGTCTGTTTTACCCTTCTCTCTACTTCCAGTTCATTGCTATCTCTGCAGAATCCAATTAGTTTTCCTAAATATATATACTGATCCACATAGTCTAATGGTTCATTTTCAATTGTTATTTTTGATTTTTTGAAGTTGGTCATTAATTTGGTCTTTGTTATATTCATTTCTAATCCCACTTGTCTGCTTGCTGCATGTAGAGTGTCTATCATATATTGCAACTGTAGGCTCGATTCTGATAGTAAAACTAAGTCGTCTGCAAATCGTAAGTGGTTTAAGTATTTACCCTGGATATATATACCACAAGTACTCCAGTCAAGTTTGCTTATGATAGATTCTAATATCGCAATGAAGATTTTTGGGGATAAGGGGTCTCCTTGCCTGACTCCTCTCTTGACTGGAAAAATTGGGCCTATGGTTTCTAGTTTAACTCTACTTGAGCAATTACTACATAGGTGTTTCAGTATTTTTATGTATTGTTGCTCTACATTTTGGGCTTTTAGCGTGTTCCATATACTTTCGTGTGAGATTGTATCAAAAGCTTTTTGGTAATCAATGAATATGACATACAGCGGTCTCTGTTGCTCTTGATATTTTTCCATTACCAGTTCTAGTGTGTGTATGTGGTCTATAGTAGAAAAATTTCTCCTAAATCCTGCTTGTTCAATAGGTTGACTTTCCTCTAGTGTTGTACTAATTCTTTGATTTATTATTGTAGAGAAAAGTTTGTAAATACTTGGTAGAAGGCTTATCGGCCGGTAGTTGCTGATGTCTTTTGGGTCTCCTTTCTTGTATAGCAAGATAATATTCGATTCAGACCATTGATAAGGTGTAACTCCTGATTCAAAAATCAAATTAAATAATTTCGTAAGTGGAGCAGCTAGTATGAAGCAGGCGGTTTTTATGGCGTCGTTGGTGACATTATCTGATCCTGGACTTTTGTCTGGTTTTAGTCTATTTATTGTTTCAATTATTTCCTTACATTCTATTGAATCTATGTGGGATTGTGGTTTTTCTTTATCAATGTGATCCTTTTCAAAGTAGTTCATGTCTCTTGCTATCTCAGGAGCACTATAAAGTTTTTTATAAAAGTTTGTAGCAACGTTAATGATGTCTTTTCGGCTATAAGCAGTGTCCCCCGACTCCTTCAAACAATCAATCCATGCTTTTCCTGTCCGCAGCTCTTTATACCCCTTTTTTAAACTTCCACTTTTTTCTAAATGTTTTTGGAGGATATTAATTCTATGGTTTTTGTAATCTTTTTTTATATATTTGCTTAACAACTTATAAAGAGCTTTGAGTTCATTTTTCATTATTCGCGTTTTATTTTTAGTTCTTTGTAGCTCTTGTCTTCGTTTTAAGAGTCTTTCTGTATTTTCTGTGAGAGCGCTGCGCACTTTTGTTGAATGTGACGTTCGTGCTCCTTGTAAACTGTCTGTTATATTTTTTATTATTTTATCGTAGTAGTCCTGTACTGTCACATTAGTTTCGGTGTGGAGTAGAGATATTAATTTGTTTTGTAAGTTTTCCTTATATATTTGTATTTCTTCTTCGTTTTTGAGTGTACTGTTTTGTTTATTTACAAACCTGGTTCGTGTTTTCACATGCTTAGTGAGTGATATTTTAGCTCTAAGTGGTCGGTGGTCTGATGTAAAGTTTATACTTAATGTTTCGATGTTTTGAAATGAGTGAGGATGGTTTGACAATATGAAATCTATTTCGTTTTTATGACCATTCGGAGACTGCCATGTCCATTTTCTTTTATCATTTTTAGGGTTCCGTTGCCAAATGGCAAAAAACGGAACCCTTATAGATTCGTCATGTCTGTCTGTCTGTCCGTCCGTCCGTATGTCACAGCCATTATATTCCGAAACTATAAGAGCTATGCTGTTGAAACTTGGTAAGTAGATGTATTCTGTAAACTGCATTAAGATTTTCACACTAAAATAGAAAAAAAACAATAAATTTTGGGGTTCCCCATACATAGAACTGAAACTCAAAAATGTTTTTTTTTCATCAAACCCATACGTGTGGGGTATCTATGAATAGGTCTTCAAAAATGGTAATGAGGTTTCTATTATCATTTTTTTCTAAACTGAACAGTTTGCGCGAGAGACACTTCCAAAGTGGTAAAATGTCCCCCCCCCCCCCCGTAACTTCTAAAATAAGAGAATAACAAAACTAAAAAAAATATATGATGTACATTACCATGTAAACTACCACCGAAAATTGGTTTGAACGAGATCGAGTGAGTAGTTTTTTTTTAAAAACGTCATAAATCGTAAACCGCAATTTACCTTACATTCAATCAATTTAAATATAAAAATTTTAAAATATATATATTTTTAAACCGAAAATACGTACAGGTTTGTACGGAACCCTCGGTGCGGAGTCCGACTCGCACTTGGCCGGTTTTTCTTATAAAAGGTGTTGATGATAGCTAGCTTGTTTTCCATCGCAAAGTCTATCAGTTTTTGACCTCGTGCGTTTCTTGTTCCATACCCATACTGTTTCATTACTAAGTATTCATCTTGTTGTGGTCTACCAATTTTGGCATTAAAATCCCCCATCAGAATAAAATCTTCGTATGCTTTATCCATTGCCTCGTAGACGGAGTCATAGAAAATATTTACTTGTTCTTCATCTGCTGCTTCTGTAGGAGCGTATACTTGTATGACGGTGAATTTCTTTCCTGGTATGTTCAGATTTAATAGGGCTACGCGTTTCGAGACTCCGATGTAACTTTCTACGTATTGTTTCAGATATTTTTTAATTATGAAACCGACTCCATATTTACCCTGCGTTTGTCCTGTACTGCAGAGAATAAATTCATCGTACTCTTTTATGTTATTTCCGAGGCGCCGAACTTCTGATATACCTATTATATCATATTTTATATTTGTTAATGCTTTTTCCATTTCTATTATTCGTTTGTGTGATTGTAGCGTTCTAACATTGTAGGTTATTATGTAGAGTTCATTTTTATTTCTTTTTGATTTTTCTTCGTGCTCATTTTGTTTCTTTTGCTCTGTTTGTGATCTCTTTGGAGGGTTGTGGTCATATTCTTCCACGGTGACTAGCCGGCTTGGAAGATTTTTCAGTTTTGGCCTATTTTCAATGTAGTTTTGCGCGTTTTCTTTAGTTGTTATATGTTATTAGTTTTGTTTTCTTGATTTACCGATGTGTTAGTCGGGTGCTTATGGAAGAAGTTCAATATGCCCGGTCTTATTGGCCCCTCCGATAGACTGGATGATCTTTGTATGGAAGTCCCTGTTTTATTTTTCTTATTGGCCTGCGTTTTGTGTTCATCGCTAGGGTTTGTGCATGTGGTAATACTTTCAGGGGAGTTAGAAAGCATTCTTTTATTATGACTATTTGATGTATTTGAGTTTTTATTCGTAATTACTAATTTATCATATTTGATTCTAACTGAATTTCCTTTCTCTTTTTCAATTCGCACTTGTTCTTGTAGCTCCTTCCTTTTATTTAGGACATACTCAGGGTAGTCTTCTTTTATGTATATTTAAACAGAAGAAAGTACTTGAGGATACCCCCGTATCCTCAAGTACTTTCTTCTGTTTAAATATGGCTATTTTTATACCAAGTGTTGAAACAGTGATAATTATCGGTCTTGGCCTTTCCCCTTTTTTTCCAATTCGTTTAGCTTCCTGTATGTCTCTTTGGTCTATCTTTCTAGAGAAGTGTTCATTTATGAATTTTTTAATAATATTTTCTAAGTTATAGTATGATGACTCAGTTTCCGGGAGACCGAATATGACTATATTTCTTTGTCTCGCCTGTTTTTCGAGGAAATATAGTCTTTTTTCCTGATTTTCCACTTTATCTTTGAGGTTTTCATACTTTTCTTCCCAGGTCTTGAATTTCTCGTTTAATATATTATTTATATTTTGCGTTACTTGCTCTGTTACGTTTTCTCCGCTTTTCTGGATAGTTATTTTTTGTTCGTCTAGTTCTTTTTGGATATTTTGCAGTGCTTTTAGAACTTCCTCCATGTTAAAATACTATTACTGTTTGTTTTTTGTTTCAGTTAGCGCACTCTTGTGGCAGACTTCCGTACTATTAGCAAGTTGCCGGCTGTGCTCAATCTATGAATCGATTTGACATTAGCCTAATCGTAACTTGTCGTCGTAGTTCTTCCGGATTACAACAGATGGCGTTGTTAACGTATTTAGGCAAAACTTGCTGATTCATGTGAATTAATAGGTTATGATATTTATAATTTTCATATAAAGTCTTCACTATTTGTTTTAACGACACTTCGCGTAGTGTACACAAGTCTTATCACTCAAAATTGCCTTTTGTTTTGAAAAAGTCACTTATATCGGCACAGCAACAGATTTATTTAGCTTGGAGCTATTACACTGATTTATTGTTTTTTGCACTCGTTTTTAACGCTGTCCACAGTATATGTTGAAGGTGTAATGTTTCTTTAAAACTATTCTTCGTTTTAGAAGGATTTTATACACTTGTACTTTTTAAATTACGAAAATATTACAGATACGATGTAAACAGTAGCATCGTGGCGCCCTCTCTCTATTTAAAAGTATTATATCTTGATCAAAGTTATTCCTATAAACACAAAGGCACTTCACAAATCACTCAGTATTACATATTTTTATTTATAAATAATAAATAACACTAACGAAACTAAATACACTATACACCAACTCAACTTCTCCGCTAAAATTTTAGTAAATAACCAGCTTAAATTTAAAGACCGTAAGGATATTGTGAGCCTCTCTGTTGAGCGGACAATTGAAATAGCCTGTATTGAATTGGAGCAGTTCATTGTATTAAGTGTGTACAGACCTCCTTCAGGATTGTATGATTGTTTTGAAAAGGTAATGGATGAAGTGTTGCACAAAATTTCTAATTCAAATAAGTTTATCATCACTTGCGGTGATTTTAATGTTAACGTGTTAGAAACTTCTGGGTTAAGTACTAAAATTATAAGTTTGTTTCAGTCATACAATCTTGCTAACCAATTTTTAGAGCCCACTAGAATAACTCCCACTAGTGCTACATGCTTAGATAACATTTATACAGATGTTAAAGCAATCCACAAAGAAATTATTAATTTATTAGATTCAGATCATTGTGGTCAATTGATCACTATTCCAAATGTAAACATAAATAAAACTAAAAAAGATATCACTGTTAACCCGAAAACTGTTAATTGCTTGGAAATGTTTAAAACTAAACTTTCGAATAATCTACCACTTGTGTTGCTAAATGATGACCCTAATGGACAATATAATGATTTTTTTAAAATGTATTGCACACAATTTGATAACATATTCATTCCAAAGACTTTTTCGGTTAGTATTAACGCTTCTTTTAGTGATTGGGCCACCACTGGTATACATAAAAGTAGAAAACGACTTTATGAATTATATGATGAACGGACTTGTATAAACACTGCTGAATTTAATTTGTATGTTAAAAATTATTCTAAATTATTTAAGAAAGTTTGTAGCATAGCCAAGTCACGTTATTTGAGTTTAAAAATTAAAAATAGCACTAATGTAATTAAAACGACTTGGACTATCATTAACAGCGAAACAGGAAGATCATGCAACCGAAGTAGTGACTACAGTCTAGCTATTGAGGACAATATAATTAAATCAGATTCTCAAGTCGCCGCGGCCTTTGAAAATTTCTTTGCAGAGATTCCAGTATCTACTACCAAATCTTTGAACTCGTCACCCACTGCTGCAGAGTCTTTACTTAAAGAAAACGTTCCTGTTTGTGATAGTGAATTTCATTTCCAATATGTAACCTGTAACGATATCATTAAAACTTTTCACTCTTTAAATGTTAAAAAGACCGCCGATTTATGGGGTAATTCTGTGGATACTGCTAAGTCAATCATAAACATTGTAGCACCAACTTTAGCTGTTATTTTTAATAATTGTATTGACCGTGGTGAGTTTCCTGATCTTATGAAAAACAGTAAAATAATACCGTTGTTTAAATCGGGTAGCACATCAGACCCTACTAATTATAGACCAATTTCAGTGCTACCTACGTTCAGTAAAATTTTTGAAAAACTTACTACTACCGATGCCGGAGTTGAACTTTTAGGTCATATATATAATGCATGGGAGGACAAATGCGATGCTTTGGGTATTTTTTGCGATTTGTCCAAGGCATTCGGTTGTGTTCTTCATGAAACCTTGATCAGGAAACTTCACCACTACGGAATCCGGAACGCCTCTTTGGATCTTCTTACTTCATACCTAAGTGATAGGATTCAGAGAGTTGACGTCAACGGAAAAAGATCACCTGGATCTAAAGTTAGAATGGGGGTCCCCCAGGGCTCAATTTTAGGCCCATTTTTATTTCTTATTTATATAAATGACTTGCCTTACCTCATAAAGGATAAACATGATATAGTGTTGTTTGCAGACGACACTTCACTTTTATTCAAACTCAAACGTCAGCAGCTGGTTACTGACAATGTAAATACAGCCCTTGCTAATGTAGTTAACTGGTTTAATGTTAATAACCTACTACTTAACGAGAAAAAAACCAAATGTATTAAGTTTACGATACCTCATGTTAGACAAGTAGAAACTAGTGTCCTCATAAAGGATGAAGTGTTGAAACCCGAAGATACCACAGTATTCTTAGGCATAACTCTGGATGCCAAGCTTCAATGGGGCCCCCATATAGATAAATTGTCAAAAAAGCTTAGCTCTGCAGCATACGCTGTTAGAAAAATTCGTGATTTAACTGATTTAGAGACAGCCCGTTTAGTTTACTTTAGTTATTTTCATAGCGTGATGTCGTACGGTATTCTGCTGTGGGGAAATGCCGCCGATATTCAGACAATTTTTGTTTTACAAAAAAGGGCAATTCGTTCGATTTATAAATTAAGTCCCAGATACTCCCTCAGAGACAAATATAAAGAGATTAATATAATGACTGTGCCTTCTCAGTATATTTATGAAAATCTGCTGTATGCACATAAAAATATTAATCTCTTTAAAAGATACAGTGATATCCATAATGTCAATACTAGAAACAAACAAAAATTTGTTGTTCCTAAGACCAGGCTCAAGAAAATAGGTGGCTCGTTTAGATGCCAATGTATTCGTTTTTATAATAAACTTCCTAGCCTCATTCAAGAACTAAGCTTAAATAAATTCAAATCTTTTATAAAGCGTAAATTATGTCAGAAAGCCTATTATACTGTTAAAGACTATATTGAGGATAAAACGGCCTGGGATTGAGCTGCTCCAATAAATCTACACTGAATGTTGTTTTTTTATTATTATTATTATTTTGCTATTTTTATTATTTCACATGACATGAATATTAATTGTATGAATATTACTTTGATTATTTAATTGAGAATTTGAGGACTATGTACCATTGTTTCACTTTTGAATATGGTCTGGCAGTTTGAGTAGTTAGTGGCAATATCTGTGTGGTTCTTTCATCAAAAGACCATTTCAGACACCGATCTACATGGTCATCAAATGATCTGACCAACAAAATTATATCCGTTTCTTTTTTTTTTTATATATACCTACACATTGACATTGATAATTTTTTAATACAATGACATGAATATTTACTTTGTAAAGTATCGTATTGTTTTAATTATTGTGAATGTGAAGACTATGTGGGTCTTTTTTAATATTGTTTTCTTTCGTTCTCAGTATTCACGATCTGGCAGTTTGAGTAATTTATGTGGCCTACCCAAATGTCCTTTCTTTGGTACTGTTCGTCAAAGCGTTGCGCTCCTTATTTTTCGAGTTGAGCTAAACGATTAATGACAAATGCTTGCACTGACTGGACAGGTCCACTCAATCTGTGTGGTTCTTTCTTCAAAAGACCAGTTCAGACCGGGATCTACATGGTCATCAAATGATCTGACCAACAAATTATATCCGTTTCTTTTTTTTTTATATATACACATTGACATTGATATTTTTTTATATTATACAATGACATGAATATTTACTCTGTAAAGTATCGTATTTTTTAATTATTGTGAATGTGAAGACTATGTGGGTCTTTTTTTAATTTTGTTTTCTTTCGTTCTTAGTAATCATGATCTGGCAGTTTGAGTAATTTATGTGGCCTACCCAAATGTCCTTTCTTTGGTACTGTTCGTCAAAGCGTTGGGCTCCTTATCTTCCGAGTTGAGCTAAACGATTAGTGACAAATGCTTGCACTGACTCGACAGGTCCACTCAATCTGTGTGGTTCTTTCTTCAAAAGACCATTTCAGTCACCAATCTACATGACCTTCACATGATGTGAACAAGATTATGTCTGGACTTTAAAAGAGACTGTGACCTCTGAGTTTGTTTCGGCCTTTCTTCTCAGAGTAGTCAGTTAGGAAACGCCGAACTCATCTAGTTTAAAAAAATATCATTGACATGTAAAAGTGTTTGTACAAACCTACTTACAGAAATAAAATCATTTATCATTTATCAAGGCGACGACGCACAGTGGGCCCATACTGAAAATTAGTGGACTTAGGCAGCAAAGTTCCTATATCGATGCGATTTCTTTTTATATGACGTGTTATATTATTCCTGACAACTTTTATTCCTATAAACAAAACATTCTGTTCCAAAACATCCATTCAAAAATATTTATTCACATTTTTGTAACATGTCCATGAACGAGTTAAATAACAGCCTCAACAGGTTTTGGGAGCTCGATTCCGTTTCTTCTGAGCACTTCTTGTCTCAGGAAGAACGAGCTTGCGAAGAAAGTTTTCGTGTTGACACTGTACGTGATCAAAACCGGCAATTCATAGTTACAATGCCGCTTAAAAATGATCCCAGTGAATTAGGCAAGTCATATGAAATGGCTAAACGTCGATTTTTATCTTTGGAACGTCATTTCCAACGTGATCCTGCCTTTAAGGAAAGATATGTTGCATTCATCGAAGAGTACGTGAGCTTAGGACACATGAGTGTGAATAACTCCTCAAGAAAACCTCATTCAGGTAACAAAATTGAGTATTTTTTGCCACATCATGGAGTCATTCGAGAATCCAGTTCCACAACTAAGCTCAGGGTAGTCTTCGATGCATCAGCAGTGACTACTTCTGGAGTGTCGTTTAATGACATCCAAATGGTCCCCACCATTTAAAACTCACCCACTGTAAAAGATGTCCTCTTTTCTATATTGCTGCGTTTCCCTCAGCATAAGTTTGTTATTTCTGGTAACATCGAGAAGATGTATAGGGCCATTCTGGTAACACCATCACAACGTCAATTACAGCAAATTATCTTTCGTGCTGACCCCAAGCTACCACTTCAAACGTACCGTCTTAATACTGTTACCTAATGGTACAGCTTCCGCCCCTTATTTAGCTACTAAGAGTTTAGTCAGTCTAGCAACAACCGCCTCTAATGACGTTGTAAAAACGTCCATTGAACGGGATTTTTACGTCGACGATTATCTGAGTGGTGGCGACTCGGTTTCCGAGGTGGTCCAAATGGGTAAAGAAGTTACATCCATTTTAGCGTCAGCTAACTTTCACTTGAGAAAGTGGCAATCTAACAGTTTAGATATTTTAACAGAAATAATGCAAGGCAAGGTTTCAAGGCATTCTGATAGGTTGAACTTGTCTGAGGATAGAAACGTGTCATCCAAAACGTTAGGCCTATATTGGCTATGTAAATCTGATTCTCTCGAATTTTCAATATCAGTCGATACCAGCAAACCAATCACAAAGCGCCACATTTTATCTGTGATCAGTCAAAAATTTGACCCGTTAGGTCTGGTAGGTCCCTGCATAATCGAGGCTGAAATCATCATCCAGGGTCTATGGACGACTAAGTGTGACTGGGGCGAGCAAGTACCAGACAATGTACATACCTCATGGTTAATGTTCGTGAATAGTCTACCATGTTTAAACATCCTTAAAATACCCCGGTGGATGTCATGTGACAGTTCAACAATAAATGAGATTCATGTGTTTACAGATGCATCCGAAAAGGCCTACGGTGCATGTATTTATATAAAGTCTAGTACTAAGGATGGGTCGGTAAAAGTACAGCTGTTGGTGTCAAAAAATCGTGTTGCACCAATCAAGCCAACAACCATCCCTAGACTTGAGTTATGTGGGGCTTTATTAGGAGCAAGACTGTGTGGTAATGTACGGAATTCCTTCACCAAACCCGTTAGTAAATGTTATTTTTGGTGCGATTCGACAATAGTGTTGAGTTGGCTTTCCATGGCATCTAATTTATTAAAACCCTTTGTCTGAAATCGCATCAATGAAATACAAGAATGTACTACAGGGCACACGTGGAGCTACGTGCCGTCGAAGGAAAATCCGGCGGATCATGTTTCTCGCGGGCTGAAGGCTGACCTTATCAGCGAGTGTTCCTTATGGTGGTCCGGTCCTCAATTTTTGTTAAATGATGAATCAAATTGGCCAAAAAAGCCCAATGAAAACTTGAAACAAGATCTACCAGAAGTTGTGTAATCACATTTTTCTGATCACTCATCCCATCATCAATCATACACATAACTTAACTGTAAATCATTTGTCACATAATAATAATCATTCACTCATTAAATCACTCATTCACAAATACTCTAATTATAATCGTTTGCAGAGAGTCGTCGCTTACATACTAAGATTTATTTACAATTTAAAACATACCTAAACATAATAAATTTCATGGTTCCCTCTCCTGTGAAGAACTTACAAATTCTACAAATTTCATTTTACGTCACGCTCAAATAGATATGTTTCCTAATGAATATCATCTACTGGAATCAGGAAAATCCTTACCAAGGAAAAATAGGCTTATTTCTTTGAGCCCTTTTACAGATTCGAATTGTCTCATACGTGTAGGAGGAAGGCTTGACAACTCACCTTATGATTATAATGTCAAGCATCCGGTATTATTATGTCGTAAGCACCATGTAACAAAAATAATATTTCATAAATATCATCTCGACTGCTTACACGCCAGCCCTCAGCTGCTCTTGGCAAATATACGTCAAATGTATTGGCCTCTTAGTGGTAGGAATCTTTCTAAATGTAGTGTCAAAAGATGCATCAAATGTTTTAAACACAAGTGTCAAACTGTGCAACCTACAATGGGTCAGTTGCCCTCTTCAAGGACACATTTAGAACATCCATTTTTAAATCGTAGTGTGGATTATGCTGGGCCAGTGCTAATAGTTGATCGCAAAGGGCGAGGGTGTAGGCTTATAAAGACGTACCTATGTATTTTTGTTTGCCTTGCTTTAATAGCACATCGAGCTTGTTAAAGACCTCACGAAAGAAGCCTACATGGCTGCTTTGAACCGTTTCGTGGCTCGTCGCATTGAGTTATAATGTACTACGTACTAGAGGAGACGCCTCAACTCGATTGTTTGTAACACGAGTTAGAGCGCATGCACTCCAACGCACTTAGTCTGTGCCAAGCGCTTGCAGCAACGTGACACGTTTGAGTGAAATTTTGTTTATTAAAATATGCCTTCGTGTGCATTGCGATATTGTTCAAACAACTCCAGAAACATAAGTAAAAGTCAAGGGGTGACTTTTCACCAGTAAGTTCAACTATTATTTTTAAAACACGCGTAATTTAATTGTAATTTTTCAATTACAACGCGTCACCGTGGCGGCGGCCATGTTTACGTGAATGTCAAAGAGTAAAGCATTTGTATGCGCAGACTTGACACTATCGACGTTTAATAAATCAGTACACAAAAATTAGATTGCATCACGAAGCAAAAACTGATCCAACTGTGGATTACTATACCAAACGGCAGAAACTAACTAAACTTATTTTATTTAAAGGAAATTAAAATATTGTTACAGTTTAAATACTTTTTTATTTATTCTCTGAGTAAGTACCCACGTAGGCAGAATAATAAAATTATCTCGCATCTGCGCGCATTGATTGTTATCTATGAGAACATAACAACCCCCGCTTGCCCCGCGCATGCCCCGCTGTCAACAAGTGTGTGCGCCATCTTTTGTATGAAATAGCTTCTCTAGTACGTAGTACATTATTACTCAATGGCTCGTCGTGGGAAATCCGAAAGCATCTTGTCCGATAACGGGACAAACTTTGTAGGTACTTGCAATGAGCTGCGTAAGTTTTTACAAGACTCGAATCTCGTGTTTGAAGTTGCTCAACAAGGCATCAAATTTTCTTTTGCGCCTCCATACTCCCCCTACTTCAATGGCATTGCTGAAGCCGCAGTCAAATCCACTAAACATCATCTAAAGAGACTTAGGCCTAACACCTCCTAACACACTTCACATACGAGGAGATGGTCACGTGTTTCACTCAAATAGAGGCCGTTTTATATTCCCGTCCTCTTACCCCTCTTTCCACTGATCCTCTAGATTTTTCCGTGCTCACTCCTGGACACTTCATAATTGGGCGACCACTAATATCTGTTCCGCATCCACAGGTTACTGATCACAACATCGGGCGACTGGAGCGCTACCAAAGAGTGGAGCACATTAAACAACATTTTTGGAATCGATTTCAAATAGAATATGTTTCTCTGCTCCAGCAAAAAACAAAATGGACAGCGTCAACCGGCCAACTCTCAGTGGGAGCATTAGTTCTCATTAAAGAGAAAGGCCAACCGCCATTGGTGTGGCCACTGGGGCGGGTCATCAAGGTCTTCCCTGGCTGCGACGGGGCCGCACTGGTAGTGGAGCTGAAGACGAAGAGAGGAACGATGCTGCGGGCGTACAACAACGTCTGCCCACTCCCTCTCTTTTGAATTCTTCAACCCGGGGAGGATGTTCAGGCGCTTCCGACCACTCGGCGATCTTCGGCTGCTGTCGGATGGCGGCGGGCGACGGCGGGCGGTGGAGAGAGGTGCGGCGTGCGACGTGCGGGACGCGGGCCACGGCACTTCACTACCGATCTCTCAAGACGACGCGCGCGCACTTTCCATACGTTTACCGACATTTTTATTGTACCTATTTTGGAGTATAATTATTATAGCAATTTACAGTTCACTGCTTTTAATCAAGTCCTTAGTAAGGTCCCTAACAGTGACCTACGGTACAGCGTCGGCTCCATATTTGGCTACTAACTACTACTGTGTTTAGTGAGCTTAGCTGATAAAGCTACGAATCCTTTAGTCAAGCGTTCTATTCAGCATGACTTTTATGTGGACGACTATCTTAGTAGTTCAGAGACACCATTTCAGGTGCACTAGACTTATGTAAGGAAACGCGAGCTATTCTGGCGTCCGCTAAATTTAATTTAAGAAAGTGGCAGTCAAATAGCCCAGAAATATTGAAAGAATTAGGTAGTTTATGTAACTCTAGTCAAGTAATATTAGATCTTTCAGACAACAAAACTCCTTCTAAAACGTTAGGTGTACATTGGTTATGCGATTCTGATAAATTAGGTTTCTCAACTCATATCGAATCCGATAACCAAATAACAAAACGACACATATTACCTGTAATCAGTCAGATATTCGACCCACTAGATTTAGTAAGTCCCTGCATTGTCGAAGCAAAAATCATTATGCAGAAACTCTGGGTAGACAAATGTGAGTGGGATGACGAAGTGTCGCAGGAGGTTACAAACTCATGGCTAGTATTTGCGAATACCTTGCCTAGTTTAAACAACATAAAAATTCCACGATGGATTTCATGTAATAACTCCGAAATACATGAAATCCACGTATTTACAGGTGCGTCTGAAAGGGTTTATGGCGCATGTCTATACATTCGTTCTGTAAACAGTTCAGGTACAGTCACTGTTCACCTGTTAACTTCCAAAAGCCGTGTGGCACCAGTCAGGCCTACTACTACTCCACGGCTAGAATTGTGTGGGGCTCTGTTAGGTTCCAGGTTGTGCACAAAGGTAAGAGATTCTCTCACGTTACCAATTCACCGATTTTACTATTGGTGTGATTCCACAATAGTGCTGGCATGGTTGTCTACACCGGCCCAGCAATTAAAGCCTTTCGTTAGAAACCGTGTGAACGAGATTCAAGAAAGTAGCTCGGGTACCAAGTGGAGATCTTATCAGCGATTCTACTCTTTGGTGGTCAGGCCCTCGGTTTTTATTAAATAATGAAAATGCTTGGCCACAGCAGCCCAAGAAATCCTAGAAACAAGATCTACCTGCACGCGTAGCATGACCGTCTAGAAACGGAATTTGTCGACGGAAGAAAAGACAAAATGATAGATTGTATCGTAGAAAAATTGCGTAAAAATGAAAAGAAGAGATGTTTCTATTCTTCAGTCGACAAGAGTACGATGTCAAGTATGATGACTATTTTTCTGATGAGATAGAAACATTTTTAAGGAATTAAAGTACAAAATGAACTTTTTCTTCTTGGTAGAATAGATATAGAATTGGTCATGCTACGCCGGCTGAAGTAATTTCTAACTTAGTAGATAGTCATAAACATAATATTAGTAATTCTAGTTCTAACCTCACATGTAGTTCAATTATACAACAGTTAACTCACAAACATTCTAACTTTAGTTATTTACAACGCGTCGTAGCTTACATTCTAAGATTTATTAACAATTTAGTTAATAATAATTCTAAATTAACAGGTTCCCTTTCCGCTGATGAACTTAAAAAGGCCTCGACTCTTATAATACGTGTAGCTCAACGTAAAATGTTCCCAGATAAGTACGCTGTCCTTAAATCCGGAAAGTCGTTATCACTTAAAAATAGGTTAATTTCTTTGACTCCCTTTTTAGACTGTGATAACATTATTCGTGTAGGGGGCAGACTAAATAACTCCCCATCAATCTAGGCCGTTTCAAAACAATGACAACGCTAAAAAATATATACCAAAAAATACAGGTACAGAGAAGACACAAAATATAGCGACATCGAACTTATCTGCTACTAACACTGACGCTAAAAATACAACTTTACTAGCTACTGCCATAGTAAGAACTACCTCGTTTGATGGGATGCCACAGTTGCTGAGAGTATTATGCGATCAGGGATCAGAAGCGTCATTTTGCACTGAAGAAGTAGCACAATTGTTGTCTTACCCACGACAAAAAATCCAAGTCGAAATAAAAGGTATCGGAGATGAAAAACCAAAAACGTCAAACTACACAATCAACATTACTCTACAACCAAGACACTCTAGCGATTACAAACTGCCAGTAACGCTAATAGTTCTACCAAAACTAACAAGTTCATTACCAAGGAATGATTTACAACAATTACAAGAAAAAAATTTGGATAACGCACTTATAGCAGACCCAACTTATTATAAAAAGGGCCCAATTGACATAATATTAGGTGCCCAAGAATATAGCAGAATATTACTACAGGGTTTCGAAAGACTAAGGGACGGAATTATCGCTCAGAACACAGAGTTAGGGTGGATTTTATCCGGATTTTATCCCAATGAAACGAAGAATGGAGTAAAAATACTGAGTATGGTGGCTTGCACCGAAGATGTACGACAACTTACCAAATTTTGGGAACTAGAAGAAATTCCACAAAACTACAAACTTACACAAGACGACCAGACCTGTGAAAACTACTATAAAGAAACAACAATAAGAAACCCAGACGGAACCTATACGGTACGACTTCCTTTAAAGGATTCAAACTTGAACTTAAACTTAAACGGTGAATCACGCAGAAAAGCCGCTGCACGACTACTACAACTAGAACGACAGTTCGCAAAAAATGAAAATTTACGACAACAATACATTGACTTCATGAATGAATACTTACATATGGGTCATATGAGAAAAGTAGATACAACGAACTACAACTCGGGAAAATACTACATACCACATCAGGCAGTAATTAAGGAAGATTCGCTGACTACAAAATTACGCGTAGTTTTTGATGCGAGCAGCAAAAGCAGCACAAAAATGAGTCTTAATGACAATATGTATAAAGGACCACGATTACAACAAGACTTATCCACTATACTTCTACGGTGGCGAAAACATAAGTTTGCCTTTATGGCAGATATTATGAAAATGTACCGTTTTATAAAAATTAATGAATTAGACTTCGCACATCAAAGGATACTATAGAGATTTTCACCCAAACACGCAATTAGTGAATATGAACTTAAAACGGTAACTTACGGTACAACTAGTGCCCCCTATCTTGCGGTACGAACATTGCAACAACTTGCGATAGACGAACAAAACAATTACCCAATCGCGAGTAAAGCTACATTACAAGATTTCTACGTGGATGATATTCTATCCGGAGATTCCCAGAAAAGTGCAGCAAAAGAATTACAGCGCCAATTAATATCAATGTTAAACAAGGGCGGTTTTAAACTTCGAAAATGGTCGTCAAATAGTTCGGAGCTACTGGAAAATATACCAGTAGAAGACAAAGACGATCAACTGCTCAAACTACCGTTAGACGAGTCCAGGAAATCATTGGGCATAATATGGTCACCACGGGAAGACAGTTTTTATTTCCAAATAACTATATCGGAAAATAAAAATCTAACGAAAAGATTTATTATGTCGGAAGTTGCGAAAATATTCGATCCCCTGGGCTGGTTAGCACCAATTATAATTAAAATGAAGCTGCTCATACAAGAACTCTGGACGAACGACATTGGATGGGACCAACCTGTTGATGACATACTCCAGAAAAAATGGGTTGAATTACAAAAACATCTTAAAAGTATAGAAGAAATTAAAGTACCACGATGGTGTTACATAACAGACAGCACAGAGATTGAGCTATATGGTTTCAGCGACGCTTCCGAAAAAGCGTACGGAGCGGTGGTATATAGCCGTGTAAAAATAAATAACATCTACTACATTACATTATTACAAGCAAAATCGAAAGTGGCGCCAAAGAAACAGAAAACTACTCTACCTCGACTTGAGTTGTGCGCTGCACTACTACTAGCTGGGTTAATGGAAAAAGTAAAGGAAGCGCTTAACTGCAAGAATATTACGATATCTTGTTGGACGGATTCTATGATCACCTTAGGCTGGATAAGAGGAGAGCCTGAACGGTGGCAAACGTTCGTAGCCAATAGGGTGTCACAAATTAAACAACTCTTACCAAACGCAGAATGGAACCATGTTATTTCTGCCGATAACCCGGCTGATATCATTTCAAGAGGTCTTGAGCCGGAAAAAATGGTTAACTATTCCTTATGGTGGAACGGTCCACATTGGTTAAAAACCAATCAGATCCCTATCACGAAACATATGCCGCAGCCGAACCAAGAAATCAAATTGTGTCACACAACTACAGCTGAGATTGAGAAGAGTGATCTCTGGAATAGATTTTCCAGTTTAGATAAAATGTTAAGGGTGTTGTCTTACTGCTACAGATTTGCAAACAAACAACAAATAAACCAATCACTTGTAATGAACTAAACGTAACAACAAAACGAATACTTCTGAAAATACAACAGCAGGAATTCAAAGATGAATTAAAAACCATACAAAGTGGACAACCCTTGAAGAAAAATAAATCATTATCCACTTTAGATCCATTTATAGACAAGGATGGACTACTAAGAGTTGGAGGCAGATTACAAAACTCTGATTTGCCGTACAATCAAAAACATCCTATACTTATACCATATTACCATCATGTAACGTCATTAATTATACAAGACGCACATTTAAAAACGTTGCATGGTGGCAACAAATTGACTTTGGCTTATTTACGACAAACATACTGGATCATTAGCGGGAAAAGGAAAGTGAAGAGCTTAATTAACAAATGTATGAGGTGCATGCGATACAAAGCAGACACAAACTCCCAGAAAATGGGAATACTACCAAAAGCACGAGTAACGCAATCCTACCCATTCAGTTATACTGGAGTGGATTATGCGGGACCAATACAAACAAGAACTATGAAAGGGAGAGGCCACAAGTCTTATAAATCATACATTGCTGTTTTTGTATGTTTAGCAACAAAAGCAATACACCTAGAATTGGTGGGAGATTTAACAACAGAAACATTTATCGCGGCGCTACGCAGATTCATGGCACGAAGAGGTCACGTATCACACATGTACAGTGACAATGCAACAAACTTCGTTGGAGCAGCCAATTTCTTACATCAAGAAATATTACAAATCACGCAATCGCCGCAATTTCAACATGCAGTAACAAATATAGGAACACAGTGGCATTTTATTCCTCCATCATCACCACATTTTGGGGGCATCTGGGAAGCTGGCGTAAAGTCAGTGAAACATCATTTACGTCGAGTAATCGGGGATTCGACACTGACATACGAGGAAATGACAACCTTTCTCCACCAAATTGAAGCATGCTTGAATTCAAGACCATTGTGTGCGCAAACCGAAAATATTAATGACAACACAATATTAACTCCAAGCCATTTTCTTATTGGACGAGAAGCAGTAGGAATACCAGATCCGATCGAAAACATTAATACTGACCTAGTAAACAGATGGAAACAGATTCAAAAGATGAAGAAAGATTTTTGGAACAGTTGGACAAAAGATTATCTACATCAACTTCAGCAAAGATACAAATGGAAACAAGCACATGAAAATGCTAAAATTGGAACTTTAGTACTAATAAAAGAAGACAATATAAATCCAAGCAAATGGCCATTAGCAAAAATCACGGAAGTTCACCCAGGAGAAGATGGTGTAGTTAGAGTAGTAACTCTTAAAAAATCAACAGGCGCTTGTCTTAAAAGGTCAATTCACACGTTGATCCCGCTACCTGTGAACGAAAACAAAGAAATTGGAACAACGAGTACAGATAGGCAAACGTCTACGCAATGTAACATATCAACAACCACAATAAACAAAAAAGGTATACGATCACCGAAAAGCTGGATTAAGGGTTTACTAGTACATACAATAATTATTCTATTAATTGGCACCGTGTCGACTACGCCCACATACACATTAAAAAGTTTAAAACCAGGACTATATGTAGAAGACATAGGAACCACAACCATTAATCGAGGAACGTTCAGAATAGAAACGGATTACGAGAGAGGAAGCTTGGAACTAGACCAGAAAAAGATCGAAAAAATAACAACACAATTTCAACAACTTTGCAAGGACACTCAATACATCATAGATGAAACGCATTGCAACGAATTTTATCACCATTTAAACGAAGAAAAAACGAAATTTGAGACAACAAAGGAATACCTAACAGAGATAAAGAAAAATAGGAAGAAACGAGGTTTTTTGGGACAACTTTTAACATCGGTGTTCGGAGTTAATGATGAAGTATACAGGGACATAGATACATTAAATAACAATCAGCAGAAGCTTATAGACGCTGCTAATCATCAAACAAAGATAATGATATCTACCATCGCAGGTGTAAACCAAACTGAAGAACAAATCCAGAAAAAGTTAGAGAAATTCCAAGCAAAACTAAATGAAGCAATATCGTTCATGAATACCCACAATGTTTGGTATAAATCGATTGACAAAAATCACATCAAGATACAAGTAATGCAAACCTACGAGTTAGCAAACAATTTTATAAATGAAATTATGGACTACTATAAAGGATTACTGGAAATTTATTCACAAAAAGCAACTATATACAGTATACTAACACCAAAACACATCAGCAACATAATAAAAACGGCTAATCAAAAACTACCATCAAATTTAAAAATTATTCAGAGTCAAATAATACATACTGAGATGAATGTAAATACTACGCACATAAGAGTGTACGCTTACTTCCCAATACACGATATAACAAAATACACTCTGATACACGTAACGCCAATTCCAGAGAGAAAAACAGATGGATCATACGAGTGCGTAACTATTCAGCAGTCATTCATGGGTTTCGATTACAACAACGAGCGTTACTTTGAACTAAATCAAGAAGAATTTAAAGACTGTCTTCATAGTAATACAGAGTTTGTCTGCTATCCTGTAGCTGTCAAGAACATGCAATTAAATAAAAATTGCATAGTTGAACAACTCTTTAGAACAGAGAACTACACCCATACTCAAAGCACGTCAAAGACCTACAAAATATCGACTGATGTTGTATGGAAGCAATTATACATGCAAAATACTTGGCTCTTCATTACAACAAAACCGGTTGCCATATCAATTGTGTGTGACGGTCAAAGAAAAGAAATTACGATTCAAGATGTCGGAGTTCTACATATCTCCGAGAATTGTATCATTAAAACACTTAACAACATACTTGCTGCAAGAAGAACAACAACTATAACAGTACTAGCTTCTTATTTTAAAACAACGAACTTCTCCCTTAATACGCAGATCCTACCATCAAATATAAAAGATATATCCAAAGAAGAATTAGTTTTAGACAAGTCAAAAGGAGTTTTCGACCATTTAGCCACATCCGAAATAAATTTACAAACTCAGCTAGATAACACGATTTGGAAACAATTAGAGTCTCATACATACATCACTAGCATCAGTACTTCACTTGTTATTATAAGTTTAGCATGTGTTCTAATTTATTTCGGTCCACAGGTATTCAATAAACTTCGAGCCACCATTGCAGCAAGAAGGAAAACTGCGCCACCTGTGCAGCAACCAACGATCTGCACACCACACACGCAACCAACACAACAGCGGTACAGCATACCACACAGCGGGCCCACCCAGTCACAACAAATCGAAACTGAACAAGGCCAGGCCAGACCTTACGAGACCATCGAGCTGTACCAACTGGAGTCCCGTTCCTGAGAGTCGCCAGAATGTTCAATGTTACCTTTGGACATTGACTCAGCACTCGGCCTGGCTGACGCGCGGCCCAGTTAAAAGAATGATTTGGTTGCATCTTACACGCATAGGACACATAGACTTTGTATAATAGTGTGTGTTAAGAAATAAGTAGTATATAAGCAGAACATTTTGTAAATAAATCAGATTTGAATTTTATATTCCTGTCTCATTACCCCTCACTGTGGCCAAGACACCTTTAGCCATCTCTGATCAGTCTCGTGAGTCTGCGGGACTGGCAGTGAGTGTACCCTTCCCGAACCTGGTATTCCTGTCTACTATCCGTCTGTAACCTTAGGTCGCATGGTGCAGACATCCTGAACTTATTTATATATTTATTTATCACACACTAGGTATATGGTAGGTTAGGGCTGTAGGGCTTAGGGTCGTAGGGACTGTTAGGCTTGTAGGTCTTCGTAGGTTCCTTTAACTTATCATATATTTTCATGTACCGTCACACCCTTGACAGTATTGCGGCCTTACGTGACGTTTGTTAAGGGTGGACGTACACCCCGTATGAATACGATGTAAAACATCCAATTCTACTCTGTAGTAAGCATCATTTAACTAAATTATTATTTCAGATGCAATATCAAAAACTATTACATGCAGGTCCACAATTGCTTTTATCGACTATACGCTAAACTTATTGGCCCTTGGGGGGCAGAAATCTTGCTAAGTTAACTGTGAATAAATGCCTGAAATGTTTTAGATTTAAAGGTCAAAATGTGCAGCCAATCATGGGACAATTACCCAACACTAGAAGCACTTTAGAGTTTCCTTTTCTTAATAGTAGTGTCGATTATGCTGGGCCCATACTGATATCTGGCCGGAAAGGTCGGGGATCTAGATTGATAAAATCCTACCTGTGCATTTTTGTATGCATGGCTACCAAAGCCGCGCATCTCGAGTTTGTCACGGACCTCTCTAAAGAGGCCTACATGGCTGCTTTAAATCGTTTTGTCGCTCGTCGCGGCAGGCCTCGTACTATCTTGTCCGATAATGGTATAAACTTTGTTGGAGCATGTAATGAATTGTATAAATTTTTGCAGGGCTCTGATGTTGCACATGAAATAACTCAGGGGGGAATAGAATTCAAGTTTGCACCGGCGTATTCTCCACACTTTAATGGCCTCGCTGAGGCCACGGTTCGTTCAACCAAATATCATTTTAAAAGACTCTTACAGCTTACTCATTTCACTTATGAGGAAATGGCTACGTGTTAACTCAAATAGAGGCAATTTTAAATTCAAGACCCTTACTCCTCTTTCCACTAATCCTCTCAACCTTTGTGCCCTTACTCCATCTCATTTCCTTATTGGACGCTCACTAATGTCGGTTCCAAATCCACAGATCACCGAAGCCAACATCAATCGTTTGGAGCGCTACCAACGTGTGAAATGCATTAAGCAACATTTTTGGAAGAGGTTTAATCTTGAATATATTTCAAACCTACAGCAGAAAACGAAATGGCCGGCTTCTTCTAACGCTGACATAGCGTTAGGATCGCTTCTCCTTGTCAAGGACAAGGCGCTCCCGCCACTGCTGGTTGCTGGGGCGCGTCGTGCAGGTGTACCCCGGCAGCGATGGTGTCACGAGGGTCGCGGATCTGAAGACGAAGAAAGGGATGATTCGGCGCGGCTTCAACAATATCTGCCCACTTCCTCTTTGAAGTACTCTTCAACCCGGGGAGCATGTCATGCACGGCATGACCTGGAGTCGTAGGAGGCACGTGGTGGCTGAGGGGGCGCGCCGGCGGCGGCATCAGGATCGGGCGTCAGCGGCAGGCTGAGGGGTGCACGGGCGGCGCGGACGGTGCGGCGTATTTCCATTCTGTACAAGGCTAGAACGCAAGGGTCTGAATCTAGTCGCGTAGGTATAGATTGCAAATCACTTTTTAATCAAGGTCTTTCAATCTATACAAGAGTAGTACGAAAATACTCGTGTATAATTTGTAGTGGCCAAAGTAACTAAAGTGTTCCATAATATACAGTGCTAGTCTGCATGCAAACTAATCCTGTATAGACGAGCGGCCGGCAAGTGCCAGAAACGATATGGTTTGGGGAGGTTAGGTTAGGTTAAAACTGTGACGTCCTACGAGCCGAGTGAGCGAAGCGAGCGGTGCCGCGGCAGCGGCCGGCGAGTGCCAGAAACGACATGGTTTGGGGAGGTAGGTTAGATTAAAACTGTGACCTCCTATGGAAACGCCTTGATTCTGTTGACGAGCCCTATTAGGGACGTGTCCTGTCGAGCGTTGCTACTTCCCCTTCATTTTATTCGTCAACCTCTTCCGGCCTTTAAATCGATGTCGATACACGAAAATTCGAAAGTTAGGTTAGAATATAAAAAAAATATTTCTCAAAAAGGGGGGGGGGGGGGGGGGGGGGTTCGAAATTTTTCCTTCACAGGAGGGGCTCTACACCTTCCCTTCCCTCCCCCCTACTACCCCTATAATCGAAGCCCGGCAGAAGCCGGTCAGAAGTCCTACCAAATTCCTATGGTGGCATTATGGCCTTGTATAAATTGGAAAGATGCACGTGCGCGTCTACGTTACAACCTATATACAAGTAGTACGCAAAATTCGTGTATACATTGTAATAACAAATTTAAAAATTGCATTACAAAGTATACGCGAGCAGATTCCTACGGTTGCGTTCTGGCCATGTACAGAATGGAAATACGTGATGGCGCGGGCGCTCGCAGGTCCTCCCGCTCCGAGCGAGCGTCGCCTCACTTCAAATCTTACCACGACCAAGACAGTACGTCTACCTTCAACGTGTATTCATTATTACCAAATTAATATAGGTAGTCCACGTTTTTCATTTATTCGCTCCCATAATTGAGCACTCGACGTACTATCGTCAACAATAAATTTGTTTATGTCACCTTCATAAGTTTTTATGTGTTTACATGGGACAATAAAAGTAAGTACTGTCATCGGCAAACAAAACTGTTTGATGCTCAGTGCATTTTGGCAAATCGTTAATATATATCAGAAACAACAAGGACCCCCTACCACAGTTCCTACATATTTTCATTATGTTTTCGTTCATTACAAACCTCTCATCAACAAGACAGTGTTAGTGCTGTTGAACAATATTTTTTTATACATGCTGTTTAATACGTCGGGGCTTGAGGGGGCCCCGTATCGTTGATACGGTTAACACGATGATAGCTATGTCCCTGGCTATAGGCCATTGTACCTATTGAAGCTTTGATTGTTTCAGGAGATGGCGTCTGCGATAACTTTTTTTGCTTGCTGCCTGTAGCTGTTGAAGCTCAGTGCTATTCTGGAGGTCAGGGTGTGTCATTAGTTAGTGGCTGGCTTTTCTGTTATTTTGTTGACGGAGCTGTGTTGGCAGCTTGAAGCTGTGATTTGCTACTTTATGAGTAGACCAAGAAGTCAATCTCTTGATTGACTTCTTGGTCTACTCATAAACAAACTAGGGTGGAAAGCTTGTTGAACATATCTTTTTCCAGTAGCATTCACTGACGTACGTGTCTGGTTACTCGGATCCATGTAGTCTTCGGATGATGATCATGAGCAGGTATTAGAGAAACAATGAAGACATAGTTTATTTATTTAGATACCAGAAAATTTTCAAAAATACACCTATCATCCGCTATGAATCACAATTTGAACCCTAGTTACTATAGTAAAAAAATGTATATTGACAGGCACCGTCTTTGACCGCAATTGCGCGCCGGCTGCGGCGTTCGCCGAAGAACATCCGACGTACTCCGTGGCGACGGCTGCGGCCGGGCGGAGAAGAATCGTCTACGAAAATTATTGTCTATCTAGCGACGGAGCGTCTACTACGGTGGCCCCGGCAGCTGCGCGTCCCGCTCGGGGCGCGTGCGGTACCGCGGGGCCGCCGCGCGCGGCGTCGCGCCCGCCAGCAGCGCCAGCGGCTCGGGCGGCGAGGGCGGTGCCGACGCGGGGCCGAGGGGCGCGCCCGCCGCTGCGGCCGCCAGCGAGTCGCCGCGTTCCAGGGACCACTGACGTCGCAACGGACGTCTCCCATTTCCCAGGCACCTGGATGGTATTCACTCACTTAGTATCTGAGAATAATTACTGCCTGTATACAACTAAAGCGGAAAGAGTAAGTACCTGTTTCGCGAATTATTTCGAATTAAATACATTTGCATATTTTTCATATATTTAGAGATTATGATCATGTGTTGTGGTACTTGTGGTACAAATGTAGTGCATGCACAGTTAGTGGAAGCACCTGTAACGCGAGTACTGTGCGCTGTGGTCGCCGGCAGGCAGCGCGAGCGTCGCACGCGACCCGCGAGTGTCCCGCGCGTCTCCGTAGTCGGCGGAGCGGCGCTCCGGCCGCGGCGGGCTGCTGTCTGCCGACACGGCGCCAGACCGCTGCCACGCTGTTAATCAATTGTACAATCAAGATCTGTTCGGATTGAAATGTACAGTATGGAGAGGCCAGGCTTTTATGGCACACCTTGCTTGTCCGGAGTGCTGGTGGGGTCAGAGCGCTGACGCTCGACGTGCACGGGACGTGGTGCGGGTGGCGAGTTGGGGGCCGGAGACGACTCGCTCTCATTCTCACCCTCAACCTCAAATAATACTTCCTCTGACCTGGCAACATAAGCAAATTGGAACGTACACAGCTAATCTCGATCCGAGATCTCTCATCACGCGATCAGTGGATCGTGATTTAGATGTCGTAATATGAAGGTTATTTTGTGATGTAAGTAGGTATCAATCACTCCATCTAAGTCATTATCTACACCATCAATCTGGATCGAGTTTGATTGTTTTGCATTCATCGCTTACAGAAGTGCTCTTCAATGCACAATGTTAGTAAAATAAAGAAAAATGTCAGGTTTCGGCCTACACAACTTTTAAAACTAAATTCCCACGAACACAAAGTTTTTACCTACAGCAATAATTTTTTTTAATTTCAACTTATTTTTATTTTATTTATTTATTTTTCTCACCACAATAAACATTACTTGTAGCCTAAGGTCTGACTTGGCTAGTTTTCATAATCTTATATCTTACTAGCTTTTGCCCGCGGCTTCGCCCGCGTGGATGTCGGAAATTAACGCAGTTATTTTTCTAAAATAAAAGAATTTTTCTAAAATAAAAGTAGCCTAAGTTACTCCTTGTTACATACCGGAACAAACAGACAGACAGACAAAAATTGTAAAAAATGTTGTTTTAGTATATGTATCGTGTAAACATCCATATACATTTAGTAAAAAATGGTTATCTTAATATTACAAACAGACACTCCAATTTTATTTATTTGTATAGATGTATAGATAAAAGAGCAGTTGAGTGAGAGCAGTGGTGGCTCAGTGGTATCAGCCCCGACTTACGAATTGTAGGTCATGGGTTCGAACCTAGGCAGGCTCTTTACTTTGTGTAAACATTTTCATCAACACTGCTCTCAAAACGGTAAAGGATAACATTATGAGGAAACCTGCATGTCCTAGAACCAAAAATTTGAAGACATGTGACATCTACCAACCCGCACTGGGCTCGCGTGGTAGAATACGGCCCACTCCCTCTCACCGAAGGGAAGCCTGTGTCTCAGCAGTGGGAATAATATAGGCTAATTATATATAGGTAATAAATACTATCTGTGTGCCATTTTCGACCCAGATCCATTGAGCCGCTTTTGCATGATTGTGAAACAAACATCCAATCATACAAATGTTCACATTTATAATATTAGTAGTAAGTAGGTTTATAATTCATATTACTTCGGATTCATAGTTTATGAGAATATCATGTGTGTTTGATGAATAGTATTCAGAGTAAGAAGACTGCGACATAGGGCTGGATTAAATTGAATATAAGTCTTACTGGTTTTTCTTAACGCTCCTATTCTACCTATACAGACACTCAATTATTTACCAGACACCAAATTAAACATAGTTATAAGAATAGTACTTTTGCCAGTGGCTTCGCCCGTATAGCTTTCGGAAAATATCACTCGGAAACCTACTACCGGGATAAAGTATCCTATGTATATGGTAAGTATCCAGGATAACCAAAAATCCAAATCCATCAAAAAATCTAAACATCTAAGCAATATTTCGCGGTCTCTTACTTGGAATAATACAATTAGGTTTATTTTGAGTACTTCGAACACACATGATATTCGCATTTACTATGAAGCCAAAGTAATATAATTATGAATTACACCGCTACCAACCGGGACGGCCGGACGCGGGAAGGCCCGCTAGCCGCTCTGCGGCGATTTTATTATAATCTCTGTATCTTCTAAAATATTAATTTTAATGATATGCTGTAAAGGGCAATTTTGATCTACATGAAATGCACAATTTATTTAAGGTACTTAATTGGATAAGGATTAATGCTGTATTGCTTAAAATCGCATTCATAAATAAGCCATTATTTCTCGTAAAAAGTAAAGGATAAAAATGGTTATTATGGGTTATCCCTAAGAGTTAGACATATACCATCGCGGACTTTTTTGTAGAACTTTGTAAGGTGTACAATACTGTAGTACATTATTTTGATCTATTTCGTAGGGTTCAGCCAGCGTTCGCAATGTAAGCGCAAAAAAATGAGTTTATTTATGACATCACATTAGAAACCTCTAAAATTATCAGTGTTTCTTTACTATATTATGCATGTTATATACATATAAACCTTCCTCTTGAATCACTCTATCTATTAAAAAAACCTGAATCAAAATCCGTTGCGTAGTTTTAAAGAAATAAGCATACATAGGGACAGACAGACAGCGAAGTGACTTTATTTTATAATATGTAAAGATATTATGTTAAGAACGCGGCGCCCTAAACTCGCAACCACGAGCCGACGACAAGGGCAAAACTCGATCGGAATATTGCTATCTCTGTTTGACAATAGAAGGCCAATGCTGACGCGGTGTGCAGCCGTGTGTGAGTGAGTAATAGTACCTACCCTTTATTCATAACGACTCGACGCATTTTTATTTACTTGTAATTAGGTATGTTCGTTATTTGCTTTATTTTTGTTGACTGCTTTGGGGAATCGTTAGTAAATGTACAGACTAGTAATGCGTTTTGTGGAATTTTCTTTACAATGTCCATATCTCAAATTATTACAATATCTCGAGATCTAGGGCTTACATACCTTTCCTAACTTGGTACTTGTAAACCAATGTATAATTATACTGTTTGTGTTCTTCAATAAATAAATACATGAACGTTGTGAGTCCAATAACCCGATTAGTTTTATTACCTCATAATACGCAATGTATCGTTACCGCGCCAAATAGTGAACGGCAGCGCAGCGAGCCTTCGGCCGTTAGGCAGAAAATGAACAGTTGATGGCGGCGGCACACGGCGCATATAAATGATAGGGATGTTTATTATTATTGCCTTCATTTATTTTAAGCCTATTTATGTTTGTTCATTCCCTTTGGAGTCAAATCAAATACAAATCACATCACAGGAGTGGTCTCAACTTTAAAAAAACCGGCCAAGTGCGAGTCGGACTCGCGCACCGAGGGTTCCGTACAAACCTGTAGGTATTCACGGTTTATGCATAAGGCTTGTGTTTATGAAATTAAATCCTATTTTTTTAATTTTTATATTTGAGTTGATTGAATGAAAGGTAAATTGCGGTTTACGATTTATGACGTATAAAAAAAAAACTACTTACTAGATCTTGTTCAAACTAATTTTCGTTGGAAGTTTATATAGCAATGTACATCATATATTTTTTTTAGTTTTATCATTCTCTTATTTTAGAAGTTACAGGGGGGGGGGACACACATTTTACCACTTTGGGAGTGTCTCTCGCGCAAACTATACAGTTTAGAAAAAAATGATATTAGAAACCTCAATATCATTTTTAAAGACCTATCCATAGATACCCCACACGTATGGGTACGATGAAAAATTTTTTTTTGAGTTTCAGTTCTATGTATGGGGAACCCCAAAATTTATTGTTTTTTTTCTATTTTTGTGTAAAAATCTTAATGCGGTTTACAGAATACATCTACTTACCAAGTTTCAACAACATAGCTCTTATAGTTTCGGAAAAAAATGGCTGTGACATACACGGACAGACAGACAGACAGACATGACGAATCTATAAGGGTTCCGTTTTTTGCCATTTGGCAACGGAACCCTAAAAACGAAGGCTTTTTCTGTCATATTTACGTAAATAAGTATTCTTTTTACCAATTTAAAAAAATGTTATCACTACATAATATAAAACAAAGTTCCCCGCCGCGTCTGTCTGTCTACTTGCGAAGACCTCAAAAAATGTTGAACAGATTTTCATGCGGTTTTCACCAATAGATAGAGTGTTTTATGAGGAAGTTTTAGATGCATTTTCCAGCCTCCACGCGGGCGAAGCCACCGGCAAACTTAACTACTTATAAATCTATATACTATATAATATTATAAAGCTGAGGAGTTTGTTTGTTTGTTTGAACGCGTTAATCTCAGGATCTACTGGTCCGAATTGAAAAAATCTTTTTGTGTTGGGTAGCCTACTTATCGAGGAAGGTTATAGGCTATATAACATCACGCTACAACCAAGAGGAGCGGAGCAGTAATGAAAAATGTTGCAAAAACGGAGAAAAAGCACACGGGTAGGCGATTTTCCCCGTTTTTTGCAACATTTCGGGGAAACAAGAAATTGAACGGGGACGAAGTCGCGGGCAGAAGCTATAATGAATAAATGTCACTAAGAGTGTTACGCAAAATATTAGTAACAGACAAATATTCCAATAGTTTCTACATATTTACGCGATGTGCAGATATAAAAGAGGATAAGTAAAAAACAAGGACTTTTAAGTAAAATTTATTTGTAATGTTCTTACACGTTACTCCCCTGACGAAAAAACCTTATAAAATAAAAATCACTGACTTCCGAAATTAAAGTTATTTTTCACTTGTAGTGTTTTTTGGCGATATAATAAAGTATGCACCAAGCCGGTGTAGAAGAAAAAAAAATTGCCATTGCTAATGGTAATTTGGATCCTGACGGCATTCCTTATATTACAGTTGTAGTAGACGGTTTATGGGCTAAACGATCGTATAGGACTAATTATAACTCTTTATCTAGAGTATCGTGCATAATCGGTTTTGAAACTAAAAAAATCTTATTTTAGGGCATCAGGAATGCATATTGTTGCGTATGTGCTTTAGCTAAAAATAAAAATACAGATCCGAAAGTTCACCGTTGCTTTAAACATTGGTCGAAAAGCTCGACGGCTATGGAAGCAGATGGCATTGTATAGGGATTCAAATGTAGCATTGAAATGCATCAATTAAGATATAAAACGATGATCGGTGATGGTGATAGTAGCGTTACTAGCGCTCTCAACGAATCTTTGCCGTACGGACACTGCACTACCATTAAAAAAATTGAATGTAGCAATCATTTGCTACGAAATTATTGCTCAAAATTAAAAAAATCTCGTTAAAAAGACAGAAAATAAATTGGGTTTGGTCCCAATAAAACTAAGAAAAACCCTGGATATGAATATTTTGAGAAAAGCTATAAAAGGGGCCGTCGATTATACGACGAAACTTCCAAATATGACCACGACCCAAAAAATTAATAGTTTAAAACAAGATTTACTAAATAGCCCATGTCATGTGTTTAGTGATCACGAAAACTGTAAACCTTATTTATAAAAATTGTAATAAATGTGCTTACGTAATACTTGAACGGTCCCTTACCAAGGAAGAGGTCAGATCTTACACATCATATTCGACCACTATATGGGTTGCTCATTTTTTTTAATAACCGGATCACAGATGGATTTAGAATCTTGAAGTGATCTATGGTAATTGGTAACAGTTTCCGCGTCGATGTACAGCTGACTCTCTGTATAGGTATGCGATGCTTCGCTAGTAGGGGCATGGCGAGGTATAAAATAACTTTGTGCCTTCACGATGGCCGCGATGGCGGCATGTTTACTTTCGGTGACAAACGCGCTCCTACTGTATGAACTCTGCACATAACTACACCACTCGCGCATCCATAGCTTCCATCCATAACACGCACCCTTCCATGTAAAAACAGAGCTTAGTTGAACCCGTCTCCACCAGTACTACTTATGGGGGCCAATGAATATGATTGGTGAATATCAAACGCATCCATGGCAACGTAGCATAGCACATCTCTGGTGGAAAAGCAAACTAAGTCTGAGGACAGTCCTTGAGATAATTACCTACGCCCGGTCGGTGACATGAGAAAAGAAAGGGAAGAAATAAAAGTTGATAGGTACCTATAAAGCTTTGTTTGTTCCGTCCCTACATATCTACCTAGATAGGTAGGTAAATACACTTATACAAAACTAGCTGACCGTACAGACGTTGTCCTGTTTCCTAGAACTCGATAGCAGCACCACCTACCGGGTCCAATAGTTAATCTAAACCATCCAGGGTGCCACCCAAACACATACAAAAAAGTTCATTCAAATCGGTCCAGCCGTTTAGGAGGTTCAGTTACAACGAAAAGTGGCATAGATTTTTATTTAAATAGACTAGCTGACCCAGCAAACGTTGTTTTGCCGGGTGAAAAAAAGTGAAAATTTAAAGATGTATGTATTTTTGTATGTTGTATCATAAAAAAATATAAATTAAAAATTTTGTCTAAAAAATAAAAATAAAAATTTAGGGGTGGACTACCCCTAACATTTAGGGGGATGAAAAATAGATGTTGGCCGATTCTCATAGATAGGTACCGGATAAGCACAAAAAATTTCATCAAAATCGGTCAAGCCGTTTCGGAGGAGTATGGCAACGAAAACTGTAACGAGAATTTTATATATTAGATATACTTAGTTAGGTATACTTACTACTAACTCGGACCACAAAAAAGTCTTTATTTTATTGGGCCGAGGTTAAAATAGTGAAGTATTTGTACCTTGTGGTGCCGGACGTAAAGAATAACACCACCCCGTTTCTTCTCGTGGGTGTCGTAAAAGGCGACTAAGGGACTTACTAGGGAATGGGCAGCAGCGTTCTCGATGCATTTTACCACCATACTGCGATCGCCAACCCGCCTGCCAATCGTGGCGATTATGGCAAAGCCCCCCAAATTGGGAGAGGCCTAAGTCCAGCAGTGGACGTCTTACGGTTGAAATGATGATGATGAATGAATGATGATGAATGAATGATGATGAATTAGTAGCCAAGAAAATATTAGGCAGGTAACTTATAATATCTGTGAGACACATCCCAACGTTCGGAGTCCATGTTGGCAGCCAAACCGAATCGTAAACAATAAATCCAGGTCCGTAAACAAAGCAAAGTTCGTCAGAATGTAGAGTACTCGATACCAAGTCACAAGAAAAATCAAAATCCAAGTTCATAGCATAGGTCAATAATATTGTCAGAAATATCACAATACAATTGAAAAACAAATAAAAGTATGCTCCGCACCGTAAGGCAATCGTCTCGCACTGACAACAAACACCCCGAGTGAACTTCCCGCTACCCAAAATGCATGTTGCGTTAGTGTGAATCTATGTCCGAGCGATACACAACACACCCACCGCGAGCCGTACGCAACCGTGCACACATTGACATTTTTGTGAGACGCGATAGCACTATTAGCTATTGAAAATGTATGATAATTTGGCTGTGTTCCGTAATACCAAAAATGATGAATGAAAACTTAATGATTTTTAAATTGGTTTTCGTGTTTTAGTATCTTGATAATATAAGCTGTGTTATGGATAAAACATTATTACAGATATTGTTGTTTTTAATGCAGAAAAAACAAAAAGAAAACATGTCATTTATGTTGTAAAAATGTGCGAAATGCAATTCGCTCAAACTTCGTTTTAGCTCAGTTTTTTTTAAAAAAAACGTCACCATAACCTAGATAAATACTGTCTAAAGCCGAATATCATCTTAAAATGGTGGAAATATGCTCCAATTGCAAATGATTTTGGTATTACGTTTGTATGGACAGATTGACCGTCGCCGGCCCCTTAAGTAAAAATGTTTAGAGTTTATTTAGAAATAGTAGGTATTATTATATTAGGTCTTTACCTATGAAATTGCCGTTCTGCAGTACTGGCCATTTCAAATCAAAATAATTAAAATAAATTATTATTATTATTTTATTATTTTAAAAACATGGAATTCTTTTTCCAAAAGTACTTAGTTATTTATTTATTGATTAGTGTTACATTTTCATCGCATTTCAATCTTTTTCGTCATCATGGATACGTTAAAAATTCGAGTTATTATGAAATATGAGTACCGTCACAAGCGGCACGCAACATCAACGACGTTTACGGAGCTAACACTACAAACCAACGCACCACCTGTTATTGGTTTGTTCGCTTCCGTTCTGGAAATTGCGACCTGAAAAATGAACCTCGCGGTCGTCCGAAGACTTTGGTCGACAATGACGAATTAAAGGCGATTGTGGAAGCTGATGATACACAATCTACGGCTGAATTAGCAGCAGCTTTCGACGTTAGCGTCAAAACAATATTGGTCCATTTGCGTCAAATTGGCAAGGTAAAAAAGCTTGACAAATGGGTGCCCCACGAACTCAATGATCGCCAGCGCGAAGTACGCGTCGAGACGTGGCTTGCACTGCTCAACAGACACACAAATGAAGGAATTTTGAACCGCATTGTTACCTGCGATGAAAAATGGATTCTGTTTGATAACCGCAAGCGCTCAGCAAGTTGGTTGGATCCTGGTTCAGCACCTAAACAATGCCCTAAACGAAAACTTACCCCTAGAAAAGTGATGGTCACTGTTTGGTGGTCTAGCGCCGGTGTGATTCATCATAGCTTCTTACCAAACGGGGTGAGCATCACTGCAGATGTGTATAACCTATTTCATTAAGACTTCTTTTGTCTTAATAAAAAAAAAACTCAAAGAAAATATTACTCTACAACGAAATGCAAATAATCCCTCCTAATCCCTAGCAAACGTTTTCAAGCGCAGTAGAAGAATGTCGTAAACAACTGTAACGCGGCTGGTTGCCACTTCGCCATATAAGGTTATCGGAAAAATCAACGTAAGAGCGCGTTTTAAAATACAGTCAGCGCCATCTGGCGACGTGTGCGGGTATCACCACCACTCCTAGTCCAATGCATTATTTTATGAACAAATTTTGAGCGAAATTAATATTTTAGTGTAATTTGTGTAATGTTCGAGTAGAATAAAGTTAATCGTTCGACTATTTCTTCTTGTAAACTTGTAAGTATAAGTATTGTGACGAACGTGAGCGTGGTTTGTGTGAGCGTGAGTATTGTGAGTATGTGTGTGTGTGTGTGTTTGTGTTTGTGGCTAGTATTGTAAGTGTTGTGTGTGTGTGTAAGTGTTGTGAGTATGTGTTGTTTTGTGCGTGTGTTGTTGTGTGGTAAGCTCCTCCTAAGTCATGACAACCTGGTACTTCAAAGGCATAACGCGTTTTGTAGCTGACACACAAAATGTATGAGAAAATGGAAAAATTGTTTTGTTCACTGTACTTTAACTTCATTTTAATGTGGTCCCAAAATACTATCTACTGCAAAATAATTATTGTATTTTAGGTGGAATTTAGGACCGCGGTCCCGGTCCCGAAAGCCCCACGACCCGACCAGCTGAGGGTTCTTCATCAGATACTTCAGACCTTCGATTTTTGACATCAAATGAAGCGGCCCACCAAGTTGAATATTTTTTGTAAAGGCAGTATGTCGATCTCTAATAGTTTGGTTGGGCTCTTGTGTTTTCTAATCAGGGTCACCAGGTACTCCACATCTTCGATTATCCTAGTTTTTATAGTTTTCCCTTTATGTGGCCATTAAACCCTAACTCTGTACCAAATTTCAGCTCTCTGAGTTTATGGGAAGTACTAGTTCTATTCTGATGATCATGAGTGAGTGAGTGTCATAAATTCGAAACTTTGCTTTCGCTTAAATTCGGAACTAAATGACCTACAGACTTGAAATTCTGGATTTTAGGTATGTGATTATAGCTTATTGGATGACGAAAATTTCTGCGTTCTGGTCTTATCCAGAGGTTCTCAAATAGGGGCCTGAAAATGCGGCAAATGGTTCCAGTAAAGGATGGTACGGCAGTATTTGCTTCGCGGTCGAGTTGGCGGGGGCACTGCCGTGCCCCCCGATCTGAATCTCGGAAACGGCTTCAACGATTTTCATGAAATTTACTATACAAGGGTTTCGGGGGCGGTAAATCGATCTAGCTTCATTTTTATAAAATGTCGTTTTATTCGTGTTTTCAATGACCAACTTTATCGATACTCAACTTGAACATAAACTTATTATTTTAATCGCAATTTACCACAAAATACCAAGCAAAGCTCGGTCAGACAGATATTACGAATTATATTATAGCCTTAGCAATTTCTAAACCTGTTACTTGTCGGTTCTTATTTTATTATTCTGAAAATTTGGCTTGCTGATAAAAACTAGCCATCGAACATAATAATTCGTGTATGAGAACTAGCCAAGTCAGACATTAGGCTAAAATATATTATTCTAAGTTATAAAAAGAAATTATATTTTATATTATATATTCAAATTTATTTCAAGTAACCAAAGACTCAATTGTTATTATACTTACCCTATGCAACTAAGGTAATTTAATTTAATTATACATCCTTATATACATATACGGTGTCGGACAGTGCTGCCGCTATGGCAGCACTATCCGACGCGTCACTGCGGCTGTACCATTCCATGGGAAATGGCGCAGCGGAAACGGTGGTTCACGTACGGACAGTCCAGCCTGCTTGCGATTAAAGACAGGACGTTGCTGCCCCACACCCCACGCACCAGAGACGCACAGCGCTTACGCATTGTGGCAAAGAAACAATCCACACGTGCGTCTGCGAACATCCCTGATGCGCTGCAGTAGCGGGGCTGCCTCAACAGCACCCTGAATGCGTTGTTGTATTGCACGCGGAGAGCATTTTACGATTTTTGAGTATATCTAGCCCACAAGCTGCTCGTGTAAAACGTAGTGCAGTGCGCTCTGAAAAGAGTAATTTTAACGTTCACTGAACAACGAGCAAACCTGCGAGCCAGCATGTTTGCTCTAACCAACAAGGCCCTCCGCGCCCGATCAATATCTTCGTCGTCCCTGAAATCAGGGGTAAGTAGGTATGTGGCCAAGATATTTGAACTTGTATGCCCTCTCTAATGGCATACCATTAAGGTAAACTGGTGGTACGTAAGCAGGATACCTACCCCCAGACCCAAAGACCGTGACCTCTCTCTTTTATGTAGTTATAAATAAACAGGACTGACCATTGAACTTGGCACCCATTTAGATCTCACTTCTTTTGTTGTTGAAGTCAACAACCAAGGCATATATCATAATATTGAACTTGGCTCTCATTTCACATTTATGTTTTTGATGGGTTAAGTATTAACGCAATTCCTAGCCTGCACAGGTTCGACCTGGTTCAGGCAAATAAGCAACTGTGCTCCTGTGCTGCTTGCTCCCTGTTCCTTGTAAATGTGGCCCTTTTTAGGGTTCCGTTGCCAAATGGCATAAAACGGGACCCTTATAGATTCCTCATGTCTGTCTGTCTGTCCGTCCGTATATCACAGTCACTTTTTCCGAAACTATAAGAGCTATGCTGTTGAAACTTGGTAAGTAGATGTATTCTGTGAACCGCATTAAGATTTTCACACAAAAATAAAAAAAAATCTATGCATTTTGGGGTTCCCCATACATAGAACTGAAACTCAAAAAAAAAACATTTTTCATCAAACCTATACGTGTGGGGTATTTATGAATAGGTCTTCAAAAATGGTATTGAGGTTTCTAATATAATTTTTTTCTAAACTGAATTTGGAAGTGTCTCTCGCGCAAACTGCGCGAGAGACACTTCCAAATTGGTAAAATGTGTGTCCCCCCGTAACTTCTAAAATAAGAGAATGATAAAACTAAAAAAAATATATGATGTACATACCATGTAAACTACCACCGAAAATTGATTTGAACGAGATCGAGTAAGTAGTTTTTTTTAAACGTCATAAATCGTAAACCGCAATTTAGCTTTCATTCAATTAACTGAAATATAAAAATAAAATAAAAAACATTTATTTTCATAAACATAAACCTGTGTATAAACCGAAAATACCTACAGGTTTGTACGGAACCCTCGGTGCGCGAGTCCAACTCGCACTTGGCGGGTTTTATCCCTTATTCCCTTTATTAAGTTTAAAGATGCAAAGTGATGAAACTGTTAACTGGGGCTATGTATGACCAGAATAGTTATGTACACAAACCTGTTAACGAACACAAAAAAATGAGAACCTATTTTTAGTTCCAATAAATATTTGAATTTAGGTTCCAATTTGCGTAGAGATTGAGATTTTTTTTTTCATGCGGTGACCTTAGAGGAATTAACTAACTTCAGAGGGGGTGGCGTGGGCAGAGGCTTGTCGAAGCCGTCCTTGCCGAGCAGCCAGTATGTGTGCATGGCGCCCTTGCCCTTGATCTGTATGAGCCCGCGCGAGCGCAGCCGGTAGCCGCCCGCCGCCACCAGCCGCTCCGCCGTCGTGGCCGACACCTGGATGCGCCACGCCGCACCTGCACAGAGCACACACCGCTCGTACTCGCTCGTACCCATGCGCGTGTCACGTGCGTACGAGCGAGACAAACAGCTGACCGGTGGACTCCATGCGCGAGGCGGTGTTGACGGTGTCGCCGAACAGGCAGTAGCGCGGCATTGTGAGACCCACGACGGCAGCGCATACGGGCCCGGAGTGCAGGCCGATGCGCAGGTGCAGCGGCGTGTCGGGCAGGTGGCGCAGGCGGAAGCGGCCCGCCAGGTGCAGCAGGTGCAGCGCCATGGTGGCCACGGCCTCCGCGTGCTCGCGCGTGCGCACGGGCAGCCCGCCCACCACCATGTACGCGTCGCCGATCGTCTCCACCTGTGCCACGCACACTATAAACTGTGGACTAGCTAGTCGCAGGTACCAGTACCCACTCAGTATTCCAAATACTGATACTAATTAGGGACTTATTTAAGCGGGAATATGAGTAGTTCTTGCTGGGGACAAAATATTAAATGATGAGTTACTCAATATGTGTGGCTAAGTCATGTGGTCATACATATTCGCCAAATTTTCTGTGAAGGTATCATCAAGTGTTAAATTATTTGAACGTGTACGAAAGCAGGGTTAGAGTGGCGGGTGAGGATAGGTACCTTGTAGACGCGGTACTGCTCGATGGCGGCGTCGAAAGTGGTGTAAAGGTCGTTGAGCAGGTCCACGACCTGTACGGGCGTAGAGCGTGCTGCCAGCGCCGTGAAGCCCACGATGTCACTGAAGTAGATGGACACCTCGGAGAACTCCTCGGGCTCCACGCGTGACCCTAACATCAGCCGCTCCGCCACTGACCTGCGAACACCCACACTCACAATATTAACTACACTACAATTAAATTAGTGTATAATTCACCTCCATATACCTTCAATTATATAAATGTTTAATTATATATAATGTGTATCTATTCATACACGAAATATTTTAAGAGGTACACCGTAGGTGTAGGTGTAGGTGGTCAAGAAGCAATAGAAGCAAAAAGAAAATTTTTATCGAAGCGTTTTTGAATTTTCGTAATTATTATAATTTTTAAAACTGCTTGAGACGTTTTGCATAAAACCTTTACTCCAAATTCTATGAGTGGCCACCTTGACGCTGTGAGGGCGGCGACCGGACGGCAAGAGCATGGCCGCGGTGTCTCGGGCCGTAAAAATAAGAAGGAGCCAGTATTTCTTATGTGCGTCAAATAATTAATTAATATTAAATTATGAAAAAATTACATTTAGAAATTTTTTTTTTCGTTGCTGTTGCTTCTTTACCACCTACAGGTGTGCTTCTTAAAATATTTCGTGTATGAATAGGTACACCTTATATATTATATTTTTTTTATATTTATTTAATCAAATAAAATTAAGTTAATTTTTTTTTGTAAAGTTTATGTAGAAAACAAATTATTATTTTTTTACATAGTAAAACGCACGTTTGGACAAATGCAATTGAATATGTCTGGTGTTGTGGTATGTTTACCTAGTGGCACCGGATACGCCCACTCAGCGACAAAAACCCAGGCAAGGCGCCGAAAAATCAATGAACATAGTTCAGTCAAAACGCCGACTCAAAAAACATCTAAAAACCTAAACACTGCAGGATTGCCATTGTTAATACTTTCTATTACAAGTTTAATAAAGTTAATGATTGCAAGAGCAGTTGAATTACCTTTACAGAAACCAAACTGCTCTTTGCATAGTATGTCATTTTTTTTTTTGTATGGGAAATCATCAAATGACCCCTCCCGCTCTGGGCGCAGTGGGAGGGCGTGTCAAACTTTTACTGACTAAAACCCACCCGAGTTCCTTCAGGTACCCATATGCCAGGGCCATAGTATCTCGTTTGAACAATCTCGCGACCCTGGCAGATACTTATCAGGATTACAGAGAAAATTATTCAACCTAGTAAGCTTTTAAGGTTTTTTAGGGTTCCGTTGCCAAATGGCAAAAAACGGAACCCTTATAGATTCGTCATGTCTGTCTGTCCGTCTGTCTGTCTGTCCGTCCGTATGTCACAGCCACTTTTCTCCGAAACTATAAGAGCTACGCTGTTGAAACTTGGTAAGTAGATGTGTTCTGTGAACCGCTTCAAGATTTTTACACTAAAATAGAAAAAAAAATTGTGGTTCCCCATACTTAGAACTGAAACTCAATTTTTTTTTTTCTTCAAACCCATACGTGTGGGGTATCTATGAATAGGTCTTTAAAAATGGTGTTAAGGTTTCTGATATCATTTTTTTTCTAAACTGAATAGTTTGCGCGAGAGACGCTTCCAAAGTGGTAAAATGTGTCCCCCCTCCCTCCCGTAACTTCTAAAATAAGAGAATGATAAAACTCAAAAAAATATATGATGTACATAACCATGTAAACTTCCACCGAAAATTGGTTTGAACGAGATCCAGTTAGTAGTTTTTTTTTAATACGTCATAAATCGTAAATCGCAATTTACCTTTCATTCAATCAACTCAAATAAAAAAATAAAGAAAAAAATAATAATTTCATCAGCATAAACCTTATACATAAACCGAGGATACCTACAGGTTTGTACGGAACCTTCGGTGCGCGAGTCCGACTCGCACTTGCCCGGTTTTTTTTTTCTTCTTTTAATGACGTTTGAAAGTTCACGATTAAGAAATGCGCGTGCAAATATTTTAAAGGTTTTTCTTTTGGATTGTTTTTTGTAATAAATATTGTAATCCACTACAACACACATCCATAAACTCGCGTCTTTTTTCCATGGGGGAGGCCGAAACTACGGAACGCCACCTGCTACGATCCTTACATACTTCTTTTGGCTCGTTTAGGTTCGTACAATTGGTCATACACACATTTCAGTTGCGAGTACTACGTACCGCACCTGACCTTTCCGAAGAACTTCATAATCATAATCATAATCATTATCATTATTTATTGCATTCATGTAGTTTACAAGTTGTTACAAATTATATTGGTTTCATACATGAACCTCGCTAGGGCACAACATTATAAATAGTTTAAAGTGCTACAGTGTCACAAAAATTCACCTTCACCAATAAGGTCACTATTTATGTCCTCCTAGGGCGTCCCTTCCCGATGTTACCACTAAAATTTGCCTTGTAAATACCTTTTGTAAGCCGTCCTTCATTCATCCTCTCAATATGACCAAACCATCTAAGCATATTTTTCAATTTTTGTAACTACATCTTTTTTTAAACCAAACTGTTTCTTATCACATCATTCCTCAACTTATCATTCATAGTCACACCACACATGCTACGCAAGGAACGCATTTCCACAACATTAATCCTGCTCTTATGCTTCTTTTGCCACACCCAACATTCACTTCCATACATAAGCGTAGGCACCAGCACACCATTGTGAACAGCCAATTGAGCCTTTTCGGACGGTGATTGGTTGGTGATAATCGCATGTATCTGACCGTTTAGTTTATTTCCCGCATTTATTGAAGTGAAAACTTCTTTAGCGCCGTTGGTTGTGATTGTAAACTCAATGAAACGAAAAAGCGACAGTAAAAAGAGACAGACATAGATTCATAAGATTTTACGTGGGAGAAAATGAGATAGGAAATACATGACGTCATGACCATGGACGAAAGAAATATGGATACGGCAAATATTGTCACATCTGAACTTCAAAAAATTAAAACACATTCAAACCGTTTTATGTACCTGTACATATTAGAATTTAATCAAAAATGTTTTATGTATTTGTACATATTATTATTTCAAGTCTATTATCGTACCTATATATTATGTAAATAAGGAAAAAAATTAAAACTAAAAAAGAAAAGAAAATTATAATTGCGATGGCACGACGAACAGTGATGCTGGTAACGGGGGCACTGGATATGACCAGTCATTGTCCATAAACCTGGAACAAAAGCAGTGTTGTAGTACCTGAATATTTAGAGATAAATGGAAATTAGAAAACTCCGTAAGTAACTAACATTGCCGGTGGCTGCAAAATCATGTCAAGTGGTGGTGGTGGTGCCCTTCCACCACCCCGCGTCCTCTGGCATACGAGCTGGAAAAATACAAAATTTCAGTTGCATTAACAGTAACATTACATACCTACATACGTGTCCAATAACCTCTTTTTTTAAGTCGGTTAAAAACAAATCACCCAAAAATTTTACTACTAAAATCTACGGAAGTCATATCCACACGTTTCATCATCCGTGCAAAATACAATAAAAATGGCGATGTTGGTGTCACGTGACCTCAAATTCCCGGTTCAATCAAGCTCCATCTTTTTAAGGTTGCGTATTTTTCAATTTTTCATTACAATGTTACGCGAATATCTTAAACGCATAATAACAATAATACAATACATAGAAATCTAAATTACGTCAATAGTTTGCTATCAATAGTAGAATTATTACACGTAATATACTGCGAAATCCGACGCCGGCTGCGGAAAAATGGCGGCAAAATGGATGACGATGTTTGTTGAACTATTTACGTGCAAATCTTTGTCAAAAACACAATCCTGGCAATAAAAACTGTATTTTACTTACCTGCCCATCTTACGTTTCAACAAAAACACTTCACACAGACAACTTTGCACTTAAAACTTCATTATAATCGTACGATGCGCCACACTCATCGAAATGTTTATGTCAAACTTAGCGTTGCCAGACGTCCCGTATTTCCCGGGACGTCCCGTATTTTAGGCATAGTTTAAAATGTCCCGGCGGGACTGACTCTGTCCCGTATTTGAACCATACTTCGTTTTTTATTATGAAATCGATCCAAATATTGCGAGAGAGCGAGTTGATGATCGTTTTTAATTACGATTATGATGGTATTGATTTTTACTGATATGTATGTTATTATTATTATTTCAGCCGAAAGACGTCCACTGCTGGACATAAGCCTCCCCAACCCTGCCAAGCGTGGCGATTATGGCAAACCCCCCTTGGGTTTGCCATAATCGCCACGCTTGGCAGGCGGGTTGGCGATCGCAGTATGGTGGTAGGATGCATAGAGAACGCTGCTACCCATTCTCTAGTAAGTCCCTTAGTCGCCTTCTACGACACCCACGGGAAGAAATGGGATGGTGCTATTCTTTACATCCGGCAACATACGGTATATAATGTATGTTAAAACAAATAAAATAATTTTGTTTTTTATTTGTCCCGGGTAAAAAACTGAAATCCCGTATTTTTGCCCGTTTAACCATTTGTCCCTTATAGGCTGAAAAAAAATCTGGCAACCCTAGTCAAACTGTCAACCTTCATTGGCGCGTTCCAGGGCTGAGATAAGCGATTATATTGCATTGCCCGTCTATTGTGTACTCACTCGTCCATGCATAACCATCATAAATGCAGATTATTAATGCAAAAAATTGTAAAAATGAAATTCCACCGCTAATCGGTGAACCATCGCAACCAATCGCGTCTGACAGATCGAGTTATTTTTGCTATCAAGATACTTCATCGTTTTTGGCCAAAGATGAGAGGCTTTTGGGCGCGCACGCATTTGTAGTACAAAGCTTGAGTAAAGGCATCACAAGTTGTGATGCCTTTACTCAAGCGGTTGACGGTTGTTGTGATTCAAAACAACCGTCAACCATTTGACAACTATTTGACGTTTTTCGAGCAGAGTTTTTGGACAAATAGACATTTTTATTATTTACTAGCTTTTGCCAGCGGCTTCGCCCGCGTGGAGGTCGGAAATTATCCCGCGGGAACATACTACCGGGATAAAAAGTAGCCTATGTCCTTTCTCAGGCTCTAAACTATCTGTGTACCAAATTTCATTTAAATCGGTTCAGTCGTTTTAGCAGGAAAGCGAGACAGACAGACAGACAGACAGACAGACAGACAGAGTTACTTTTGCATTTATAATATTAGTATGGAAGTATGGAAGTATGGATAGTATGGATTTGCATCAGACACAACGATCCATAACTTAGTTTTTAAACACACTCAAAATAATGTTACTTGTAATTCAAATAATCAGAGACAAATAAATACACACCACACAATACTAAAATATACTAGACAAAAAAACATTTAAATTAGGTAATACAATATTTACTTGTCAACTAAAAATATAACATGTCAAAATTAAAAATTAAATAAGTCAATTTCAAAATCAAAATAATAAATTAAAAATAAAATAAGTTATCTTCAAAATCAAAATAATTAAATCACACTAAAAAGCTATTTTAAAATTCTGTGGTGATCATTTTCAATTACTTATTACCTGCCCCAGGCCCGATATACGGGTGCATGTAAGGCCTGCCAGTGCTGCAAGAAAGGTCCGTCCAACCTATTGGCAACAGCGGTAAGAAGACTGTTGGCGCTGCCCCGCACTCTACTCGCTAACGAGGTTGCCCTCTTGCGCATGCTGGCATAAAAACAGTCAATGCGGACGCTTGCGAACATTCCCGAAGCGCTGCAGAAGCGAGGCAGCCGCAGCAGCGCTCTCAGCGCGTTATTATATTGAACGCGGAGAGCACTGTAGGATTTCTGCAAATATGACACCCACAGACTACTCGTATAAAAAGATGTGCAGTAGGCTCGAAACAAGGTGATCTTCACATCCTTGGAGCTACGAGCAAACCTGCGGGCAATCATATTCGCCCTCACCGACAGCGCCCTCCTTTCTCGCTCAATATCAGCGTCGTCCTTTAGGTCGGACGTCACAATATGGCCCAGATACTTAAAAGTGTGTACGCGCTCCAAGGACACCCCACATAGCCTTATTGGTGGAACCTCCGCCGGACACTTAGAACCCGCATTGAAAACCATAAGCTCGCTCTTTTTGACGTTATATCTTCGGCCATGTGTGTGAGCGTATGCTTGCTTATTTGATTTTTTACATTCGTCTCATTATCTTGAAGCCAAAATTTTAGAAGGTTTCACTTCTACCACGTGTGAATTTTCTTCTTTCCACATCGTTATTTACAAGGGATGGAAAGAACCCCCCCAAATATATGAACTCACTTACTAGCTCCACACTCTTATCATTTATTTTCACATCACACACCGATCCATTTTCTTATCTTTCAAACACCATACCTTCGTCTTATTCACATTTATATTCATCCCGTTTCTTTTAAATGCTTCATCTATTACAGTCACTATGTCTTGCAACTGTTCTGCTGACGATGCAACTAGAACTTGATCATGCGTAGAGAAGCCATTTGACAGCTAGTCACTCATTGTCATTTTTGCTTCTGCTTGAGTATAGATTTTATTTTATTTCTTGGAATATAGGGTTGGCTAGCTGACATATGGCAAATCATTTAATTTAATGTTTTGTGTCTCTTAATGTTACCTCCTTACAATTGTATAGAATCAAGTTATTCTAACTTAACAGACAGCTGTGCTGCTGGGGAGTTTGTTCCGCCATTTCTTCTTCCCAGCTAAAGCTCTAGGAAGTGTCGAAGGGCGGGCGTTTTGGAGGGACTGTCTTTTGTAACTTTGACGTTCAAAAAGTGCTGACTCTCAGCCTAGTTTGAATAAATGACTTTTGATTTTGATTTCAATCCACACTCACCCTCTTTCAAATCTGTCAGACTATTATCCATATACAAGTTGAATAGCCACGGTGACGCTACACAGCCCTGTCTAACAACACACTGTCATAGGCCTTCTCAAAGTCAAAGAAAGCACAGTAGACTTTCTTGTGGTTTGCCAGATATTTTTCGGCTATGTACCTTAGGGAGAGGATCTGATCCATGCAGCCCATCCCCTCTCTAAATCCTGCCTGCACATCCCATATTTCTTAACCGGTCGCTCCTATCACTCTATTTATTAAAACATTCGCATACAGTTTGCCGACAACACTCAAAAGACTAAGCCTCGATAGTTTTTACACTACGATTACAGCCTTACACCAATCATCCGGTACACAGCCAATTCTCCAATACATATTACCACCCTGTCACCGCTCTTCAGCATTTCAACAGACACTCTGTCGTATCCTGTAGCTTCCCTATTTTCTTTCCTTTCAGCGGTCGTACAATCTCATCTATATCTATTTCATTTTCTTCATCAAAATCTAGGTTTGGGTCTTCAAAGCTGGTATATGCCCAGTTATCCATTCCTTGCACACTGTCCTGACAACTGAATAAACTTTTAAAGTATCTATTCCAGCATTCCAAGACCTTAAATTCCTCACGTAGTAAAATTCTGCTCTGATATTCATATTCAATTCATGCTCGATGTTCCTGTCATTTCGAGAGTTCTAACCTATTTTCTGAACAGTTAAACATTGGCCCTGACATTATCAGAGAACTTCCTGTTATACTTATTTTCCCTTTTATCCTTTTTAATTTTTACAATCTCTTTCACTTTCACGTCGTCGAGTATTTCCTTTTAACTTTTTCCAAACCATCCGTCACATTAACTCATAACTCATTTATCCATTTGTTTTTGTTTATTCATTCGCTGCCTGAATCATCCTATTTTAGGCCTTATATGCTAACACATTAATCCAGGCTTCTTTTTTCTTCCGCACAACCACTTTAACTTCACCATCTACCCAAAAATCACTCACTCTACTCTATTTTTCCTCCGTATCACACGTCATCCTTTTGGTGCTACTTGCACCATGCCAGTTTTCAGTATATTCCACACTTCTTCCATACTATAATCATTTGTATCATCAAATATTTTATCCGTCTTCACCTTTACTTTCCGCTTATATTCCTCTTTTAGTTTCAGGTCTTACAGTCTTTCTACTTTTACTCTTTCTAGTACAGTCACAGGAACTTGAACTCAATGGCGCCAATGTCTGAATAGACCATCCACCATATGGTACTGTGTCTCCCAGATAATGATTAGTCCCTGCATTAACACCCCGATATGCTCTAGTATCTGTCACTTTACTCTTTAATCTTTCATCCACAATCACAAAGTCAAGCATCCTTCTACTGTCATGCCTTTCCCAAGTATAGCTATGAACCGTTCTATGATTAAACATAGTGTTCATAACAGACAAATTCTTCTTTAAACATTTCTCTAGCAAACTCATCTCATTCTCATTCTCCCTGTCATCCCCAAATGTACCTAATATTTTTTCGTATCCATACCTCTTCACACCAACTTCACACAACCATTAAAGTCACCCAGCATAACAATATTCTCGTTTGCTGTTCATTCATTCACTAAATTCCTTATGCTGCCCCAAAATTCATCGTTCTCCGAAGGAAATCTTCCCATATCGGGTGCATAGAAGCACAGCATAAAGATAGGGTTAGGCCCACCGTCACTCTCAGCCATAAAATCCTGGGGCTCACGCAAACATAATAATCTTTCACACATTTCATAGTTCGCTCGGAGAAGACTACCACTAATAAATATAGAAAAATATGCCCTGTACGGTGTCGTGGTGCTCTTGTAGCACTTTTGTAGCAACAAAGCTACGAAATAATATCGCATTATATTTAGGTTTTTATTTTGCTTTTCTTTTGGAGGTATATCGTCTGAATGATGAATTGATGATGAAGATGTAGTGACCTAGGGTTGATGCGATATGTTGATTTTCATTTTTGGTACTTTAACGGCTCGCCAGTTGATTACAATACGGTGTGTATAACACACCGTATTGTAATAATTAACCGAATCATTGTAGAACAAGATTAAACGATTAGTATAGTCATCCCGAGTTTATTTGCATCTCCATTCGTCAGGATCCGTAATACGAAACACGCACAACACATAACATAACATCATATTGTTACGAGCTGGGGTTCGGGATAAATTAATTTAAATCAATATTCCGAAACACACAAACTGTTTAATTAACTAAACACAAATATCGCAATCAAATCAAAACGTCATTTGGAATCACTTGTCTCGCTTGTACTGTATCACTTGAATCGTATTCGCTTCGCTTTAAAATTTTTATTTCGGAACAAATAACACAGGACAAGTTTGACAAGTAAAACGATGGTAGCTGCAAAAGTATAAACTGTAGCGCAGCTAACAACGCCCTTCTCCAGATACAGAATGGAATGATGTTCCATGCGAGAAATGCTTAATAATTTAGATTTATATAATTAATACAGAAACAAAACAAAAAAATAAGCCTAAAATACACAATATAAAAGGTGTGATTTTGGATGTATTTTGACGTTGAGTTTATGTGGTGAGTGTAGGGTGAATGGGTGTGTAGGTGAGTGACAGTGAGGTGTGCGAGGGGTGTTTGTGGTTCTGTGTCTGAGGGAGTGATGAGTATTTTACACTTCCACGAGTTTCTCTGTTTCATCATAATTTTGTGATTTTAACCAGGAGTTACGTTTCATTTTGCATTTGCTCTTTGTAAGTGGGTAGATGTGCAAGCTTTTGTTTAATTTATTATAGATTTTTGAGCTCATATGTTTATAGTGACGACTTGCAGCTACGGTTCTACGAGACTCAGTGTTACAAACCCTATTCGAGCGACGTGTAGAACAATGTTTGGGATTAAACGTAAGTTGGCTGTGTTTGCGAAGGATAGTCTGCAGGATAAATAACTGTCTGACGGTGAGGACCTGGCAGAGGGTGTACAGAGAGGATGTCGAATATCGGATTGGTTTCCTTGCCAGTACCTTCAGGACAGCTCTCTGCGCTCGCTCGACCCGTAGCATCGCTGTTTTACCGGCGCCACCCCAGACCGTGAGGCAATACCTCAGAACAGACTGAGCGAGCGCAAAGTAGACTGTTATCAAACAGCTGAAATCGGCCGCGCCTCTGAGTTTCTTGAAAATATAAATAAGTTTTCTCACTCGAGCTACAGTTGCAGCAATATGTTGTTTCCATTTCAGATTGCTATCAAGAGTGACTCCAAGATACTTAATAACTGAGGTATTTTCCAATTGTTGACAACCGCAGTCTGCATGTAAGTTTGAGCAGGTGTGAGCACGAATTTCAATCGGTACAGGGGGCTGACTTGACTTCATAGTAGAGAATGTGACAAATTTGGTCTTATTAACATTTAGAGTGAGAAGATTTGTGGTCAGCCACCTCATGACAGTGGTCAAGGCAAGCTCCGCGTTAAGCCGAGTTTCAGTCCAGTCCCGGCCATGAACAATTAGAGCTGTGTCATCGGCATATGCGATAATTTTGCAGTTGTGTAAGGATAACTGACACAGCTCATTCACATATATAAGAAAAAGTGGGGGTCCCAGGACACTGCCCTGGGGGACACCGAAAGTAATAGTTTCCGGGTTGCTAAGGAAGTTCTGAAGTTTTATTATTTGTTTACGACCTGTTAGATAACTCCTGAAAAGATTGTGGGCCGGCCCGCGAATACCAAGATGCTGTAGCTTCGAAAGAAGTTTGGGAATTGAGACAGTGTCGAAGGCTTTGGATAGGTCTAAGAAGAGAGCAAGAGTCTTGTGTTTATTTTCCCAATGACCAATAATAGTTTCTGTAAGTTCCAGTACAGCGTCTTCGGTGGATTTTCCAGTCCTAAAGCCATACTGATTATTAGAAAGAAGTTTAAATTTATTTAGATAATTGGTGAGTCTATGGTTAATAACTTTTTCGAATATCTTTGAGAGGGTGCTCAAGAATGAAATGGGTCTGTAGTTAGCAACATTGTCCTTGTCACCCGTCTTATAAATAGGGTGGACAACTGCAGTTTTAAAAACATCCGGAAAAGTTCCTGTTGAAAAGCAAAGATTGAAGATGAAAACAAGGATGGGAATAAGAATGTGACGAGTCGCCTTAACGACTGAGGGGGAGATACCGTCAAATCCTACAGCACAATTGTCATTAAGGCTGAGGATGATGTTTTCCAGCTCAGCACTATCCACGCTGTGGAGGGCCATTGATTGTGGTGCAGATGGTATGGAAGTACCCGAGAGCTCAAGGTTGAGATGGCTATCCGAGAGAAATTTATAGAGGCCAGAGTGTTCGATTTTAGCCGCTAAGAGACTACCAACATTCGCAAAGTAATTGTTGACTTTGTCCACAGACTGCGACGGATCGGCACTACAGTTTAGCAGCTCAGAGGCCGAGTCACGGCTTTGGCTCATGCTTGCTACCCGTTTAACGAGTTTCCATGTAGCTTTTGGATTATTTCAAGCTTGCCTAAATTCAGATCGTTCATATTCACGCTTAACTTTTTTTAAGAGATTGTTGCAGAAGGTGCGATAGCGACAGAAAATCAATTTGTGCGTCTCATCCTCTGAGTGTTTTTTAAATTTGCGATGCAACTTATCCCTGTGACATATGCACTTCAGCAAGCCAGGAGTAATCCATGGCTTAATGATGCGCTTCCTACTGGGGATGTGTGAGACATGTGTGTTTGATTTGATGACTACGGACATAATGGAAACAAGAGAATCCGCAGCTTCATTTGGGTTGTGACACTGAAAGATAAGGGAAAAGTCTGTGTTGTTAATTTGGTCCACAACCCGTGGCAAATCAATTTTTGATCTGATGAGGTGGGGAGTTTTAGTTTTTACATTTAGATTGCAGAAGATAATAATAGGGCAGTGGTCGGTGATGAGAGAATCAATGATTAGTGCAGTAGCAAGGCTTTGAGTTCGGAGTATCACATGGTCAAGGCAGTTCGAGAGTCTAGTTGGGAGAGTGTATGCTGGCAGCATTGCATGTGAAGCTGTAAGATTGAGGTAATCATCAGCATTTGGGTCGGTGCTCCCAGGTGTAATGTTCAGGTTGATGTCACCAATGATGGCTACAGTTTTTAATTGAGTTAAAGCACCAAGCAGATGGCAGTAGCGTCTACGTACAATTTCGTGTAGTACTTGCTACTCGATAACAGATGGCGTTAGCGTGTCATTTCTAGTAGTTTCCAACACTGCCCCGTCCTTAGATGGAATTAGCGTTATGTGTCTAGACTGTTCGATTTACGTCACACTGCCCCTTTCTGAGACGGAGTTAGCATGATGCTTCTAGACTTTACGATCTACGTAACACTGCCCCCTCCTTAGACATGCTCGTCCCGAGCATCATTATTCCCGTAGTATCGTGTCAATCGATCTACATGGACAATAAATTTTAGGTGCAGTTCGCATACCCTTTTGTATTCGGTAAGTGACGTCGTTGATCTTGGTCACAATTCGATACGGCCCGTCCCATTTTGCCTGTAGTTTAGGGGACTTTCCTTTGCTGCGCACTGGTTTATGCAACCACACTAGTGAACCTTCGTCGAAGCCAGTATTGTTCATTTTCCGATCATAACGAGTTTTTATTCTCTCGGACATCTGTTGGCCTGATTCTTTGACATGTTCATATACGTCATTCATCTTGTTGCGCAGATCATTTGCATAATCTGTTATACTCCGTGGTGAATCAGGGGGAATGCCGGTTATTAGATCAGTTGGTAACCTTAACTCCCTTCCAAAGTTCGCGAAGGCTGGCGTCACTGTTGTACTGTCGTGAACTGCACTTCGGTATGACAGAAGAAACGGTTGTATGTGCTTGTCCCAATCCTTTTGTCCGCTTGCTACGACTTTTGCCAGATATCTTTCCAACGTCTGATTAAATCTCTCCACCATTCCGTCAGATTGTGGGTGGTATGAAGTGGTTCTGGTTTTGTGAATACCCATAACCCGACATGTTTCCTGAAACACTTGAGACTCAAAATTTCTTCCTTGATCGCTGTGGATTTCCAAGGGTACCCCAAACCGACAGAAGACTTCGTGGACTAATTTATCAGCGACTGTTGAAGCTTCTTGATTAGGGATGGCGAAGACTTCCGGCCACTTGGTGAAGTAATCCATGACAACCATGAAATATTTATTTCCACTTTCACTTTCGGGGAATGGCCCAGCGACGTCTAGTGCTATTCGTTCCCAGGGGGCGCCTACGTTGCCACCCCTGCTGCGTGCGTGTGGTTCTTTTACCGCTGCACAACTGGTGCATCTGCGACACCAGTCCTCCACATCCCCTCGACAGTGTATCCAGTAAAACCTTTCTCGGATCTTTAACAGAGTCCTTCTTACTCCCATATGACCACCTGAAAAACCATTGTGGTAGAGCCGTAGAACTTCTGGTACCTTCGTTTTTGGGACTACCATTTCCATGTGACAGCTATTCCCTCGAGCATTTTCCCATTTTCGGCACAATACACCATCCTGGATCACCAAGCTCTCCCATTGTGCCCAATAACTTTTTGTGGTGGTACTCATCGCTGCAACATCACACCATTTGGGTTTGGGTGCCTTAGCTTAAATCCACTCGAGAATTGGCCTAATATTTGTGTCACTCTGCTGAGCATGCCGTAGGGTTTCCTTCCACTCGTCACTAAGGTCCGTTCTTAACATCCTGACAGGTACTGTTTCCTTATCTTCTTGCCTGACACAATGCTTACAGTCTTCAGGACAAGGTCTTCTTGATAAAGCGTCCGCGTTACCGTGAGACTTCCCACTACGATGTTCAATTGCGAAGTCGTACTCTTGTAGCAGTTCAATCCATCTCGCCACTTGTCCTTCTGGATTCTTAAACTGCAACAACCACTTTAATGCAGCATGGTCAGTTCGCAGGTGGAATTTGCGTCCAAGCAAGTATTTGCTGAAATGCTGCAATGTCTTTACTACGGCAAGAAGTTCGCGTCTCGTGACACAATAATTTCTCTCTGGCTTCGATAAAGATTTCCTGAAGTAAGCTATCACAACTTCATAATCTCCTTTCCATTGAGATAACACACCGCCAATTCCAGTATTACTTGCGTCCGTGTCAACTATGAATTCATTTTCTGTGTCAGGGTAGCCTAAAATTGGGGTATTGCACAAACGTTCCTTTAAATCTCGAAATGCGATGTCACAGTTCTCATCCCAACAGAATGGTCTTTTCTCCTCAGTAAGCTTGTGAAGAGGTTTGGCAATGTCAGCAAAATTCTTGACAAACCGTCGATAGTACGAGCACAAACCCAAAAATGCCCTGACCTGCGTCTTGTCTTTCGGGACTGGCCATTCCTTGACGGCGACGATTTTCTCAGGATCTGTTTGTACTCCTTCCTTCGAAACCACGTGCCCCAAAAAGCTTACTTGCTGTCTGAAGAATGAGCACTTCTTTGGACTTAGCTTGAGATTGGCTCCTCGGATTTTTGATAGAACACATTCCAAATTCTGAAGGTGGTCTTCGAATGTGCGGCCCACGATGATGATGTCATCTAAATAGACAAGGCAGGCGTCTCCAATTAGTCCCGTGAGAACGAGCTCCATTAGCCTTTCGAAAGTTGCAGGAGCATTGCACAATCCGAATGGCATGACGTTAAACTGCCATAGTCCCTTTCCCGTAGAAAATGCAGTTTTTTCCTTGTCTTTAGGGTCTATTTCCACTTGCCAGTAGCCACTTTTTAGATCTAACGTTGTAAACCACTTCATTCCTGATAGCGTGTCCAGTGTGTCATCGATCCGGGGTAGTGGATAGCTGTCTTTCTTAGTAACGTCATTCAATCGACGATAGTCTATACAAAAGCGCATACTGCCATCTTTCTTTTTCACCAGGACCACAGGAGAACACCAAGGACTAGACGAAGGCTCTATAACTCCATCCTTTACCATTCCTTTAATCATGGTATCGACCTCCTTTTCTCTTTCCACTGGTAGTCTTCTTGGTCGTTGTCGTATTGGTAACTCATTTCCGGTATAAATTTTGTGTTGAACTAATCCTGTCTTCCCTATGTCAGCATGATTTCTAGAGAATATGTCTGCATACTGAAATAGCATCTTCCTAGCCTTCTCTCTTTCTTCTTCTGATAAATCTTTATGACAGTATTCCAAAAGATTTAACACGTTAAATCTTGCAGTTTGGGTGTTATTTTGAGAAGGCTGATATTGACATTCACGCATCCAAGCTACTTCCCCACAGGAACCCATCAACGTACCCTTCTTGATTACTTGCTCCTTTTCTCTCTCTCCTTGGGTTTAGTATGGGTACGGCTACAACGTCGATTGCCTTTACCAAGGTCCGCGCAATTTTCCATGGAAGGTTTTCATCCAATCCTTCAATGAGAATACATCGGTTTTTCTGCCCACAATTATGTGAAAGACTAACTGGAAGTAGTGTTTCTGATCGGGGAGGAAGAACAATCTTCTTCAAGCAGTACACTTTCCCTGATGGTGCACCTTCCATGAAGACTTCTTCTGACCCACATTTGAGGACTCCTTGATTAACGTCAATCTCACAACAGTGCTGTCGCATGAAGTCCAAACCTAGGATGCAGTCGTCTACTATGTCGGCCATGATGACTTTATGCCGGTAGATTGTGTTACCCAGTTTTAACTTCACCTCCTTCTCACCACGGACGGTTATGTGCTGACCGGTAGCTATTACTAAATTTACGCCGTCATGCTTACCGAAGAAGTCCCCAAGAAAACGATTCGCTAGTTGGGAACTGACAACCGTGCGAGAAGCTCCAGTATCCAATGTCAGCTTACATGGTCTTCCGTTCACTTCACCTTTTATGACTAGGGTGTTCCCATCATGGGCTTGTGAGACCGAAATTCTTGGGGCTATTTTGACACCAGCCAGCACCCGCCCTGCACTCCTGGCGTTTATTAGTTTTCCTGCTGCTGAGCGGTGATCTCAGCTGCTCTTCTTTCCTGGGTCTGGTCTTCGTTAGCTGTGCTTCGCTTCGGGCAACTTGACCGAAGGTGGCCTTTTTCTTCGCAAGTGTAGCATCTAGGGCTGTACCTAACACGGTCAGGAACAGGTGACGCCGCAACCTCCCTGATGCGATGGGCTCGATGATCATGCCTCACTGCCTCCACCTCCAACGCATGAGCCAAGGCGTCCTTGAGGGTCTCATGGTGCCCAAGTCTTACAGCAGCCCTTACTTCCAGGTCCCGTATGCCATCTATGAAGGTTTGAATTAGTATACCCTCGATGAGCGCGGGCGTAGTCTGGTATGCCTTTCGAACCAGCTTTTCGATTTCCAGGGCCCACTGCTGTAGGTTTTCACCACTGCGCTGCACACGATCCTTCAACTGGGCACGAAAAACGTGTTCCAGGTGCGCGTCACCATATCTGGCCTCTAACGCCTCAACGAGCTGCTCGTAGATAACATTTTTGCCGAGAGCCTCTAACACAGTTAAGGCCTGGTCACGAAGGGCCAAAGTAAGCGCGGTCACGGCCTGGCCCGTTGTCCACCCATTTGCTTCCATGATAGCTTCAAATTGAATTTTGAATGCCGACCAGGAAGATGTTCCGTCGAAGGGTGGCACTTTAAACCCGCGCACGGAAGGTGCAGCAACTATCGAAGCCGTAGTCCGATCTCCAGCTTTCAGAACTCCAACCGCTTTTCTTATATCAGCCTCGGAGATACGATTTTCATGTACCTGAACAGTCTCCTTCATGGCTTTGATGTCCTTGCCAAATGTCGCGTGTAGATCTTTCAAAAGGAGAACCTGCTCCTCTTTATCACGCTGAAGCTGCTCTTGCAGGTGGCGGGTCTGTTCTTCCTGTTGGTGGGCCTGTTCTTTCTGTCGGCGAGTTTGCTCCTCTTTGTCCTGCTGTAGTTGTTCCTGTAGGCGGTGGGCCTGTTCTTCCTGTCAACGGGCCTGCTCCTGCAGCATCGCCATTAGTGCAGAAAGATCCATGGCTGGTGATGCTGTAGGAACACCAGACGCTTGGGAGACTGGCTCCGTCATTGGCTGATTACCCCCAGGTGTCTGTCTAGAAGTTCCTTCAAACCGCCTCTGATCCACCTCCTGCTAGCGCTGACTCCTGGTACGGATACCTTCCGTATCCTCCTTCGGTAAAACTGGCATAATTTATCCCTTACTTCTGACACCAAATGTTACGAGCTGGGGTTCGGGATAAATTAATTTAAACCAATATTCCGAAACACACAAACTGTTTAATTAACTAAACACAAATATCGCAATCAAATCAAAACGTCACTTGGAATCACTTGTCTTGCTTGTACTGTATCACTTGAATCGTATTCGCTCGCTTCCGAAATCGAACTGCTTGTCGGCCCGACAATCCGCTATTTATATCCCGAGCAGAACATTCTCGAACATTCGACACTGCCACAGCGTAGAAGCTTCTAGTAACTTCCATTGAACTGTTTAATCCCACTATTCGACAATAAATGGCAGTAGCGTCTACGTACAATTTCGTGTAGTACTTGCTACTCGATAACAGATGGCGTTAGCGTGTCATTTCTAGTAGTTTCCAACACTGCCCCGTCCTTAGATGGAATTAGCGTGATGCTTCTAGACTTTACGATCGACGTAACAATATTTATTCAAAAATAAAAGGCTTAAAAATATGTACAGTTTTGCGTAAATTATATTCTAAGATTTACGTGCCTGAACTAGGCAATCATGTGTTTCAGGCTAGAAGAGCTTAAATAGTGTTATAAAATAAATAAATAGTCAATAGTTGTGAATAGACAAATTATTGTACAAAAATGTTAAGTAGCTTATATCTTAGTTTATTAGAATTTAATACTTAACATAGGTTAGTACTTACTTTAACACAGTTAGTAAATTCTACTGTACTCTGTTTCTTCGTAAGACATACTTTGGAGAGCGTCATTAAGAGTTATTTTACAATTTGCGTAGTTCAGTGAGTAAATTGCTATAGAGTTTAATCTATTATACAGGAGAGACCCGAGGTACAGATAAAATTTGGATGTAAAAGCATGTTTTGTTCTATTTTGTGGACAGACTATATCTTTACGTCTTTTATTATTAAATTCAGTGCTGTAGGGTAGAGCTGCGTGTTGTTCTAATACAATGCCTATTATAAATAGCTGTCGAACTGTTAATACCTCACAAGATTTGTATAGTAGGTTAGTAGGGAAAAGGAATGGGCGGGAAGTAGACACTTTGAGTATCGCTCTGTGAGCTCTCTCGATAGTTAATAACAATGTTTTACCCGCTCCACCCCATGTGGTAATACAGTAAGTTAATAGCAATTGGCATAGAGCAAAGTAAACTTGTTTAATTATTTTTGGTTCAGCAATATGGCGTAACTTTTTAAAAACAAAAATCAACTTGCGAATTCTGCTATTTAAGGCTTCTATGTGTTTTTTGAACGAAAGTGTTTCATCCATTATAACACCAAGGTATTTTGTTGTATTTGCCATTTTGATGACAGGACAAACACATTGGTTATCTGTAGGCATAGCGCAATAATGAGCATAAATTGTCGAGGTAGGGCAAGTTGATGTTTGCTTACGCATCGAAAACCTAATGTCATTTGTTTTGTCTGCATTTAGTGTGAGTGAATTGTATGGAAGCCATTTATTAACAACATTAAAACCTTGTTGCGCAAATTTGTAGACATTCTTTTCTGAGTCAGCTGAAAATAGTAGTGCAGTATCGTCAGCATAAGAAATAATTTGGCCGTGCAATAGTTTAGATTACAAAGATGGTTTATGTAAATCAAAAAAAGTGTAGGTCCCAAAATACTTCCTTGGACAATTCCGAAGGACGTGTTTTTTTGATCATCACTGAGAACATTACCAATCCTTACACATTGGGTACGGTCTTCTAGATAGCTCTTAAATGGTTTCAGCTGGGTTCCTCTAATACCTATGGCTTCAAGCTTGCGCAACAGAATAGAAATAGAAACCGTGTCAAATGCTTTCGCAAGGTCCAGGAAGATCCCTATTGTATGGTTACCATTATCAAGTTCTTTGGATAAATAGTCAGTCAGATGGTGTACAGCATCGTCTGTTGAAATTTTTGGCCTAAATCCAAACTGCCGTTTCGATAAAATTAATTTATCCTCCAAGTATTTGTAAAGCCTTTTATTTATAATTCTTTCTAATATTTTAGATATAGAAGGCAGTAAGGAAATAGGTCTATAATTTGTTACTTGTTCTTTGTTGCCCAATTTATAAACAGGGACAACAACAGCTTTTTTTAGGCACTCAAGAAAAATACCTGTAGATAAACATTTTTGGAAGATACATGTAAGTGGTGGTATCTAAATGTGCCTGAATTGTTTAATAATCTTATTTGGTATGTTATCCCAGCCTACTGCAGAGTCGTCTTACAAACTCATAATTATCGTCTCTACCTCAGCCTCGTCAGTGTCTAACAACGCAAAGGATGATAAAGTAGTGCTGCATGGAAATGGTGTGCTTGTTAGATATTGTGATTGGCCCCGAACTTTTTCAGCTAAACACTTTCCAACTAGCACAAAGAAATTATTTGCAATGTTGGCAGATGTTAACGGTGATGAGTGTGCTTGTAATAAACCTGAAGATGACTGATTTTGTTTTGTGTTGTACGTTACACTTTTGATAAAATTCCAGATTTTTTGCTATTGGTACCAGCCTTTTTAAGTGCAATTTTATCTTAGCTGCGTTTTACTTTTTTTAAGAGATCGTTACAAAAGTTACGATATCGTTTATACGACTGTTGCAGAATTCAATTATCTGGGTTAGATTTAGCTTTCATATGCAGTTTATCTCTATGTTTCATACAACGTATTAGACCTGCCGTGATCCATGGTTTTATGTTGCAGTTTTTGTTACTTAGCAGAGACTTGACAGTGTTTTTCTGAATTGCATGTTGCACATTTTTTATTAAGTACAAAGTACAAAACTGCGGATCAGCGGAATCGTAGACTGGGTCGATATTGTGTAAGTCTTCTTCAAGTTTATTTACGTTTAAACTAGTAATCATGCGAGTGACTAATTTAGGCATTTTACAATTTAAAATGAATAGGGAAGCACTATGATCTATTATTGTTGAATTAATTACAAGGGCAAGAGCAGGGAAATTCGATTTGAGTATTATATGGTCCAAGCAAGAGCCACTTTGATGGGTAGGAAGCGTGTGAGTGGGAAGCAAACCATGGAAGGCGCACAGGTTAAGGTATTCCTCAGCGGATGCGTCAGCACTTTCTGGACGAATGTTGATATTAATATCTCCAATCAAAATGGTATTTTTGAAAGATGATAGATTCTGAAAGGCTTCGTTTAGAGAGACAGTGAAATTGTTTATATTTCTAAAAGAGGAGGACCGATATAAGGCTAGTATTGCGAATTCTGAACCAATTTTAATTAACAATCTGCTACAGTCGTGCATTTTCGGTTCCGCAAGAGACACATTGAGATGGTTTCTTGCATAAACTATCACTCCATCGTTCTGATTGTAGGTTGTGTTACTTTTGTACATATTATATCCTGGAATTAGTGGTATGTTACATTGTTTTGAAAGCCAACATTCGGTTAAGACAATAATGTCACAGTTTATGTCTAGACGTTGTAGGAAAATGCAAAAACTGTCGTAATTCTTAGAAATACTTCGAATATTTTGGGTTATTATGGTTAGTGGACTAGAGTAGGAGGAGAGATATTGTTTACAATGTTCAACGTCACAAGTATGGGATTCAGCAACAGAGAATTCATCTATGTCATTAATTAAATTACTAATCATAATTATAAAATAACAGTAACAAGGGCTAGAAAAATACTTAATTAACGGCGCTCTTAGGCGCCACCATAATCTATAGAATGTATGTACCTCTTTTCTGCCATTATTTTCGCTGGACAATCATCAGCACTTGTTTTGTGGTTGCTCGGCTTTTTGAACTTCAAGCAAGTAGCGCATTTAGGTATCTCAGCCTTCTTTGTGCACTCTTTGATTGAGTGACCCTGATCACCACAGTGGCCACAGGTATTGGTGGTCTCTCGACATGATTTGGCCGTATGTCCGTACTGCTGGTGCTGGCAGTCATAACAGCGTGTAACAAGTGTAAAGTCTCTGACGGGGCATGATGACCAATTTACAAACACTCTATCTTTAGTTATCAGGGCTTTACGTATCTCTGCAGATACTTCAATTATATAATTGCAGGTTTCAGCGTCCTTTTTACCTGACTTATAGCTAACTTAATGGAGGTCAGGAATGTCTCGAGGCTGCAATTGTGAAGGTTCTCGGCTACATTTTGGTTGAATAAACAAGTAAAAACTTCATTCGCATAGATGAGGGCACTACGATAACCACGACTCTTGGCTTCCTTTTTGGGGGCTCGTCTACTGTAAGGCCTGAATTTGATAATTCCATCGATATTTTAACCTTCACAATGTCTTCTTTTGATTCAGTGCTGATAATAACACCGCCGTTTTTTGTCTTACGTAATCCTCTTATTTGGAGTTTCATTTGCTCGGGGCAAATAATTTTTTGGACAAGTGTTTTGGTCTCTTCACTAGACTTTAGTTTATCATTAGGGTATATAGCCACTGAGCTTAAATTTATCGGCTGTATAAAATTGTTGGTACCTTTTTACCATGTCGGCAAAGGAAGCTTCCGTAACTGGTTTAATTGAGGCTCCGATTTTCTGCTTCAGGTCTTGCAGTTGATGAGACAGATCAATTTGGTCCTCGAGTGTTTGGACGGTGGAGTGGGCCCGGACGGCTCTCATTTTTAGGGACTGGTACTGGACTGCCATCTGCGATGTTCCGTGACTAACTTTTCAGCATAGGGTACTTATCCTCAGTTTTTGCTCCATATTCAATTTGCCCTCAGTTGTAATAGAGCACACTTCATTGAGGCACTGCTCAATAGACGACATCCAGTTCTGGATTTCCAGCGTTGCTATCACTTCAATCCCGTCATCGACTCTTTGGCTCGGTGGCTTAGGAGGAGAAGTGGGTGCGGGCTCGGGTGCAGCTGCAGGTGCGGGCACGGGCACGGGTGTAGGAGGTGGACTCCGAGCACATCTTCCACCCCGGCTGAAGGGGCTGGTTGCCATTAGGATACAAGTTATGTACTTGTTAAAAACTTATACAAATGTTCACATTAACCATTTACACATACCTAGCATATTATGCTTACGTATGACACAGTTTGCGTTACTACCGGCTATTTGGTGAAACAAGGTCACGATTCAGCAAGTAATTATTTATTTATTTTAGTAAATCTTTGATTAATTAGTAACACAGACTTACCTAGGGAGCATTCTGTTCAGAAGTTGTTCAGTTTTTTTTTTCTCCATGTCGAGCTGCTCTGTCCGTTCCTTGATGAGCTCTTCTAGATTATTGCTATATTTCTCCAACATTTCAAACATTGAATCAACTATGTTGACCTTTCTGCAAAACAAAACAAAAGTAACAATATAGTGTGCACGGGATGGTTTCGGTACGATCGTGGGCGGAGTATAAATCACCTGCCGCGGTGTAGATGCCGGAAGATGTCATGCAGGCGGTGGAAGTCGGGGCGCAAGTCGGGCGCCTCGCTCCAGCACTGGCGCATGACGCTCACGGCGTCCGGCGGCGCCGCGCCCATGGATACGGACGGCCGGATCAGCGGCGGCGGCCGGGACACCTTCTCCACGATCTCTGAAACGAACAGGTGAGTGTGAGTACCCACGCCCAGCACGCGCCCAGTTTACTTGCATATCATCGACCAATTATTCCGAACTTGACACCGAAGTATCGTTCCTATCATAACCCGATTTGCGCGAATATTCCGAACCTTACCCGAAATTCTAAGCCGGCCACGAGTAAGGTTAAGAACTCGAAAAAAAATTACATTGTCCCGGACGTAATCCTCTTCTTAACCCGAAGTATCGTTCCTATCATAACCCGAATTGCGGTTTAAATAGAATTTCCCCTCTAGAGAAGAGGGGAAATAGTATCTATGCAGCAGGCAAGGTTTCTGCTGGTTTCGGCTCCGGCGCGGCGCATTTTTACTGTGGCGGCGCTCCGCGTCTCCGAGCCTACGCGGGCTTAAATTACTCTCTAGGGGTATGGCAAACAAGACTACGTGGAGTCGGTTGTGCAGCGATTCGTTTCTGTCACTAAATAAATTCAACAACGTATGGACTTTTTAACACGCTTTACGTACATAATATGTTAGTATGTTAGTGTAACGAAAACTTTGAACATGATTTTAACCCTTTCAAAACGTCGGCTAATAGACGTCGGGTAATGGCTGACCTTTGTGTTATGCTCGTGAACGGATGCTGCTTGTGGTGACTGGTCGTCTTGCTGACCATGGTTTTTGTTATTGTTATTTGTATTAACTGTTATTTTATTTTACTCCGGAGGTCTTAGTTTAACTATTGTAACTTCAACTTAGCTATATGCATGAATATATGTATATGAATCATTTTGCATCAATGTATATGTAAGCGGACACGCCCTTTATGCCTGAAGGCTTTATTTAGGCGTTATTTATTTCAGCTTGAGTTAAGTTTTCAATGTTTTGTTGGTATATTGCCATTGGTATATTTGAAAAACTCGGCCGTGGGACGTTGTACAAAGTAGACGTGTCGCTAAAATATTTCTAATATTCTTTCGTTAAAGGTGGTCCAATTTCATTCGTAATCGTAATAACATTAAGTCTCACATCACGTTGTGCCGTTATTAGTGTTTACGACGATACTCTACTGAGAAGACAAGTTGCCGGCAGTGTATCGACGCAAGCGCAGCTCTTCACCCCCTCGGCAAAAAGAGACAAGCTCATTAACTTATTACTCCTTCGCATGTAAGCTTTTGGAAGACGTCACAGCGCAATACTCGCACTTTTGTACTCGGTGAGTAACTACTACTGTTTAGCCGCATAGAAAACTATTGTACTGACAGCGCAATCGTACAGTCAGCTAAGCTTCGTAATTATTCATCGACTAGCCACAAGATGGTGTTTTAAGAAAACGTCAGATTCGTACATTGCGGGGTTAAGATTTTCCGCTAAAGGTATAAGGTCTTGGGATAAAATTTTGTATGACAAGCACTTGTGAGCACTTGTGAGCACTTTGTGAGCTCTTGTGGAAGCATTTGTTCAAAGTTGTAAGCACAACATCTCTGAATAAACCTGGGAAACAGCCACAAGTGTTTCAATCAACCCCCAGCACGCTAACCCCCAAAGCGAGGGTTATTCATGGTCCTTCGAGCCGGATGTGGCAAGGGCTGTACCAGGGAAGCAGGTGAGTTCTCCTGGTTGGACGGAGAATCACCAACCCCATACGCTCCTGCCGAGCGATCTTGGATGGAGGGAGGAAGCAACCTCGGATCCAGTTGCAGGAGGTACGGAGGAAAGAGTACCAGCAGCAGCAAGCAAGCTGCAGACGACTAAGGTCGTAAGGAAGTGAGTTATAGTGTCAAAAATCGTGAGTACTTTAATTTCTTATGTGTCAAGTCAAAGTGAACTCTATTGCTTAGAAGATTTTAACTTAGTGAAATTTAGACTTAGAAAAAACTCTTGTGTGTTTGTCTAGGACTTAGGTAGATTTTAAGCCAATTGTGTTCAGACGGGGAACCTACGCCCGATTTAAAGTCGATTGTCAAACACTTAGAAAAATTTCTTTGTTTACATTGACTTGTCAAATTATTGACAACGTCTTTGACTTGTAAATTTTTTCTTCTTAAAATTTTTAGAAACTTAATGTCAAACACTTAGCAAATTCTTTTTGTTTAAATCATCATAAAAAGGTTTTATAATATTTTTGTCGGTGGATTGTTTAGAACAATAATAACTTCAAAATGACTTTGCAATCACATGTCAAAGTACAGGATGATATCTACAATCGTTTGTTAAGAGCCAAAAGTAATTTTAAAAAGTCGCCAAAGGATAGAATTACAAAGCCGTATATAGAAACCAGATTAGAAATTGTTGAAGAGCTGTGGGCGCAATTTAGTTTAACACATTCTCAAATTGTGAAAGATTTTGAACCCAAGGATTTGAAATCTTTAGCCTATACTGTAAATGAAGTTTATTTTAACACTGAAGAATTGTATTTGGACTTAAAATGCGAGTTAAAAACTGCACTAAATGCCACTAAGGTTAGTGATGTTTCTTCGGTTGCCGGGTCATCATCAAATAATGTTTCCGAAGGAAAAGGCACATACATAAAGTTGCGTCGAATCACTATCCCAACATTTTCGGGGAAATATACTGAATGGCCGACTTTTCGAGATTTGTTTGTATCTGCAATACATAAAAACAGCACTATTGATAATGTTAAAAAGTTACATTATTTAAAAGGTTATTTGACTGGAGAAGCTGAGCAGCTCTTACGTCATATACCAATTTCACAAGCAAATTATGACAGATGCTGGACTCAATTGGAGACCAGGTATAACAATAAAAAATATTTGTCTCACTGTATTTTGAAAAGATTGCTCAGTCAAAGGAACATAGTTCAAGAGTCAGCTAGTGCCTTAAAGGAATTAATGGATACTACATCAGACTGCCTAAATGCACTTACAACTTTAGATATTGATACAGCTTCATGGGATATTTTGATCATTCATATTATAACGTTGAAATTAGATTCAGACAGTAGAAAGGAGTGGGAACTAAAGGTAACCAGCAACACTGATTCAAATAAGCTACCTACATTTGAACAGTTCAAGGAATTTTTAACAAGCAGGTATAGAGCGTTTGAATTCCTAGAAAGTAAACCTAGTAAAAATATTGTTAATGTTAATAAAGCAAAGGCTTTTCACATAGCAACCAATGCGGCTATAGCTTGTCCGCTTTGTAATAACGAGCATAAGATAAGAAATTGCAAGCAATTTGTTAGCTATGATGTGGATACTCGGCGTAAGTTTGTGCTAGATCACAACTTATGTTTTAATTGTTTGGGGCACAATCACTCTGCCAGGTCTTGTAGGTGTACCTCGTGTCAGGTATGTAAGCGGACACATCACTCCTTGTTGCACCCTAAAGGTGAGCAGGAGTCTAAGGGAGAGATGGGAAATTCGTTTAGCGATGATGTTTCGCAAACGAAAGAAGCTGAAAATAAGGTAGTAGCTTGTTTTTCGAAAGGTACAGCAAAAAATAATCAAGTCCTATTAGCCACAGCGCTAGTGAGGGCTGTTTCGAAAAATGGCGCTAGGTATACGATCAGGGCCTTGTTAGACCAAGGTTCACAGGCATCTTTTGTGACAGAACATACTGTCCAGAGCTTAGGGTTACAGAAAAAACCAGCTAAAGGTTCAATAACTGGTATTGATGCTCATAACAAATTATTCCTGAATTCGATTGTTGAGGTTAAAATTCAGTCTAGGGTGGACCCATCTGTTGAACTTATAGTCAAAGCATATGTTCTCAAATCGATTACGTCCTTATTACCTAGTAGGGAAACGGTATATTTGGACTGGGGACAAGCAAACGATATAGAATTAGCAGACCCTAGATATTATACACCGGATAAAGTGGATTTGTTGTTGGGAGCCGAAATCTATAGCCAAGTTTTACGAAACGGGTTAAGGAAAGCTCCTGGTGGTAGCATTGTAGCTCAGTGCACCTCATTGGGATGGATTTTATCAGGAAAAATAGCTTCCGCTGGTATAGTACATCAAGTGTTTCAGTGATGCATGCTCAACTTGGTGACGACGAAGTCCTGAAAAGATTCTGGGAATTAGAAAGAGAACCACAAAATAACAAACGTATACTTACCGAAGAAGAAACAAGATGCGAAGAGATATTTAAGGATACAACGGTAAGAGATAATGACGGTCGTTATGTAGTTAACTTACCATTTAAAAGTTCAGACCCAAAATGTCAATATGGAGATGCAAGAAAGGTAGCACTTAATAGATTTTACGCATTAGAAACTAAACTTAGTAAAAATCTAGATTTAAAAACAAAATATGAGGAAGTAATCAACGAATATTTGCAGCTTGGTCACATGAGGCCAATAACAAAAGCAGAAGAAGAAAATCAAAATGCAGTGTACTTGCCTCATCATGCAGTTATACGTGACGATAAAGACACAACCAAGGTTAGGGTGGTCTTTGATGCTTCCTGCAAAGGAAAAAACGGAATATCGCTCAACGATGATCTGATGATTGGTTCAAGGCTGCAACCAGATCTTCGACACTTACTGATTCGTTGGAGAACCCACCGCATTTGTTTAGTGTCAGATATTATCAAAATGTACCGGATGGTGCGCGTTGCCGATCATCATACAGATTTTCAACGCATCGTGTGGAGAAACAACAAACAATCGTCAATTAAAGATTATAAATTACTAACGGTTACTTTTGGTACATCTTCAGCGCCTTTTTTGGCAGTTCGAGCGATGCAGCAAATAGCGTACGATGAAGGAGACAAGTATCCACTGGCAGCTGAAAGGGTACTTAAAGATTACTACATGGACGATCTCATGACTGGTTGTGACTCGATAGAAGAAGGCGTGCAGATCTATAACCAAATGAATATGTTATTAGCAAAAGCAGGATTTAATTTACAGAAATGGTCAAGCAACAGTAGTGAACTACTAGAGAAGATCATAGGTGAAAAACACACGTTCAAGGGACAGGATGGTGTAGAAAGGGAAATCAACATAAAACAGGATGAGATATTCAAAACATTGGGACTTACCTGGAACCGAAGCTGCGACACCTTCCAGTACTCTGTTCAGTTACCTCTGCTGCAAGAACCTGTAACTAAAAGGAAAATGTTATCAGATATAGCAAGACTATTTGACCCTTTGGGATGGGTCGCTCCAGTGATCGTATTAGCAAAGATTTTAATCCAAAAATTATGGATCTCTGGAATTGGATGGGATGAAGAAATTCCATATGAAATAAAAAAGGAATGGTTTACTTACCGGCAGGAGTTGAAAAGTTTAACCGAATTTTCAATACCTCGATGGTTGAAAATGAAACCAGGTAGCAAGCAAGTTGAATTGCATGGATTTTGCGACACATCAAATTCAGCATACGCTGCGGTAGTTTATGCACGGGTAGTTGATACTGATGGTAGCGTTTATATAACTCTGCTTACAGCGAAAACGAATGTGGCACCTATCAAGACGGTATCAGTGCCTCGATTAGAGTTGTGTGGAGCAGTCCTCCTAGCAAAGCTACTTTCTGAAGTCTCTGAAGTGATGGGAATCGGTAAATCGAATTTATATTATTGGACCGATTCAGAGATCGTGTTAGCATGGCTAAACAGTCACCCCAATAAGTGGAAAACCTTTGTCGCTAATCGCGTATCAGAAATTTTAAGCATAAGTGAACCACATCAATGGAACCATGTCACATCAAAAAGCAATCCTGCTGACTGCGCATCACGGGGTATGTACGCCTCGGAGTTCATACATTTCAAACTGTGGTTAGAAGGTCCCGAATTCCTGAAAGACACGATAATAGCAAAGGGTAAACGTAAATCAGTTTCAACTGAACTGGAGGAGAAGAGGGTACATGTAGCAGTGAATACCGACAGTTTTATCTGGGATAAATATTCATCCCTGGACAAATTATTGCGAATTGTAGCTTATGTGAGGCGTTTTCTCGAACTAAGAAAACCAAAGACTACGAGGAAAATCTTCAGCTATATTACCGCAGAAGATCGCGAATTAGCTTTAGAGACATGCATTAGGGTTAGTCAAGGCAAAGGATTCGAAGCAGTGATTACTAACCTGGAAAAAGAGGGAAATTGTAAAGAGAAGGTACTAAAGTCCTTAAATCCTTACCTGGATTCAAAACAGATTTTGAGGGTGGGCGGTAGATTAGAACGTTCAGATCTCGACCACAACCATAAACATCCAATATTAATTCCAGGTAACGATCACTTCACCAATCTCTTAATATCAGAAGTCTTCATGGCGGTCCCCAACTTATGCTCAGGTATTTGAGCACGAAATATTATATCTTAGGAGCTAAGCGGTTAGTTACAGCATTTGTAAGGAAATGTGTAACTTGCATCAGGTATGCAGCTACAACTAAACCTCAGTTAATGGGTCAACTGCCACCGGCGCGGGTTACACCAAGCAGGCCGTTTAAAAACAGTGGGGTAGACTACGCAGGTCCTATAAATTTAAGGACATCTAAGGGTCGGGGCCATCACGCATACAAAGGGTATATTTGTTTATTCGTGTGTATGGCCACAAAAGCTGTCCATATCGAGGTCGTAAGCGATCTTACCACAGAGGGGTTCATTGCTGCATTTAAAAGGTTTGTCGCTAGACGTGGTCACTGCCAAAATATATGGAGTGACAATGGCACTAACTTTCAGGGTGCTTCTAAAGAGTTAGATGCAATGTTTAGCTCTGAAAATTCAATCATAACTAAGGAAATTGCTGCAGCTTTAGCAGCTGAGGGAACAACATGGCATTATATTCCACCACATTCTCCGAAGTTTGGCGGTCTGTGGGAAGCTGGAATAAAATCATGCAAAAAGCATTTGTGTAGGGTAATAGGCAACTCTACTTTAACTTTCGAAAAAATGTCTACTCTTTTAAGTCAAGTAGAGGCATGCTTAAATTCACGTCCGTTGTGTAGGGTAACGGATTCCAACAGTTGTGATGCATTAACACCTGGGCATTTGCTTATTGGTGAACCTATTATAAACGCACCAGATAGGAATTATGAAGACTCTAACATATCTAGTCTAAAGAGGTGGCATTTCGTTCAACAAACGCTGCAACAGTTTTGGAGACGCTGGTCAAGCGAATACTTGACCACACTGCTTCATCGGTATAAGTGGTCTACGCAAACTCCTGAACCGAACGTAGGGGACATAGTTTTAATTAAGGAGGATAACATGCCTCCTTGTAGGTGGCTACTTGGCAGAGTGGTTGAGAAACATCCGGGGCTTGATAATTTAACACGAATAGTTACACTATGTAGCAACGGTTCGAAATTTAAACGACCAACATCCAAACTTTGTGTCTTGCCTGTTGCTTGAATATTTGAGCAGTAGTTTTTTGTTTTTAAGATAATTTTAAGCATGTTATTGTTTGTTCTTCATTAGCTATTTTAATATTTGAAGGACATAATGTTGTACAAAATGTCCTTGGTGGGCGGAATGTTTAGCCGCATAGAAAACTATTGTACTGACAGCGCAATCGTACAGTCAGCTAAGCTTCGTAATTATTCATCGACTAGCCACAAGATGGTGTTTTAAGAAAACGTCAGATTCGTACATTGCGGTGTTAAGATTTTCCGCTAAAGGTATAAAGTCTTGGGATAAAATTTTGTTTGACAAGCGAGGATTGGCTCGCTGGCCAGCAGGTGCTATCCCACACGCACCTGCCCATCCTGCGCGGACCGCACCAAGTGCTCATCAGTGCACAAGTTTTAACCACTTCCGTACGTGTCGACTCAGGGACCAGCCGGCACCTGGGGCGACACGAACGGAGGCTCGCTGCCCGGCGGATCGCTGCCGCAGCGGTCGCGGGAGGCCTACGCCCCCGTGATGCCTAAGCCCGGCAAGCGCGGCTCATTGGGCCGCGATGCCGGGACCACGGAAGAAGAGGAGGGGCGTCCGGCGTTGGATCGGGCGACGTCGCTGCCGAACATCGGCGTCGCGTCGTCCGGTGCGCCGCTGGCCGCACCAAGAAGAGGGGGGGAAGACCCCCGAAGAGGAGGAGGGGCAACGAGCGCCGCTGCGACTGCGGGCCCGTCGACGACGCTGGCGCCTGCGCGCGCTGCGCCTACACCGTCGTCGGGCCGGCACCACGCTGTGGCCGTCCGCCCCGCGGCGTTTCGCCCGGTGCCTATCCAGGCCCCGGGTCCTGCCGCCGGTTCGGGCCGCGACCCAGCGCGCACCGCAGCGCCGCCCGCGCGCGTGCCCGCTCCCGTGCGCCCCGCTGCGCCGAGTGGGCGCTCCGCCGCGCCGCCTGTGCCCCCGCTGCGCCGGCCGCGCGGACCGCGCCTACTGGGCGCTCCGCCGCGTCGCCCACGCACCCTGCGCCCACGGCCACACAGCCGCCCGGTGCGAGCAGTGCCTCACGCACCGGACTCGCCCGCACCCCCGCGAGCCTCCGCTTTTGACTCGCCCGCGATGATGTCGGCGTGCTCGTCCCATGCGGGATCGAGCATGTCGCTGGCGTCCGCGGGCTCGGCCGCCTCCGGTCGCAGCAACGTGTCGTACGATACGACGCCGCGATCTTGACAGCGGCCCTACGTGGGAGAAGCGGAGGCCGATGCGGCCACCCCGGCCTTCTCACCGACGCCGTCGTTGGGGTTCGGTTTCGAATTTCAATTGGACCCGAAGCCCCAGCGACATCGAAGAAGAAGGAGCTCGGGAGACAACGAGGAGGAGGCGAAGAGATACTGCCTCGACCCGCCGCGGCCACAGCGCGACAGCGCGCCGCGGGGTCGGGACACGCCCGCGTCGCCCACCTTTGCCGACGCGGCGCGCCTTACGCCTTCTCCGACGGCGTCCACCCGGAGCGGAGGAATTGGGTCCAGCGCCGCTGCGCGGCCCCCTGCCACCCCTGCTGCCACACCTGCTGCCACTGCTGCCTCTGGCACCGCGACGACGACGGCCCCAGCAGGTAAGAAAATTAAAAAATTGAGATACCCTCCGCTGGTGGTGGAGAAGTTGCCGAACTGGGCAACATATTTCCGGGCCATCGCTGCCAAGCTGGGCCGGCCTCCTAATGCTCGGCCTTACGGGGGGGGGGGGGGGTTCGTTTTACCCCCGACTCGGAGGAAGAGTACAGGCTGGTCCAGCGATACCTGACTGGCCTGGAGAAAGAAGAGGGCGTCGCCTGGTTCGCCTACTCCCTACCAGCGGAGAAGAACCTTAAGGTGGCCATAAGGGGGCTGCCAGCGGACACTAGCCCTCAGGAGATAGAGGACGAGCTGCGCAATTTGGGATACCAGCCGGAGTACGTGCGTCACATCAAGGGCGCACAAGGAAGACCCGGCTGCGTATTCCACGCAATCTTGAAGAAAACCCCAGACGTCCGGGCCATATACGATACCTCCATCTTCATGATGATGCGGGGTGTCAAAATCGAGGCCTGGCGTGGGAAGCGTGGGCCCGCTCAGTGCCACCGGTGCCAGCAATTTAGACACAGCTCGCACCAGTGTCACCGCCCGCTCGCCTGTGTGCGATGCGGGGGCGAGCACACGGCGAGAGATTGTCCGCGCCCGCGGGAGGAGCCGGCCACCTGTATTAATTGTGGTGGCCCGCATCCCGCGTGCAATATTAAGTGCCCCGCCTACCAAGCGGAAATACGCAACAGGCGGGTGGGGACCGCCGCCAGATCCGCCTCCAGACGCCGGCCCTTGGCGGCCACCGAGAGGCAGGTGGAGCCAGAAGGGCCACCGGGCGCATCGTCATTGATGGCGGCGGCCAATGGGCCCACGCCCAGAAATGTGCAGCCGTCCTCCACTAGGCGGAGGAAGAAGAGGCGCGGGGGAAAAGGGAAAGGCAAGAAGCCCAAACCCCCCGCGGCGACCATGACAACCGAGGAACCAGTTGTCCCAAAGGCTGGCCCTGCCACCAGCGGGGCACAGGCCGAGGAGGTGGTGCCCACCACCAGCGCCGGCACGGCGCCGCGACCGGTTAAACCGAAGAAAAATAAGAAAAACTTACACAAATACCCCGAGCCCAAACCGAGTCGCGGCGCTGCCGACGTCGACGCCCACGCCGCACCGCCTCGCACCACTACTCGGACTCCTGGCACCACCAGGAGTGATTTCACGGCCTGTGCGATCCAGCTGCTGATGGACCTAATTAAGGCCATCAGGCAGGGCCAAAATGTAGAGACCGTCATCCTCAACGGTCTGGCCAAGTTACTCACCCTGTACCATGGCTAGACCGTTGAGGGTGATCCACTGGAACGCCCGCGGCCTTCGGGACAAGGTCGCCCCCCTCCGCCACCTCCTGAGAGAGCAGGACGTCGATGTGGCGCTAATCAGCGAGACGCTGTTGGGCCCCGGAGACAGGATCAGGTTCCCGGGGTACCATATTTACAGGCAGGACGAACGGTCGGCACTCCAGAACTACCGTGGTCTGGTAGTACTGGTAAGGCGAAGAGTCGTCCACCAAGAACTCCCCTTGCCGTCACTCGGCACGTTTTACGCGCTGGGTGTTCAGCTGCACGTAGCCGGCGAGGACATAGACGTGTACGCCTGTTACAAGCCGCCCGCAACCCACTTAGATACATCTGAGTTGCGGGCCCTAATATCGGGCTCTACGCGTCCTACTCTCCTCGCCGGTGACTTGAATTGCAAGCACCCGGCGTGGAACTCGTGCCGCACGAATACCGGGGGGAGACGGCTCCTAGCGGATGCCGAAGCCTTCGGTTACACAGTGTCCGGCCCAGAGACACCCACCCACTACCCAGACGCTGTCTCGTACATGCCGGACGTGCTGGACATTGTGGTCCACCGAGGGCTACACTGCCAGATCACCCAGCATGTGATTGACGACGAGCTCCAGTCGGATCATCACCCGGTGCTCGTCGTCCTTTCGGGTGTGCCGACCCGCCTGAAACCTGTGGCGCCACGTCGACGTATAGACTGGACCCAATTTGCAGAGGAAGTAGAGATCACCGTGCCGACTCGGCCCATCGCTACTTCCGCGGACGTCGACAGGGCGGCGCGTGACGTCACTGCTTGCATACAGAGCGCCTTGCAAACGGCGACTACTGTACAGCCGCAGGAGAGGGGGCTACTACCGCCTCTACCTCCGCGGCTGTCAAGGATGATCGCCGAGAAGAGGCGCCTACGCAAGCAGTGGCAACAGCTCCGCTGCCCCACACTCAAGACGCAGCTAAACCGTCTCGCGGAAAGGGTCAAGGCCGAGTTACAGGCCCAGACCGCCGCGGGCCGGGAAGAAAGAATCGACGAAGCGACGGACAGCTGGCCGTCGATACACAGATTGTGCGGCCAGTTATCGAATACCCCAGCCCCGGTGCGTCCCTTGTTGAGCAGCGACGGGGCGCTCAAATACGTAGCGGAGGACCGGGCGGAGGTCTTCGCCGATCACCTGGAGCGTCAGTTCCGCCCAAACCCGACTCAAGACACCGACCATGTCGCAGCAGTCGAGAAACACCTGGGAGACTACTTCGCCTTGCCGATAGCTCCCGATGAAGAGCCGATCTTCTTCTCGCCCAACGCAGTGCGACGCGCCATCCTGAGGACGAAGCCCAGGAAGGCCCCCGGTGCTGACGGTGTCACCAATACAGTGCTGCGCCACCTGCCGTACCGTATGGTAGCGGCGCTGGCGCGCCTGTTCACGGCGATACTGCGCACCTTCCCCGATTCGTGGAAGGAAGGGCGCGTCGTAATGCTGCCCAAGGCGGGAAAGAACGCGCTGAAGCCGGAGAGCTATCGGCCGATCACCCTGCTGCCGACAGTCTCCAAGGTGTTCGAAGCACTCCTGCTGCGACATCTCCTACCGCACACGATGCCGCGCCCGGAACAGTTCGGGTTTCGGGCGGAGCATAGCACGACGCTCCAGCTGTCGAGGGTACTGCACCACCTCGCAGCTGCTCGCAACAAAAAGGAATACGCGGTAGCAGTATTCCTCGACATGGAGAAGGCCTTCGACCGTGTATGGCATGAAGGACTCATCTACAAGATGGCCACTACCAACGCGCCCCGTCGCGTTGTTAAGGTGATCTCTACTTTCCTCTCTAACAGGACTTTCAGGGTGGTGGTCGATGGGGCGCTTTCCAGCGCCAGGCCGGTGCTCGCGGGCGTACCGCAGGGCAGCTGCGTCTCGCCGGCGTGTTACCTACGTTACACCGACGACATCCTCACCACTCCGGATGTGATGCTCGCGCTGTATGCGGACGACGCCGCGTACATCGCTACCTCGCTCAATGCGAAGTACGCGGCCGTCAAAATGCAGCGAGCGCTCGAGCTCCTTCCCGAGTGGCTCGCCAAATGGCGACTATCGGTGAACGTGGGTAAGACGCAGGCCATAATCACCGGCCACGTCCAGCACCCACCACCCTTGAAACTGCAAGGAGCCGACATCGCGTGGTCGCCCCGGGTCAAGTACCTGGGGGTAGCCATCGATCGTCGGCTCACCATGGGTCAGCACGTCCGCCAGGTCGCTGCCAAGGGGAGAGTCGCCCGCTATCTCCTCCGGCCCGTGCTCTCGTCCCGACTCCCGGCGCGCGTCAAGCTGGGCATGTACAAAATGTACGTGCGCCCGGTATTGACGGACGCCGCCCCCGCTTGGTTCGCCCTCACGAGCGAGTCGAGCCGGAAGTTACTCCGCACCCAACAACATCTGGCGTTGCGGACCATCGTGAATGCTCCTCGCTACGTGAGGAACGACATCATCCAGCGGGATCTCGGGATCGAGAGCCTGGATGATCATGTGCGGTGCCTCGCGAAGGGGATGTTCGCGCGTGCCGACGCGTCTGAATGGCCTCACGTCAAACAGATCGCGCCCTGGCATACGCGGCCCCCTGACGCGAGACCTCTCCCCCGCGACCTGGTCAGGGACGACTGACACCATGACCGGATTGACTCCCGGGTAAGTCGCATCCAGGTTACACGCGGCTTACCTTGACAAACAGAACTCTACACTTATAACACACACTCGCTGCGTGGCGTGTTCTAAGTTAATATAGGCATGTCACGTAACGAAATCAGACACTCACCTCTTAACAGGCGCCAAGACACACACGTGCGCGCGGACGGGCCCGCGTGTCGCGTTAACATGGGCGGTGTCACACAGCACAATGCCGCCCATACGCACATACTGCCCCTTAGCTTAGACCGCTACCGGCTTGCTCTGGAAAACGGGATAAGCGGGGGCGAGCACTTTACTCTGTGGGAGCGTCGAGTCGGCATCTTGTCGCTGGTCGTCTCTCGCCGGGCCTCCCCCGGGTAACCGGGGGTCTCACCTGGCGGGGACAGACCGCCAAGATGTCGTGAAGAAAGCGGCGTTGATACTAACTCAACGTCGCGGCGCGCCTACAGAGACACTCATAGCAACCACTCACATGGACGCGTTATTTTTAACGCGTCCAAAATTATCTATTGCCCAAGGGGCAACACAGTGAGGGGCCCGTTTAGCGGGCCACCGCGAACCCTCCGCGGCCAGGGAGCAATGCGCTGGCGCCGCCCGCCACGCCCCCTGACGGGGGCGTCGCGAATTCAACACGATGTTTGACAAGCACTTGTGAGCACTTGTGAGCACTTTGTGAGCTCTTGTGTAAGCATTTGTTCAAAGTTGTAAGCACAACATCTCTGAATAAACCTGGGAAACAGCCACAAGTGTTTCAATCAACCCCCAGCACGCTAACCCCCAAAGCGAGGGTTATTCAACTACAAAGATATCATGAGTGTACTACGCTCACCAACTGGAAGTGCCACTAGCATCGGGCGATGTGACTCTCAACTTAACTTGGCAACTGAAGATGCTCAACCCGATCTCTCGGACACTCTGAAAGTAACGTTTCGTAATAAACGGAAGCTCCCGGATGATAATGAATACATACGAACTGAACTGAGTGAGATGCGCAAACAGATATCCCAAATGATGGCAATGTTAACATCACTTACTACGGCACAAAAAGAGTTTACAACAAAAATTACTGAAGATATAACAACTATTAAGGAACAATTTGCTAGCATAAAATCAACTACCGACCATCTTGCCGTAGAACAAAATAACATTAAATCTGATCTAATGTCGCTGCAGAATAACAATTCCGTAACTGAGAAAAAAATTGAAGATCTAAATCATTCTTTTCAACTATTAAAGACAGAACAAACTCTTTCTCCATGTGAAGCCCAAGAAGATATAATAGCGGAAATTAACGAACGCGAATACCGCAGTAATAATATTGTAATATGTGGTATTCCTGAACCTACATCTTCGAATAAGGACGAACGAATCAGCATTGATAAAAATGAGGTCTTAAATCTATTAAAGTCGATAGATAGTGGCTATACAGAACCTGAAAAGATCATGCGTCTGGGAAAGTATGACATTGAAAAATCACGCCCACTGAAGGTTACCTTTAAATCACAAGACATGGCAAAGTCCATACTACGAGCTCAAAGCACTATCACACAAAACAATATTAAAGTGTATTCAGATACGATTGTCGCAACCCAGTGCTGGGCACGCCACAATTGCGGCGGTAAGTCCCCTCTTTGAGGAGTGGATAGAGAGGCGCCACGGCGTCCTCACCTTCCGCCTGACGCAGGTTCTCACCGGGCATGGGTGCTTCGGTGGGTTCCTGTTCAGGATAAAGCGGGAGGATACGTCCGGGTGTTTCCATTGCGAGGATCGTCTGGAGGACACGGTGGAGCATACGGTGGAGGTGTGCCCTGCCTGGGCGGAGCACCGCCGTGTCCTCGTGGAGGCGATCGGCGGCGGCGACCTCTCGCGTCCGGCCCTGGTGCGAGCCATGGTACGGAGCGAGAGGGAATGGGAAGCCGTCACCTCCTTCTGCGAAGCAGTAATGCTCGCGAAGGAGGAGGCGGGGCGCGTGAGGGAGTGGCAGTCTCTGCGCCCTCACGTCCCTAGCCGCCGCAGGAGGAGACGCCCCGGGCGTCGGGAGTCAATAGCGGACTCCCGGCCACCGTAGGCGCGAGCTTGCGGGTGGCGAGCAATGGGTAGCTCGCCGCCCGGTAAGGACCAAGCTCGGGTCGACGGCGCGCAGTGTTCCACGCGCGCCTCAAAGAGATGTCAGCAGCAGTGTAGGGGTCTACTAGGACCGATGCCTGCCGGGGTCGCGTGATTGTTCGAAAGAGATACCGTGACCCTGGCACATGGGCAACTGATGGAACACGGGTGGGTTTTAGTCAGTAAAAGTCTGACATGCCCTCCCGCTCCGCCCAGAGCGGGAGAAGTCATTTGATGATTTCCCATCCTGAAAAAAAAAAAAAAAAAAAAAAAAAAAAAGTGTATTCAGATCAGACACCAAAACAGCGAAAATTCATGCAAAACCTCAAAGAAGAACTCAAACGCCGATCTGACATTGAAGGTAAAAATCTAACCATAAAATACATTAACGATAAACCTAAAATCGTAGAGGTATTGCCAAAAAACTAGAAGGAATAAAACTGTCTTCAAACGATAATCCTGATCCTGATATTACCTACCAAATTGGCGACAACTATAAAAACATTAAACAAACTAACAAATCCATTAAATTTCTTTATGCTAATATGCGAAGTATCGTAAAACCTGGCAAGTTTGACGAATTAAAATGTGTGGCTCAGGCCTTTTCATCATCCTTGCACATTGTTGTCCTAACGGAAACTTGGATCAAATCTGATGAAGAAGGAAAACGATTCCAGATTTCGGGTTACACGCATTATTTTAACTTCAGGGCTGCTAAAAGAGGAGGCGGCGTCTGAATATTTATTAAAAACGATCTGAAACATAGTCTGAGTGACGAAGTATGTCAAAACGACTGCCATTATCTTTGGATACATGTTGAGAATTTTAATTTAGATATCGGTATCGTTTATAGAAAACCAGAACAGTCAAATATCAAAACTTTCTTGGAAACGTACTCACAACAGTTGTATTCAAAAAAACGTGGTGTGGTCTTTGGTGATTTTAACCTTAACTTATTAAATACAGAACGTGCAACGAATATGTACAGAGAAGTAGTTCGAGAAAATGGTTACAGAATCCTGAACAAAATAGAAGAGGCTTACTGCACAAGAGAATCTCCAACATCAAAGACTATTATTGATCACATTTCTTCAAACCTAAAATTAAACAAGTTTTATCTGACCATCATTGATACACCTTTGTCAGACCACAGGCAAATCTACTTCGAACTAAAACACAATTATTCAGAACCGTTAAAAAAAGTAAATTACCAAGTGATAAATTATGAACAACTTTACAAGACTATCTCAGAAACCCACAATCAAAACCATGACTGCGCATTTGACATCCTAGAAGAAAAGTTGATAAAATGCATAGAAAAAAGTAAAATTACTAAAACTAAGACGCTTAACCTACCACGACAGGACTGGATAAATAAACAAATAATTTATGAAATAAACAATAGAAACATTTTATGGAACCAACACAAAATCAATCCAAAAGATAAACAGAAAGAAAAAATATTCAGAGAGAAAAGGAATCAAGTCACAGAGTGTATTCAACAAAGGAAAACAAAATACTATATGAAAGCTTTCTCAGACTGTAAAAACCGGCCAAGTGCGAGTCGGACTCGCGCACCGAGGGTTCCGTACAAACCTGTAGGTATTCTCGGTTTAAAAATATTTTTTTTTTTGAATTTTTATATTTTAGTTGATTGAATGTAAGGTAAATTGCGGTTTACGATTTATGACGTTTTAAAAAAAAACTACTCACTCGATCTCGTTCAAACCAATTTTCGGTGGTAGTTTACATAGTAATGTACATCATATATTTTTTTTAGTTTTATCATTCTCTTATTTTAGAAGTTACGGGGGGGGGGACACACATTTTACCACTTTGGAAGTGTCCCTCGCGCAAACTATTCAGTTTAGAAAAAAATGATATTAGAAACCTCATTACCATTTTTGAAGACCTATTCATAGATACCCCACACGTATGGGTTTGATGAAAAAAAACATTTTTGAGTTTCAGTTCTATGTATGGGGAACCCCAAAATTTATTGTTTTTTTTCTACTTTAGTGTGAAAATCTTAATGCGGTTCACAGAATACATCTACTTACCAAGTTTCAACAGCATAGCTCTTATAGTTTCGGAATAAAAAGGCTGTGACATACGGACGGACGGACAGACAGACAGACAGACAGACAGACATGACGAATCTATAAGGGTTCCGTTTTTTGCCATTTGGCAACGGAACCCTAAAAACAGCCATTGAAAATGTGGGGACTTATAAAAAGCCTTTCGTATAATAAAATCAAGGAAAAAATCGCCCCAAGAAAACTTCAATCACAAAGTGGCACTGTTAGTGATATAAAAGAGATCTGTGAATGTTTTAATGACTTTTTTGCAAATGTTGGCTCAACATTGGCGAATCAAATTCCCATAAAATATCATCCAACTAATGATATTCTGGCGGGTTCCTCTTCACATGGTTCCTCCACACTAAGTGATCTCGCACCAACAACGACAGATGCAACACTAGCTCAGGCTTTTTTTTTTTTTTCTGGATGGGATATCATCAAATGACTTCTCCCGCTCTGGGCGGAGCGGGAGGGCGTGTCAGACTTTTACTGACTAAAACCCACCCGTGTTCCATCAGTTGCCCATGTGCCAGGGTCACGGTATCTCTTTCGAACAATCACGCGACCCCGGCAGGCATCGGTCCTAGCAGACCCCTCCACTGCTGCTGACATCTCTTTGAGGCGCGCGTGGAACACTGCGCGCCGTCGACCCGAGCTTGGTCCTTACCGGGCGGCAAGCTACCCATTGCTCGCCACCCGCAAGCTCGCGCCTACGGTGGCCGGGAGTCCGCTATTGACTCCCGACGCCCGGGGCGTCTCCTCCTGCGGCGGCTAGGGACGTGAGGGTGCAGAGACTGCCACTCCCTCACGCGCCCCGCCTCCTCCTTCGCGAGCATTACTGCTTCGCAGAAGGAGGTGACGGCTTCCCATTCCCTCTCGCTCCGTACCATGGCTCGCACCAGGGCTGGACGCGAGAGGTCGCCGCCACCGATCGCCTCCACGAGGACACGGCGGTGCTCCGCCCAGGCAGGGCACACCTCCACCCTATGCTCCACCATGTCCTCCAGGCGATCCTCGCAATGGAAACACCCGGACGTATCCTCCCGCTTTATCCTGAACAGGAACCCACCGAAGCACCCATGCCCGCCGCAATTGTGGCGTGCCCAGCACTGGGTTGTGACAATCGTACCCGCCATGTCGCCATGAGATCACACCGGAGCTCTGTCCGCCGTGCCGTGATTTGACGCGGCAGCGGAGTTTCGCCCCGGTGTTTCGCCTCCTCGCGCCACTCCCACATCTGCGCGAGGATCTTTGCCTCCAGATCCCATGGCGGCACTCCGGCAAGGAGGCTCGCCGCCTCGCACGAGACCGTGCGGTATCCCCGGATTAATCGGATGGCCATGACCCTCTGGGCCGCAAACAACCGCAAACAACACTAGCTCAGGCTTAGATGGTATAACCACAAAATGTCTAAAGTACGTTGCAAACCAAATTCTTGAAGAACTCACTTGTTGCTTAAATAAATGCTTAAAAACAGGGACTTTTCCAAATAATCTTAAAATTGCCAAAGTTACACCTATTTATAAATCTGGAGTAAAATCGGAGCCAGGAAATTATCGGCCCATCTCAGTTCTTCCCGTGCTGTCTAAGATATTTGAAAGAATTCTATACAATCGGCTTGAAAAGTACCTAATTTCTATTAACTTCTTTTACGATAAACAATATGGCTTCAGACCAAAATCCAATAAACTTTCAGCAACAATTGACCTTGTAACAAACATAAAGCTTAATATTGATAAGAAACAAATGGCTCTAGGGGTATTTATTGATCTCAAAAAAGCGTTCGATACAGTCAGCCATAAACTTCTACTACACAAACTCAGTGATCTCGGTATAAAAGGCCCTGCATACGATATGTTTAAATTTTACTTAGCAAACAGATACCAAGTGGTGAAGATTGGTGATAATCAGAGTAATCCCAAAATTGTAACTTGCGGTGTGCTCCAAGGCTCAATTTTAGCCCCCCTATTATTCCTCCTTTATATAAATAATATCCACCAAATTGGCCTGAAAGGCGACATAACACTTTATGCAGATGACACATGTCTATTTTATTTCGGCCACTCCATCGATACCATAATAAACGACGCACAAAGCGATCTAAATATACTAAATCTTTGGTTTCAGCAAAATTTACTTACTATTAACACAGACAAAACAAATTATATGATATTCACAGCCAAGAATAAAAAAATAGGAAACTATACCCCGTTAAAAATAAACAATAAAACTACTGGGTGTTAGTGTAAACACCGTTATCCTTGAAACCAGTGATTTGGTTTCGTTAATAGAACGTAAAATCAATGAAAAAAAAAACAACTTTTTTTTTTAAAGAAAATCTGCATTTTTCCACAAGAATATTTCACCCTATGCGCGAGGGCAACAAACTTCGGGAACTACACCTACACCGCGTGCGAACTGCACGACGCGACGCCGACACGGGTCGCGACCCCGCAGTCAGTCAGCTGGCAGTCTCGCTAGCGATCGCACGTAACGCCGCGTCTTAGCGTCCGTCGCTCATTTCTCGCGCATGAATTGAGTGTGTTACAATGTCTTACACAAATGAACAGTGAACCGAAATGGTTCGGCTTTACGCCATTGCGGGTAATAATCTGAACGGGGCGCGTAGGATGTACGCAGATGTTCGCAGTGGCTTATCAATAACCTCGATAACAACAGAATGTTGGACGGGGAACCCATTTTGAACACGTGTTGAGGTTAATGTAAGTCGGTAAGTGTTGATATTTTATTCAGTCAGTGTAAATTTAATTTAATTTTTAATTAAACTGTACATAAAATTGTGATTAACTTTTTAAATACGCCAAAAGTACCTACCCAATGGTTTGGTTTATTAAAAACAAAATGTTTTTAAATCATTTAGAATCCAAAGCCATTTCGAATCAAATTTACATTTAGACTCGTCACGGTAGGTATTTGTGGCTGTCCTAAGCCATATGATGGGAAAGTTACATCACAGGTAATGTGTATTTAGTTGTGTGGACGGAACGGCTGGCGATCGTTGTAGTGATTACGTCACTGATGCGCATATCCATGAATTTGCGGGCGGTCTGGGATAAAATCTGTTCTAAACCTTTTTAGGAATTTTTATTTTTTATTTTTTTAACTCGCTCTGTTATTTTATATTTAAGTCAAATTACCCATGGGTTAAGTGACAACGGTGTTTACCCTTACAGTCTGTATAAATAAAGTAGAACAGGAAAAGTACCTAGGATTAATTTTGGATTGCAAGTTGACATGGCTACCACACATTAATAAAATAAAAGGTAAACTACAGTCACTCACGGGAACCTTACGGGGTATCGTTCGTTGCCTACCACGCCAAGTGCGTTACTTAATCTATAATTCTCTTGTTAAGCCACACATTGATTATCTAGTAGAAATATGGGGGGCGGCCGCTAAAACTAATATACAGATACTGCAAACTGCTCAAAACAAATTAATCAAATCACTATTTAATTATGACTACCTCACTCCAACACAAACACTATATAAAGAAACAAAACTAATGAATATTACACAAATATACATATACAATACATGCATACTTATTCGAAAAATACTAAATAAAAACATACATACAAAGATTATTATAACAAAAAATAAAAAGAAACACAAAATGAAATTAAGACGTGAACAAGACATACAATTATATCAACCGCGTACAAATTACGGAAGAAAAAGCATAATGTATGAGGGGTCCCAATCATATAACAAATTACCAAAAGATCTAAAAGAAACAAAAGCTATGTACACTTTTAAAAAATTACTAAAACATTACATAATTAACAACTCACATTTACTACACTAAGTTTGTGTCACTTCTAGCTACGCTTATCTGTGTTGTGCGAACACTTGTTTTTATAATTAGCTTCGTGTGTGAGCCAATATTGCATGATTTTTTAAGACTACCCTAAATAATTAATTTTGTTTACTTTTTGCAATACGCCCACCAAAATAATTTTATGTAAAGTATTAATGTTCTCATGTAAGTGAATGTATGTATTCTTATGAGAATAAATTATCTTAAACCGGATATTGGCATGTGCTAGCTGACATATGGCGAATAATGTATGTTTTGTTTTATAATATTAATAAAAATAAAAAAATATTGAAACTTGTGAACCTCACTTTAAATCACTAAAATTACTGACATTTCTAGCGATGTACTATCGAAGACAGACAAACGTGATCACCGTAAGGACTATTTTTGCTTGCAGCGCTCGGCCGCTATAGTATCGCATACATATGGTCAACAACTAATAGGATTGCAGCCTCAGATTTTTGTTCAGCCCTTTGTTTTAGTAAATAAAAAGAAGACCCCAAAAAAAACCAGATGAGGTGGCGCGGTTTTTTTTCAATGGAAATAAATGTCAATGGGAACTTAATGTGGGCTTCGTAAATGTACATTTACGAAACTGCTTTGTTTGTTCAAATCAATTTACATCTGTTTTAAAAACTCTCTGATGTTAAAAAAAAAAAAAAAACTCCAATGCGTTCTCAATATATAAACCAACTGTGCGACATCCAACCGCTTTAATAAAAAATAGTTTTTTTGGCATGACTCCGAAAATTTATAATAAAAAATTAAACAGCCGAAAACATGAAAAGCAAAAAATAATAAACCTTTAAATTTTGAGTCGGCGCTGAACAATCAATGAACAAAGATCACTTAAAGGGCAGACTCATAATTTTAAGGTTTATTATTTTTTCAATTCAATTCATTTTTCATTTTTTTTTTATTTATTATTTTTTGCTTTTCATGTTTTCGGCGGTTTAATTTTTTGTTAAAACCTTTTTATTTTATATTTTTTGTGGCTTTCATGTATTAATAATACTTGGCAAGGTATACGCTATCCAATAAAAAAGAATTATCTAAACAGGACTACTCTGTATAAAGTTATGCGTAGTTAAACATTACAATCAGTGAGTGAACAATCAAAAATCCCCTGTTTTTCGACCCTTAGGGTTCGATTTTGTTTTCCAAATTTATATGGGACCACCTTCGGAGTTTATGCTTTCCAATAAAAAAAGAATTATCACAAACAGACGATTATGTAAAAAGTTATGCGTAGAAATACATTAAAAAAAAAAAAAAAAAAAACAAAATATACGCGTCGAATTGATAACCTCCTCCGTTTTTTTCGTCGGTTGAAAATACCTGATAACATAAAAAATTGCCCTTGATTTTTAAGAAGATTATCTACTCACTATTAATGGATTTTTTTTTTATTATACTGTAGAAGATTTTATGAATGATAATAATTTTAAATATTTCTTAAGCGGTAAGCACTTTGTAATTTTAAAGACTTTTTTCAGATTTTTAAGACTGTTTCTTTTTAAGTTCTGTTTAATTTTACATTTTAATAAAGTTATTTAAAAAAGGAAAGAGGGTATTTATTTCATGGATTACATATTTAAATTAATAAAGAAAAAAAAAAACATCCTAAATTAACTAAAACTATTAACAAATTAAAAAAATTGCGTCGAAAAGTCATCCGCATCGCTGTCGACTGGTAATGTACCCAAGAGACTGGCAGCATTACCACGTTGTATGGCAATGCTTAGCCTCTGGCCAAGGTAAAAACCAGCTCTTGGGTCACGGGAAGTATCCACCAGCCGTTTTGAAATATCCTTAAATAGGCTAAGAGCACTCGGACCCCACGGCCTAAGCGTTTCAACCCCAAACGGCTCAAAAATATAATTACCAATAAGGTTATTATACTTACGCCGCTTGAGGTTTTCCGCAGCCGCAGCAGCGGCACCAGCACAGCACGACGTGCCAAAAAGATGGGATGGCGCAAGAGTATCGACGCACGTTGCATCCCACACTAAAGGCCTACCCACCTTCCATGGAAATAAGGACATACCGTCCGGTCTCTTGCCATCGTCGCGTGCCAAGACATTGGGTTCTAATACAGCTGGGACGCCGACGGTGACAAAAGCTCGTCGGATGATGTCATTAATGTTTGCGTGCCGCGCTAATCGACCCGCACTTCGGCTGCAAGACAGGCCGTGGTGTCCTAGACTGATGATAACTTCGCCACAGTGACAGCGATGAGGAGAACAACACGGAGCTCCCAAACGTAGGGAAACAGCGAGGCGGAAAGTAGTGTCATCGAACAAGGTGCCTATATTCGACGACGGTAGTGCATGAAGCCATAAACCCGATTCCCACTTACCCACAGCCAGCAGACGTGCACGCTCCGCAGTAGTAGCAGACGTGTTGAGCAAATTGTCTTGTACTACTCTGCAGAGCGGCTCATCCCACCGTCTCTGGGAAAATGGATTATCGGGTAGCTCAGTGTACGGGCAAGCGAGTCTCCAGGCATCTATAGCCTCGGTGAAGCACGGCACATCAAAATTAATCAGTGAGGGGGCTAGGATTTTCCTGATTAATTTCTCAATATCATGGACCGAGGATATAAAAGCTGGTAAACTAATACTAGAAATTTTGCGGACGCCAAGGCCTCCCATACGAATGGGAGTAGCTTGTGCCCAAGCTCGGTCGTCCATGGCCACATTTAAAATTGAGGTTAATGATAATTGAGATAATTTGGTCTATTCTGTCTATTAAGTGAGTGTGCTTCCATAAATGGGAAGCGCGAAGGACGTATGTTAATTTGGGGCCGAAACAGCAATAGCGAATCAAAGTGATGGCTGAATGCATGTTAATTTGGAACAATGTTTCCGAAACGTCATTAAAAGTTTGGATTTTTTCGTCAATAAAAACGGAAAAGGAATTCTCGAAGATTGGAGACCCAAGGAGACGAAGCTAGCTTTTTTCAATAATTTGAATATCAGGAGCTATTGCATTAAATTTGGGAAGTGTCAGATGTCTGTCAGTACCAAAGACCTTATACTTAAAACTAGACTGTGTACCAAAATTTTTTGTTTAGCTAAAATGAGGTTTATAATGTTATACTTAGGGTAGCTATTTTCTTAAAAGCGGTTACTAGCTAAAAGCGGTCCCAGGTGAGACTGCTCCCGCTGGTAGTGTGTCCTTGTCTAACATCTTGCCAGCTCAACTAACCTTAGGGTTTGGTAGAAATGGTAGAAAGTTAAATATTATTCTTTCTTATGTTTTAACAAAACGAACAATTCATAAACTATAAAACGTATATAAATATCTTTATAATTAATAATCAGTTTTAGTATTGTAAAAAAAAACATTAATACCGAGTTAACAGCAGTACGTTAGTAGTAGTAGTGGTAGTATGTTTGTGCTTGGTAACACTTAATGCAAGATGGCGGTTTGCTAATTTCGTTGTTTGGTTGATTCTTGTGTTTCGATTTGCGATTTTGTAAATTAACGTTTTCAATGTGTTTGTTTTTCATGAAATATGGTGAATTCTTGTTGTGTGACAGGGTGCAAAAATGAGTCTTATCCCGGTAGCCGCTTTTCTTTCCACGGGTAAGTAAAAACAACAATCATAACCTTTAGGGTAGCCATGAATTTTGTTGAGCAAAGATTTTTTTACTATCTCGTAGTAGATATGCAGAAGATACGACGTACTGACTGTCTTAACTTGGAGATTTACCGGTTACCGTCAGTCATCAATGTGCAAAAGGGGCAAAACCTGACATTCAGATTATTTTTTTTATGTTATCGTGTCCTTCGACTGTACCGATGACGTAAGTTGTACTAACGATGACGTTAGTTATACTTGTTATTAATTATATTTCTTGTATTGTAGATTTCCGAGGACTGAAAACCAGACACCAGAAATTGAACTGGGTAAATGTAGTACCTGGAAAAATCTCAAAGTCGTCTGTTATTTGCAGTGGAAATAAGGCTACATTACGACAACAATTACGTAAAACTGTATTGTTCAGCAATGTATAAAAATAAATCTATATTAAAAGAAAACAGTCTTTTTTCCGTTCACAATACTGCATCACGTTCATTTGACCTAACACTCATTTAATAATAATCCTCCTCCTCATCTCCTCATCTTAGCAAATATTATCCCGGTTACATGAGCTAAGCTTTCACTTAGGAGCTTGCCAAGGTTCGCCGAATATGATCCTGCACCCTAATTGCGAAACGCACAATTTATCAGAATCTGATTGGGATTGAAGATTATTTCTAAACCATTGCGTCATTTGTTCGAATAAATTGTGGCTCAGCAACGTAAATAACGCAATGAATGTTGTTTAACAATGAATATTAAACCAATTCGTACCGATAAAAAGTTCCGCAATTACCCCTCTGGAGTGGCGAGTCTGATAATTACAGTAAAGCGATTGCCATCTGACTTTTATAGCAAAAGGGGAATCAGACTCATTTTTCGGATAATGGTGATACATTCATAAATCGAAATGTGCAAGTTTCCTCACGGTGTATTCCGTAATAATAACATGTGGAAATATCTCACTTTTGAGAAACATACCTGCATTTTTCACATGGAGCGAAAGGTATAATAGGTTGTTGTGAAATTAACGTTAAGTCAGATGATACCTAAAAGGAGGAAAAAAGTACTTTCAACCCTTACCCACGTGTAAAGTTCTGTAGATTTGAAAAAATATACACACGTTTTGGTTTATTAATGAAATTAGGTTGGTGAAGTTACGCTAGTTAGGTAGTATCAATATGTCAGGATACTTACACAATCGTTTTTACAAGCAATTTGTCCCGTGTTCTGTTTGGTCATGGTCACCTTATTAGAAAGGGACAGACTACCAACGGGAGCTCTCTCACGCCGCCCGGTTTTTGCGCCATAGTGCACAGTCTAGTTTTAGGGTATAAGGTCTTTGGTCAGTACTGTCCGCTAAGTAAAGTTCACATTTTGAAAGGTTGAGATCAAGGCCAATGGAACGAAGTTCATTTTTTAAGAATTTAAGATCATTTAAGACAGTCTCTACATCCCCTCCCAAGGTTCCGTCATCAAGATACCAAACGTTAAATTTGGAATTTAGCTTTCGAATAATTGGATGAATTGCTAAACTAAAAATCACTGGCCCGAGGGGGTCACCTTGTTGGCAGCCAACTGCAGATTCCAAAACGTTGTCCCGATACAGTAATTTAGATGGGTGTCTATAACATTGCCAAAGGAAACTAAAAATTTGGGGTATTTCTTTTTTTAGTTTCTGCCAGCAAGGTATCCCTGTTAACTGAATAAAAAAATAGTTAAAAAAATAGTTATTTAAAATAGTTCCTTTTCTCATACAAGAGATTAATGTTGTTTTACACGCTTTATATTAGCTTCACTTGTATGTTAGTATGCTTGTTTGTAACCGACTCTTTATAGTGCGATTTCGACCCACTTTAAACGACCAGATTACATTCAAACTTTGCACAACTATCAAAGACCAATGACAGTGCAATAATTTCATAAATTTGTGCCATTATCCTTACCAGGGTTACCAGGACAGCAAAAAAACTGTCTTCTAAAATTACGCTGACATACGTCTCAAAATTCGAAACACCCTAAAAATTAGAAAATAAAATAGTTTAAAAAACAAAAAAAAAAACACGCTTCCATAGAAAACTAAACTAAAAACTAGAAAATAATGGCAAAAACTAAAAAACACGCTTCCATAGAAAACCAAACTAAAAAGTAGAAAATAATGGAAAAAAAGCGTAGGGTAGCTTGATATCAGTTAAGAATACCTCAAAAGCACCCAACGATTTTTTCCCATTATTTTCTACTTTTTAGTTTGGTTTTCTATGGAAACGTGTTTTTTAGTTTTTTTTTAAACAGTTTTTTATGTTCGTAGTTTAATTGATATTTTGTATTTTTCTAGACACGCGGTAGCGTGTCAAGCCAAGTTCAAGTAACAGAACTGGCGAGCAGCACCGCACAGTGGAACGAATGTATGGGAGCGGTTGGACGTAGACATGTCCGAAAAAAAAGAGTAAAATTATGCCAAACTAATGATGCCATCTTATTCGATTACTTAATGCCTTCATAACTTGTGGTGATGAATTTCTTCATAACTCCCATATTTCGGGAGTAATTTGAGAAAATGTGAAATTTTACTATGAAAATGAGTGTATCGAGCTCTCTCCCTCCTGATTCCGGGCTTGTTTCAAGTAGCGGTCTCTAATATCATAATGCTAATACTAAGAGCTATATTTAATACTAAGACACATAGTGCGCCAAATGTGCACTTTCTGGGATAAAGAGTGATGTTTATTTTATAACACAATTTTTTTTATTTTTTGTTTATTTTGTTGATTAAAACCGTTTTTCTAAAGGTTTACCTTATTACAATAACATTTTTGAGCAGCCAATTAGAGAAGATATAAGCTAATTAGGATATATAATTAGGGACTTAAGGTTTACATATAAAACTGATGCACTAATGATTACTGATAAGAACATTGCTATTATTTAATTACTAAATGGCTCTTAATACACTAATTTAGCATGCATCATTTACTAATTATCACAATAACTAATTACCTTGCAATATTTAACAAAGGATACCTGGGATACCTGGATTTTATATAAATAGGTCACTATTAGTAACTTTAAAATCAGTGTTGATTTACACCTCGTTGTATCCAAGCTAATCTCGCAATGTATTTTCCAAATTTTAATACAAATCTTGATATTCACGTTGCTTTATGCGCACGCGCACATAAAGATTTACGCGACTTTAACTATTTGTTCAGTGTTTTAAAAGATAACAGTTGTGTTCAGTTATGTGAAAGTGCTGAAACAAGTTTAAAAGACTGGTGTCGTCGATTTTGCTACCGCATTTATGCAAAATGGACACAGTCTGGAAGAAGCACAGATAAGTTTCGGAAGAAACATGAGATTTGGCTACAGGCTGCAATTCAATGGCCGGAATTACAGAATGAAAATATGGAACCTTCTACAGAAAATATAAGTGACGTCATCGAGCCCATAATTTCTCCTGCTAAATCTGATGCTTCAACTTGTACACATCCTAGTCCTCGTAAATCTTTTGAGGACCTTAGTCAAAATCAAAATCAAAAGTCATTTATTCAAACTAGGCTGAGAGTCAGCACTTTTTGAACGTCAAAGTTACAAAAGACAGTCCCCCCAAAACGCCCGCCCTTCGACACTTCCTAGTGCTTTAGCTGGGAAGAAGAAGTGGCGGAACAAACTCCCCAGCAGCACAGCTGTCTGTTAAGTTAGAAGAACTTGATTCTATACAATATCGTGTAAGTAATTAATATTATAAAACAAAACAAAACATACATTATTCGCCATATGTCAGCTAGCACACGCCAATATACGAACAAAACATTGAAAAGTAAACTCAAGCTGAAATAAATAATAAAACAAAATCGTAAACAGAACGTAAAACTTAAATAAAGCCTCCAGGCATAAAGGGCGTGCCCGCTTACATATTCAACGACGCAAAATGATACATATACATACATTGATGCATATTGCTAAGTTGAAGTTACAATAGTTAAACTAGGACCTCCGGAGTAAAAATAAAATAACAGTTAATACAAATAACAATAACAAAAACCATGGTCAGCAAGTCGACCAGTCACCACAAGCAGCACCCGTTCACGAGCATAACGCAAAGGTCAGCCATTACCCCCCTCGCCATATTTGAGGGAAGGTGGTAACCCGACCCCCGACGCTACCGCAAGCAGTGACATCTAAGGGAGCATGACGAACTTGCTGCCGGTTGGTCAGGCTAGAATATTATGAACAGCTGACGAGGTCGCTAGCTAACTACATGTTGCAATACAACTCATTTAAAATCACTGTAATGAGTAGATTATGTCCACAATAAGTGAAATTAAAAGAAAATAAAAAATAATTAACAAAATCAGTTAAATAAAAATAAAATAAAAAAAACAATTATATGAACTACCCATATAAACTGTCAGTAGGAAAGCTAATTCTGGATTGAAAGAACATAAACATTGTCTTGAGTTAATCACAGCGACCAACTATTCTTATCGTTTAAGTAGTCGTTGATAGAATAGTATGCCTTTGAACAAAGGTTGGATTTTACTTTAGCTTTAAACTCATTAAACTGCAAATCTAGCAAAGCAGAGGGAAGCTTGTTATAAAAGGTAATACCAAGACCAACAAAAGAATTATGAACCTTATGAAGCCGGTGAAAAGGAGCACGTAGTTTGTCCTTATTTCTAGTATTAATGTTATGAATATCACTGTTTTTAGTGTACAAGTGTATGTTTTGCCTAATATATAAGATGTTGGCGAAGATGAATTGTGATGCCACCGTAAGAATACCAATATCTTTAAATAAATCTCTCAGAGAAACTCTAGCACCTAGTTGGTAAATCGCTCGAACAGCTCGTTTTTGAAGAACAAAAATATTTTGAATGTCCGCGGCTTTGCCCCACAGCAGAATGCCGTAGGACATTATGCTATGAAAATAACTAAAATAGACTAATCGAGCTGTATCAACGTCCGTGTACTGTCTAACTTTCCTTACGGCGTAGGCGGCCGAACTGAGCCTTCCCGCTAGGCTTGATATATGTGATCCCCACTGAAGTTTGGCGTCTACTGTTATGCCCAGAAAAACTGCCGAGTGTACAGTATCAAGCACCTGATTATTTAAAACGACATTGGGTCCCAGATTCCTAACATTCGGTAAGGCGAACTTTATACATTTCGTTTTCTTAGCATTAAGAACTAGGTTATTTGTGGTAAACCAATCCGTAGCCATTGAGAGCGCACTGTTCACGTCGTCAAAATCTTTTCTATTCCTGTCTACTTTAAAGATAAGTGAGGTGTCATCAGCAAATAGTACAATGTCACAGATATTCTTTAAATAGAATGGTAAGTCATTAATGTACACTAAGAATAAGAATGGACCCAGTATTGAGCCTTGAGGTACACCTAACTGAACTAGTAGCCCGGAAGATTTTACACCATTGACATCTACACATTGGTGCCTATTTTGTAAATAAGAACTTATGACATTGAGAGCTTCGTTTTGAACACCGTAATGACGTAGTTTACGCAAAAGTGTGTCATGGTGAACGCAATCAAAAGCTTTGGAGAGATCACAGAAAACTCCGATAGCATTTTGCGAGTTCTCCCATGCGTTGAATATGTGTTTCAGCAGAGCAACACCCGCATCTGTTGTCGAACGACCTTTTGTAAAGCCATATTGCTCACTATGAAGGAGGCTATTTAAATTAAAATGTCTTAGCAACTGCTTGAGTATTAACTTTTCAAATATTTTACTAAATGCAGGTAAGATAGAAATGGGCCTAAAATTGCCAACGTTATTTTTATTACCTGTTTTAAATAATGGTATGACTTTACTACTCTTCATGAGGTCAGGAAAAGATCCCGAATCAACACATTTATTAAAAGTTACAGCTAGATAGGGGGCTACGATGTCTATTATATTACTTAACAGTTTAATGGAGATGCCCCAGTAATCTCCAGTGTTTTTTGACTTAAGTGTATTAAAAATATTAACCACGTCACGAGGCGTTACATGTTCGAAACTAAATAAGCGACTACATCTGGGCACACTATTATGCAAAAGGTTTTCAGCTTTAGACGGGGACGAATTTAAGGAGCAAGTCGTAGTTATAGGTATGTTGGCAAAAAACTCATTAAATGCCTCAGCTACATCGGCAGCTTTATTAACCAATTTGTTGTTAATCATAATCTCCAGTTGTTTTTCCTGTTTAACCGATTTACCCGTTTCATTGTTAATGATTTTCCAAGTGGTTTTTATTTTATTGTTTGAATTTTTAATTTGATCGCTTAAAAATTTAGATTTAGCGAAAGCACAGATTTTTTTAAATAACTTTGAATAATTTCTGATATACTCTAGAAAAGGAGTATCAAATATATATTTTTTTAAACCATATAACTCGTATAGTCTCGCTCTACTTTTATAAATACCTGGAGTAGCCCATTGGTTGAAGCTAACAGAGGTGCTATTAATGTCAATAGTTTTGGTCTTGAAAGTAGATTGGTATTCTTTTTGCACAATATCAAAAAGGGCTCCATAGATTTCATTAGGAGTCTCGTGTTCTACTATAGATGGAGTAATCCTATGAGCAATATTATTTTTAAATTTGTTGCAACGACTAACTGTATAGGGCCTACATTCTATTTTATGCGGCTTTTTTAGTAATGGCAAAGGGAAGCTGGCTAATAATCCACAGTGGTCAGACGTTAAGTCACTTAACACTAACTTATTATTGGCATCACAATCACTAAATATATTATCAAGACAAGTCGAAGACGATGCCGTGATCCTAGTAGGTTCGAAAAACAAGTTTATTAAATTAAATGACTTAAACAGATTGAGCAGTCTAATACTTAATGGAGTAACATCTAAAATATTGATATTAAAATCTCCACATAAAATTATACATTTATTAATTGATTTTAATTTGTTGAGTGAGTCCTCCATGACCGACTCGAAACGAATAAAATCCCCAGAGGGTGGACGATAAACGCATATTATGACGTAACGCTCTAGTTCAACACAAGACAACTCAATAGTGCGCTCGATGGAAAGATTAACTAAATCTAAACGTTGTTTACATTTCAACTTGTTTGAAACAAGAACTAATGATCCACCGCGTATAGCACTTTTTCTCACAAATGCACTTTGCACAGTAAAAAAATCATCATTCATAAACACTATTTCATGTTCTTTCAACCAGTGTTCAGTCAAACATAATACCTGAACATCATGGTTTTCTATAAATAAACTTAACTCTAGTTCTTTGCCGGACAAACCCTGCATATTTTGATGAACAACATTCAACATATGCGGCTTACCTGTTGTCGCACCTAATAGTTTAAACTACTAGGTGTATCAAAAGTGGTGCTAGAACCACTACTAACAGTAATCGCTGGTACCCTACAAGTACCAGTGTCACGGTGTAAATTGTATGCTAAAAGATTAGCAATTTGTCTCCTACACCTAGGTGGCAAATACGTAGTATAATTTGTTAATTTGTAATCAGTAATAAATTGATTACAATCAAAATATAAAATAGCGTCACTGTGACAACTAGTCCTATTATAAATTAACATATTTAAATTATAAATGTGCCTGTTTTGCTCCTCAGACAAGTATTGAGAATAAGGAAAGGCACAGAAAATAAATTTACAGTGATTGGTCTCATTGAGATGTAACATCAAATGGACACATTGAATTATTTCTTTTTTTCTAACATTTAAACTATCCCCATATAATAATATTACTGTAGAACCAGGGTTTATTTTTGACAATTTAATTTTACTTAATAATTGGCTAATACTGGCACCAGGTGAACAATTATTAATTACATACTGTTGTGAACACTGATTAAATATGCTACCATAACCTTGACCAAATTTGTCAGAAAAAATATAGGTTGTGTTAATATGGCTATTATCATCAGAAATACGGCTATTTACTGGCTGAGTTGCTGAGGGTGTGGGTGTATCAAGTTGAGGCTGAGGTGCAGCGGAGCAAGTGCAGCTAAAACAGAGGTTATTTGTCAGAGACTCATACCTCTCTGCATTGCACTTGACCAGGTCTGCCAACTCACAGGCTTCCTGCATGCGCTTACTCAGGTCTTGTTGAGTAGCCTCATATTTACTAAAGATATCCTTTAGTGCAAATTCCCTAACAAACAATTCATCCCGAAGGTGCTGAGTGTCCGTATCATACAAAGTAGTACATAATTTCAAATCACTATAACACTTCTTCAATTCTTGTATTAAATTTAGATTTTTTTGCCTAAGTTTTGTGTTTAATTTATTTACTTTTTGGCATTTCAATAACCGGCAAAGAAGAAGACGCACTGAAGATAGTCTTTCATGCAGCAGTAGCAGCGCTGAAATTATGTTTTCGGCCGAAAGGGCGCTTCAAAAGGCAGGACAAAGCGATACAGCTTATGTTATGAAATACTTGACGGAGAATCCAGAAGAGGCCTCAAAAATCAAAGCCTTCATTGAAGGTAAATCAATTCAGGTACGGGAAATATCCCCTTTGAAGGCATTGGCTCTTTATGTATCGATGAACTTATCGAAATGGCGCTATAACACTCTTCGGGATTTCAACACTCAAGAAGGAGCTCTTCAATACCCGAGTTACTACATGTTGGTTAAAGAAAAAATTAAGTGCTATCCGGCCAAAGAAGATCTCACAGTTACAGAGAGCTCTGCAAAAATCAAATTACAAGCCTTGATGGATTTAACCTCAAGAAGACTTATTAGGTCGTTAGAAACCCCTGTTGATCCCAATCAACAGCTCGTATTGACCAGCAAATGGGGTTTTGACGGATCATCTAGCCAAAGCATTTATCATCAAAGGACGAGTGAAGATGAGCAAATCGATCTTGCTAGTAATTTTATGATTAGTCTTGTACCACTGCGGCTCGTCTCAAAAGGTGTAACAATTTGGGAAAACGAGCGACCATCTTCCACTTCATTTTGCCGGCCAATATTGTTTAAGTTTATAAAGGAAACCAAAGAAAATGTGCAGAGAGAGATGGCTGAAATCGAAGCAGAGATTGAAGCCTTAACTCCATCCACCATCACTGATGGAATTAGTGTCAAACACCAACTGCTGTTGACAATGATTGATGGTAAAATTCATTCCATTATATCCAATACAGCAGCTTCAGTGTGTGACATATGCAAGGCTTGTCCTAAAGAAATGAATAATTTAGAGTTAATCAAAGATAAACACGCAAACGAGGACATGTATAAATATAGCTTAAGCACCCTTCACGCTTGGATTCGCTCAATGGAATGCTTATTACACATTTCCTACAAATTAGACATAAAATCATGGCAAGTAAGGGGTGATATAGCAAAAAGGCAAGTTGATGACAGGAAGAAAAGAGTTCAAGAGGCTGTAAGAAGAGAAACGGGCTTACTTCTCGATGTTGTGAAACAAGGCAGTGGATCCACCAACAATGGCAACTCGGCAAGGAGATTTTTTGAAAACTACACTAAATCTGCTGAACTGACCGGAATAGATGCTATGCTTTTAAGAAAAATCTGTGTGATCTTGCAGTGTATTTCATCAGGAGAGAAGATCAACGTAACTAAATTCCGAGAGTTCTGCTTTGATACTGCTAAGCTTTACGTGGAGTTATACCCATGGTATTATATGCCTTCTTCACTTCATAAAATTTTAATGCATGGGCCAGACATAGTTCAGAACATGTCAATTGTGCCCATTGGTTTTCTATCCGAAGAGGCATCTGAGGCTAGAAATAAAGATTTTAGAAAATATAGAGAGGGGCATTCTCGAAAGCATAGCAGTATCTCATGCAATGAAGATATTATGCACAATCTTTTACTGTCTTCTGATCCACTTGTTACAAGTATCCGTCCAAAAGGAAATAAGTTTGTAAAAAAATCTTCTTTTAAGGAATTTTATGAGCTTACGGATTCTGAGAAAAGTGATATCGAATTTGTTAACATAAATGATTTAGCGGACATCGATTCTGAATTTGAATTAATTGATGATGATGATGATGACGAAGATAATTAAATGATGTTATTGTTTTAAAATGTGTAACTTAGTAAATTAGAGCTTACATCTTAATTATTTATTGTACTTTTAATGAAACTAGGTAATTTATTATCAACTTACTTAAAAGTCATACTCTCATCAGTTCTTGTGAATATTTTTGTTAATATATATTTCTGTATATATATAATATATTTATAGACCTCTTAATAAGTCTGTCTGCGGTTTAAAGTAAATACAAATGGGGAAAAAACGTTTTTTTTTTTAAATTTTCATTTCCTTTTATCCCAGAAAGTGCACATTTGGCGCACTATGTGTCTTAGTATTAAATATAGCTCTTAGTAATAGCATTACGATATTAGAGACCGCTACTTGAAACAAGCCCGGAATCAGGAGGGAGAGAGCTCGATACACTCATTTTCATAGTAAAATTTCACATTTTCTCAAATTACTCCCGAAATATGGGAGTTATGAAGAAATTCATCACCACAATTTATGAAGGCATTAAGTAATCGAATAAGATGGCATCATTAGTTTGTCATAATTTTACTCTTATTTTTCGGACATGTCTACGTCCAACCGCTCCCATACATTCGTTCCACTGCACCGTGTGTATCTAGACATCTAGACACGCGGTAGCGTGTTTTTGTACATAAATTATTATTAGGTACTTATTTATAACAAAATTAATACCAAATGGTTTTTGTAATAAGTGTTCCTAATAGAATCAATTTAGTGAAAAATTATAATAAAATGATAAAAATTTACTTAATTACGTATCTGCATGCCAAATTTGAACTTTATAGATCATCTGGAACTGGGTTAGAGTTTTGATCTATAGGTCAGTCAGTGATAAAAATGACGATTTTTGGACGTTAATATCCTAAATAATCGTTTGAGATGTGTTTATGAAAGAAGCACATATGTATCTCGCAAGTCTCACTATATGAGCCAAAGGAGAATGATGGACAAACCGACAAAGATGGTCAATATTTCATAAAAAAGGAAAATTATTATAGAATTTGATTGTATAATTAGTTTTCTATTAGAAGTACACCAACAAAAGTTATAGTTCTTTATAGTTGACCACTAAATACTTCTGATTTTAACAATAACATGAAATTAACAAATTATTAATTCAATTAATGACTTTTAGCACATGCATCATATATATATACTAGCTTCTGCCCGCGGCTTCGCCCGCGTGGATGTCATAAAATATCTCACAGGAACGTATTACCAGGATTAAAAGTACCCTTTGTGTTTATCCAGGTAAACAATGGCTGCTTGCTTTGTGTTATCCAAGGAGCAGCCTTCGGATTGATAAATGATTGTTGTAGGATAAATATTGCTTAAACATAACAATATTGACGGAATATATAACGGAACGCCAAAATACCTACTTGCATGCCAAATTTGAAGGCAACTTTAAAGTGAAAATATAAGTTCTGTTTATTCCCTGGGAATTTCGAAAGAAATTGTTACTTAAATTATTAAAATGACGATTTTACTTACATTGCTGTTCACAGGGGTTAAAGACTATTTATTATTTAGTTTATACTTAAAGTATCTCTTTATATACTACTCTAGAGGAGAACCTCTAGGTAGAAACCTTCAGGTGCTAATACAACCGGCCTGCTAGATGAGCTCACTCTCGAGCAGGCAACGTAAACCTGGCCGTGCGAGAAGCAGTCCCCTCTAAGATGATATCCCGCTGTTTTAAGTGACTGTCCCCGAGACTTATTAATCGTCATTGCGAAACATACCATAAGGGGGCTGCAGCCTTTTAAACTCAAATGGGTACTCCGACGGTATTAGTGGTATCTGCGGTATATAGTACACCAATTCACCTTGAGCACAGCCAGTAAATACAATGGCGGAGCCTCTACACGTATTGATGTAAGGTTTTCTCACGTGACCTGGTCCCATTGCACAACTTGGCCGGATTGAGATTTCGTGGTAGCATTGCTGAAGCACCCACTTTGAGGATAAGTGTGTGAGACGGGGACCAGATGGGTTGAATAAATTTAAGAGCTCCATAGAATAGTGTATAGCATCATCTTTATGAATTCGACACGTATGCATGTAATATAATTACAACAGATTTTCATCTCCTGGTAGACGGGCGCATGGCGCCCGTCTACCAGGAGATGAGGATGAGGAGATGAGGAGATGAGGAGATAGGTAACGCGTAGGATATTCGAAGCCCTATTTGACTCAGTAAAGGAATGATTTTGGAAAAACTGTGATACACGTATCTCATAATTATACTTGAAGAGTATGTGTACCAATTTTTGTGTCAATCGAACCAGAGAATAAAAGTTTCATAGAAACTTTGTACGCTGCCAGACTAGGCCCACATAAGGTTTTAAATGCGCAGTGGAAGTGTGATAACCTTGGGCTCTAGAGACAAGAGTGGCTAGCGTACTGTCCGCCGTACGCGGAGCAGACAATACAAGTGAACAATTACAAATACAACAAAAGCACTTACCTCATGGTTGAAGGACACTGCTCTGGTGCCAACCTGGAGTTCTGTATGTAAGTGAGTGTATCTGTATTGTGTGGTGACGTTACGAGTATTCTTCAGGTTAGATTCCGCTTCCAATTAGGCCGGAGGAGGTCACAGCATGCGGTCTTCAAATCACTCATTCACAATAGCGTCACTTTGGTTTGACCTTCAAACTATTTATACGTGGTATTTCCAACAAATGAACCCGTGATATTACACCAAGATAGGGGTTATTCACTCAAACAACTGGGTCATGGTCCATTGTCCACCAAAAACGACCGGTTAAGAGATTGATTTCAACAAAAGCGTCGCGGAACTCCACAAGCGACCCACGCTTCTTTTAGCGGCAAAACAAGAGAACTGTCAAGTGTCAACGTCAAAAAATGACAAGTCAGATGTCACTTCGTTACACGCGCATTCCATTAGGCGCACAGATAATAAACGGTACGCAACATCTACCCCCCCCGGACGGGCCTTCCCGTCCGCTAATCACTTGGCAATCCCGACAAGGTTGCGTTTTATCAGTCCACCTGACGCGCTGCTGGAGGATGTGCAAATACTCCAAGCTCAAACGCTTCCAAAACTCTGAGCGAGCTGCTGCACCAACTGAAACCGCGATAGCCAATTTTGGCTCACATCGACAAAAGGGTGCTCCGGCAGGGCGACAAGTGGCTGTCCAATCAAAAAATGGCCCGGGGTCAGGGCCTCCAAGACGTTCGGGTCCGAAGACAGCGGGCACAATGGACGCGAGTTCAACACAGCTTCAATGCGGCAAAATACCGTAGCTAACTCTTTAAAGGTGAGAACGGTGTCTCCCAACAATCTGCGCCAGAGTCCCTAACCGCCCTCACCGCGGCCCCAAAATAACCCCCCAATGGGGGCAGGCTGGCGGGTCAAAACAATAACAAACAACAAAACAACCAAACAACAATAACAACAACAACCAAATGGCCCTCCTTAGGCAACAAAAGGGGGTGACGGGCCCCATAAGGAAGGCTAGAGTGCCTCAACCGTCAACAACCAAACAACAAAAGACCCGTATGGTCCAAAAGGGGGTCAACTTAATAACGGCTCCCGACAATTTCCAAAACTCTCGCTGCAGAATGGCCAACAGCGCATTGCAACCGGCATGCGAGTTCATAATGTGACGATCAGTCACCAACAATTCAACAACAGAAAAACAATCCAACAATTTGTCGAGGGAGCCAAATCGACTCAACAAACTCAGGGTCCTTTGTTCCAACAGCGAGCACCTTGAGCCCGGGCAAAGGACCCGACATCAAGACTGGCGATCGAGGCCAATCATCCTCGGGGTGAGTCAGCCAGTCTGGACCCCACCATAGGGGGTGAGCAATCAAGCGGGGTGCCATGCACCCACGTGAGGCCACGGCACCTGGGTTCAAATCTCCAGGCACGTGCCTCCAAATCAAAGGCGTTTCAAATTTTTGAATCTGGGACACTCGGTTCGCAACAAAGACCTCCAAAGAGTGGACGGACGTCTTCAACCAACACAAAACAATATGACTGTCCGTCCAGGCGTAAGAAGCCCGAATGTCCATAGTTCCACCCAAAGTGTGAGCAACGTGGTTCAATAAACGCACAAGACGCGCCGCCCCTGACAATTCAACTTAGGGTTGGTCAGTGCCGTCCGGAGGGGGGCCACCTTGCTCCAAGGCCAGTGACAAATTCACCTGGCCTGTTGCGCAGACGGTGCGCAGACAAACAACAGCTGCATATCCGTGCGAAGACGCATCACAAACAATGGTAGCAGTGTAGCTCCCAGGGGGGAGGATAGCGCGGGGTAACACGACCTCGTTGACTGCAGGGAGTGCGGATACAAATTGGAGCCACTCTTCCAACAGGGTTTCCCAAATTGGCTCGGGCCCAGCCAAGTCCCGCAGTCCAAAGGCGCTCAAGAAAACAATTTTGCCCAAAACAATACAAACAAACAACAAAACAATAGACAAAAGGCAACCCTGGGCTCCCATGTCCAAAATGACACGGACCACAACAGAGTCCCCCGTGGGCCCCCAGACCCGACCGATGCCGTTGGCAACAAAACCGTGTCGATCTGAGGGGTACCTTAGCGGGGCAGGCGCCAATGTCCTAACAATGTCTGGGCGGCGACCGATCGCCACACCCAGACCCAAGTCTTTCCCGACGAGGATGGAGTTCAAACTCCTCGTCCGCGCGGTGTCCCGAGCCACGCGCCATCGCTGGAAGGGCATATCCCACCGGATGCCCGAATGGCGGGGGGCGTGACTCCAACCGGGGACGTTCCGCCAATGGAGGGGAGGGAAGGCGGTGCTGGTCTGGCCAGCGGTGCCTAGCAACAATTGCGTAATCGCCTTTACGCGGGGAGACCAAATGGCTGTCGCGCGGCTCCCGATCAACTTGCGCGGGGGGTGGAGTGCGGCGCTCAAAATTGCGGGCCTCTCCCCGGTTCTGAACCGGCGAGGCAGAAGCCCGGTGACCAACTCCATGGTACCCCCCCGTACGCGAACCTTCATCAGAGGCTGGTCTGCCAGCGTGGTTCGCGTTAGCGCACAATATGTCCAAATGGGACCCCCCACAAATTCTACAAGGGCGGGGGTTGGGGCAGTCCCGATGGAAGTGAGCCCCCAAACAAGAGAAGCACAGGCGGCGTGCATTGGCAATTCGGCGGCGGGCACTCACGTGCAACTTCAAAAAGGCCGCGCAAGTTGCCATGCCATGCCCCGTGTCCCTACAAAACTCACAACCAGGACGACTCTGGGTGCCAGCAAAACGAGCGGCGGGGCGACCATCAACAGGCCCGCGAGCCCTAATCCGTCCCTGGTCTCGTGGCCGGGAAGACGGCTGGCATGACTCAGTGGCAACGCCAGTGTTGTCCACAAACCGACACTCATCCTCCAAAAATTGGACGAGGTCATCAAATGGGGGGAGATGTGTGACACTATCCCCACCATACTTTTGCTCGAAACGAGTCCTCAAATCGGCAGGAAGCCGTTGCAGCACAACGTGCACCAAAAGGTAAGACCATTGGTCCACCGGCAAGTCCAATTGCTTTAAAGCGTTGGTCGCTGCCACCAACGGGTTCAACAGGTCAGTACGCAATGCTGACAATCCAGTAATGACCGGTAACCCCAAAATCAATCCAATATGAACGTCAGTCAAACAACGTTTATTTTGGTACCGCCGGGTGAGTAACTCCACAGCGGTAGGGTAGGCTGAGTCAGTCAAAGACAGATGCTGCACCAAGGCTCGGGCCTCACCTTCCAAGACAGACAACAAATAGGCCAACTTTTGGGCGGGTCTGAGGTCCGAGCGTGCATCAACCAAACTTTCAAACAGGTTTTGGAAACTTAACCACTGGTCCAAGTGACCGTTAAAGTGTGGCAGTTCCAAGGTAGGCAGTCTACTCAATAGTCCGGGACCTGAAACAACCGAGGTCTCCGGTTTGACCTGGACAGGTGTCCGGCTCTCCAATATTTCCCGAGCACGTTGACCAATGACATCCCCCAGGTCCAAGATCTGGTCGTAGTCAGCAAGGACCTTGTCACGTGCTGCTTGGTCCAGCACTTCCAAATCCACTTCACAAATGTACTGGTTGTAGCGGGTGAGCAGAGCATCAACGTTGCCGAGTCTCAAGTTCAACTGCTCGAACCGAGCAAGAGTGATCCCCTCAAGATCCTGGCGCTCAGCGGTCGCTGCAGCTGAAGCGAACCACCGCAGCTGTGTGGTCAATCCACTGATTGCCTCTCTCACCGCTTTGTATGCCATTGCACAAACAATACAATTCAATATACCAAACAAAATAATTAAGTAACAAAGTTCAAACAATATATTACAAAATAACTACAATCAAACTACCAAACTGACTAATCAGCAACTCAAGAAATAACATTAAATTGGTTTCAATTCAATTCAACAATAAACTTTTATTTTAATTCAAAATCAATATCAACGTTCAAAATTCTATATCATATTCAATTCAAATATTCAAATTCTAATCCAATTCCAAATGTTAAGTTCACAAACCACTGTGTCAAAGGTACAACAATAATAAACCTTTATTCCAACTCAAAACAATGGTAATACTCTAAAATGCCAATAATTTTTCAAATATTAATTTTCACAAATAACCATATCAATGGTACAAACTCAATATTTTAATGTCTTCCTGACATTCAATACAACAGAGGTCAAATAACAACAACAAGAGGTTATAGCATAGCTCAATCTAACCAACTCTGAAGCATATATGCAAACCTGGTTGACCCCCGGCAATATGAGTTACTCGACTCAATAAATTCCAAATTATTTCAAACAAACAATTAATTACCAATAACAAATATTTACAGCGAATTACTACTTCCCTTATAGAGACTGCCAAGTAATTAGCCTACTGTAAAATTACCAATTTGGTGGTTTTGTAGGTTAAAACCACGCCTCTGCATATCAAAATGTACGCTGCCAGACTAGGCCCACATAAGGTTTTAAATGCGCAGTGGAAGTGTGATAACCTTGGGCTCTAGAGACAAGAGTGGCTAGCGTACTGTCCGCCGTACGCGGAGCAGACAATACAAGTGAACAATTACAAATACAACAAAAGCACTTACCTCATGGTTGAAGGACACTGCTCTGGTGCCAACCTGGAGTTCTGTATGTAAGTGAGTGTATCTGTATTGTGTGGTGACGTTACGAGTATTCTTCAGGTTAGATTCCGCTTCCAATTAGGCCGGAGGAGGTCACAGCATGCGGTCTTCAAATCACTCATTCACAATAGCGTCACTTTGGTTTGACCTTCAAACTATTTATACGTGGTATTTCCAACAAATGAACCCGTGATATTACACCAAGATAGGGGTTATTCACTCAAACAACTGGGTCATGGTCCATTGTCCACCAAAAACGACCGGTTAAGAGATTGATTTCAACAAAAGCGTCGCGGAACTCCACAAGCGACCCACGCTTCTTTTAGCGGCAAAACAAGAGAACTGTCAAGTGTCAACGTCAAAAAATGACAAGTCAGATGTCACTTCGTTACACGCGCATTCCATTAGGCGCACAGATAATAAACGGTACGCAACAAACTTCAACCCTCCATTTCATCCCCTTAGGGGTAGAATTTATAAAAACCCTTTATTAGTGGATACCTACTCTTAACAAAGAACACACCCTCCAAATTTCATGCCTCTACGTCCAGCGGTTTAGGCTGTGCGTTGATATATCAGTCAGTCAGTCAGTCAGTCAGTCACTCAGGACTTTGAATTTTATATATATAGATAGATTGAGAGGTAGTGTGAGCGCGGATGTTCGTTTCTGAAAAAAAGAATGCCGCGGGCAGAAGCTATACAAAATAAACCAATGAAATAAACACAGGCAATAAAAATCTGTTGTAATTATATTACATGCATACGTGTCGAATTCATAAAGATGATGCTATACACTATTCTATGGAGCTCTTAAATTTATTCAACCCATCTGGTCCCCGTCTCACACACTTATCCTCAAAGTGAGTGCTTCAGCAATGCCACCACGAAATCTCAATCCGGCCAAGTTGTGCAATGGGACCAGGTCACGTGTGAAAACCTCACATCAATACGTGGTAGAGGCTCCGCCATTGTATTTACTGGCTGTGCTCAAGGTGAATCAGTGTACTATATACAGCAGATACCACTTATACCGTCGGGTACCCATTTGAGTTTAAAAGGCTGTAGTCCCCTTATGGTATTTTTCGCAATGACGATTAATAAGTCTCGGGGGCAGTCACTTAAAACAGCGGGATATCATCTTAGAGGGGACTGCTTCTCGCACGGCCAGGTTTACGTTGCCTGCTCGAGAGTGAGCTCATCTAGCAGGCCGGTTGTATTAGCACCTGAAGGTAGAACCTCTAGAGTAGTATATAAAGAGATACTTTAAGTATAAACTAAATAATAAATAGTCTTTAACCCCTGTGAACAGCAATGTAAGTAAAACCGTCATTTGAATAATTTAAGTAACAATTTTTTTCGAAATTCCCAGGGAATAAACAGAACTTATATTTTCACTTTAAAGTTGCCTTCAAATTTGGCATGCAAGTAGGTATTTTGGCGTTCCGTTTTATATTCCGTCAATATTGTTATGTTTAAGCAATATTTATCCTACAACAATCATTTATCAATCCGAAGGCTGCTCCTTGGATAACACAAAGCAAGCAGTGCAATAACCCATTGTTTACCTGGATAAACACAAAGGGTACTTTTAATCCTGGTAATACGTTCCTGTGGGATATTTTACGACATCCACGCGGGCGAAGCCGCGGGCAGAAGCTAGATTAATATACAAACTGACAATATCCCAAACAAATAGGACGAAGTTCTTCGTAAAACTCAACTAATCTCTGGGACTCTGGGATGAGAGTAGTATAGTTTTAATAGAAATTAAAGCGGGTGTGAAAAGATTTATTTTGGATAATAAACAATTAATATTGTTTAAAACGAAATACTATGCCTACCGCAGTATTTCTTTGTAAACAATATTTTTTTTTACTTCAGGTGCTAGAATCACCAGGCTGCTGGTCTGCACCAGACCGTGTGAAAAGTAGTTCTCCCTTAAGTCTACCCTGTTTAATTAAGTGTTTGGCCTTGAGATTTATTTATGGTTATGTCAAAGCAGACTTTGAGGGGAAACTGCACTCTTTTGAACTCGAAGGGGTAGTTCAATGGCGTTAGAGGAATCCTCGAAATAAACACAGACTCCTCTCTGGAACAACCTGTCAGTATAGTTGCCTCAATAACATTTCGTTGCAATATATTCACTCAGGTTTAAATTACGCAGCAACATAACTGGGACGCCAACTCTAAATTTTAATATGTGAGTTGGGAGACCGGGAGGCTTCAATGTGTTAAAAAACTCAACCGGGTAATGAATGGCGTCATCGCGGTTTATCACTCGAGTCCACTGATTTATAATGATTTTCAACTCCATCGAACGATCTGAAGAGAATTTCATTGATGATTGTGGCTTGGTCGTTATGTTTTACTTTAATGTGTAAACTAAAGTCGCATTATTACTCACTGAACGTACAGATGTATGTGCCCAATTAGGTTTTACTTATAAAATTGCATAGGTATCTATTTAACAATAGTCATTGTAGTTATTTAATTTTATTGAATACAGAAACAAACGCGTTTTTTTACATGTGCTTACTTATTACTTGCAAATATTAGTTCATGTTAATATCAGTTACTTAATTGATACATCCCCGTTACCTTGGTTGAGATTGGACACCGGTGACGACAATGCGCTCCCCGGGCTGCCCCGCATGCCATGCGCCCGTCTACCAGGATAGGTAACGCGTAGGATATTCGAAGTCCTATTTGACTCAGTAAAGGAATGATTTTGGAAAAACTGTGATACACTTGTCACATAATTATACTTGAATAGTATGTGTACCAATTTTTGTGTCAATCGACCCAGAGAATAAAAAGTTTCATAGAAACTTCAACCCCCCATTTCATCCCCTTATGGGTAGAATTTCTAAAAACCCTTTCTAAGTGGATACCTACTCTTCACAAAGAACACACCCTCCAAATTTCATGTCTCTACGACCTGCGGTTTAGGCTGTGCGTTGATATATCAGTCAGTCAGTCAGTCAGTCAGTCACTCAGGACTTTGAATTTTATATATATAGATTTATAGTAAGAATATACATTTAACATACCTATATGATTTTAGAATACTTAGATATTAGGAAAAAAAACCAAATGTATACTTTTTACAAATGACACGCGGGAGAAGTGAGAAGTCAAACTTTTTGACAATGACAAAAGTTGTTTTACGTCAAGTGTTGTCAGCACTATAATAACATTATTAGGAATAAATTATTCTAGACGGTATCGATAATCGAATTAAATTATTTTTAATTATTATATAACTATAAAATGTAACCTAAAAAATATAAATAAACGCTATTTATTATTATAAGAATTACGAGGTACGACGTAAGTAGGTAGGTATAGGGAATTTTGTATCGGTAAGGTGGATTTCGTGGGTACTGATATTGCTTAGAACAACGAAAAATTCAATGTTTGCAAACTTCTATTTGAGCTAGACGCACGGGCGAGGTGTCGGAAGACGCGTCTCTACGCGAGCCAGCTTACTACTGCGTTACTTTAGTTTTCAGAGAAGGAAAATCGAAAATTATGATCCAAAAACGTGATTTTTCACGGAAAATTTTGAAAAAACCTCTAATAACTCCACCGAACAAGACTCCAGCTCACGGAACGCTCGCCAGAATACAGGTAAGGCAGGTAAGTTGCTATTTAAACTAATAAAAACAGGGTTCACAGTAAGAATTTTGAGATAAAAATAAAAATGTGGTTCAGTACAAAAATGTTATGAATTTTTCTAAGTTAATGGCAAAAAATGAAAATTTTTTCGCGTTTTGTCAATTCTTTCAGTCAAAATAGTCTAAAGGTACCTAAATACAAGCGATTCAGCTGAAAACAGCTTCGAGATGCGACACCTGGTTGCAAAGATATTTCGGGTTAGGTTAGGTTAGGTTTTTTTTTTTTGGTTTGGCAGGAGTGGGAAATCCTCATGGACACCCAGACTGTCTCACGTGTGACACAGTCTGGGTAGTGCCGGACTCTTACCGGCTAAAATCACACTCCTGCCTTTGCTCACTGTCTCCCTGACATGATCAGAGACCTTGTTTAGGCTATGCAGTTGACCTTGTTTAGGTTATGCGTGTCAAGCCAAGTTCAAGTAACAGAACTGGTGAGCAGCACCGTGTGCAAAAGGTCTTTTTTTTTTTTTTTCAGTATGGGAAATTATCAAATGACTTCTCCCGCTCTGGGCGGAGCGGGAGGGCGTGTCAGACTTTTACTGACTAAAACCCACCCGTGTTCCATCAGTTGCCCGTGTGCCAGGGTCACGGTATCTCTTTCGAACAATCACGCGACCCCGGCAGGCATCGGTCCTAGTAGACCCCTACACTGCTGCTGACATCTCTTTGAGGCGCGCGTGGAACACTGCGCGCCGTCGACCCGAGCTTGGTCCTTACCGGGCGGCGAGCTACCCATTGCTCGCCACCCGCAAGCTCGCGCCTACGGTGGCCGGGGTGTAATAGGTCTGACTTGGCTAGTTTTCATATACAAATTATATTATAGCCTTCGCAAGTTCTAAACTTGTTACTTGTCGGTTCTTATTTTATTATTCCAAAAATTCGCCTTGCTGGTAGAAACTAGCCATCGAACATAATAATTCGTATATGAGGATTAGCCAAGTCAGACCTTAGGCTACAATATATTATCCTAAGTTATAAGAAGAAATGATATTTTCTGTAAGGTTGAACTTTTAATCCTATTCACTAACCTGACAGTTCAATGCAAAATAATGATACCATTCTAAAACTAAGTGTCGGGGTAGTGAACGATTTCGCATAAAGAATGAATGATAAAAATGTTTTAAATTAAATAAAACTTTAAAAAATCGTTTTTAGGTGTGGATTATAAGAATAATTAATAATTTTTAATAACAGTTATTTCCTTTTTTTATTTTCTTCTGATAGAAACAAAACTAAATATAAAAATCATGTCATTTTGCTTATTTTCTTACTATAGTCATTTTATTTCCTCTGACAGCCATAGACTACATATACAACATTATTTTTAGTATATGCGAAACCTGAATATAGTTGGTTCAGAATCAGTAACTGAATCGATTCCAATAATTTTTACACCATGTTATATTTTGTCCCAAAAATATTTAATTACGCTTAAAAGTTAGTATCCGCAATCATCTGTTTGCACACGGGTCACGAGTTCACGACAGGTCATAGCGCGGGCTAGGCGGCGTGTACGCACTGATCCGGGGCGGCGACGGCGCTCCCCTCAGTCACCCGAATGCCATCGATCAATGCATACGTATCGCGAGCGCGCGCCCGCCGTGAGCCCTGGCTAAAGTGTTTTGTTTAGATTTTAAAATTATCATGTCTCTCTCGTACTCAAACGTCCGTACACTCGCTGTTTGTGGTGGTGTGGCAGTGCGTCAGTGCTTATGAGAAAGACGGGCCCTTTTTTAACAGTTGCTTCAGTTTGTTTGAGTGAATAGTGATTACGCCAATTAATGTAGATAGTGATGATTAACATTTTTAAACACGCAAAAATAGTCAAGGGTACAAATTTATTATTTGTTTACAGCCTGCTGTGGTTCAGTAATGCGATGTTTAACAATTTTCATCCATTTTGAACTTTAAGTTGTTGACATAAGGTGCAACAAATGGCATTGATTACATTTTTCCACTTACTACTGCATTTACGAATAAATTACATAATAATATCTACCTACACTTGACCATTACGACAGTCCAAAGCCTGCAAGCGTGATGGAAAATGTTTATCACCAACTAATACATAAACAATCACTGTGGCAAATTATTATCAATGAGTGAGAGTGAGAGCCGCGCGCGCGGCTGGCGTGGTGCCGTCCGGTAGGCTGCATATGTTTTTGCGAGGACAATCAGGTACCGTAACAAGCTTATAACTTTGTGATTATTAATGATACAGTTTTGAAATTTTTTTCATAGATTCTTTACATAAAAATACTAGACCCGTGTTTCGGGTTTCGCATAAACAAAAACTAATGTTGTATATCGATATAGTAAACATCTTGTTTTAAGACGAGATATTAAATTTAAATTACAAAGTTTGCATGTAAGTATATACATTATTTCAAGTTCATTCAATTTCATTCATTCTTGCACCACCTCACTATCTTTTTTTTGTCAAAACAAGTCAAAGTTTTTTTTGTCAAATTAAAAGTCCAACCTTAGTTACAAATAAATTTAAGGACTGACCATTGCACTTGGCACCCATTTAGATCTCACTGCTTTTGTCGTTGAAGTCAACAACCAAGGCATATATTGCACTTGGCTCTCATTTCACATTTATGTTTTTGATGGGATATTAATACTAGCTGACCCAGTGAACTTCGTATCGCTTCAGATTTAATAAATGTTGTACCACCCGTGCTCCTTCAGCTGACTGTGCCAGGGCCACGGTAACTTTTTCGAACAAATCTCGCAATCCTGGTAGTAATTTATGACCACCTGGGCCTCAAGTCTGCTATTACAATAGTGTCAGAATGGTCTATCATTGATTTCATAATTGTTGATTTTGACAAGTTTAGTAATTTACTAATATAATGGCGTCATTATGACTTTCCAATGGTCAACCACTGACACTCCATTGAAAGAAATGGCTTAGAATGGTAATCTCGTACATAATGACAAATGAATGACTGACTTATGCGGTAATCTGCTCAAATTTTGACAGTTCCTTTGATCAGTGACCTACCATTGGACCGTCATTGTGCAGTCATTGCTTGTATTGTAATAGCTCGGCTGTCAAAAAGTGTTTGCTAGCTATCGTGTTTGTGGAATATTGAACGGAGAAATGTATTCACTACGAGCAAATATTCTCGAGCTAGCCAACGCAGTGGATGCTAAAGAAAAAAGATGGGCAGAATGCAAAAGACGTCGTCGAGCCCGTCGCTTGACGAGAATGAATACAAACCCCTTCACATTGAGTAATAATGTACTACGTACTAGAGAAGCTATTTCATACAAAAGATAGCGCACACACTTGTTGACAGCGGGGCATGCGCGGGGCAAGCGGGGGTTGTTATGTTCTCATAGATAACTGTTTAGTCCCGTTTAAAGTAGTTTCGGAACGCGCCATCGAACGGAATGACATCTGACTTGTCAAGTTTGATTTTGACACTTGACACTTCTCTTGGTTTTTTGGTGGGAAAAAAAGGGAACACGTCGCTGGTTGTATTTCGCGATCTTGTTGAAAAGTAATCCCTTACCCCGGTCGTTTTGGTGACAATAGGTCATGACCCAGTGGTTTGTGTTAATAACCCCTATCTTGGTGAAGTAATACGGGCTGAATTTGGATATTTCTTGACATTGAAGAACTTTGGAGGTTAAGTGATTTGAAGACCGCATGCTGTGATTGCCTCCAGCCTTGTTGCAGCGGATTCTAACCTGAAGAATACTCGTAACGTCACAACACGATACATATACACTCACTTACATACATAACTCCAGGTTGGCACCAGAGCAGTGTCCTTCAACCAACAGGTAAGTTCTTTTGTTGTATTGAAGGTGAGTTGTTCTCTTATATATTGTCTGCTCCGCGTACGGTGGACTAGTTTCGCTCGCCACTCTTGTCTCTAGAGCCCCACGGTTTTCACACTTCCACTGCGCTATTGAAATCGTATTGTGAGGTCTGGTCTGGCAGTGATCAATAACGATCAATGCGCGCAGATGCGAGATAATTTTATTATTCTGCCTACGTGGGTACTTACTCAGAGAATAAATAAAAAAGTATTTAAACTGTAACAATATTTTAATTTCCTTTAAATAAAATAAGTTTAGTTAGTTTCTGCCGTTTGGTATAGTAATCCACAGTTGCATCAGTTTTTGCTTCGTGATGCAATCTAATTTTTGTGTACTGATTTATTATGGCTCGAATTAAATGGATTCTGTGATTGAATGTTGATGGCTGATTCAGTGAATGTTGATTCAAATTTACAAATACTTCTTTCCCAATAAAATGCTTTAGGGTGTTTACGGTTATATAATTAAAATCATATTTCGAGGCAAGACTTCCACCGGTTTGGCGTATTAAATTACGTATGATCTTTTCCGTAGCCAAGCATATTATGTACACGTCTTCTGCAGAATAACATAGACCACCCATGTCTTTTATGGTTATAAGTGTGTGATGTGGAAGTTTATTTGGTGTAGTCAAACTGTCAACGCAATCTTCACATTTTAACTTTTTTGTTAATTGTCTTGCTACATATCCAGATATATAACCTACTATCAATTTTGACTCACATGTAAAGGATTCGTGGTCAAGCATTGTTGCAAAGATATCGCAATTATTTTCAGCTTCCAAATTGGATGTCAGCAATCGTGTACTTTGTAGTATTTCATAAGGTTGTTGGTCATATTTAGTTGAACAGGATGTACTGTTAATTATGTTTTCGGATGTAGAATTTAAAATTGAGAAATTATTCAGAGGGATGAAATTGCCGATAAAAGATGACCGAAGTTCAAGATGATTTAAGGTTTTTTTATAGGCTGCTCTAAATTGCAAAATATTTGGATTATTATTGTAGCCGCCATGTCTTCTTATCAACACAAAAAATAGTTCCAGGTGGTCTTGGCTTATCCGGTACATAGATATGTAACGAAGCATCTGCTTTTCTTCAAATATGTAGTTGTATAGTGTCTTAAACGATTCAATGCATATTATGGCATCAATGAATCCTGTTTTGTTAGCAGACTCAACTATGTTTTTCTTTGAAATTTGTAATAACATTCTGGATGTCTGGTTTGTTCGTTTAATTATTCTTCTTGATTGAGAACGAAATTTCAATGCAAGTATAAAGGATTTCACATTGTCCAAATAAGAAAATATTTGAGGCTTGCTTTTGCTATCGACAGGGCGTTTAAAACCATAGAAATTACATTTTCTGGAATTCATAATGTCAAAAAAATTATTCATTAAAGTTATGAAATTCACTGTTCCTGATGAATCTTGAAACTGTCTCGAATTCAAAATTTCGTCACATAGAAGTAAAGCTTTTGCTACGCTCATACTCAGCAACTGTGTTGCAAGCTTTACTTTCATAATCTGTTGTCGAAAATTTATATGACGGGGTGTTAACTTATTTCCGAATCTAAGACCTTCATTTTGTTGAAGCTTATTAAGATTTATTAGTAGTTGCCATTTGATTTGTTTGTCATTATTATCGAACAACAGTCTTTTCTTCTCGAACGTGTTTCTTATTAGTTTTATAACATGGCAAGGGTCTATAAAAATGCAAACTTTTTCTCCCGTGCATGGATGTGAAAAATAAGTCTTCATATTACTGACATCTGATAGTTTACAGCCCAAAATTTCAGCTGCACCGAAGTTTGCAGAACAACCATCAAATGTAAGACTTAAAACTATGACGCCAACCTCATGGCACTTTTGCAAGCATATTTTTATCAAATTTGCCTTTGTTTCAGCATTTACACCGGCCGTCAAAAAATACCCCATGGGTAATTTCCAATTTTCGTTTAGGGCAACCAGCATAAATACTAAAGCTTGCGTTGCCACAGTCTCGTCTTCTTCACCTTGCATAGGACCTGCTCCAAAATTAACTGCACCCAATTTTTGATTGTTGTGAAAAAGCTTCTGTCTCCTGATAGCTATTTCGTCAAAAACTAATGAGCAGAGTACAGGTTTATTTAAATTTGCGTTGGATTGCGGTTTATTTTTTAACGCTGCAAATGCTTCTGTTGTGAAACCAGGTTCTGCATTAACCGTGGAATACCATCTGCAAATTGTCCTAGGATGTGGAAGAGCTTTATTGTAGCATTCTCTAACGTATTTATATGCAGCTGGTGAATAGTAGTGTAAGGTCAATGCGAATTTACGTAAGGGTGCAGTGTATAATAAATAATGCCTGCTCTGTTTATTCTTTTTCATTAAAGATTTATGTAATTTGACAACTTCAGCAGAAATCAATCCATAAAAAAAATAGCTATTAAATCAATCTCAGCATTTAAATTGAGACCGAATTTCTCTTTCAAATTTTGTACAATTGTTTTGTAAGAAGCACATTTCTTCTTTAAATAAATATTTTGTCTTTTTATTTTCTTAAATTTCTCAGTGAGTTTCTTTTTAGCTGCAGATTCCTTACGTAATTTATTTTTACGTACAATTTTTCTCGGAGTATCAAAAATTGAATTTGAACTGCTTACTGATTCAGACAACGATTCTGATACCTCCTGTTCACCACATGTTGATGGCTGAAAGAGATAAAGCGTTATTTTGGAAGCCTATAAATATTCTAGCATTACAGTATTAGAAAAACCGTCATATACTGGTTCCGCCTCTAATAAGCCCCGTAAGTATACTGAACATCAAAAAAGTTAGGTTTTCTAATCACAAAATAAAACAAAAATCCCAGCAATGTTATACAATAATATAAATTACGTTATCGCATGGTACTGCAGATTTCTTTAAGTACACTCTTCCTGTCTTTGTGGTGTATTTGTCGTTTTCTTGGAAATGCACGGAACATATTCGTGAAAAATCTGAAGTTAACCACATTTCTTCGCTGCGATTCTTCTGAACAAATTTGATCCATGATTCTCTTGTTTCATTTCACGGCCGAGGAAACCTTTAAATCCAAATAATAATAAAAAAAATATTGTTACAACATTACTATCGAGATTAAATATTAATATATTTTTTTGCTCTTAATTATTCAACTTAAACGTCGATAGTGTCAAGTCTGCGCATACAAATGCTTTACTCTTTTACATTCACGTAAACATGGCCGCCGCCACGGTGACGCGTTGTAATTGAAAAATTACAATTAAATTACGCGTGTTTTAAAAATAATAGTTGAACTTACTGGTGAAAAGTCACCCCTTGAGTCTTACTTATGTTTTTGGAGTTGTTTGAACAATATCGCAATGCACACGAAGGCATATTTTAATAAACAAAATTTCACTCAATCGAGTCACGTTGCAGCAAGCGCTTGGCACAGACTAAGTGCGTTGGAGTGCATGCGCTCTAACTCGTGTTACAAACAATCGAGTTGAGGCGTCTCCTCTAGTACGTAGTACATTATAACTCAATGCCCCTTTATTGATATTTCCGAAGCGCAATTTATAAAAACGTTTCGCCTTGGAAAGGACTCAGTAAGGGGGTTAATTGAAGAACTCATTCCCCTTATGGCCAGACCGCGTCGAAACGATAGCGTATCGGCAGAAATTGAGGTGAGAAAACTGAATAAATAATTAACACACAAAACACCAGCCGCTAGAAATAAAAACAGATTAACGTCAGTAAGCAGTAATACTTACCACATTTGACTTTGACAGCTAAACAGATAAAATATTATTGAGTTGTCTATTTTCACATTTATCCGCGTTACACATGTAAATGCAATGTTTTTGCTATTTACGAACTTCTTACTAGGTACTTCAGATTGTTTAAAACACTAATAAATAATATGTAAATATGTATATAAATGAAATCTGGCATAATTAAATGTTCAAATTTAGAAGTAGTTTTTAGAAAATCATTTCTACCAACGGGTTTTATAATAATGGCAATACGACAATGTCATTGTACCACGATTCTATTACGAGACCACTGACCGACCAATGATCCACCATTATGAATTAGCAGATTACGAACTTTTAGCAAAATGACAATGGGATTGTGTTGGAGTGACGAATTAATAAAAAATAGCAGACTTGAGGCCCTCGTACTTAGAAGGCATAAAACGTTTTCTAGCTGACACTGCTATTTGATAAGCTCATACCAAGTTATGACCACCTGGTACTTCGAAGGCATCGTTTTTGTCATACCACGTTTTATAGTGACTTGTATTCTTTTTGACGTTTTATGTCACGTCACACGGGAACGCAGTCGAACGGGATAAAAAGTATTTTATGTCCGTCTCCTGGTCCTAAGCTACCTTTCCACCAATTTTCAGCCAAATCGGTTCAGCCGTTTTTGAGTTATAAATAGTGTAACTTACACGACTTTCTTTTATATATAAGACTAGCTTCTGCCCGCGACTTCGTCCGCGTCAAATTTTTGCTCCCCTTACCCTTCCCGTCGCATCGATTTGCCTGCTAGTTTTCGTCCATTTTCGCTCCTTGAGTTATAGTGAGTCAACCTTAAAAGATAGACATATGCTCTTGGGACTTTTTTTTTGAACTTTTTAAAAATAACAATCCCGTCATACATGATTTTTGCGTTACTTTAACCGTTTACGCAGCGCACGCAACGGAAACTCTCAGAAGGAATAAATTTTCCCCGTTTTTGCAACATTTTTCATTACTGTTCCGCTCCTCTGAGGTGTAGCGTGATGTTATATAGCCTATAGCCTCCCTCGATAAATAGGCTACCTAACACAAAAAGAATTTTTCAATTCGGACCGGATTCGATTCGGAGATTAGCGCGTTCAATCAAACAAACAAACTCTTCAGCTTTATAATATTAGTATAGATAATTAGTTGACCCAGCGAACTTCGTATCGCCTCAGATTCAATAAATGTTGTTATAAACGTACCAAGTTTGACAACCTGGTACGCGGTGGTGATCTGGTAAGCGTTTTCTAGCTGACACTCATATGTTAGGTTAGCTCCTACCCAGTTATGATGACCTGGTACTTCGAAGGCATAAAGCGTTTTCTAGCTGACACTCCTTTGTTTGGTAAGCTCCTGTCAAGTTATGATAACCTGGTACTTCGAAGGCAACGTTTTTGTCATAGTACCACGTTTTATAGTGACTTGTATTCTCTTTGACGTTTTATGTGACGTCTCACGGGAACGCGGTCGTAAAAAGGGGAAAAAAAAAAAAAAAAAAAAAACGGGATAAAAAGTATCCTATGTCCTTCTCCTGGCTCTAAACTACCTCCCTGCCAATTTTCAGCTAAATCGGTTCAGCCGTTCTTGAGTTATAAGTGAAGTAACTAACACGACTTTCTTTTATATATATAGATATATATGTAAATAGATTATAATATTACTATATAATATATAAGTATAGATTTATCTCTCATTGTTTCATTTTAAATATTTACCTGTTGTGATACGGTCATTTTATATAAGATGCATCGTCTTCACATACAATATACTAGATAAGTTTTTAACCAGTGCGTGAATTTTAACAAATTGAACTTAAACGAGTTATAATATCCATGCAATTTTTATTTTGATATATCTTAGTAAAAAAAAATTAAGTTAAGGTCAATGTGGGCAAATCCGTCTACGGGGCTATTCCATACACATGCGTTTACTATTCATTCCAGAATAGTTACGCTATTACTGGTTCGGTCGACAAAACAGGATCAGTTTTTAGTTCTAACTATGATTCATAGATGAAGCAAGGTTGTCTGCAATTGTCAAAAAATGCATTTGAAGTTTAGTTGTGCTACGAACTCGAAACTCAAGTGTTGCGTGCCGCCGTTTCTTATAAGGTAAATATTCAATTTCACAAGTTACGACTTTCTAAGTATGCATAACATGTAGTTTAAAAAGTGTTTCAACGGATTTTTCTATTTGTTTTGAATATAAACCAGTAGATACAGAAAGAATTGTTAAAAAAAATACGTAACCTCAAAATGTTCAAGTGGGAAAATCCGTCTTATTTGGAAGGGGCTAAATCGTCATATACCGGAATTACCCCATTGCAGATGTCGTCAACCTTTATCATCCTTCCTATTTTTAGTATTATACTTTAAAAGTCCACTGGTAACTAACAATTGGGTCTTTGAACTATTATTTTTTGTATTTAATTGAAAGATTAGGTATTTATTCCATAACAAACTGTTCTTAGTTCTTTTCGGTCTAATTAAGAATTCATGTTAAATTCAAAATCATTATTTGTACCTCGAACTAAGAACACGCCGACAGTTCCCGAACAAAATCCGATCGGGTGTGACGTCACTTTGGCAATTTTGTCGTCGCGGTCTCCGGTGCGAACTGGCACCTTAACAGTCGCAATTTCCTGTTGCGGTCTCCGGTCGTGGTCTCCTGTCTCTGTCGCGGCACGAACCGCCACCTTTAAGGTGCAATCACCTTAATTCAATTTTTAGTACAACATGTGAAGTGCAACGTTGTTACAATTATAATGCTCTTATACCTAACCGAATTCATTAAAAATAACCCTGTTTATTTAAGTTAATACCATAAATACCATTGTCATAATAAGATAGGATTGTTTCAATGTACCTGAAAAATTTAACTGATACTGTAAAAATATTTAGTTTTCAAACTTTTTAGAAAGGTTTAAAGTCCCTGGTTACAAAAATAGGCCGGATTAGCCCCCAAAAAAGATTTTAGGGAGTAAAACGTAAAATAAACATTATTTTTATGATGTTACAAAACATTTTTCTTCATCATCTGCATTTACTTGTTTACAAATTACATACCTTGATAAAACAGCGTAACTCGAGGCAAATTTGCTGCTAGACGGATTTGCCCCAACCCTCGGGAAAATCCGTCTAACGACCGACTTTTAAAAAAACCTTGTTAGTTACATGTGGAGGGCTGTTTTGTTGTTTAAAATGGACGTGTATACAAGACAACAAAATTTTCTATCGCTTACAATCATCAAATTTATATTAAAGTTAAGTGTACCAGTTTTAGTTAACCAAATTCGACTTTCAAAAAAGTATGACGGATTTGCCCACATTGACCTTATCTTTAAAGAAAGATGTTTATTTTGGAACTGGTTTTTATGGTAACTTGCGCGCGGCGGCGGCGAAGGTGAACGACCGAGCGTAGCTACGAGTAGGTACTCGGTCGATAGGTATAGCTATTCGGTCGGTCAAAATTCTAAGAAGTTCGAAGTACCTACACCAGCTTGTGGGTATTGACCTTTTCCTATTGTCGATATCACATTAGGTTCGAAATATGTAGGGTGTCCACGTTTTACTGATTTAAGGTCGGATAAAAATTAAAAAAAGTATTGAAAAAATTGAAATGTGTTCTATTACTGATACTGAACCACCAAAAAAAAAAAATTGCGCACTGGTTAAAAATTTATCCCTTATATTATATACGAATAAAGAAAAACTTTTATCCTTTATATTGTAAATTTTTGCTCCCCTGACCCTTCCCGTCGCATCGATTTGCCTGCTAGTTTTCGTCCATTTTTGTTGCTGCTCGCTACTTTTGAGTTATAGTGAGTCAACCTTAAAAGATAGACATATGCTCTCGCGGACTTTTTTTTAGAACTTTTTAAAAGGAACAATTCCGTCATACATGATTTTTGCGTTACTTTAACCATTTACGCAGCGCACGCAACGGAAACTCTCAAAAGGAATAAATTTTTCCCGTTTTTGTAACATTTTTCATTACTGCTCCGCTCCTCTTAGTTGTAGCGTGATGTTATATAGCTTATAGCCTTTCTCGATAAATATGCTACCCAACACAAAAAGAATTTTTCAATTCGGACCAGTAGTTCCTGAGATTAGCGCGTTCAATCAAACAAACAAACAAACTCTTCAGCTTTATAATATTATTATATAAAAAAATATAAATATAAATAAAGTATAGATACGAATATAGAAAAACATTTTAAAAGAGTAACGGTGGAGTTTCTTGCCCATTCTTCTCCATACGAATCTGCCTTTTGGAACTAGAATCAATCAATTCAATTCAATTTCCATGTTACTGTTGATGTTTAAAAGTGCCTTTTTTGGGCCTATTTAAAATCTTTAACTTTTTTTTTCTATTTTCTAACTGTTCTGTCCCGTTTATTATCTGTGCGCCTAACGAAATGCGCGTGTAACAGAGTGAGAACTGACTTGTCAATTTGACGTTGACACTTGACAGTTCTTGTTAATTTGCCGCTAAAAGGCCCCGTCGCGCTATTGGGACCTCGCGATGCGTTTGTTGATATTAATCCTTTTAAATCGATCCGTTTGTGACAATTAGTCGTGATCCAATTGTATTAATTGTAATAACCCCTATCTTGACGTAATAACACGGGTTTGGACATATCTTGTTGAAATGGTTTGAAGGTCAAGTCAAAGTGACGCTATTGTGAATGAGTGATTTGAAGACCGCATGCTGTGATTGTCTCCAGCCTTATTGCAAGCGGATTGTTACCAGGAGAATACTCATAACGTCACGACACGATACACATACACTCACTTACATACATAACTCCAGGTTGGCACCAGAGCAGTGTCCTTCAACCATGAGGTAAGTTCTTTTGTTGTATTGTAAGTGTTTGATTTGATTGTCTGATTGTCCGCGTACGGCGGACTAGTTGCGCTCGCCACTTCTTGTATCCTGGACCCCACCATCACGCTTCCACCTACTCAATTGAAATCCTATGGTAAGGGTCTAGTCTAGCCTGGCAGCGTACATTTTTGGTATTCAGAGCGCGGTTATAAGACATAACCACCAAATTGGTAATTTACAGTAGGCTAATTACTTGGCAGTCTCTATAAGGGAAGTAGTAATACGCTGTAAATATTTGATAACTATAATTAATTGTTATTTGAAATAATTTGTTGGAATTTATTGAGTCGAGTAACTCATATTGACGGGGTCAACCAGGTTTGCATATTCTAACAGAGTTGGTTAGATTGAGCTATGTTATAACCTCTTGTTGTTATTAATTGACCTCTGTGTTGTATTGAATGTCAGGAAGACATTAAAATATTGAGTTTTGTACCATCAATATGGTAGTTTTGTTGAAATTGGCATTTTTGAGTATTACCATTGTTTTGAATTGGAATAAAGGTTTATAATTGTTGTACCTTTGACACAGTGGTTTGTGAACTTAACATTTGGAATTGGATTAGAATTTGAATATTTGAATTGAATATGAAATAGAATTTTGAACGTTGATATTGGGTTTGAATTAAAATAAAAGTTTATTGTTGAATTAAACTGAAACCAATATTGTTATTTCTTGAGTTGCTGATTAGTCAGTTTGGTAGTTTGATTGTTTGCTTGTAGTTATTTTGTAATTGATTGTTTGAACTTTGTTACTTAATTACCTTTTGCTTGGTTTATTTTATTTGATTGTTTGCGTTGGATTTCCTTGTTATTTATTGATTGAACTTTGTTATTTGATTATTTGGTTTATTTGAATTGTATTGTCTGTGCAATGGCACACAAAGCGGTGAGAGAGGCAACTCAGTGGATTGACCACACAGCTACGGTGGTTCACTTCAGCTGCAGCGACTGCTGAGCGCCAGGATCTCGAAGGGATCACGCTTGCTCGGTTCGAGCAGTTGAACTTGAGACTCGGCAACGTTGATGCTCTGCTCACCCGCTACAACGAGTACATTTGTGATGTGGCTCTGGAAGTGCTGGATCAGGCAGCACGTGACAAGGTCCTTGCTGACTACGACCAGATCTTGGACCTGGGGGATGTCATTGGTCAACGTGCTCGGGAAATATTGGGGAGCCGGACACCTGTCCAGGTCAAACCGGAGACCTCGGTTGTTTCAGGTCCCGGACTATTGAGTAGACTGCCTACTTTGGAACTGCCACACTTTAACGGTCGCTTGGACCAGTGGTTAAGTTTCCAAAACCTGTTTGAAAGTTTGGTTGATGCACGCTCGGACCTCAGACCCGCCCAAAAGTTGGCCTATTTGTTGTCCGTCCTGGAAGGTGAGGCCCGAGCCTTGGTGCAGCATCTGTCGTTGACTGACTCAGCCTACCCTACCGCTGTGGAGCTACTCACCCGGCGGTACCAAAATAAACGTTGTTTGGCTGACGTTCATATTGGATTGATTTTGGGGTTACCGGTCATTACTAGTTTGTCAGCATTGCGTACTGACCTGTTGAACCCGTTGGTGGCAGCGACCAACGCTTTAAAGCAATTGGAGTTGCCGGTGGACCATTGGTCTTACTTTTTGGTACATGTTGTGCTGCAACGGCTTCCTGCCGATTTGAGGGCTCGTTTCGAGCAAAAGTATGGTGGGGATAGTGTCACACATCTCCCCCCATTTGATGACCTCGTCCAATTTTTAGAGGATGAGTGTCGGTTTGTGGACAACTCTGGCGTTGCCACTGAGTCATGCCAGCCGTCTCCCCGGCCACGAGACCAGGGACGGACTAGGGCTCGCGGGCCTGTTGATGGTCGCCCCGCCGCTCGTTTTGCTGGCACCCAGAGTCGTCCTGGTTGTGAGTTTTGTAGGGACACGGGGCATGGCATGGCAACTTGCGCGGCCTTTTTGAAGTTGCACGTGAGTGCCCGCCGCCGAATTGCCAATGCACGCCGCATGTGCTTCTCTTGTTTGGGGGCTCACTTCCATAGGGACTGCCCCAACCCCCGCCCTTGTAGAATTTGTAGGGGGTCCCATTTGGACATATTGTGCGCTAACGCGAACCACGCTGGCAGACCAGCCTCTGATGAAGGTTCGCGTACGGGGGCGTACCATGGAGTTGGTCACCGGGCTTTTGCCTCGCCGGTTCAGAACCGGGGAGAGGCCCGCAATTTTGAGCGCCGCACTCCACCCCCCGCGCAAGTTGATCGGGAGCCGCGCGATCGCCATTTGGTCTCCCCACGTAAAAGTAATTACGTAGCTGTTGCTAGGCAGCGCTGGCCAGACCAGCACCGCCTTCCCTCCCCTCCTTTGGCGGAACGTCCCCGGTTGGAGTCACGCCCCCCGCCATTCAGGCATCCGGTGGGATATGCCCTTCCAGCGATGGCGCGTGGCTCGGGACACCACGCGTACGAGGAATTTGATCTTTATCCTCGTCGGGAAAGACTTGGGCCTGGGTGTGGCGATCGGTCGCCGCCCAGGCATTGTTAGGACATTGGCGCCTGCCCCGCTAAGGTACCCCTCAGATCGACACGGTTTTGTTGCCAACGGCATCGGTCAGGTCTGGGGGCCCACGGGGGACTCTGTTGTGGTCCGTGTCATTATGGACATGGGAGCCCAGGGTTGCCTTTTGTCTATTGTTTTGTTGTTTGTTTGTATTGTTTTGGGCAAAATTGTTTTCTTGAGCGCCTTTGGACTGCGGGACTTGGCTGGGACGAGCCAATTCGCGAAACCCTGTTGGAAGATTGGCTCCGACTTGTATCCGCACTCCCTGCAGTCAACGAGGTCGTGTTACCCCGCGCTATCCTCCCCCCTGGGAGCTACACTGCTACCCTTGTTTGTGATGCGTCTTCGCACGATTATGCAGCCGTTGTTTGTCAGCGCACCGTCTGCGCACAGGCCAGGTGAATTTGTCACTGGTCTTGGCCAAGAGCAAGGTGCCCCCCCCCCCCCCCTCCGGACGGCACTGACCATCCCTAAGTTGAATTGTCAGGGGCGGCGCGTCTTGTGCGTCTATTGAACCACGTTGCTCACACTTTGGGTGGAACTGTGGACATTCGGGCTTCTTACGCCTGGACGGACAGTCAAATTGTTTTGTGTTGGTTGAAGACGTCCGTCCACTCTTTGGAGGTCTTGTTGCGTACCGAGTGTCCCAGATTCAAAATTTTGAAACGCCTTTGATTTGGAGGCACGTGCCTGGAGATTTGAACCCAGGTGCCGTGGCCTCACGTGGGTGCATGGCACCCCGCTTGATTGCTCACCCTCTATGGTGGGGACCAGACTGGCTGACTCACCCCGAGGATGATTGGCCTCGATCGCCAGTCTTGATGTCGGGTCCTTTGCCCGGGCTCAAGGTGCTCGCTGTTGGAACAAAGGACCCTGAGTTTTGTTGAGTCGATAAAGCTCCCTCGACAAATTGTTGAATTGTTGTTTTGTTGTTGAATTGTTGGTGACTGATCGTCACATTAAGAACTCGCATGCCGGTTGCAATGCGCTGTTGGCCATTCTGCAGCGAGAGTTTGGATGTTGTCGGGAGCCATTAGTAAGTTGAACCCCTTTTTTGGACGATACGGGTCTTTTGTTGTTTGGTTGACGGTTGAGGCACTCTAGCCTTCCTTATGGGGCCCGTCACCCCCTTTTGTTGCCTAAGGAGGGCCATTTGGTTAAATTGTTGTTGTTGTTGTTTGGTTGTTATTGTTGTTTGGTTGTTTGTTGTTTGTTATTGTTTGACCCGCCAGCCTGCCCCCATTGGGGGGTATTTTGAGGCCGCGGTGAAGGCGGTTGGGGACTCTGGCGCAGATTGTTGGGAGACACCGTTCTCACCTTTTAGGAGTTAGCTACGGTATTTTGCCGCATTGAAGCTGTATTGAACTCGCGTCCATTGTGCCCGCTGTCTTCGGACCTGAACGTCTTGGAGGCCCTGACCCCGGGCCATTTTTTGATTTGACAGCCACTTGTCGCCCTGCCGGAGCACCCTTTTGTCGATGTGAGCCAAAATTGGCTATCGCGGTTTCAGTTGGTGCAGCAGCTCGCTCAGAGTTTTGGAAGCGTTGGAGCTTGGAGTATTTGCACATCCTCCAGCAGCGCGTCAGGTGGACTGATAAAACGCAACCTTGTCGGGATTGCCAAGTGATTAGCGGACGGGAAGGCCCGTCCGGGGGGGGGTAGATGTTCTGTCCCGTTTATTATCTGTGCGCCTAACGAAATGCGCGTGTAACAGAGTGAGAACTGACTTGTCAATTTGACGTTGACACTTGACAGTTCTTGTTAATTTGCCGCTAAAAGGCCCCGTCGCGCTATTGGGACCTCGCGACGCGTTTGTTGATATTAATCCTTTTAAATCGATCCGTTTGTGACAATTAGTCGTGATCCAATTGTATTAATTGTAATAACCCCTATCTTGACGTAATAACACGGGTTTGGACATATCTTGTTGAAATGGTTTGAAGGTCAAGTCAAAGTGACGCTATTGTGAATGAGTGATTTGAAGACCGCATGCTGTGATTGTCTCCAGCCTTATTGCAAGCGGATTGTTACCAGGAGAATACTCATAACGTCACGACACGATACACATACACTCACTTACATACATAACTCCAGGTTGGCACCAGAGCAGTGTCCTTCAACCATGAGGTAAGTTCTTTTGTTGTATTGTAAGTGTTTGATTTGATTGTCTGCTCCGCGTACGGCGGACTAGTTGCGCTCGCCACTTCTTGTCTCCTGGACCCCACCATCATGCTCCCACCTACTCAATTGAAATCCTATGGTAGGGGTCTAGTCTAGCCTGGCAGCGTACACTAACCTAACCCGCGACGGGGTTAGTATTTCGGGTCAGGTTCGGAATGATTGTCGCGCGCCGCTTACCGTCCGGCGTGAGCGCGAGCATGCAGTAGGGCTCGCCGCGCACGATCACCTCCTGCATGATGATGGCGAACGAGAACACGTCGCCGGGCTGCGTGCCGCGGACGTCGCCGCTACACTCGCGCAGAAGCTCCGGGGCCGTCCATAGTAAATCTGTACAAAAAATATTTCTTGGAACAGGTTGTTAGGTTCACCATCCTCAATAGAAAATGAAGAATCGTCCGGCCTGACGGGTGTCGTGTTTGTTGGCCTACTGCCAGACAGTTGATGTCGGCACGTTGTGTGCATGCAATTGCGTGGTTACCTGCGCATGCACGATGCAGAATATTAGGTACGTGAAGTTACTTTGACGCGAAGTTCGCATGTGTCGACTGGGGATGTAGATGCCGCCACAAACCACGCTCACTGGTTCGACAGTTGCACAGCTATTCAATTTAACCATTAGGAATAAATCAATTTAAAAGGAGAAGATATTCTTTGGGTTTGGATCTACTAAAACAGGCTTTTTTGGGAACCCATCCCTAGCATGACAAACGAACAAACGCGTGTGTGCTACTCGTACATACTACCTGTGTAGTATTAATCTTTACTTATAAAGTGTCAAAATTGTTAGTTACTATTTGATATAGAAACTTTGTGTATATGACGTGCTTATGAAGTAAATTTTGAATTTAAAATGAATATGGTCTTTAGTACCTACTTTTATCAAGTGTAATTGTCTATCACTCTATAAATTTTCTCTGTATATATTTTTGCTACGATCTATTTCTCCCAGTCGTTTCTTTTATCCTACAGTTACTTGTATTATAAATGAAAAAAAAAAAACATTTTATTTCAGATATCGGGATCCATAGGTACACTTTAAATAATTATTTTTAAATCACCAACATTCAAACTTAAATGTAAATTAGAAATAAAGGTTAAAATTTAAAAAGAAAAATAATTAAACATTTAAGTTAAAATTTGCGTTTAAGTATCATTAGCGTAGATGTTTCTTCTTACACCATATCATTTAAATGTGTAGTTTTGGAACTAGCGCAGGTATATTGATTTTATTATACGCAAAGTATAATTTATGGTTATTTACAATTCAGCATCATCATCATGTCAGCCGGAAGACGTCCACTGCTGGACACAGACCTCTCCCACACTCCGCCACTTCGAGTCGTCGTCGGATCGCCGGGTGCAGAACACCGACGTTGCGCCGCACTGCACTCAGAGCTTGGTCAGCCTAAGAGTGTATCGAGGGTCTGTTTGAACCTCTGGGAGTCCGGATCGGCTGCGGCAAGCCCTGCGCGCGGATGAGCGCTGGCAGGCCGTAGTCCGTGACGCGCAGCACCCAGCGCGAGTCCACCACGCAGTTGCGCGACGACAGGCGGCCGTGCACGCGCAGCGGCGACGTGTGCAGGTAGCGCATGCCCTTCACCAGGTCCGTGAGCAGCGACAGGCGGAACGTCCAGTCCAGCTTGATGTCGTCGGCCATCAACACGTCCTCCAGCGAGCCGCGCCAGCAGTGGTCGAACACCAGCGCCGGCCGCAGCTCACACAGGCACCCTGTCCCGCGCACACCGTCACGTTAGGCACAATTGTATATCGTTCATTTTACTTTGGAGTTTACGAAGATTATGTTGTGTATAGTTACCAATAAAAGGATTTAAGTTTTCGTGGCGCAGATTCTGCATAACCAGCAACACGTCGGTGGTCTTGCGCTTCAGCTCCAGCCCTGCGGTCGCCGGCAAGTGCTTGACGTGCACCACGTCTCCCTGAGGCACACGTGATGTTACGGGCGATATCAATATTACTCAACGAAACTATCAAGTCCATTCGACACGGAGGCCTAAAGTACCTTGTATCGGATGCGGCGGTCCACGGCGACGCGGTTGACGCTGCACGTGGAGGAGGGCGCGGAGGGGGCGCGCGGCGGGACGCACGGCGGCTGCTTGAGCAGGTCGGGGCGCTCGAGCTCGGGCCCGCCGAACTCGTGCAGCTGCTGCAGCCAGCACGAGAGCATAGTCTCCATGCCCTCGCCCACGCGGCGCCGCTCGTCCACCGGGAAGGTGAAGTCGAGCGGCGCCAGCACGGCATCGCGGCGGCGGCGGCGGCGGCGGCGGCGCGTGGCGGCCCAGCGCAGCAGCAGCGCCGTGCTGGTGGCCAGCGCCAGCGCGCCGCACGCCAGCACGGCCGACAGCGCGGCCGCGCCGCCCGCCTCGCGCGGCGAAGGCCCGCGCGCGCCCGTCGCGCCGCCCGCGCGCCAGCTGTCCAGCGCCACCGTCACGTTCAGCAGCCGCACGGCGCTCGCTCGCTCGTCTGGTAGCTCGATGGATCTAGAGCAAGTCGTCGCGAGCACGGCTGCAGGGCTCCAAGTGGAAGATGTCTTGTTTGATTGTTCATACAAATGAAAATCGACTTCGATGAGTTCCATTCGAGTGCGTTCTGATTTCGACTCGATCTCGGTTGCTTCGATTATTTGGTCATATATAGCTGTGTCATTTGTGTAGGACTGCTCCAAGAGCTGTTCATCTGTCAGAAGCAGCAGGCGTCGAAAAAACGCAACTTCAATTTGAGGCAAGAATGAGCCGATTCGGTTTATTCTGATGTGAGAGTGAACCACACGAGCTGGCTCGCGCCCGGCCGGATTCACGGTATCGTAATCTGAATTCTCCGATTCCTTAGCTTCAGTTTCATATTTGTACCCCAAAGTATGATCCTGGTATTCCATGTGAGTATGATTTGATTTTAACTGGACGTAGTCTATGTTCGCAGTATTTTGTTTACGATGGATTTCATTTCTGTTAGACAAATTTCGACTTCTATCACCAGCCGCTAGTTGACTGGACGTTTGTCTTTTATCTTTCGCGTTTAGCGATTTGCTTACAACTAAACTGATATTGCGTAATGGCAAAGCGTCTTTAGTTTTGTTTAGCAGAGGATGCCACGAGGCGAGCGCGTTGGGGGCCGGCGGGAGGCACTCCTCAACGTGCAGCAACAGCGCTGGAGGCCCCGCGCCCCCCGCCCCGCGTGCCACGCCCGACTGTGTGGCGCCGGCTCCGCGAGAGGCACACAGGATCACAACTGAAATGAAATATTTATTTTAAAGCTGTCTACCCATCACCGGTGCCAATTTCCAGAACTTGACTAACCATCTGGTTGGCGCGCCAGTTCGTCAGGCGAGAGAGGTGCGCGGCGCACGGCCACGCCGGCGTCGGCGAGCGCGTGCGCCGCCTGCTGCAGCGCGGCGCCGCACTCGGAGCGCGCGGCGGCCGGCGGTAACAGCGCGCGGCGCCAGCGCAGGCGCGCGCCCAGCTGGCGCACCGCCGCGCCGCGCGCCTCGCCCCGCGCGCACGCCGCCGGCCGCGCCCGCCGCAGCGCGCGCGCCGCCGCCGTCAGCGCGCCGCACACGTCCGCGCCGGCGCAGCCCGCGCTCAGCACCGAGCCGCCGTCGCTCAGTGCCGCGAGGGTACGCTGCGTCACCGACACTCTCCATTCGGGTCCGCAGGTGTCTGATCGTGAGCAATACTATGAATCTGTGTCGAGAGATAAGGAGCGAGAACGATGGTAATTTAAGGTCGCCGCACCTCCTCACCTTCGTAGCTCAGAAGCCGCACGCGATACCGATCGAAGAGGAAGCGCGCCGGTTCATAGCTTAGCAAGCGCGCCTCGTCGAAGGCGGCTCGCAGCGGCGCGTCGCAGGCGGCTCGCAGCACGAGCGCGAGCGGGCGGAGCGCTGGGGGCGCCGCGGGTGCCGGGGGCGCAGGGGGCGCGGTCGCGGCGGCGGTGAGGGCGGCCAGCAGCGGCAAGAGCGCGCGCATGGCGCCCGCTCACGCGAGGCGCGCCATGCGGCCGCGCGGTCGCTCGGCTGCTTCGCTCGGCTGGCTGCACCGGATCAAACGACAGCGCCTCGTACCTGTTATATTTATAAAGTGGATCGATAACACCTCAGGTTCACTACCTCATAATATTATCTAAAATTATAACTAACTTTTTCATTTTGATTTGTGTTATTTGCAAAAATACTTAAGAAGTACAAAAAGTTTCTACCCTGCGGTCTGTCAGTCCGATACAGAACCGACTTTATTTTACAAAGAACATAAATATAAAAAGCCAATTTTGTTTATTTATATGATTTTATTTAGTTTTTCTTAGTCTAGAACGGGCTAGTTAGGGGACATTAGTGGTTGCCAGATTTTTTTTTTGGGCCTGTAAGGGACAAATTGTTAAATGGGCAAAAAATACGGGATTACAGTTTTTTACCCGGGACAAATAAAAGACAAAATTATTTAGTGTTTTTTTTTTATTTTTCCGAGGGTCGAGTCCGTTTTAACATATTTTTATTCGTTTTAACATCCCAAGTAGCACAGAACTGCATTATAAATTTTCACTTAAGGCCCACAGAGGTAATTTAAGCATTTATAAAGACTTATTAGTATTCACCTGAGCTGCAACAGCTGTTTCGAAAAAAACGTGGCCTACTATAACGCTTTTTTCTGTACAGTAATTCTATTAAGCACCACAAACACGCCACAAAGTCACTGTTATTGAGCTCTTAGTAGTGCAGTACCCTATCAGCTGTAAGTTTTCTGAATAATAAATAGCCCACACGTGTACTATACAACCGTTGCATTTTAAGAGAGAACATATCACCCACTATAACATAATCAGTTACTTTGTGAAGTTATTTAACAAAAATTTAATGCTTTATGCTGCATACAGATTCACTTTTCCCCTATTAGTCAGGTGTTTACCATACACTCGAATAACAGCATGTATCCAAGTGTCCACATGCGCGAATGGAATATTGGAAACGACGGGTTCCGTATGTTATATTTATAAATAAATAAAGTGAAATTAATTTATTTCAGACATAACCCATATTACAAAAATTAAGATAAAATTAAGAATGCTGCAGCAGAAAAGAATAAAATGTCACTAACAAAATATAAATATATGTCACATAGTTGAAATAAAATAAAATGTCAAATTTACGTTGGATTTAAATAAAGTAACAATAAATAATAATTGCACAAATTAACAAAACAATACAAAAAAGCCTTTATAATTAGAGGTCAGTGTGTTTGGTGACATTAGGCTGAGTAGGTACTCCCTGACACAAAAATCTTCTTATAACCTACACATTTTCGAGACTAATATGGTTGCCACATTTATATTGTTGTTTTATATATGTACCTAAAAATGAAGAAGATTTATTAAGAGAAATCCAAGATTTTTTTTTTATTATAATAAATTAATAAATTTCGACGTTTTAAGATTCCAGATTTCGAAAATTTTTCTCAGAGGTAGTCAGTTAGGAACAACCGGTACGGCTAGCATCTAAAAAAAACAACGTAATTTTCTTTATGTTTATTTAATTATTATTTTTTTAAGGGTTTTTAAAGTACAATTTAGGGTGTACCACCCTGGTCCAGGCCTTGAATTTTCATCTATTTATAATTTCAAGTAGGGTTGCCATCTCTACAATTTGGCAACCAGGACTGTTCCATCCCGTTCGAATTCGTTACTTTGTGAACGCACCATGACGTGAAATGGAGTGACATCTGTCATTTGTCAGTTTGACACTTGCTTTTCCCTCTTTTTGGTTGGGTTTTTGAAAGCGTCGGATAGATTTTGCTTCCGCGACGCAGTTGTAAATTAATCAATCCCTTTAAATCGATCCGTTTGTGACAATTACTCGTGATCCAATTGTTTGTTTGTGTAATTAACCCCCATTGACAATATAATACGGGTTTAGTTTGTTGAAATTGAAGAACTTTGAGGTTAAGTGTTTGAACCGCATGTTGGAGAAAATCTCCGGCCTATTGCAGCGGCCTGGTGTCCTGAATACCACTTACAACGTCACTACACAATACAATATATACTCACTTACATACATAAATCCAGGTAGGCTCCAGAGCAGGTGTTCTTCAACCATCAGGTGAGTCTTTTGAATTGTACTAATCAGCTCCGCGCACGGCGGACAGTTCGCTTCGCCACTTCTTGACCCAGGGCCCACGATTATCATGCTTCCACATAATAATTGAAATCCTATGGTCGGGGCCTGGCCTGGCGTCGAACATACTTGGTAGCAGAGCGTGGTTGGTAGACATACAACCACAAAATTGGAAATTTACAGTAAGCTAATTACTTGGCAGTCTCTATAAGGAAATAGTAATTCGCTGTAAATATTTGTTAACTATGATTGCTTGTTTATTTGAAATAATTTGTTTAAATTTGTTGAGACGAGTAACTGATGTTGCCGGGGTCGGCCGGGTTGCATATGCTAATAGAGTTAATTGGATTGGGCTATGTTACAACCCCTTGTAGGTTCTGACCTCTGTTGTGTTGAATGTCAGGAAGACATTAAAATATAGGAGTTTATGTACCATCGATATGGTTGTTTGTGAAAATTAACATTTTTGTTATTGGCATTTTTGAGCATTAACATTGTTTTAAATTGGAATAAAGGTTTATGATTATTGTACCATTGACAAAGTGGTTTGTGAAATTAACATTTGAAATTAACATTTTGAGCGTTGACATTGTTTGAATTAAAATAAGGTTCATTGGATTGGAACCAATATTTTTGTAGTTGTCTTGAGTTGGCAGTTTGATTGTTTGCCTTGGTTTTCCTGGTTATATTGTTTGAACTTTGTTATTTGATTATTTTTTGTTTGGTTTATTTGAATTGTTTGTTTGTGCAATGGCATACAAAGCGGTGAGAGAGGCAATCAGTGGATTGACCACACAGCTACGGTGGTACACTTCAGCTGCAGTGACCGCTGAGCGCCCGGATCTTGAAGTGGTCACGCTTGCTCGGTTCGAGCAGTTGAACGTGAGACTCGGCAACGTTGATGCTCTGCTCACCCGCTACAACGAGTACATTTGTGAAGTGGATTTGGAAGTGCTGGACCAGGCAGCACGTGATAAGGTCCTTGCTGACTACGACCAGATCTTGGACCTGGGGGATGTTATTGGTCAACGTGCTCGGGAAATATTGGAGAGCCGGACACCTGTCCAGGTCAAACCGGAGACCTCGGTTGTTTCAGGTCCCGGACTATTGAGTAGATTGCCTACTTTGGAACTGCCACACTTTGACGGTCGCTTGGACCATTGGATGGGTTTCCAAAATCTTTTTGAAAGTTTGGTTGATGCTCGCTCGGACCTCAGACCCGCCCAAAAGTTGGCCTATTTGTTGTCTGTCCTGGAAGGTGAGGCCCGAGCCTTGGTACAGCATTTGTCGGTGACTGACTCAGCCTACCCTATTGCTTTGGAACTACTCACCCGGCGGTACCAAAACAAACGTTGTTTGGCTAACGTTCATATCAAACAGATTTTGGGGTTACCGGTCATTACAAGATTGTCAGCATTGCGTAGTGACCTGTTGAACCCGTTGGTGGCAGCGACCAACGCTTTAAAGCAATTGGAGTTGCCGGTGGACCATTGGTCTTACCTTTTGGTACATGTTGTGCTGCAACGGCTTCCTGCCAATTTGAGGGCTCGTTTCGAGCAAAAGTATGGTGGGGATAGTGTCACACATCTCCCCCCATTTGGTGACCTCATCAAATTTTTGAAGGATGAGTGTCGGTTTGTGGATAACTCTAGCGTTGCCACCGAGTCGCGCCAGCCGTCTTCCCGGCCACGAGACCAGGGACGGACTGGGGCCCGCGGGCCTGTTGATAGTCGCCCCGCCACTCGTTTTGCTGGCACCCAGAGTCGTCCTGTTTGTGAGTTTTGTAGGGACACGGGGCATGGCATGGCAACTTGCGCGGCCTTTTTGAAATTGCACGTGAGTGCCCGCCGCCGAATTGCCAATGCACGCCGCCTGTGCTTCTCATGTTTGGGGGCTCACTTCCATCGGGACTGCCCCAACCCCCGCCCTTGTAGATTTTGTAGGGGGTCCCATTTGGACATATTGTGCGCTAACGCGAACCACGCTGGCAGACCAGCCTCTGAAGAAGGTTCGCGTACGGGGGGGTACCATAGAGTTGGTCACCGGGCTTCTGGCTCGCCGGTTCAGAACCGGGGAGACGCCCGCAATTTTGAGCGCCGCACTCCACCCCCCGCGTAAGTTGATCGGGAGCCGCGCGACCGCCATTTGGTCTCCCCGCGTAAAGGCGATTACGCACTTGTTGCTAGGCAGCGCTGGCTAGACCAGCACCGCCTTCCCTCCCCTCCATTGACGGAACGTCCCCGGTTGGAGTCACGCCCCCCGCCATTCAGGCATCCGGTGGGATATGCCCTTCCAGCGATGGCGCGTGGCTCGGGACACCGCGTGGACGAGGAATTTGTCCTCCATCCTCGTCGGGAAAGACTCTGGCCTGGGTGCGGCGATCGGTCGCCGCCCAGGCATTGTTAGGAACTTGGCGCCTGCCCCGCTAAGGTACCCATCAGATCGATACGGTTTTGTTGCCAATGGCATTGGTCAGAGTCTGGGGGCCCACGGGGAACTCTGTTGTGGTCCGTGCCATTTTGGACACGGGAGCCCAGGGTTGCCTTTTGTCTATTGTTTTGTTGTTTTGTTTGTGTATTGATTTGATCGAAATGTTTTCTTGAGCGCCTTTGGACTGCGGAACTTGGTTGGGACGAGCCACTTCGGGAAACCCTGTTGGAAAATTGGCTCCAATTTGTATCCGCACTCCCCGCAGTCAACGAGGTCGTGTTATCCCACGCTATCCTCCCCCCTGGGAGCTACAGTGCTACCCTTCATGGGTTTTGTGATGCGTCTTCGCACGGTTATGCCGCTGTTGTTTATCTGCGCACCGTCAGCGCGACAAGCCAAGTGAATTTGTCACTGGTCATGGCCAAGAGCAAGGTGGCCCCCCTCCGGACGGCACTGACCATCCCTAAGTTAGAGTTGTCAGGGGCGGCGCTTCTTGTGCGTCTATTGAACCACGTTGCTCACACTTTAGGTGGAACTGTGGACATTCGGGCCTCTTACGCCTGGACGGACAGTCAAATTGTTTTGTGTTAGTTGAAGACGTCCGTCCACTCTTTGGAGGTCTTTGTTGCGAACCGTGTGTCCCAGATTCAAAATTCTGAAACGCCTTTGATTTGGAGGCACGTGCCTGGAGATTTGAACCCGGGCGACGTGGCCTCACGTGGGTGCATGGCACCCCGCCTGATTGCTCACCCCCTATGGTGGGGACCAGACTGGCTGACTCACCCCGAGGATGATTGGCCTCGAACGCCAGTCTTGATGTCGGGTCCTTTGCCCGGGCTCAAGGTGCTCGCTGTTGGAACGAAGGACCCTCCGTTTGACCCTGATTTTTTGTGGAATCGATACAGCTCCCTCGACAAATTGTTGAACGTTACCTCGTGGATCAGGCGTTTTGGTCATAATTCTAGGAATCCCGGAAACAAACGCCTGTCACCGGTTCTCTCTCCTCAGGAGCGACAGGAATCACTCCTCCTTTGGGTCCGCTCCGTGCAGGCTGCACACTTTGAGAAGGAGATTGAAACATTGATGTCTGGTAATGCTAAATTGTCGGGAGCCGTTAGTAAGTTGAACCCCTTTTTGGACGATACGGGTCTCTTGCGTGTTGGGGGACGGTTGAGGCACTCTAGCCTTCCTTATGGGGCCCGTCACCCCCTTTTGTTGCCTAAGGAGGGCCATTTGGTTAAATTGTTGGTGACTGATCGTCACATTAAGAACTCGCATGCCGGTTGCAATGCACTGTTGGCCATTCTGCAGCGAGAGTTTTGGATATTGTCGGCCCGTCGTACTATTCGTAGCATCGTCTTCCGTTGTTTGCCATGCTACCGGACTAAGGCCTCTACTATGCAGCCAATGATTGGAGACTTGCCGGCTGATCGTGTCAATGAGGCGAGACCCTTTGCAGGCGTCGGAACGGACTTTGCTGGTCCCTTTTTGGTGAAGACGTCTCCTCTTCGGAATAGTAAAATTGTTAAAGCTTATTTGTGTGTGTTTGTCTGCCTGTCAACTAAGGCAGTGCACTTGGAGTTGGTAACCTCCCTCTCGACGGAGGCCTTTGTGGCGACCTTGGATAGATTTGTGTCTCGCCGTGGGTTACCTACTTTGATCAGGTCTGATTGCGGTACTAACTACAAGGGTACAAGTAACTATTTGAAGGAGGTATACGCCTTCCTTGCTGAGAACCAGGTTGACATTGGTAACAAATTAGCTCGCCGAGGGGTCACTTGGTTGTTTGACCCACCAGCCTGCCTCCATTGGGAGGGTATTTTTGAGGCCGCGGTGAAAGCGGCAAAGGGACTCCGGCGCAGATCATTAGGAGACACCATTCTCACCTTTGAGGAGTTAGCTACGGTATTTTGCCGCATTGAAGCTGCATTGAACTCGCGTCCATTTTGCCCGCTGTCTTCGGACTCGAACGACTTGGAGGCCCTAACCCCGGGCCATTTTTTGATTGGACAGCCACTTATCGCCCCGCCCGAGTACCCTCTTGTCGATGTGAGCCAAAATCGGCTATCGCGGTTTCAGTTGGTGCAGCAGCTCGCTCAGAGTTTTTGGAAGCGTTGGAGCTTGGAGTATTTGCACATCCTACAGCAGCGCGTCAAGTGGACTGATAAAACGCATCCGCCCAAAATTGGAGACCTCGTCCTGATTAAGGATGCCAACCTTAAGCCGTTGTATTGGCGCCGGGGGCGCATTCTCAATTTGGTGGCTGGCACCAACGGGGTTCCTCGTTTTGCAGAGGTTTTGGTGGACGGATCGGTCGTGAAGAGAGCGGTCGCAACCTTGTCAAGATTGCCAATTGATTAGCGGACGGGAAGGCCCGTGCAGGGGGGGGGGGGGTAGATGTTCCGTCCCATTCGAATTGGTTACTCTATGAACGTACCATGACGTGAAACGGAGGGACATCAGTCATTTGTCAGTTTGACACTTGCTTTTCCCTCTTTTTGGTTGAGTTTTTGAAAGCGTCGGATAGATTTTGCTTCCACGACGCAGTTGTAAATTAATCCCTTTAAATCGATCCGTTTGTGACAATTAGTCGTGATCCAATTGTTTGTTTGTGTAATCAACCCCCATTGACAATATAATACGAGTTTAGTTTGTTGAAATTGAAGAACTTTGTTTGAACCGCATGTTGGAGAATATCTCCGGCTTATTGCAGCGGCCTGGTCTCCTGAATACCACTTAAAACGTCACTACACAATACAATATATACTCACTTACATACATAAATCCAGGTAGGCTCCAGAGCAGGTGTTCTTCAACCATCAGGTGAGTCTTTTGAATTGTACTAATCAGCTCCGCGCACGGCGGACAGTTCGCTTCGCCACTCTTGTCCCAAGGCCCCACCATCATAACTTCCACTGCGCTATTAAAATCCTATGGTGAGCCCTGAGGACAGGACGCGTAAAAACCCCGGATTTTAGAGCCCAGAACCCGGACATGTCAACAGGTTTTTTTTTCACATAGTGTAATAAAAAACATTTGGAAATGACATAAATCACCTTTTTATTTTATTTTTTACCTTTTAATTAAATTTAGTCATCTTTTATCATCATTTAAATTTTACCAAACAAAACCTTCGTCGGTTGATCGCGGCGTGCGGTCACAGTGCGTGTGTCGCGAGCGGTCCAAGACTTAACATTTTTAAACCCGGACTACAAATGAATCCCTGCCCGGACGCTCCCCGGATGCCCTCTAAGCTAGGACAAATCCGAGGAAACCCGGACGGATGACAACCCTAATTTCAAGCAGTATAAAAGTACTTCTCGGTGGCCACCATAGAATTTCCTTAGTTTCCCACTATGCAGGAACGACTGTTAGTTCGACAACACCTCTCTCTGTAGTCTGAACTATTTTGAAAGGCTTGTTCTGTAAAAAACAAGAAAATTTACTTATTATAAAAGAAGTTTCTTAAAATGACAACACTACCTATACAGTTTTTGAGGAAAAAAAAACCACAAGATACAATAACATATTAAATACCTAAACTTAACGTAACATAATGCTATTTCATGTGGAAGTAATTAAATTGTTAGGCCAGAAAAATACATTATTTTTAGATTGGTACCTAGTCATTTATAGGTATTTTGTCGCATATTGAATAAATCAATAACTTATGTATTATACATATAATTAAATTATAATCTCAGGTATTTAAATTACAATTTTAATTAGGTACTTATCGTCGAATAACAACTAAAAAAGGGAACAAAATGGCTTTAAAAGAACCACGGCGGAACCCTAAAAGCTTGGATCCATAAAGGTAGTTATCTAGGTAACTGACGCAAATGTTAACCAATACTACTCTCCTCATCGATCCATGTCTGATTTGTATTTCACAAGTGCTAAACTATTTTACTCTTGGCTGAATTACAGGCCACATGTGAACACCCGTACAGACCTTAGCATTAAATTGAGATTAAACTGGTCACTTGCCATCCGCTATATTCACTGCGTTACTTTGTATTATTATAAAATTTTATCTTTTAATTTTTGTTTATTTTAGAGGATATCAATTGTAATTAATTTGGATTAAAAATTATTTACACGAAAACAGTTTTTTTTTTGGTTTCTTTGTACAAAAACGAACATATTTATTGTATTTTCATTCTAATTTTGTTGCTTTTCTATTAGTATTTAGTGGTATTCCGAGGGCGCGTGAAAATTTTGAACTAAATATGTATGGTATTTGACAGTAAAGTTACCTTCCCAATAAGATTTCATATATAATAAGAGGAAATCGAAGTTTTACTTAACTTAAATTTTATGTTTGTATATTCTCACAAATGGCACATGAGATCTTGCACACAACGATACACTTCATGTTTTACAATTTGACAGTTCATATCAAAGAAAAATAAATAATATTATGTTCTGCATTCCACAATTTCGCTCAGTGTGTAATTTAAACTGTACAAAAGTATACACAATGTACACATTCGTCTTCCTTGCTGTATAATAAGTAACACATGCCTCATTAATCAGGCAATATTCAGCTCTTTAGGTGACTGTTGCACACATAAATGCTACTATAATGTTGTTATAATACAATTATTTGTCAATTGGATTTCTTATACAGCTATGTGCTGAATAATTTGTAACCAAATTAGAGTTATATCCTCTGAGGATGCGCTGTCTACGCTATTATTCAGCAACTAATGCATTCACTGTGCACTGTTAAAATGTTGTAATACAGCACTTTTGTGCTACTTGGGATATCTGTAAAAATCGATGCAATTATAACCGTAATTAAAAACGGTCATCAACTCGCTTTTTATTAAATTAGGGGTACATTTATTTCTTACATCAGTTCAATTAAGTAACATCTGCAAACCAGTTAGTAACACGAAACAGTTTCAGCTAGGAATACTAAATAAATAATAGTTTAAAAAAACTAAAAAACACGCTTCCGTAGAAAACCAAACTAAAAAGTAGAAAATAATGGAAAAAAAGCGTGGGGTGCTTTTTAAGGTATTTTTTTTTTATTGATATCAGGCACCCCACGCTTTTTTTTTGGTTTTTTATGGAAGCGTGTTTTTTAGTTTTTTTTTAAACTATTATTTATTTTCTATTTTTTAGGGTGTTTCGAATATTGAGACGTATGTCATGACGTATGTCATCGTAGTTTTCAAAGACAGTTTTTTGCTGTCCTGGTAACCCCGGCAAGGATAATGGCACAAATTTATAAAATTATAGTATTGTCATCGGTTCTCGAGGAGTCTACAGAGTTTAAATGAAATCTGGTCGTTTAAAGTGAGACAAAATCGTGCTATAAGGAGTCGGTTACAAACAAACAAACATACAAGTGAAGCTAATATAAAGCGTGTACAAACGAAGGATAAAATTCAGAAAATGTTAGGGATTTCGGTATTCAGAAACCCTTTGATAACTTTCGTCCACTTTTGTCACTTTGTCATTAGTCTTTGCGGGCTGCAAGTGCAAGTTACTTCACACAACACAGTCGCTCGAGCTGAGCCGAGTCAGAAATGTAAACACTACGTTTTACGAACGTTGCGTGTGCAAATATTTGGATCGATTTCATCATGAAAATCGAAGTACGGTTCAAATACGGGACAGAGTCAGTCCTACCGGGACATTTTAAACTATGCCTAAAATACGGGACGTCCCGGGAAATACGGGACGTCTGGCAACACTAGACATAACACTGTTGCTATGAATATGTTAGTTGTAGTTCTAGTGAATAACAGAATAAATAGGTGTCTACATTACATTCCTAAATTGTTTTGAGAGAAACTTCTCGCAAAGTCCGATTACATATACTGAAAATAATTTTTGTTTTCTTGCTTCCTATTGGGACTACCGAGTTGGAAACTACTATGGGTTCAAAACCGACGTTAGTGGACATTTGATTTTTGAAAGATGAACTTTAACTCATATCATGCGAGGGATACCGTAGTAGTATCTGATACCTTTCTTCCTTCCGTAATATTCATTAGAATTCAAAAATCAAATGTCCACTAACGTCGAGTTGAGCCCATAGTGCGACTCTATCAAGCAGTTAGTCTACAGCACGCGTAGCATGACTGCCATAGAAACGGAATTTATGGACGGAAGAGAAGACAAAATGATAGATTGTATCGTAGAAAAATTGTGTAAAACTGAAAAGAAGAGATGTTTCTATTCTTCAGTCGACTAAAATACGATGTCAAGTATGATGACTATTTTTCTGATGAGATAGAAACCTTTTTACAGAATTAAAATACATAAGGAACTTTATTTGTTCTTGGTAGAATAGATATAGAATTGGTTATGCTACGCCGGCTGCAGTTGTGAAGTTTCGTAGCAACGCCGCGCGCCGTAGCGTCGCAACTCGTAGCAGTTCTTAAACTGCTACGCGCGCTACGCGCTTCTGGTCCTACGAGCGTCCGTCGCCTTGCATTGCAGTGCACAGAGTGGTAACAACAAACAGGCGAATTTTTTTACGCGGAGATACGACGAAACGCGTTTGCGGTTCTTGTAGCAGAGTCATGTCTTTCGGTTATGGTCCATTTCTTTCGAACAGCTGGCCGGACATTTATTCAGTTTTTTTATTTACATAGTTCTACAGTAGATCTTTGTCACCTCGGAGCAAGTTCTAGCATACTTCAACTAATAAAAGGTGCCATGGGCCTCTCGATTCGATTTGTTACAAACCCACAACAGCATTACAACACAACATACACGTGTGTTACAATGTTAGTGTTTAATAGAGTTTTGTAACGATTATTTAAGTATATTTATTGCAGTTGAGTACTATAACTATAGTGCGGGGTAAATATTAACGGGTTAACAAGTCATGGGAGCATGATAATAATTATTGTCAATTCATATAATATGAATGCTTAAATGGATATTTTAAATGATCTTGGTTAACTCGTAACCAACATATTATTATCTACGTCTAGCTTTTTTCTCGTGTGAATATTATTAATTCAACACTTAATAGATTATTAGTTACTTGTCTGTAGATATGCACATTGCTATGCGCCTATAATGTATAACACAATAAACACAAGTCCTCACAGCAGTTTATTCAGAAGTGCTTCACAGATCAGTGTTTGCTATAGTCGCATCTTTCCAATCAAGTCAGAAAAGAGTCTCTTACAGAATGCATCTTCAGATCAATGTAGAAATAATGTAAAGGCTGATGGATACTTTTATAACGGTTTTTAAAAGTATGACTAAGTGCGACGAAATAGGAGCAGTAGAGATGTTACGAAAACTTACGCACAAACAATCCGAGGACGATCACTCGCACACCTCGTCACTTACACACATTCTCATGACCACTAGCATAATGTACTCGGAGAGTCACACGAGTGTGCCAATATTCAAACGTATCGAACACATTACCGCGGAAGTACGTAAGCCAGCGATCGCCGAGACAGCGTAGTGCCGCTCTGAGCGGCGACGGGCGACGGGCGGCGGCGGCGACCGGCGCTGAGTGCGGCGCGTCGGTGGCGGCGCCGGGACGGCGCGACGCGCATGCGCCTCCGCGCGGCGCGCCAGACGGGCCGGCTCCCGGTCCGGCCGCCACACGCCGGCGGACTGGCGGGCGTAACGATCGAGCCGCGCCGCACGCCACACGCCGCACGCCGCCGCCGGCTCGGCTGCCGAACCACCGCCTCTTGCGTGATGATTTACTAACTTTTCGTCGATATTGCTGGTTGATGCAAGTGGAGCAGAGAGGCATATAATATTATATCGTGTCGTTGGAATATGTAAATAAGACATCAGTACAGGCGGTTGTGCTGGTGTGGCTGATGTCCCACACCTCTGTTGCTCTTCGATAGTAAAGCCGATGAAACTGCTTGGTCTTTATGCGCTCACAGAAGAGTATTCAGTCTTTTTTTAACCTCACTACAAAATTGTGTCAACTTTATAAAGATAATTAAAGAAGTTAGATGTAAAAACCTATTATGTAGTAGGCATATGTATGACACCGAGATCGAGATGTTTGGGTTGTCGCGGTGCTGAAAGTAGCTGGCTGACCTAGTTCCCGCTCGGCCGATGGGCCGCTCGGATGCTCGGCTACACAGTGCACTCGGTAAATGTTGGCGGTGGAACTTGAGGGCGAACAGCATAGTTTCAGACGCTGGTGCAAAGTCAAAGGAGCACTGCGATTAATTTTAGAGAAAACTAAAATTGCTGCTTTATTTTTTTAAAAAGCTCGTAGTGCAGCAAATCCCACTGAGTAGATATTTGGGCACATACATATTTCTGAAGACCTACTGTATCTCTGAAACCCCTTTTCTTACAAACTGTTGATAGGCTTTTACACAACGATATTGTTCGTTTCGTTCGTTTAAAATCAATAAATTAATCAATCTATCGTTACAGACGTATGATACGAAAATCGAAATACTGTCGATCCAATCGTAAGAAGTCAAAATTGTACACAGATTTTTTTTTTGTATAATTTTAGCGAGGTCTGGGAACGTTTCTTATGCGAAGTAGTATACGAGAGTGTCGCATAATACCATGTTATATAGGTTTTCACACACTACTTTATGTACTCTCATATATTGGGATAGAACCCACTAAATAAAAAACTTTTTAACAAAAAATTAAACTTATTTTATTAAAATTCTAGCAAAAAATAATAAACCTTAAAATTTTGAGTCGGCGCTGAAAAATCAGTGAACAAAGATCACTCAAAGCGCCGAATCATAATTTTAAGGTTTATTATTTTTTGCTTTTCAGTTTTTTCGGCGGTTTAATTTTTTGTTAAAAACTTTTTATTTTATATTTTTGTGGTTTTAATGTACTTATAATACTTGGCAGGGTATACGCTATCCAATAAAAAAAAGAATTATCAAAATCGGACTACTTTGTATAAAGTTATGCGTGGTTATACATTACAATCAGTGAGTAAACAATCAATCATCCCCTGTTTTCCGACCCTTAGGGTTCGATTTTGCTTTTCAAATTTATACGGGACCACTTTCGGAGTAGACCCTTTCCAATAGAAGAAGAATTATCACAATCGGACCACTATGTAAAAAGTTATGCGTCGCCATACATAAAAAAAAAAATATACGCGTCGAATTGATAACCTCCTCTGTTTTTTTTCGTCGGTTGAAAATATAAATTAAAAGAGTAAGAAATAGTTTTGTAATGCTATAAAATGGTGAGTTATATGTTTTACTAGCAAAAAATATATAAAAAACTGATGGAAGTTAATATCACCAAGGAGTAGTGATATTAACTTCTTAGATTTGCTCTGTATCGTAATGGTAAAAAAAGGTTTTATAACATTTATTATGATTATATTTTTTTCGGTATTGTGATCTTCTTCTTAGCATGTCGATAGCAATCTAAATATATTCAGCCCAGAATTTGGCTACGAGCTTAGCACTTTCCGAGGCATCCGTTCCTGTGGCGTGCAAACAGCAGGACATGCGGGACAAAATATTAAGTGCTGCATTGTTTGTGGGACAGCACCACATTTGCATTCCAGGGCGGAGCCATCTATGAATTTCCACTTGTACAGGTTCTCTTTACTTCGGCCTACTTGAGTCCGGAGCCTATTTAAAGACTTCCAGGAAAGCCAAGGCAACTCGTGTCCAGGTGCGAGATTTTCAGTAAGTGGGACGAATGGGTTTGGTAGGGAAGCACCATGTCGCCACAGACTTAGTCGTTCCGTAGGTCGTTCGCCAGTGAGTGGGAGGACACACTTCATAAAGCTGTTGCGGCTTTTCAGCCTTTGTGACACGAGGATGTTATCGTGCAAAGGGTGTCGTGTGTCAGACACCATCTTGGCTCTTTCATTTGAGCTTGCCACTGCTCTACGAATTTCTGGTGGCGCTATTCCAGCCATTGGATACAGCATTTGCACCGGGGTCGGTTTGAGGCAGCCGGTGATGATCCGGCACGTTTCATTCAGAGCTGTATCCACTAACTTTGCATGTGCTGAACGACTCCAAATGGGGCACGCGAATTCACCTGCAGAGAAAGATAGCGCCAGCCCAGTAGTCCGCAAAACGTCAGGCGAAGCACCCCACTTTGACGAGACAAGTCGTTGTAGGAGGTTATTGCGAGAGTGTACCTTCTGCTTGATATTCTTGCAGTTTTTGCGGAATGTTAATGACCTGTCCAGAGTAACACCAAGATATTTCGGGAAGTTGCTGTGCTCAATGGGCATCCCACCCCAAACGATGTTAAGTTTGCGACCCGCTTCTCTGTTGCGAAGATGGAATATGCAAGACTGCGTTTTACTTGGATTTGGTTTGAGTGAATTAGCGTGATAGTATGACGTTAAGTCATTAAGAGCGTCTGACAAGTTGACCTCAGCGTCTTCAAAGGTGGAGGCTTGGGAAGTGAGGGCAAGATCGTCTGCATAGAGGAAGCGGGACGTATTTGGACTGGATGGTTGGTCGTGATGGAAATATCCCAGGAAATAAAAAGATTGTTGTAGATTTTGAAAAACTATATTGTTGCATGTAGAAAGACAATGACAGGAGAAAGAAAAAAAATAAACTTATATGTCAACTTTAACAGATTGGCATAGTTTACCAAGGAGATTAAACTTCCAACACTGGCCCTTAAACATGACAATCTAGCACTGGCCCTTAAGTATATAATTATTTCAATACAATGTTACAATACAAAACTACAGTTTATGTTTGTTTAACAAATGTAGAAAGCCCTAAAGAATTTACAAATTTACAGTGTTTTTCTTTAGTCAGAGACTTTGTTAATACATCTGCGATCATTTCTGAAGTATTCAAATATTTCAACTCTACAGCATTATTCTTTAATACATCACGAATAAAATGGTGCTGCACATCAATATGCTTAGTGCGACTATGATACATACAGTTAACACTCAGTTTATGTGCAGATTGATTATCATTATACAGTGTTAAACAACATTGTTTACCAAGAAGCTCAAAGAATAAGTTACGTATAAAGAGAGCTTCTTTACATGACTCTGAGAGAGCCATGTTTTCAGCTTCGGTGCTAGAAAGGGCCACTGTCCGTTGTTTCCTACTTTCCCAGGAAACAGTACATTCTCCTACTTTAAACACAAACCCAGTGTAGGATCGGCGATCCATTTCACACGAAGCCCAGTCAGCATCAACATAGCCGCTGATGTCTAGACTGCCACTTTTAAAAGTAAGACAATAATCTACAGTACCTTTCAAGTATCGAAGAACACGCTTAGCTGCTTTCCAATGAAGTTGGCCATAACACTCATTGAATTGACTCAGTTTACTCACCGCGTGAGCTATGTCCGGTCTGCAACACACTGCAACATACATTAAACATCCAATTAGATTTCTGTATCCTAATTTTTCTTCCTTTTTATCAGCCTTCGACAGTTTTAGTCCAACTTCCATTGGTGTTTGAGCTGGCTTGCAGTCAGTCATGTTAAAACGGGCTAAAACATATTTTATGTAGTTAGACAGATCAAGACGTATAGTATCTTTACATCTGGATAAACGCATTCCCAAAATATGACTGGCTGGCCCTAAGTCTTTTATGTCGAATTCTTCCATTAGTTGTTTCTTGGCATCAACTCTAATCTGCGAGTTTCTTGTTGAGAATAATAAAATATCATCAACATACAAGCCAATAATGACTAATTCTTCAGCATTTGACTTGAAATATATACAGGGTTCTGACGACAATCTTCTAAAATTCATCTTCTTTTGTAAGACATCGTTGATTTTATCATTCCATGACTTAGAAACCTGCTTAAGGCCATATATAGCCTTGTTTAGTTTGTAAACTTTGTGTTCACTGCCTATGACAATATAACCTTCTGGCTGCTCTAAGAAAATATTCTCACGTAAATCACCTTTTAAGAAAGCTGTCTTCACATCCATGTGTTCAATTTCCATTTGTTTTTCAACTGCTATAGCTAGTAATAAACGTATTGTAGAGTGCCTTATTACTGGTGAGAATGTATCTTCATAATCAACGCCAAAACGTTGTGTGTATCCCTTTGCTACCAAACGAGCTTTGTACTTTAATATTTCACCACTCAGGCCTCTTTTTCTTAAAAACCCACTTGCTTTTAATAGGTTTCGAGTTTGCTGGTAGATCAGTTAATGTCCAACACTTATTATAAATAAAAGATTGGTACTCATCTTCCATTGCATCCCTCCAGTGAACAGATTCAGAACCATTCAAAGCCTCACTCACAGTCTCAGGTTCATCTCGACTGGTGCCTGTACTTGCCATGAATGTTATTTCCTGAACATCAGCATCGTCATACATTGACGTATCTTCAGACGACGACTGATCTGGAATGTAAGTTTCATCGGAGCCATTTGTTTGTTCTAAACTACTATCTGTATCACTGATGCTAATAATACTGTCTCTTTGGTTTGTTCCTGCCCCATTTTCTGATGAGAAAAGATTTTCAGACTGTCCCACTTCAACTTGAGATCTCGCACCCTCAGTCTGGGAATTATTTGCCATCACAAAAATCTCCTCATTTGAATCAGAATTATTAGCCTGTTTTTTAATGTAAAACTTATTCTCAATAAATGCAACATTCCTAGATTTTACGCATTTATTAGTAAACTCAGGGTCAATTAATCTATACCCTTTACTTGTATCACAATAGCCAACAAAGATATAACCTTTACATTTTGAATCTAATTTAGTACGATTCTCGGTTAAGGCGTAGGCCATACAACCAAATATACGTAAATGGCTTAGATCTACCTTTTGTTTAGACCATTTTTCTTCAGGTGTCATCCCCATGACTGCTTTGGTAGGACATCTGTTTTTCAAATACACCGCAGTATTTACAGCTTCTGCCCAGTATCTCTTCTCCAAGTTAGCATCCTGCAGCATGCTCCGAGCCGCCTCTACGATAGTCCGGTTTGCTCGTTCAGCAACGCCATTTTGCTGTGGCGTATGCGGGATCGTTGTCTGGTGGATGATGCCATTTGCTTTGAGAAAACTCTGGAAATGAGAATTTACATATTCACCTCCGTTATCACTTCTTAATACTTTTATTTTAAGGTCAGTCGGGTTTTCAACTAGCGCCTTAAAATGTTTGAAGTGTTCAAAAACTTCCGATTTATTTTTAAGGAAATATACAAACGTTTTCCTACTAAAATCATCTATAAACGTTAAAAAGTATCTGCTGCTACTGAAAGACGTCACTGGCATAGGACCACATAAATCTGTATGAACAATCCCTAAAAGTTCATTAGATCTATTTAGTGACTTTTTAGGAAAAGGTAATTTATTAAGTTTTCCTTTGACACAGCCCACACATGATTTAAAATCAGAATGATTAAAATCAACACCAGTTACCATACCTTTCTTCAGTAAATGCATACTCCTTAAGTTCAGATGCCCAAGTCTTCTGTGCCACGTTTCCTGTGATACCTCACTGCGTCCAGACTGAAGACTTGACTGGCAGTCACTTTGTATATACTTCTGTACTGTTACCTGAGCCACGGTGATGATTTGACCATCGTTCGAAGTTGGAGCTTGCACATCGGCTTGCTTCACCTTCTGGTTGCCCTCTGTGGAAATTAAATAGTTACCACATCCTACCACCGAATCTTTAACAGGCTCTACAGTATCAAGCTGATATACACCATTTACATGTTTAGCTGAAGCAACTAATATTTTGTTATCATATATATTACAACTTTTATCATCAAAAATGACTTTATAACCTGTCCTTGTAAGGGCACTCACTGACAATAAATTCGTGGCCAAGTTTGGTACATAATATACATCACTTACAGTCTTTAAGCAGTTCTTTAGTTGCACTTGAACTTTGCCGCGACCAGAGGTATATAATTTTTCACCATTTGCCACTTTTACTTCTGTCACAAAACCCTTGACAAATTCAGTCATGATTTTACTGTCATGACACATATGACTACTGGCTCCAAAGTCTATCAACCATATGTCGTGTCGCACACAAGCCGAGAACGCTGTTAGCAGTGCCTTGTCAAAAGTATCATTTGTCTTCTTTGCAACCGGGCCTTGCTTCTTACAGTCCTTCGAGAAATGTCCTGGCTTCTTACATTTAAAACATTTAAATGTTTCCTTGCGCGCTACTAACGCCGACGAGCCCACGTCATCTTTGTCGTCACGTCGCTGTTTTTCCTGCATAAGTTTCGCCTTTACCATTTCACTTGATAGTGTAATATTTGAATTTTCAAGTGCCATGATAAGCGGATCATAATCTGCAGATAAACCACTCAGCAGCAAGACAGCTACAAAATCGTCATCGAGAGCTGCACCAATATCGCTTAGCTGTTGACTGAGGTCACAAACCTTTGTAACATACGCTTCCATACTTTCACATTCGCTTAGTTTTGTAGCGAACAAAAGTCTAAGTAAGCTAAGCCGTCTCGATAGCCCCTTGTCCTCATAAGCCTTTTCCAAATTTAACCATGCAACTCGTGCCGACGCCGCATTTTGAACATGCATAAAAACTGACGGCTGAACAGATAAGCAGATTTTAGCTAAAGCTTTCATCGACCTCTTTTCATAATTCGAGTCTGATGCATCTGGCTCACCTTTCAAAATGACGTCCCAAAGATCTTCATGAATCAGTAACATTTTCATCTGAAATTTCCAATTCGTGTAGTTTTCGATACCTCGTAATTTTTCTACAGGAATTGTTGCTGAAGACGAAGTCATTTCGCCGTTTGCACACGTCGATCGACCGAGCAAGTTTTACAATCCAAAAACAAAATCTTTTATTTTCCGGCGATTATCAAAATATTACTTTTCTTGTAAATATTAGAATTGATACGAAGCCCTGGGAGGTCTGGGCCCATAACCTGATGGAAATATCCCAGGAAATAAAAAGATTGTTGTAGATTTTGAAAAACTATATTGTTGCATGTAGAAAGACAATGACAGGAGAAAGAAAAAAAATAAACTTATATTGTCAACTTTAACAGATTGGCATAGTTTACCAAGGAGATTAAACCTCCAACAGGTCGTTCGTATAAATATTGAACAGGAGCGGTGCCAAGACACTACCTTGGGGTAGGCCGTTTTTTTGTGCTCTCCAACGACTTTTTTCCGAGAGAAGGTGGACCTGAAAACGGCGATTCTGGAGAAGTTCGAGAACTTCTCCAGAATCGCCGAGTATTCGAACAAAACTTTGATCGCTAATCAAGGTCTCCACCTTCCACAACAGACGTTTGATGTTAACTGTATCGTAAGGTATTGTGATTATCTACACGCACTAGTGAGAACTGGCAGGTGGTGCAGTTTTAAGTGCTTCTGTGACATGGTTTGTTTCACCAATGTAAGTACTGCGTGTTTAGATGTTTATAACTCAAATACTGTACTCAAAAGCAAGTAAAAATACTGAATATTATTTTAATTAAAATAGAATTACAAAATTATGTGTTAACTTTTCTTACACCTACCCTCGAAAAACTGCATGTTTCTCTCTTGTGAAAATGATAACCTCTAGTTTGAATAAAAAAAAGGCCAATGGCATCTATATAAGGTGTATCTATTCATACACAATATTTTAAGAGGTACACCTGTAGGTGGTAAAGAAGCAACAGTACCCCTTAAAATATTTCGTGTATGAATAGATACACCTTATATTTCTCGACATGTCAAAAGAATTTGACTTCGTAGATCACAAACTTCTTCTCTTCAAACTGAATCGTTATGGTATTAGGGGAAACAGATTACAGTGGATAAAATCTTCTCTAAATAATTGCCAACAATGTGTGGAAATATCGAGGCATACTTGATCAGAAAAAAAAATACATAGATCCGATTATCGTCAAAACTCATGTGGTGTTCCTCAGGGCAGTATATTAGGACCCTTTCTGTTCTTCCTATACATCAATGATTTGCCCAACGCAACCCCATATTCTTGCATTCTGTACGCCAACGATACAACTCTTAGTATTGAACTCACCGATAACAATATCACCAAATACGAAAAAGAGATTAATGACACGCTAAAAAATATAATAGAATGGCTAAAAGACAACAATCTACATGTCAATATCAGTAAAACCAAACTTAAACAGTTCCAATTTCTAATTGGTGACTTTTGCTATTATAGCAAAAGTCACCAATTAGAAATTAGATATTCAAATAACGCTGTAGAAAAGGTTGAAAGTTATACTTTTTTGGGAATAACATTAGATAAATATTTCAACTGGAAAATACACGTTGACAAATTATGCACTAAGCTGCAAAGATTTGTATTTGTTTTAAATCAAATTACTCGCGTAGCTGGTATCCATGCAGCACTTTATGCGTATCATGGTTTTTTTTTTTTTGGGTGGGAAATCATCAAATGACTTCTCCCGCTCTGGGCGGAGCGGGAGGGCGTGTCGGACTTTTACTGACTAAAACCCACCCGTGTTCCTTCAGTTGCCCATGTGCCAGGGTCACGGTATCTCTTTCGAACAATCACGCGACCCCGGCAGGCTTCGGTCCTAGCAGACCCCTTCAGCACTGCTGACATCTCTTTGAGGCGCACGTGGAACACTACGCGCCGTCGACCCGAGCTCGGTCCTTACCGGGCGGCGAGCTACCCATTGCTCGCCACCCGCAAGCTCGCGCCTACGGTGGCCGGGAGTCCGCAATCGACTCCCGACGCCCGGGGCGTCTCCTCCTGCGGTGGCTAGGGACATGAGGGCGCAGAGACTGCCACTCCCTCACGCGCCCCGCCTCCTCCTTTGCGAGCATTACTGCTTCGCAGAAGGAGGTGACGGCTTCCCATGCCCTCTCGCTCCGTACCATGGCTCGCACCAGGGCCGGACGCGAGAGGTCGCCGCCGCCGATCGCCTCCACGAGGACACGGCGGTGCTCCTCCCATGCAGGGCATAACTCCACCGTATGCTCTACCGTGTCCTCCAGACGATCCTCGCAATGGAAACACCCGGGCGTATCCTCCCGCTTTATCCTGAACAGGAACCCACCGAAGCACCCATGCCCGGTGAGAACCTGCGTTAGGCAGAAGGTGAGGACGCCGTGGCGCCTCTCTGTCCACTCCTCAAAGAGGGGACTTACCGCCGCAATTGTGGCGTGCCCAGCGCTGGGTTGCGACAATCGTACCTGCCATGTCGCCATGAGATCCTGCGGGAGCTCTGTCCACCGTGCCACGATTTGTCGCGGCAGCGGAGTTTCGCCCCGGTGTTTCGCCTCCTCGCGCCACTCCCACATGTGGGCGAGGACCTTTGCCTCCAGATCCCATGGCGGCACTCCAGCAAGGAGGCTCGCCGCCTCGCACAAGATCGTGCGGTATCCTCGGATTAGCCGAATGTCCATGACCCTCTGGGCTGCACTCAACCGGCGCGCTGGGCGCATGCGTATCACGTAGCATCAATTCTCCGCTACGGCATTATTATTTGAGGAAATTCTGTTGACACGATTAAAGTATTCCGAGCTCAAAAGAAATGTATTAGATCAATGACTAAAGCCCACCTATTACAAAGCTGTGATCCAAACTTTAAAAAATTAAACATATTACCACTCCCATCTTTATAGATATTCGAACTCTGTATCTTTGTATGTAAAAATTTCGCATTATTTCAATTACACAATGATGATGGAATTAGGAAAAGTCGAAATATCTACAGATTATGTGCACCCCAACCAAGAATAAAACTATTTTCGAGCAATGGTTACTTTATGGCAATTCAAATTTATAATAAACTAGCTGACCCAGCGAACTTCGTATCGCCTCAGAATTAATAAATGTTGTGTTAACTCATCAGATCCCACCAACACAAAGCAAAGAGCACCAAGTACTATATACCCATTTAGACCAAGTTATGACAAACTGGTACTTTGAAGGCATAAAGCGTTTTCTAGCTACCACACACCCATGATAGGTGAGCTCCTACCAAATTATGCCAACCTAGTACTTCCAAGACATAAAGCGTTTTCTAGCTTCCACACACCCATGTTAGGTGAGCTCCTACCAAGTTATGCCAACCTGGTACTGCAAAGACATACAGCCCATGTTAGTTGAGCTCCTACCAAGTTATGCCAACCTGGTACTTCGAAGACATAAAGCGTTTTCTAGCTATCAAACACCCATGTTAGGTCACTTTGTATTCTTAAATTTTCTACTTTTCCGCGCAATTTTTTTATTTTGTTCTTTCATAAGAACCTTCTCCTGACAATAACAAACACAACAACAACAAAAATAAATGTATAGTTTAAAAAACACTAGAAAAACACGCTTTTATAAATGCACGTAAAAACTAAAAACTTAATCGTGGTCAAAGTTCATTACAAGACTTTTCTAACAAGTCCAAACACGGCTATGATACGATATTCCATCATGGAATGCCAGTGCCTATCTTCCGGCTTCATCATCAGACATTGAAACCTAATCGTGGTCAAAGTTCATTACAAGACTTTTTTAACAAGTCCAAACACAGTGCGATGTGGAGGGAAGGAGGGGTTAAGTAAATACCATGTCGTGTACTTGTCCATGAGTCAACTGGAGGCTGACGACCCAAGACTCCCTTTATTAGTGTAATATATACCTAGTCCGTACGTGACATATAGCATAATATAACTATGGACATAGCTTATCTACCTTAACTTAAACTAAGATCTAAACGTGACGTACGTGACACACCACATCACCCTTCCTAAAGTAAAAAAAAAAAACTTAGTTACTTTGTTTTTTTTTTTTTCATCTCTTTACATTTTTAAACTTACATTCTAAGTCTTACAGTATAACTTTGTCCTATTTTTATGTATTACATCTATCTTATTTTTATATTTAACTATTACATTTGGTGACTCGTCTTTTACAACTACAAATGGCCCATTATAAATACACTCCAACTTATTGCCTACTTCGTTTTTTACCAAAATCAAGTCACCTTCCTTATAAGTTATAGAATTAAGATTCTTATCATAACAATGTTTCCTTGATAACTTACTTGATACCAAATTTTCTTTTGCATCATTTTGAGCCCTTTGTAACCTGTATTTAAATTCTAAAGGATAATCATCAAAATTATACAAAGGTTCAACACTTTCACCTTGAAGACTACTTGGTAACCTACAAATTTTACCATAAACTAATTCATAAGGCGTATACTTAGTCACAGTATTAACTGTTGTGTTATAAGAAAAACACCAATATGGAATCCAAGAACTCCACGATGATGGATTATTATCTGTTTGTATCCTTAAATAAGCACCTAAAGTTTTATGAACGTTTTCCAAAGACCCTATACTTTCATGATGATATGACGTTGATAAGATTTTATTGATGCCCAAGACATTACATAGCTCTACCATTACTTTTGAAATGAACTCAGAACCCCTATCCGTAGCAATCGTTCCCGGTATCCCATATCTCAACACAAAATTTTCTGCCAACGCTTTTGCTACCTCATTTGCGGATTTATTTTTTAGTGGATAAGCCTCCACAAACTTCGTAAGTTCACATTGAAGAGTTAATATGTAAACATTACCATTTTCGTCCCTATCAAGTGGCCCCACTATATCTAAATAAATCTTTTCAAAAGATGAAGATGCAGTGGTAGTAACCGTCATTGGTTCTTTAGTATGTTTGGAAAACTTTTGTTTTTTACACTTATCACACTGACCAACGTACTCCGCTACATCTTTCTCAATTGACGGCCAATAATAATATTTCTTTATATTATTCACCATCCTGCGTATTCCTGAATGACCACTCGTAGGTAAAATATGAAAATCATTTAAAACAATTCTCTTCTCATCTGCCCCTTCTATTTTCCGTACACCCTTCACTACATATATTCTAAAAACCCCACATATCGAATTACTATTTTCCTTCAAATATTTGGCCATTTTTGTAATAAAATTAACGTTATAACGATTTTTCAAAATAATAACTTCTTTTATGCCCTTTTCAATACAAAAAGTGACTATGTCTCTCGACAACTCGTCTCGCGATGATGCCGATAAAGATTCATAGTTTACGTAAATACTCGAGTTTTCTGGCACATACATTAAATTGCGCGACTTTGAAAATATTTTTTCACCATTAGTGTTACGTAACATCTTCTCCCACTCATTCAAACATATCTCAATGTCATTTCCTTGTTTTTTAAGAACTTCCACGATCCTAGGGTGATCAGTCCTAGATACCACAGGGTCCGTATCACAAACATTTGGTTCTTCCAACTGTTTGTACTGCGCTCTTGTCATTACGGATATAGTTTTTTCACGCATGGTTTTCAAATCTTCACTTGAAATTACTATCCTAGAAAGTGCATCAGCTAATACATTTTCTTTCCCCTTAATATACTCGACCTCAAAGTCATACTCTTATAAACATAAACGAAACTTAGTTAACCTACTTGATGGATCTGTCATGTTAAACAAGTATAATAGTGGCCGGTGATCCGTTTTTACAACGAACCTCCGTCCATACAAATACGGTCTAAAATATTTAACTGACCATACTATAGCCAATAACTCCTTCTCTATAATAGGATAATTTAACTCACTTTTCCCCAAAGACCTACTAGCGTATGCAACGGGTTTACCGTTCCCATTACACAAAACACTTCCTACCGCATAACCCGAACTATCGGTTTGCAATACAAACGTGTTGTCTTCAGAAAAATTCGGATAATCCAACACTGGTGGATCCATTAACGCTTCCTTAAGCAACAAAAATGACCTCTCACATTCATCGGTCCAACTAAACACTACATCCCTCTTACATAGCTTATTCATAGGCATCACTATACTAGCAAAATTTGGTATGAATTTCCTATAATAATTTGCCAACTGACCTACATGGCAAATCATTGAATATATAAAACTTATGCACGAACGAACATTGTCCGTATTCCAACGTCAAATATACATAACCTATAGCCCGTAAACTACCCCCTACACCATTAATCACTAATTCTTCCTTAACTAATTTACAGCACAAAGCATTATTCCTCAAGAAATTACTTTTTATTGCCGATATCGACGCACCCGTATCGACTAACCATTCCGAATCCACATTATTTGCTAGAAAATTCACCCAGTTAACACTATTGCAAGCTAAAATATGCTTAGCCTCGAAAAAACTGCGTTTCATTCAATCGTCCGCCTTCGCTACTTCGTGACATCGACACTGCACTTGAGTCAGCATCGCCCCGCACGTGCTCTAGACACGCTACGCGCTGTCGACCTTGCCGAGTCTGCCGTCCACGATGAGTACTATTGCTACGACCGCGCATTCCACTACTATACCTTACGTTTCCATTTTGGTACGTACGCCCAACAGCTGTTTTTTGCTGCGCGTATCCATTACCTACAGCGTGCCGCCTATAGTTATTTCCACGACCCCTATTTCCCGTAGAAAAACTACCACCCGCGGACCACCGCTGGAACGCCATGACTTGACCCGACGAAGCACAATTTTCGTCTTCCGCTACCCTGATAGCATCTTTCAAACAAGTCAAGTTCCGTGCCGTAATAATTGTACCAAGACGCTGATTACGAAGTCCGTCAGCAAACTTTTTAACCGCATACTTCTCATTTAAAGGCCGCAAAATTTTATAAGCTCCCGAATTTTCCCCGGCTTGAGAAATAGTCAAATCTACCATTAACTTCTCTATCTCTGCCCCGAAATCCGTGACCGACCTATCATTTTGCCTAGCGCGAGCAAATTTGGCTTGCACTGCAACGTCTGACTTAACCGTCAACAAATGCTTCTTCATGTCCGTTAAAAGACTGTCTACAGTCGTATAAGTAGAGGACAATCGCATCTTAGCCCCCTGGGTAAGTCGTGTAGTTAGCACGAATCTAATTAAATGAGCACTATCAGCCGCTTCTAACATAGAGCTGTATAAATCTATGGCATCAATCAAATCTTGGGTTACCTGCTCATCCCCATTCATTTTCGGGAGTAAGCTAACCCCCGTTTTCAATGAAAACCTTTCCAACGCCATCTCTGTATCGGTTCCGGTACCGTTTTCAAACTTAATAGTGTCTACATACAAATTTTCTATTTTACTCACTAGCTGTGCCTATTCCTCCGAAAACTTGCTACACTTAGAAACTACACACTTAAATTTACAATACAGGGCTTTTACCTCGCTTATCTTTCCATCAAAATTTTTGCCTTTCCGCCTACTGGGACCTAACTTGACAATTGATTCCCTCAATAACTTAAGCTGTACAAACAGTGACGTTAACTCCACTTCCATTTAAAATTAATGTCTCTAACTGATAGATGACCGAAAATACTCGTCACTACACTTAAGTTCAAATCACATCACTTACTCCTCTTGTCGCTCCGCCAGCTCCCGGTCAGGCCATCTGCACAGCTCGCTGCACCTACGCTGATTGATCTTCTCTTCGATCCAATTCTGATGACACCTCCTGTACAGCCGGACTGCCACGCCAATGATGACAATCGCCAAACACACGGCGATAAACAGCATCGCGTTGATGGTGGATATCTGCTCTTGTGTTACTGTCGCGGTATTTGAACCACCCGCTGCTGTCTGGGCAATAATAACCTCTTCCTTGGATGACGTGCTCCCCATGGCCTGTGACTATCCAACTGTCGAGAAACTGACTGAAGCCGACTGAAGTGACTCCGACGAGATCCCGGTCGGGCAACTATAACGCCGTCCAGTCGACTGGCAGGGTCGCCATGCGATGTGGAGGGAAGGAGGGGTTAAGTAAATACCATGTCGTGTACTTGTCCATGAGTCAACTGGAGGCTGACGACCCAAGACTCCCTTTATTAGTGTAATATATACCTAGTCCGTACGTGACATATAGCATAATATAACTATGGACATAGCTTATCTACCTTAACTTAAACTAAGATCTAAACGTGACGTACGTGACACACCACAACAGCTATGATACGATGTTCCATCATGAAGTTCCAGTTCATATCTTCCGGCTCCATCATCAGATCAGTTCGACAGTACCATATTATTGTATTGTCATCAGAACTACATACAGCTGCCAATTTTCATGACGCTACGATACTTGAAAGATGGTTAAATTAGTTACCTTAGATTCCATTACATAGTTACATACAGGTCGACCTAATAAAAGCGTGTTAAAAAGTGAAATCGGTCCAGCCGTTCACGCGTGATGGCGTGACCAAGGGAAATAGGGATTCATTTTTATATATACTATAGATTACCTAATGTTTTTAAAACTTTAACCTTATGACATTTAAAAAGAAACTATTTAACTTTCTATTGCAAAAGTGTTACTACTCAACTAATGAATTTTTAAATGAAAAATTTGATTCATTATTTAAATTAGACGACGACTTACCTCCTAATAATATATTTATTTATTCATTTATTAGCTTTATTTAAAAATAAAGCTAATAAATGAATAAATAAATCATGTAAGGGATAAATCCCTTACATGATTTTATGGTGCGTATTAGGTTTAGGTTTAAAGATACTTTATTCTCAATAAAGACATATGTCACTCACTTGAGAACAATATTAAAACATATAGGTACATAATTTACACAAGGTTCGTCGTGATCAGTTACACAATACTAAAAATACAATAGTCGTTATCAGTTAAACACTAGATATATATATAAACATACAATGCTCTCATTTCTCCAAAAGTGATCGATCCGCAATTATATACTCACTAAGTTGGGTTTTGAACACATTCAAAGAATGTAGATTTCTTATATTAGATGGTAGTCTATTATAAAGTTGTGCTCCTTCAAAAGTTAGCATTTTTTTGCCATAGTTAGTTCTAGTTTTGGGCAAAACTAGCAAGCTAGCTCGCCGGGTGCTACGTTGACTGATTTGTTTATATTGGGTGAGTGTTATGTTCGTGTGAATGCTCTTCTTCAGAATTTTTCTGATGATAATACATGTATTGTAAATATACAGTTGCTTGATATTCATTATTTTTGTATCGTTATAAATTTTACTGGTTGATGTCAAATAAGGGTAATTGAACAGTATTTTTATGAGTTTATTTTGGGTAATTTGAAGTTCTGACAATTTTGTTTTGGCAGCGCTGCCCCAAATTTCAATCAAATAAAGTAGATGCGGCTATTTATTGTATTGATTTGTATTTGATTTGTATTTATTTATTTATTTGTTAGTAATGTTAGTTTTGTACTTAAATAAGGTTAGTATTATTAGGTGTAAGGGCCGCCTATTGCGGTGAAAGCCTCCTCCAAATCATTCCAGGTGTGTCTGTCTTTCGCCTGTCTGGGCCATAAGTTTCCTGCTATTTGTACGATGTCGTCACTCCATCTTTTCGATGGTCTACCCTTCCTTCTTTTTTATATCTGGGGTACCAGGTTGAAATTATTTGTGACCATCTTTCATCCATGGCTCTCTGAATATGGCCTGACCATTTCCATTTTAATGTCAGAACCTGTTTGACCGCATCTCTCGCGTTTGTTCTTTTTCTTATGAGCGAACTTTTGACCTTGTGTTTCAGTTTGATGTTCATGTAGCTCCGTTCTATTCCTCTTTGACAGCTTCTGATTTTATGTAAGAGTGATTTTTTGAGCGACCATGTCTGGCATGCGTAGGTAAGAACCGGTGTTAGGCAGATGTTCATCGCTTTCGTTTTCAGTTTTATGGGTATGCTACCTTTGAAAATTTCCTTCATAGCCCAGTACTTGTTCCACGTATTCTTCACTCTACGATCGATTTCCTTTCCTGTACAGGATTTTATTGCGATTAGATGTCCAAGGTAGATATATTCAGTGACATATTCAATGGGTTTAGACTGTATGGATATAGGTATTTCTTCACGACTGGTCATAATTTTGGTTTTATCCCAGTTAATTTGTAGCTCTACAGTCTCACTGTGACGACTAAGGGACTCTATCATATGGTTCAGTGTTCGGGGATTTTCCGCCAGCAGTACTATATCATCCGCAAACCTAAGGTGGGAGAGGTATTTGCCATTGACGTTTATTCCTATATCACTCCAATCGAGATTTCGGAATATGGATTCTAGGACTGCGATGAAAAGCTTTGAGGAGAGTGGATCGCCTTGCTTTACCCCCCTCTCGACTTGAAAAGTTGGTCCTCTTGTGTCTAGTAGACGTACTCTTGTTGTACTTCTCGAGTAAATCGCTTTGATCATTTCTATGTAGTCATGGTCTAGCCCTTGCTGGTTTAAAGCCTGCCATATGGAGTCATGTGAAATTGAGTCGAAAGCTTTCGAGTAATCTATAAAAGCCACGTATAAGGGGAGGTCGTATTCCATATACCGTTCGATGATAACTTTCAGTGTGTGTATATGGTCGCTAGTAGAGAAATTTTTCATGAATCCCGCTTGCTCTACAGGCTGATTCTCGTCAATTTTCGTTGTTACACGTCTTAGTAGGGTTGATGCAAATAATAATATAATGGAATTTATTTCTATGACATTGTATTTTAATATTATTTTTATTTTTTTCTTCATTGTATTTAATCATTCTTGATATTATAATTAATAACCCCTTTTTTTGGATGGGAAACCATCAATTTACTTCTCCCGCTCTGGGCGGAGTGGGAGGGTGTGTCAGACTTTTACTGCCCACCCGTGTTCCTTCAGTTGCCCATGTGCCAGGGTCACGGTATCTCTTTCGAACAATCCCGCGACCCCAGCAGGCATATTAATAACCCCTGACATTGTATTTGTATATTAGTAGTTAACGTTTTCTTTTTCTCAACGTTGTATGCTTTAATATTAATTCTTTGAAATATTTGTACGCTGGAAACAGCAGAATATTATGGACATCATATTATGTAACACCTATGTAACAACAATATTCTAAGAAATAAAATTATCTATCATTTATAGCGTGGAGATGCGTCGTCACGGCCATTCTCGCCACGCCAAAATTTTGGTTTACCCTCACCTACAGATGTTTTAAAATAAAAAAAAAATCACCCATCTGAGGGCTGACCTTGCGAAGTGCATCTTAACCTAGCGAACATGTGACAAAACGCCACACATAAACTAATTGGTCACCCATCCAAGGGCTGACCTTGAGAAGTGTAGCTGAACCTAACAAACCAACTAAGAGGTACAAAGAAAAAAAAAATCACCCATCTAAAGGCTAACTTTGGGGAGTGTAGCTTAACCTAGCGAACCTGCGACACATGGCAAAAAAAAACTAAATGGTCACCCATCCAAAGGCTGACCTTGCTAAGTGCAGCTGAACCTAGCGAACCTCGCTATGTTATGGCATTCTTGCACTGTATGATAGTTCCAGCCCATAACTGGTTTACGTAGCTTAGGTGCACCGGAGTCTAACCCGTAACTTGTTATAGCCCCCCTCTGGAGGATACCAACAATATCACAGTACAACTGATCAATAAACTTGCAATGCTCTTTAAAATCACATAATACATTACTATCACAATAAAATTAATTGCACAGATCCCAGCGTGGTTTGACCAGATTCGATTAACCAAATTATCCCCGAGATTTGCACTAGCCCCTGAAGCCTCATGATTCATGGTGCTACATAGGCGACTGCATATCAAGAAGTAGACCGGGGAGCGCTGTAATGGTAGGGAAGACGTGCCCATAGGATAGGAAAGGATTACGAGCCTACCGACTATGCAGCCTTTTTTTTGCATGGGAAATCATCAAATGACTTTTCCCGCTCTGGGCGGAGCGGGAGGGCGTGTCAGACTTTTACTGACTAAAACCCGCCCGTGTTCCTTCAGTTGCCCATGTGCCAGGGTCACGGTATCTCTTTCGAACAATCTAGCGACCCTGGCAGGCATCGGTCCTAGCAGACCCCTTCAGTATTGCTGACATGACTTTGAGTCGCGCGTGGAACACTACGCGCCGTCGACCTGAGCCACCCATTGAGCTACCCATTGCTCGACACCCGCAACCTCACGCCTACGGTGGCCGGGAGTCCACTATCGACTCCCGACGCCCGGGGCTTCTCCTCCTGCGGCGGCTAGGGACGTGAGGGCGCAGAGACTGCCACTTCCTCACGCGCCCCGCCTCCTCCTTCGTGAGCATTACTGCTTCGCAGAAGGAGGTGACGGCTTCCCATGCCCTCTCGCTCCGTACCATGGCTTGCACCAGGGCCGGACGCGAGAGGTCGCCTGACTATGTAGCCTTAAGTAAGCATAGGACTAGTGGAGAGAAGGGTGATATTTATCTAAGGGCATCTTTTCACGTCGTCGCTGGCATGTTGATCCAGGTCGAGCTTCACCGATGCATCTTTTGGTGGGGTTAACCGTTTGCTTGCCTCTTTTCTATCTCGAGGCTTCGCTATGTTCTGTTTTGTTGTTTTCTTGGTCGTCTTCTGAGTTCTCAATGATATCAGTTTCTGGTTTTTTGTAGATATCACTAGCCGCTTTCTTGATCTTATTTCTGTCTCCAGCCGTGTTCCTCCAAAACTGCATTTCCTTGTCGAAGTATTCCATGTCCTGTTTTAGGTTGTCATTCCATGTGTAAATAGGTCGTCCGACCTTCTTAGATTTGGCCCTGTACTGCATTGCTGCATGTAACAGGTATGGTTCAGAGCATCTGAAAATGTGTGCCAGGTAGCACAGCCTTTTTGATGCGTGTTGTTATGGTTTTCCCGTCTTATGATTTGATGCATTTTCTTCTGTCTCGTTTTGTTCTTAGCGTGGTTTATCGAGTCTCTCATGATAACTTGTTCATATCTTCTCGATCTTGAACGGTTCGCCTTTGTGAGTGTACTTTTAAGCCATATATCATACTAGCTTCTGCCCGCGACTTCGTTCGCGTCAAATTTTTGCTCCCCTGACCCTTCCCGTCGCATCGATTTGCCTGCTAGTTTTCATCCACTTTTCGTTGCTGCTCGCTCCTTTTGGGTTATAGTGAGTCAACCTTAAAAGATAGACATATGCTCTCCCGGACTTTTTTTTAGAACTTTTTAAAAGAAATAATTCCGTCATATATGATTTATGCGTTACTTTAACCGTTTACGCAGCGCACGCAACGGAAACTCTCAAAAGGAATAAATTTTCCCCGTTTTTGCAACATTTTTCATTACTACTCCGCTCCTCTTAGTTGTAGCGTAATGTTATATAGCCTATAACCTCCCTCGATAAATAGGCTACCTAACACAAAAATAATTTTTCAATTCGAATCAGTAGTTCCTGAGATTAGCGCGTTCAATCAAACAAACAAACAAACTCTTCAGCTTTATAATATTAGTACGGACAAGGTACGATATTGTCTCCAGCTGTGTCCGTCCAAAACTTGATTCCCATGTCAAAGTACTCGTATTTCATGTTCTGTTTTAGGTTGTCGTTCCATGTGTAAGTAGGTCGTTCGACCTTCTTAGATTTGGCCTTGTACTGCAACCCTGCTCTTTTTCGGTGTTGTTTGTTGCTTTTTTTCTGTGGAATGTGTTGAGCGTTTGCATGTGTTTTGCGGGGTGATTTTTTTTCCTACTCCGGTGAAGCAGGTTTATCACGTTGTCTGCATGTTTCTTGTTCTGATATTTAACCTTTTCGAGTGTTGTCTGGCTTTCTTTTACGTGATTATGCATATTGGAGTTATTCGGTTGCTTGCTTCGTGGGAATTTGGCCCTCTGTAGGTTCGGAAGGGCTAATCAGTGGCCCCTTGAATAAATTGACTGAAGAGTCAGTGTTCCGTCCCGTTTGATTTGTTTAATCTGTGTGCCTAACGGAGCGTGCGTGCAACGAAGTGACATCTGTCACTTGTCAGTTTGACTTTGACACACTTTGGTTTTGTCTTTGAAAAAGGGAGGATCGTCGCCGTTTGGACCTCGCAACCTGTTGTAAATTAATCCCTTTGAACCGGTCGTTTTGTGGACAATTTGTCGTGACCCAATTGTTTTGTGTGTAACCAACCCCTTTTGACGAAATAATACGGGTTAATTTGGATATATTTTTTGTTTGAAATAGTTTGTGGTTATAGTGACAGTGACCCATTTTTGAGACCGCGTGCTAAGAAAAACTACGGCGTATTGCAGCGGCCTGGTATCCTGAATACCTACTTACAACGTCACTACACAATACAATATACACTCATTTACATACATAAATCCAGGTAGGCTCCAGAAGCAGTTTTCTTCAACCAGGTGAGTCTTTTGAATATTGTATTGATCAGCTCCGCGCACGGCGGACAGTTCGCAGCCACTCTTGTCCCAAGGCCCACCACCAGCTTCCACTGCGCTAATTAAATTCTATGGCCTTGGAGGCCTTGGCCTGGCGTCGAACAGTCAGAGTTACCTCCGTTAGAATGTTCCAGGGTACTTTGATGTTTTCATTCGTTGGGGAGATTACTAGGTACATTTGCTAGTTTTTTTGTTTATTTTTCTATTCAGCGTGGCACAGTTGCATTGTTTATGAATGACATACTTGATGTCAACCGTTTTTTCATTCGTACCTTGTCATTGTTTTTGTGTTTGGTTTTTTTTCCCTGTTTGTTTACTGTTCTATGATATTCGATCTTGGCAGTCCCCAAATTATTTTATTGTATTCTATTTAACCCTTAATTCGAATTTGTCCGAGCCACCGGACAAGTACTATAAAAAAATCTACCTCCCTGTCTGTATCTATTTTTACAATAAAAAAACTATTAAACTATTGGGAGATTAGTTAAGTTTTAGTGGAAAAATAAAGTTTGCATGTGACAACCCCAAATTTGACAGTTGGCGAAAAAATGTCGGCGAAACCGCGCACTAAGAAAGCATTCCGGATTCTCGCCACAGTGTTCTTGGTTAGCACGTGTGTTTTGAATTTGTAGTTGTTTTATTTAGTGATTGTTGATATTTTTGTGACTTGTTAGCATTTAAGTGTGTTGTCTTTGTGTTTGTAAACAGGTTTGTATTGTGATTGTCGTATTTTAAACTCGTTTTTATTAAAGATGGATAAAAACAAACCCCCTGATCCTGACCCGCCTGACATCCCAGATCCTTTATTACCTCTGTCCCCGAATCCTTTATCGCAATTTCCGGGTGTTGTATGCAGTATAACAGAGATGGATGTATCCCCATCCCAGCCAAACGGATCTTCCCGTAAACGTCCTGGTAACGAAGATATCTTGACACCATCCCCACCGAACAAACAAAAGAAGAGTCAAATCGGTCGTTCCAAATACTCAGCAATGGACAAAGGTCCTCACGTCGTCCACGTCTCCCGAATAGAAACCCAACCTAACTCAGGCACCACCTTACATCCAGTTAATTTCGGAAATTTTTTAATTAACAACAGCATTGCGAACATAGTTCGTGGTGGTGTTAATAGAGTTGGTAGAAACCGCGTATCCGTAGAGTTTGCTTCTCCTCAAGATGCAAATTCTTTCCTGGTTAACGGTCTGTTAGCCAAGTACTGTTATGTCGCCTCCATAACTACATTTAATATCACAAGGATGGGAGTAGTGACTGGAATTCCATCTGATATCTCAGAAGAAGAGGCTATCACCTATTTGTCTGTGCCCTCAGGTTGTGGGCAAATCCTAAAAGTTCGTCGAATTAATAGGAAAGTTCAGAGAGACGGAGAAAATGAATGCAGAGCAACTGAAACCTGTGTCATTACATTCGATGGACAAGTCCTTCCTAAGAGAATCTTTTGTTGTTACACTTCCCTTCCTCTTGAGCAATATATATATCCCACCATACAATGTCGCAAATGTTGTAGATTTGGACATGTGGCTAATGTATGTAGGTCTAAACCACGCTGCAGTAAATGTGGCCACGATCACCCAGGTGATGGTTGCACCATTTCTGAGGGCGAGGCCTTCTGTATTCTATGTTCGGCTAATCACTTCGCTAACAGCAAGTCATGCCCCGAGTATGGTAGACAGAAAGCCATTAAGACCATTATGGCTGAAAAATCCATGCCTTATGCCGAAGCCAAGAAATTAATTCCAACAGCTTCTCGCAACTATGCGAATGTTGCTAAAACTCCGATATCGCAGTCTTATCGAAAGACAGTACACCTGAAGCCTAAATCTCATGCCCCTCTCTCCCCGTCTTATGACAAAGTTGCTCATCAGCAGATTATTAGTTCCCCCCAACTTTCACAGCCTAACGGCTGCGCTCTCAACAAAAATGACACTTCCAATAATAGTACCTCTTCTATTGTTGAACTACTCATGAAACTTTTACCTATCGTTATTTCTTCTTCTACTACTAACACTCAATCACCGTCCAACGTTGCCGACCAACTTATAACACTTCTTTTAGATATTAGAAATGGCGTCTCGCCAAATTTTTCTACAGTGGAATGTGAGGAGCGTGTGGCATAAAAAGCACGACCTCACATTCCTATTAAATAAATATAAGCCTTTGGCTTGTTCCATAGCTGAGACTGGGCTTACTCCAAGTCTTAGCTTCCGTGTTCCCCATTTCAACATATTCAGATGTGACAGATCGGATGGCTATGGAGGGTCAGCTCTCTTGGTCAACAACCGGGTCCCATTTTCGCCTCATACTTTACCTTCACTTACAGGAGATATGAGCATTGCCGCAGGGATGGTTGAAGGTATCACAGTGTTCTCCATTTATATTGCACATCCTCATCATGCTCATTTAATAATTTTAAAAGATATTTTTTCCAATGTTCATGGTCCGATACTGGTTATGGGCGATTTCAACTGCCACCATTACAGATGGGGGTCTGAACGCTGTGATACCTTTGGCTCAGCTCTGGTTGAGATCCTGGACGATTTGGATCTCTGCATTTTGAATAATGGATGCCCAACACGCAGACCTGTTCCCGGTCAACAAAAGAGTTGCGTTGACTTAACCTTTTGTTCAGTTGAACTAGCAGCGTCAACCTCCTGGGAATGTACAACCTTGTCGCACGGGTAGTGATTATTACCCTATTGTTATATCCTTGCTTAATAAAACTTTTTTCGAGAAAACTTCCCCTCCACTTTTGAAATATGACCTGTCCAAACCAGACTGGGCAAAATTTACTTCATTATTAGAGGACAAAATAGACATACTTCCAAATTTAAATTCAAATTTATCAAATCCTTCTGGTCCCTGCAATGCCAAGAGATGTTATGAGGGTTTTGTTACGGCCATCACCTCCAGTGCAGACTCCTGCTTTCCATTGAAAAACTTTGCCCGTGACAAAGTTCCTTCACCTCCGTGGTGGGATCCAGAGTGCACTTCAGCAATCAGGGATAGAAATGAGGCGGAAATATGTTATAATGGGAATATGAATACCGAGAATCTATTGGCATATTTACAGATCAATGCCAGATCGAAACGTTTTCTTCGTAAGAAGAAACGTACGGGTTGGATTAAGTTTTGCACTTCCCTATCTCCCTCTACTCCAATTTCAATTGTCTGGAAAAATATTAATAGATTTAGACGTGGATGTTCCCCATCAATCTCTTCACCCATCACTAGGGAAACTGCTGAACATTTTTTTGACAAAATAGCATCATCTTATGTTCCATTTTCATCCGAATGTGAAAATGCACCCTTAGATATTGTAACAGAGGATCCCTTTGATAGACCATTTAGTTTGGAGGAATTGAATGTGGTGCTCAAACATGTCCGGGACTCGGCTCCTGGTATTGATGGCATACCATATTCATTCATAACCCATTCTGGCGAAAAATCTAAAATCTTCTTTTTAAATATTTTAAATTATTGTTATATTCACGGTTGGGTTCCAGATCAGTGGAAGTTACAGATTATTATTCCTCTACTGAAACCAGGAAAACATGCAGATGACCCGAATGGCCTTAGGCCTATTGCTTTGTCTTCAGTCCTAGCCAAGTTACTGGAGCACGTAATTAAAAATCGTCTTGAGTGGTTAGTCGAATCGAGAGACTTACTGCCGAATCATCAATTTGGTTTCAGGAAAGGGCTTAGTACAATGGATAGCATTGGTATATTAGTTACGGATATCCACTTAGCCTTTTCTAGAAACGAATCCGTTGTTGCCGCATTCCTCGACATCTCCTCTGCGTATGGCAATGTACTTCTTCCCGTACTCAGGCAAAAACTGCAACAGCTGAGTCTACCGGCCAAGATGATACGATGCATATGCGAGCTCCTGTTGTCCCGCTCATTGGTTCTGAGAGTCCAAGGTGAGGAGTTTGATGAGAGGGTCGTATGGAAGGGTCTTCCTCAAGGTTATGTTCTCAGTCCCATACTCTACAATCTCTATACGGCTGATATTGGGCCCTGCCTAAATAACAATTGCCAGATTTTACAATATGCCGATGACATTGTTCTGTATGTGACAGATCCTTCCATAGATGACAGTGCGTCATCTTTGTGCCTCTCTCTGGATTCTTTAAATCAATGGCTTTTAAGACATGGGCTATCGCTGTCGGCGCCGAAAAGTTCGGCAGTAATTTTCTCTCGAAAAAGACTCATCCCTCATATTGCTATAAATATTTCAGGCCACGACATTCCTATAGCCAGTAAAGTAAAATTTTTGGGCGTTATTCTCGATTCAAAATTAACTGGTAAACATCACATAAATCATCTTATCCAGAAATGTGAAAGGGTTATCTCAATTTTAAAAGTCCTTGCGGGTGTTTGGTGGGGCGCTCACCCCTTCACCATGAAATTAGTGTACAATGCCTTAGTTCGCAGTATTTTGGATTATGGAACATATCTCCTGGGTCCTTGTAACAAAGGTGCTTTGGCTGGGCTGGACAGAGTCCAGTCCAAATGCCTTCGGATCATCTCAGGTTGTATGAAGTCCTCTCCCGTTAACGCGTTGCAAGTCGAATGCGCTGAACCCCCTCTTGCCCTCAGACGGCAATATCTGGCCTCCCGTTTTGTGTCTAGACTAATAGCTAGATCCTGTCATCCTCTTATAGGAAGACTGAACGAGTTAGATGCCTTATGCAGAAGCTCAAATTACTGGAAAAACAAAGAAATCCCCTTAATCCTAAAATCCTATCGGCTACTCCTAAATTTAGCATGCCCGATCGTCCAACTCCCCAGATTACCTCTTTTTAATTTCTCTTATGAAGTTTTAAATTATATCCCAAAAAATTTCTTTGATATTGGTATATCAAAAAAATCCCCATCAGCGAATTCGGCTTTCAATGCGGTGGTGGGCGAGCGATGGAATGGTTTTCAATTATTTTTTACGGATGCTTCGAAACTTTCCGATCTTAATAACACTGGTGCTGCGGTCTATTTCCAAAGCTCCAAAATTATCTTACAATTTAAATGCCCTAAGGAATCTTCTGTATTCACTGGTGAGTGTGTGGCTATATTGGAAGCTAGTCTCTTTATTGAGTCCCACCACAATATTCAGAAAGCCGTCATATTTACAGATTCCCTTAGCAGTTTGCAAGCTTTGACTCAAAGTCCCTTTAAAAGTAAACTACACAGCTCCCTTATTTTTTAAATTATGTCCTGTGCTAGTAATCAAAAAGATGTTCAGCTGGTTTGGATACCTAGTCACTGTGGCATTAAAGGTAACGAATGTGTTGACGCCTTGGCTAAAGATGCTTGCTCATCTTTAACGGCAGACCTCACATACAACACTCATCAGGGTTATGATCTATTGTCCCTTCCAAAATTGAATCTACAGTGTTCCTGGCAGGAGCAGTGGATTATTTCAAGCAAGAAGAGAGGCAGGTTTTTCTATGCAGCACAACCAACCATTTAACCAAAACCATGGTTCTCCGGTTACAAAAAAGTATCCAAAACTGTCATATCTGTTATATGTAGAATCCGCTTAGGTTTTTGTTGCACTCCCGTCTTTTTACACAAAATCCGTGTCCGCGACTCCTCTCTCTGCGAGTGCGGACTAGCGGAGGGCACCCTTGAGCACAAATTCTTTGAATGCTCTAACAACGTCCCACCTCTAGATTTGTATAACCGTCTCACTAAATTTAAGATCCCTCTTCCGATTAATTTCCCCTCCTTTCTAACTTATTCCTCTCCTGAACTATTTTTGGCGCTGATGATTTTCATCCGCCACAATAATATAAAATTATGATTCTTTTCCCAATCTGTGTGGATATGGTATATTTATATTTAATGTTCTAACAATTATAATATTTATGTAATTTACCTATATTTCTTTGTTTGTTTCAGTCCAATACTAACCCCACAAGATCAACATTAAGCCCAACTGTATCATCGAAGATTATAAACGTTTTTTTTTTTTTTTTAAACACGCACATTTGCTATTTCAATTCACTTTAGACATTGGCAGAATAGTCGACATCGGCTTTGCTTGCCATTATAAAAAATAGAATAGAAGAAAGCATTCCAGGTAATTTACTTTAAAAAATATATTTTTGCTTATGTTGCGTAGTTTTTCTGTCTGTGTTTTTTGAATTGGTTCTAGTCACGTTCAAGTAATACGATTCCATAACTTTTGCTTATGTCAATCACAATAAATAACGAGTTTTTTACTTGTCCGGCACACCGGACCTCGTCGATACATCTGTGTTTCATGTGTTGTATACCTTGTCCGTCACAGCGGGCTCTGTCGAAATATGGACGAAAGTTAAAAGATTTATCTGTCCTGTCAAAACCTTACATTTATTCTGAGTACCAACTTCTTGTATACAACTTTTATACCTAACCTTTACGTAAACCTAACATACTAAAAGCTAAGTACTTGTTATAACTATCTCCAGATACCTACTTCCCAATGTAAGTACTGGATAATCACTGTGCAACGGCTGTCACATTTACAACATTGACTCTGTAATGTTGCACCGTGTGTGCGCTGTGACTTACCCCATTACTTTTTTGGATTTACTATTTTGACCTTACTAATTTTTTTTATGGTGGTGGTGTTTTGCTTAGTTTTGCTTTTCTTTTGCTTCAGTCTTGTCTGCATGAACGCACGAAAAAGATATTGGCACTTATTCCCAAAGAACGCGCACCATCTGAAACAGGCGATAGCTCCGGCGTCGAAAATGATCCTCATCCATTTTCTAATCCGCCTTCTGCCGCCAATTCACCTGCACCATCAATTGCATCTTCGCTAGAGCGATTGAATATCGTAGATAGCTCTGATGAGAATCCTGAAAGAAGTTTTGAAGTCGACAACGACTTCCCGACACCTTTGACTCCAATTTTGCAACAAGTTTTCCCGAACCAGTCGCAGGAACCCAATTTTGCGAACTTACCTTCCATATCGTCTTTACCCTCGTTGCCAACACCTGTAAATAGAAAAAGAAGACTCAGGGGACCATCAGTTGTGACAAAAAAGAGACCAAAGAAACACCAAAAGTTTTCCCTCTCGTACAAATGGACACACCGTACCTTTTTATATAGAGCCCAAATAGAAGATACTCCAGCAGATGAAGATCCTCCCGTAGTTCGTTCACTTTTAGATAACTTTTTGACATTTTTCTCTGCAGATGTGATTGCTAATGTTGTGCAAGAAACGAATGCATATTCTGTGCATAAAACTGGTCGCTCTATAAATTTGACAGGAGACGAGCTTCGCGACTTTATTGCTATCCTAATTTTAATGGGCATTGTGTGCCTACCATCGTATTTAGATTACTGGAGCAAAAAATACCGGTACGATAAAATTGCCAATGTTATGCCGCTCAAGAGGTACGAAGCCATCCGCCAAAATTTACATTTTGCGGACAATAACTTTGAAAGCTCTGACCGGTATTATAAAATTCGCCCTTTGCTTGAGGGAATACGACAAAATTGTCTGGCTCAGGAGAGTGTAACAGGTGAACGTACCTTCAGTATCGATGAAATGATGGTGCCGTACAAAGGACGTAAAGCAGGCAAAAGACGACAGTACATGAAAGACAAGCCGATCAAATGGGGCTTCAAGATTTACGTTCGGGCTGGAACTTCAGGTATGATATACGATTTTCTACCATACGGGGGTGATGATTGTTAGCATACACAATAATCGACTACTTCATAAATATTATTTGTGGGTTGCAACATTGTTGTTTTTAAATATTTTATACTTTTAGTGTTGTGGCAACCCACAGATCACTTGTCAAAGAAGAAAAAGGCGGCGAAAAACTTTCTGGCATTCTGGGCTACGAAAAAAAAAGAAAATTAATATAGTTATGGACGATGAAGGCGGCCTCGAGTACGACTAAAAGGTGTACTATACCAATAAATAATAATAATAATTTATTTAATAAAAACGATTACAAAAAGAGTACATTTAGCAAACAGTATTAAATTCTCATACAATTATAGTGCCTAAAGATAAACTATTTCTAAAATATTTTTATCACAAGTGCAGAAGATGATTCATCGGAATTAGAATGTAAGGTAGCGACCCGCCCGCTCTAGGTTAAATGAAACCTGTGTTTCGGGCCATCACTTTACATTTCAATTGAATTGGTGCAATCATATTTTAAGTATAATTTATACAAAAGTAATCTATTAATAACTATGAGAAAAAGCACATTAGTAAAACAACACTATAAAACAATAATTCCTAAAACTAAGTGAGTGTAAATACTACAAAAATAAATACTTACGAGGGAATAAATTATAATCATGACATAATTTCTAGAAGTTTTTCTGTGTCTGTGTAATTAAGTACCGCTAAGTATTCTGATGATATTGTACTACACTTTTTATAACTTAAACTATAGATGCTCAATAACTTGTTAAGTCTATTATACAGAAGAGGTCCTAAGAACACAAAAAATCGCTTAGCAAACGCATGTCTTGTTTGAGGCTTTATGCAAACCAAATCCTTTCTTCTCTTGTCAGAGGGTACTGGGTCAAAAGGAAGAGCACTGTGCTGGTGTAATACTATGCTTTAAATGAATAATTGCCTTACTGTTAGTACATTACATGCTATGTAGAGCTGGTGCGTAGGAAACCTAAAAGGGCGAAAGGTAGCAACCTTTAGACATGCTCTTTGAGCACGCTCTAGAGGAAGTAAAATTGTTTTTGCTGCACCACCCCATGAAGTTATGCAATAGGTAAGAATGGATTGGCACAAAGCTAAATAAACCTGTTTAATTAATTTATAGTCGGCTATGTTCCGTAAGTTTTTAAAAACATATATTAATTTGCGAACTCTAATACAAAGTAATTCGATATGTTTACGGAAATTTAAATTGGAGTCAATAGTGACACCTAGATATTTTCAACCGACGAAAAAAAACGGAGGAGGTTCTCAATTCGACGCGTATATTTTTTTATTTTTTTTTATGTATGATCACGCATAACTTTTTACATACTGGTCCGATTGTAACAATTCTTCTTCTATTGGAAAGGGTATACTCCCAAGGTGGTTCCATATAAATTTGGAAAACAAAATCGAACCCTAAGGGTTGGAAAACAGGGGATGATTGATTGTTCACTCACTGATTGTAACGTATAAACACGCATAACTTGTTACATAGTGGTCCGATTGTGACAATTCTTCTTTTATTGGAAAGGGTATACTCCCAAAGTGGTCTCATATAAATTTGGAAAACAAAATCGAACCCTAAGGGTTGGAAAACAGGGGATGATTGATTGTTCACTCACTGACACTCACAACTTTTTACATAGTGGTCCGATTGTGACAATTCTTCTTCTATTGGAAAGGGTATACTCCCAAGGTAGTCCCATATAAATTTGGAAAACAAAATCGAACCCTAAGGGTTGGAAAACAGGGGATGATTGATTGTTCACTCACTGATTGTAACGTATAAACACGCATAACTTGTTACATAGTAGTCCGATTGTGACAATTCTTCATCTATTGGAAAGGGTTTACTCCCAAGGTGGTCTCATATAAATTTTGAAAACAAAATCGAACCCTAAGGGTTGGAAAACCGCGTGATTGTTCGAAAGAGATACCGTGACCCTGGCACATGGGCAACTGATGGAACATGGGTGGGTTTTAGTCAGTAAAAGTCTGACACGCCCTCCCGCTCCGCCCAGAGCGGGAGAAGTCATTTGATGATTTCCCATCCAGAAAAAAAAAAGGGTTGGAAAACAGGGGATGATTGATTGTTCACTCACTGACACTCACAACTTTTTACATAGTGGTCCGATTGTGACAATTCTTCTTCTATTGGAAAGGGTATACTCCCAAGGTGGTCCCATATAAATTTGGAAAAAAATCGAACCCTAAGGGTTGGAAAACAGGGGATGATTTATTGTTCACTCACTGATTGTAACGTATAAACACGCATAACTTTGTACAGAGTAGTCCGATTTTGATAATTCTTTTATTGCTGGATAGGGTATACCTTGCTAAGTATTATTAGTACATTAAAGCCACAAAAAAATCATAAAATAAAAACTTTTTAACAAAAAATTAAACCGCCGAAAAACTGAAAAGCATAAAATAATAAACCTTAAAATTTTGAGTCGGCGCTGAAAAATCAATGAACAAGGAACACTCAAAGCGCCGACTCATAATTTTAAGGTTTATTATTTTATGCTTTTCAGTTTTTCGGCGGTTTAATTTTTTGTTAAAAAGTTTTTAAATGGTCAGCTTTAGCCAAAGTGGGGCAAGAACATGCGGTGTCAGCGTACGTGCGACAATTATGAGCGTAAATGTTTAGATTAGTTAGCGGTATGTTAGTATTTCTCATTGTAAATAAAATGTACTTTGTTTTATCTTCATTTAATGTTAGGATGTTATTATGGAGCCAATCAGACACTATGTTAAAACCAGTCTGTGCATGTTGATAGACCTCAGTTTTGGATTTAGCTGAGAAAAGTAAAGCGGTGTCATCCGCATAAGAAATTATGACACCATTTTGAAGTGGTAGGCTGCACAGGTCATTTATATAGATTAAAAATAAGGTGGGTCCCAAAATGCTACCTTGTGGAATGCCAAAAAAATTGTTTTTAAGTTCAGAACTAGTATACTGCCCTATTTTTACACATTGATGACGATCGCTGAGATAATCAGCAAATAATAAAAGTTGGGCTCGTCTAATCCCAAGTGTTTCAAGCTTGTGCAATAGTAAATTAGAAGAAATAGTATCGAAAGCCTTGGCAAGGTCTACAAAGATACAAATTGTATGCATACTATTATCTAGATTGCTAGCAATATAATTAGTTAATTTGTGCACTGCTTGGCTAATTGATCTTTTGGGCCTAAATCCAAACTGATTGTCTGAAAGTAGTTTGTTATCTTCCAGATATTTTATCAACCTACAATTAATAATTTTTTCTAAAATTTTTGATAGTCCTGTTAGCACTGAAATGGGTCTGTAGTTATTGACACAGTTCCTGTCACCAGACTTGAATACAGGGGTGACCACAGCTTTTTTAAGGAGCTTGGGGAATATTCCTTTAGATAAACAAAGCTGAAAAATGTAGGTTAGTGGAGGGGTAAGTAGGTATCTAAATCTTTTAAGTATATTATTAGGTATGTCATCCCACCCAGTAGCACATACATCCTTTAACTCAAATAATAATCTTTCAACTTCGTTAACGTCGGTATCTAATAAAACAAAAGAATTTAATGTAGAGGAAGTCGCAGTCGGGTTATGAGGGGATAAAATATTAGAATTTAACGATTTTTCAGCCAAGTTTTTACCAACGTTAGCAAAAAAGTTGTTCACTTTATTCATTGCTTCGGATGGGTTTGTCTCTGTAGATAGTAAATCAAGTGGAGGTTCGGGACTTTTTGATGTAAATGTATTCGTTTTTATAAATTTCCAGACAAGTTTACTATTTTTCCCCGCTTTCTGTAATGCATTTTTATCATACTGATTTTTTACTTTTTTCAGAAGATTATTGCAGTAGTTCCGGTACCTTTTATATGTTACAGAAAGTATTTCGTTATCAGGGGCAAGTTTCAATTTAAGGCGAAGTTTGTCTCTATGTCTTATACAATGAACGAGACCGGGTGTGATCCAGGGTTTGATGCAACTATACCTTCTAGGCATTATATGAGTAAATGTGTTTTTGTTTATTGAAAATTGTAGCAAATTTATGAAGTACAGTAAAGAAAGATTTGCATCGTTTGTATTATAAACAGGGTCGAAATTAATGCCGCGTAAGTCATTTTCGAGGTTTGTCATATTTACTGTAGTGTAGCTACGCATGCAGTTTTTTCTAGGTGAGCTCATTTGCAATGTTAGTAAAACAGCTTGGTGATCGGTGAGCGAAGAATTAGTAACAAATGTTTTGGATGGATTTTTAGATTTTAGAATAATGTGGTCTAAGCATGAGCCGCTCTGATGCGTGGGGTGATAGTGAGCTGGTAAAAGTCCATGAAATGAGCAAATGTTCAGATAATTATGTACATGTGTGTCGGTTTTCTCAGAAGCAATGTTTATGTTAATATCGCCCAAAAGTACTATGTTTTTAAATGATGATAAGGTTTTTAAGTTTGTGTCGAGTGAGTCTAAAAATCTGTCAATATTTTGAGATGGAGGCCTATAAATAGCCATGACTACTGTATCGGGACTAATTTTAATTATTAAGCAATTACTATCCTGGAATTCCGGTTCTTCCTTTATTGCACGTAGGTTATTTTTGATATATACCACTAATCCATCATTTTGGTTTATATTTCTCTCAGTTCTGTAAGAATAATACCCGTCAAGAGATGGTGAGTTAACCGTCTGTTTTGACAACCAACATTCTGTTAAGACGATTACATCACAGCTTATGTCAAGATTCTGTAATAACACCTCAAAGCCGTTCAGGTTTCGATTAATACTGCGAATATTCTGTGTAAATGTAGAATTCCGTGCATCGCGATCGATCGCGGCCGCGCGCGGCCTACGACTGTCGTCGATCGCTCGCGACAATAGTCAAATTATGAAAATGTATGGCACCGCTGCCGAGGCCCGCGACAGACGCGCGCGGCCGACGAATGTCGTGAGCCCCGCGCGGCCGTGCGTGTCTTAAAATGTTCTAGCGCTTAGTAACATCGTGGATTTCATGGCGCAAACATGTCTAGGAACGCAGGAGAAAACTTTTCGAGGAAGACGAAATATTCATAAATATTGTGTCTCAAACTCCAATCATATATGATATGAGGCATGGAGATTATCCTCCTCTTCTTCTTCAAGGATGTCAATTAGCACTTCGACCATGATTTTGACTTCGGTAGATACACGTCTAGAGGGAACTGACGAACAACATCTACTAATTTCAAGACACGGCCGCGCGCGGCTCACGACATTCGTCGGCAGCGCGCGTCTGTCGCGGGCCTCGGCAGCGGTGCCATACATTTTCATAATTTGACTATTGTCGCGAGCGATCGACGACAGTCGTAGGCCGCGCACGGCCGCGATCGACCGCGATGCACGGAATTCTACCTTAAGCAAGGTTAACGCTTTGACTTCAGAAGGAAGAAGGTGTTTACAGTCCTCAACATTACAGGTTATAGATTCAGATACAGAAAAACTGTCTAGATTACAAATTAGTTGATTTGTCATGATCGTTACAAACTAAATGGAAATATAAATTAACTATACGCTACCTGTTTACGTGCTATTAAATACAATAATCGGTGGCGCTCTTAGGCGCATTCATAGTCTATTGAGTTAATACAATTAGTTTCCGCATATGTGCGCGCTGGGCAACTTACATCACCAGTGGGATGGTCACATTTTCTCTTATACCGTTTGCACGTCGCACATTGAGAGGGAGAAGATTTGCTGCTGCATTCCTTGAAGGAGTGTCCAGTCTCTCCACAGTGGTTGCAAGTAGGACTGGTTTCTCGACAAAACTTGGCTGCGTGACCGAACTGCTGGCAATTGAAGCACCTGGTGACTATAGTGAAGTCTCTCACGGGGTATGATGACCAATTAACAAAAATTCGGCTTTGATTGATCAGTAATTTTCTAATGCTAGCGGGTATTTCCAAGATGTAGTTACAGGTAGGAAGGTCTTTCTTACCCGATTTATGGCTCAGTTTTATACTGTCAAGGAAGGACTCACGGGTTATATTCGGCAACTTGTCTGAGAGGTTTTGCTCGTAGATACAGTCAAATACCTCCTGCTCAGTAAGGGTAACGGGGACACCAATAACAGCGACTCTCGGGCGGCGTTTAGAAGGTTCTTCTATTGTAAGGCCAGATGATGCTAACTTTTCCGATTTTCTGAGCTTCTCAATATCGCCTTTGCTGTCGGTGCTAATCAAAACGCCCCCATTTTTCACTTTTCTGAGGCCACGGACATGAAGCTTCAGTTCTTTGGGAGATATTATCTTTTGAACAAGTGACTTAGTGTCGTCACTTGTTTGGGTCTTATCGCTGGGATAGATGGCGACTGATTTCAAATTCGCAGGACGGACAAAGTTATCGGGACCTTTCTTCACCATACTTGCATAAGAAGTATTCTCCGATTTGTTCAGCTTTGTTTCGATGGCGTCTTGAAACTGCTGGAGAGATTGGACAACAGTTTGGTAATCCTGGAGGTGCTGGATTGTAGTATGGGCTGCAATCGTTTTCTGCTTCAACGATTGGTATAATACAGCCATCTGTGAAGTCCCACTTGAGACCTTTCTGCAAAGGGTGGAGACACGAAGCTTCTGTTCCGAGTTCATTTTCCCTTCCCCAACAATACTGCAAACTTCGTTTAGAATGGCATCAATAGATCCCACCCATCTCTGGATCTCCTGCGTGCTGATGACTTCACTTGGCAGTTCATTATCCACGGGTGCTGGTGGATTGGGGTCGCTTGGAGGTACTGGTTCGGTAGGCGTCGGTGGAGGACTTCGCCGTAGTAATTGACTACGACCAAACGGGCTCGATCCCGGGTTAGACATGCTAACCGTAACACTTTGTTGTTTGTAACACTGTTTAGTATATCTTGCACATGTTAGTCGGTAAGAGTCACACGCGACACACTTTACTTTTATACTGACGTCGCAAATAATTATATGTATTTGTAGTAATTGTTTATTGCATTATAATCGAAACACACGTCCACTTCGTCTCGCGCCTCGTAAAGTGACCCAATAAAGTGACTTTGTAAATTGTATTCGTTGGTATAATTCTAACAAGTCAGAAGTGTGCTCAACATAATCTACGTGCCTGACGCTGTGGTTTCCTGGTACATGCAAGGTTTTAAGGTCAGATCTGAACAAATTACCTACTTCGTTCCCTGTGATTTTATGACACGTGCTTAATTACGATCGTGCATAAGTACGCCGGTACTCGAACTGAAAAACAAAAACATTAAAAGTGATCGTTGGGAAAAACCCAGTGGAAGTGAGACCGGTTTGGTTGTGTATTTACTACCCACACGAAACCAAAAATAATTTGAAGTGATTTGAATGTACACTGGACTTGAATGGTACATATTTGCGATGGAGTTAATTTGAACTTTATTACGATTGTTAGAAAATATGATTGCTGATTGAAGCAGGTGGACTTATTATTTTAAAATCTAGTTGCATTTATTATTTTGTCTTGGTGATTATCTATATCATCATCATCATCATCATCTGACTTGGATCTCAAACTGAAGGACTACAATATGAATGACCACTGCTTGATATTTGTAGGAGAAGAAGACTTTCGTCGGACAAAGAACTATGTCGAACTAACTATAAGTATTCGTGAAACGCTGTCAAAATTACAGCACACGAATATCATATTATGTGCTCCTACGTTCAAACTAAATGACTACTCTACAATGTTTAATTCGAGAATTGAAACCTTTAACAGTTTAATATATTTAGATGCTTGTTCATATAATTATGCCTACTTATTTGATTCTAATTATTATCTTGATTATGATTTTAGTATGTTTGGTAAACGTAGTAGTTCTGTAAATAATCGCGGTATGGCCAATATATTGCATAATATAAGTTTAATGATTAATGAATGTATACTGCATGGTGACTTAAATTCGTGTAATTCTTCTCCTAAAGTGACAGATTTGCCTCACTCTGTACAAAGCAATGTTACTGATGAAAATGAACTGTTTTTTCTCTAATAGATATATCAACATATTGCATCAAAATATAGCAGGTTTGATAAATAAAGCAGATGATCTGTTGGTATGTCTAGAGGAGCTATCCAATAAAAAGACAAATGTGGATATCTTGTGTATTACGGAGCATTTTATCATGGAGGGATATCAAAATTTATTATTTATGCCTAACTATAATTTGGCTGCACATTATTGTAGAATAGAACAAAAAAGGGGTGGTGCATGTATCCTTGTTAAAAATGGGCTACAATGGAAAGAATTGCCAAAAGTAGCAAAGTTATCAACTCCAGGCATATTTGAGTGCTGTGGCGTGGAACTGACTAGTTATAAGATAATAATTGTGTGTATATATAGAATTCCGAACTCAAATAATTTAAATGATTGTTTCGACAAACTTGAAATGCTCTTGTGTGAAATTTTACGTTCATGCTGTAAGAAAATTGTTATCTGCGGAGATTTTAACATTGATGTACTCAAGCAGAATAATGCAACTAAGGACTTTGAATGTATTTTAATGAGTTACAATCTGAAACTTGCTTTGAAACAACCAACTCGCATGGCCAGTTTATCGTGCATTGACAACTTCGCGCATAACTTTAACGCATGTAAGACTGAAGTATTAGAATGGGCATTATCGGATCATACAGCACAGCTGCTTCAGTGTCCAGTACAAAAAACATGTTGTATTAAGTATTGGTACGCAACTAGAAGGGACTATAGTACTGAAAATATAGTAAAATTTAAAAACCATCTCATGAATCTTACCTTTTCAGAACTTTATGACACGGAGGACCCAAATGTAGCCTATAATTATTTCATTGAGATTTTCAAGCTATTGTACGATCTGTGTTTTCCATTAAAAGTGGTTAAAATAAATACAATAAGAAGAACTAAGTGGCTGTCAAAAGGGATCAAACTTTGCAGTAAAAAGAAAAGAAAACTCCTATGGCAGTTTAGATTTAATCGTAGCAATATTAATAAAACCATATTATATAATTACTCTAAAATGTACAAAAAAATTATCTACTTAACACAAAAAGCACAAAACAACTACAATATAAAAACATCCAAAAACAAATCGAAAACTGCGTGGCAAATTATCAATCGTGGAAAATATAACGTACCTAAATCTAACATAAATAAAATTAAAATGGGAGGCTGCGTCATATCTCATCACAAGACTATTGCAGAAGCATTTAATAATTTTTTTATTGATAAAATACGGCCAAAACTGGGTATTAACTGCAGACCTAGGGCGTGTACATTAGACTACAATAATAAAACTATGTTTATGGCACCTAGTATACCAGACGATATTAAAAAGATTATAATGTCCTTGCATAATACAAGCAGTGTGGGATATGACGGTATTAGTACTTATATACTAAAAGTGGTTGCTGATGAAATCTGCGGTCACTTGAGTCATGTCATCAATCTCAGCATTAGTGCAGGCGTTTATCCTGATGCTCTAAAAGTTTCTATTGTCAAGCCACTATTTAAGAAAGAAGATAGGGAGTTAATGGAGAACTATCGGCCTATATCACTAATTCCCATAATTTCTAAAATATTTGAAAAATACATTTACAAGGAATTAAATTCATTTATAGAAAAACATAATATTATATGCGAGGAACAGAAAGGATTTAGAATGGGTAAAACTATTAATATGGCCATTTATGATTTTTTATATAATGTTACATATAACGTTGATAAGAGGAAACCGGTCTGTGGCGTATTTTGTGACATGACTCAAGCCTTTGACTATGTGCACTATGGTACACTCTTAAATAAACTTGAAGCATATGGAATTAGAGGAAATGTCAACAACCTAATTAAATCTTACTTACATAACAGAATTCAAATAACACACATAAACCAAATTAATATGACAAATAAACATGAAATTGTATTTCAGTCCTCAGAACGTATAGTTTCGTTTGGTGTGCCACAGGGGAGTGTTTTGGGGCCGCCTTTATTTATATTATATATAAATGATCTACCGAAAGGCATCCCTCAACCTCTGACACTATTTGCCGATGATAGCACCATAACGGTACCTTGCAAAAGTGTTGATACTTATGAAAGTGACATAAATGATTCTATATATTTAATGGTAAAGTGGCTAGATGACAATAACTTAAAAATTAACCTAACTAAAACTAAATTAATACATTTTAATCAACGAATTAATAGTAAAAGTAATTTAAATATACACTACGATGACCAGCCTATAGAAGAGGTAGATACAACAAAATTTTTAGGGCTCCACATTGATAAAAAACTGAATTGGAAAACACATACTGAAATCTTATGCAAGAAAATCAGTAAATCTGCCTATGCCCTGCACACATTGTCGTCTATAGTAGGTGTGGAGGCATTACTTACAGCTTACTATGGTTTAGCAGAATCCCATCTACGCTATGGTGTCATTTTTTGGGGCAACTCAACAGAAAAAGACATGGTGTTCAAGGCTCAAAAAAGATGCGTTCGTTCAATATTTAAAATTAAACCTACTGATAGTTGCGTGCCTTACTTTAAAAAACATAAAATGCTTACTTTGCCATGTCTGTATATTTTAGAGGTATCTGTATTTGTTAAAATAAATCCACACCGATTTAAACGACTAGATGAAGTAGTCCCACGTAACAGGCGCGATAACAGTAGGATATGCTCTCAGACTGCGAGAACAGCCCTCATGCGCAAAAGTGTTTTCTGTATGGCTCCTAGGATATTTAATAAATTGCCTAAAAGTTGGAGAGAACTGCCCTTGTCACTTTTTAAAAATAAACTGAGAAATTTTTTAGTTGATAAAGTGTATTACAATGTTTTAGATTTTTTGAATGAAAAGGACTTTTCTATTCCGACATGTAATATATATGGTTAAGAATAACAATTTAATAATGCGAATTTTAAATCAATTGACTTTTGGACATACTGGACATAATTTAATTTATTTTTGAGTATAATGTACTTCACTATAATATCTTAACATTAATTATTATTTATTTCTTGTGTACTTTGTAGTGAAATTTAAAATAACTAAGTAAATGTAAATGAAATGTAATTTTTACACCTACAAAATTTGTATGCCGTTATTGGCAAAACATGGACGCTCACAACATATTAATTTTATACCTTGCATGCCTGACTAGTCAGTTTATGTAAACGCATGTTTGACAAATAAATTTTCTTTCTTTCTTCTTCTTTCTTATCATTGTGAATATTAATTATTAATTCTTAATTTTATGGTTACTGTATTTAAAAAAAAAAATGATTTTATTGTGAATCACTCTTTAACTCGTTTGTGATCATGGGAAATCCTTCTAAGCGAAAGCGACGTGACCTAAGTAGTGAAAGTTCGTCTGTAAACAGTAGTGATAGTGATCATAGCCGCCGTAGGTCGCGGCATAGTAAAAGGCGAAGTTGTTGTTAGAAACAATAAAATATTTGGTTTGTAATAACTTAAGATAGGAACTCAGTCATAGCACATCCCTAGCTTTTAGTATTTTGAGTGTGGTAGCATCCCTAGTGAAGTAGTGACCGAACAAAATTATTATGGCGAATTTTCTGTGTGAACCATTGTGTGTCGTAAAAGCATTTCTCCTAAAATCAGAATATTATACAGTGCTATAATAAAAGAATCAAGGCTTTTATTCCAAAATCCTAACAGGTTATGGGCCCAGCGCTTAATAATCTGGTTTAGGTGAAGATTGCGGGAGTACCTTTTGATATAACAAAAAATCACCGGCCGGCACATCAACGTGAACGTGGCGGGTGTGGTCAGCGAGACAAAACTCGGTTATTGAGTTGTTGTCAATAGCAGCGTCTGAAGGAGGTCGTGTGGGGTGCAAAATAGCACGACATCAGGCAGCAGGCTTACGTGGAGGACGGGAAAAATGGATCATCACACAATGGCATTGGCGTCCAATTCGGCCATCAAATTGGAAGGTCAAAAAAACTGGAATGTATGGAAATTCCAGGTGACAGTCACGCTGAAAGGTTTAGACTTATATTCAGTGGTGAAAGGTACGGACATAAAGCCGGAAAGCAATGATGCAGGCTGGATTGCAAAGGATGCAAAGGCCCAAACTATTATTGTCACCAGGATGAGTGAGGCGGCAATGGTGCATATTCTAACGTGTGAATCTGCAGCTGATATGTGGCAGAAATTGCACAGTGTCTATGAATCAAGGTCTGCAACAAGTACAATGATGTTGCAACAAAAATTCCTACAATACAAGTTTGAGGAAGGAGATTTATCTGTCTATTTATCCAAACTCCAGGAGATGATTTGCCAACTGAAGCAGGCAGGAGAAGAGGTGTCGGATAAATTTATTATGACCAAGGTATTATTATCTCTGCCAGAGAAATATAGTCACTTTATATCGGCATGGGAATCGGTGGAGACCAGCAAACAAAACTATGATGATATGGTGGCTCGTTTGCTTGTCGAGGAAGAAAGGCTAAAAGTGAAAAACAAAGTTATGGAAGAAAAAGAAAGCATAGCATTGTATTCTAAAAAGAAAAGTCAAGGTTATGTTAGAAAATGTTATAAGTGTGGAAAATTGGGACACATATCTACAGACTGTAGAAGTAAAAGTGAAGAAAAGCGGAAATGTTTCTTGTGTGGAAGCATAGGACATCTAAAAGTCGACTGTCCAAGACATAGGAATGAAGGGCAACAAGGAAAACATGAAAAATCTAAGGGAAATGCATTCATCATAGTGACTGCAATGACAACTGGAAGTGACTTTATAAACAATGATAAAAAGTGGATAATAGATAGTGGGGCAAGTGAACATTTGACAGGTCAACACTCTTTGTTCACAAACTATCTGTCACTGTCAACATCAGAGAGTTATGTTATTGTTGGTGATGGACGTCGCTTACCTGTTGTTGGTGTTGGTGATATTGAACTGAATGTGTTTAATGGTGACTCATATGTGAAATCAACATTAAACAATGTGTTACATGTGCCACAAATGAAAATCAATTTGTTCTCTGTAAACAGTGCTACAAAGAAAGGTTATAAGGTTACAATAACTGACCAACAGTGTTTATTTTATAAAGACAGCAAGCTATGTGCGTTAGGCAATCGTGAAGGGAACTATTATGTTTTAGAGGTGTCAAATAATATACATGAGAATGTAGCGGCGGTGGCAGCACTATCTGAGTGGCATGAGAGACTTTGTCACCAAAATGTAGAATATGTAAAGCAAATTCTCAATAAAAACAATATTGAGTACACAGGCGACAATTTCAAATGTGAGTCATGTCTAGAAGGTAAAATGCACAGACTTCCATTTACTAGAAGTGAGCAGCACACCAAAGAATCCCTTGAGATGGTGCATGCTGATGTGTGTGGTCCAATGGAAGTGGATAGTATTGGAGGTTCGAGATATTTTCTGCTAATAAAAGATGACTACAGCAACTACCGGGTAATCTACTTCTTGAAAAAGAAAAGTGAGACAGTTTTGCAGATAAAGAGGTTTGTCAACTGGGCTGAGAGACAGACGGGAAATAAAGTGAAAGTGATTCGTACTGACAACGGTGGCGAGTTTGTCAACAAGGAAATGCGAGAATTTGTACAGGAAAGGGGAGTATACCATCAGACCACAGTGCCTTTTACACCCCAACAAAATGGTAAAGCAGAGAGGGATATGCGCACTATCGTAGAGGCAGCAAGATCTATGCTGAAAGGTAAGATGTCTAAACAGTTATGGGCTGAGGCCGTGAACACCACAGTGTATGTTCTGAATAGAACTTCAAAGAGCAGAGTGGAAGGCCAAACACCCTATGAGACATTTCACAAACGCAAGTTTGATGTTCAGAGTCTATGTGGAGTATTTGGAGATAATGTATATGTTCACATTCCTAAGGAGAAGCGACTAAAATGGGATGTCAAGGGAGAAAAAGCAATATTTGTAGGTTATAATGATTCTAAAGGATTTAGAGTATACTATGAGGATAGAAAGGAGGTCCATACCAAGAGGGACATAGTATTTCTAGATAAGAGAAGCCAGAAGGAGCCAGATATTAAGAAAATAGAGGAAAATGAAGATGTGATCTTACTGGATATATCTATGGAAAACAATACAGAAGAGGTGCTACATGATAATAGTGAAGATGAGTTCTATGACATAGATACAGTACAGAACCAAGGAAATGGAGAAGAACAGGATGATACTCAAGAAATGATGTCTGAAGCGAGACCAGAAATAACACAGGAAGATAGACAAGAACAGGCAGATACAGAAGAAAATCAGTACCTAGATAGAAGGAACAGAAGAAAGGTTAAGCCAAAGCATCTTGAAGATTACTATCTGTATTTTGCTGAACCAAAAGATTACAAGGAAGCAATGACATCAGCAGATGCTGAAAACTGGAAAGAAGCTATCAAAAGAGAGCTAAATCAACTAAGTGAAAATAAGACATGGACAGAGATAGATATAATACCAGAAGGAAAAGAAGTAATTAGCTCAAAATGGGTTTTAAAGAAGAAAGATGATTGTTACAAGGCCAGATTAGTAGCAAGAGGCTTTGAGCAAAATTGTAATGATGATTTGTATGCCCCTGTGGCAAGGCTTAATACATTTAGAATTTTTGTATGTGTAGCTACTAAGTTAGGGTTAGGAATAAAACAAATGGATGTATGTGGAGCCTTTTTAAATGCAAAACTTGATGAGGAATTGTATTTAATTTTACCAGAGGGTACAGATACTAAGTATGTTAGACTTAATAAATCTATTTATGGTTTAAAGAGGTCTCCAAAGTATTGGAATAATACTTTTAATAATGTTATGTTATCTATGGACTATAAGCAGTCAGATAAGGATTATTGTTTGTATTCAAAATGTGAAGGTGATAAGAAAGTTTTTTTGTTATTATATGTAGATGACATTCTCTATTTTGGTAATAATGTAGAAGAAATGTGTAACTTGAGAGATATTTTGTGTAAAACTTTTAAAATGAAAGAGTTAGGAGCAATTAGTAAATTCTTGGGCATTGATGTCAAACAAGACTTAAATAAGGGGAATACTGTTATATCACAAAGTGAGTATTTGAGAAAACTGTTGTCACAATATAATATGTTGGATTGTAAGATATTAAAGTTACCAATTGATAAAAATTATAATTTTCATGTCCTAAAGAGAGATAAGTCAGAAAGTGTAGAAATAGAGAGTAAATGTAGAAGACTAATAGGGAGCTTGATGTATGCAGCTATGGGCACTAGGCCAGATATCTGTGCAGTAGTTAATATCTTGAGTCGTTATCAGAGTTGTGCATCTGAGCTTTTGTATAAATTATTGTTAAATGTATTGAGGTATGTAAATGGAACTTTAGATTTGTGTTTGATATACTATAGAGATTGTAACAATGATGTTGTAAGCTATGTTGATAGTGACTGGGGTGGTTGTAATGATAGAAAATCTACATCAGGGTGTATTTTTAAAGTGTTTGGTTGTTCAGTAATTTGGTATTCAAGGAAACAGGCCACAGTTGCACTGTCTTCAACTGAAGCTGAATATATAGCTTTGTGCTTAGCCACTAGTGAGGCTTGTTGGTTGAAGTCCATTATGTTAACATTTGGGTTTCGGGTAAACATAATTGTGTATGAGGACAACCAGTCTACTATCAAAATGGCACAGATGACCACTGGTAACTCTAGGGTAAAACATTTGGAGATTAAGCAGTCATTCATTAAAGAGAAATTAGAAAAGAAAATTATAGAGTTAAAATATGTGAATACCAGTGACCAACTTGCAGACATATTTACCAAAGCTTTAGGAGGGATATTGTTTATGAGATTAAGGGATAAATTGTTCGATACATATAGGTAGGTCATATTGTTAAGGGGATGCATACAGTTAAGGGTAAGACAGTTGAGTAATTTCTGTAAGTAAAAATGCTGGTTTAGCTTGAAAATATTTTATTGAGGGGAAGTGTTAGAAACAATAAAATATTTGGTTTGTAATAACTTAAGATAGGAACTCAGTCATAGCACATCCCTAGCTTTTAGTATTTTGAGTGTGGTAGCATCCCTAGTGAAGTAGTGACCGAACAAAATTATTATGGCGAATTTTCTGTGTGAACCATTGTGTGTCGTAAAAGCATTTCTCCTAAAATCAGAATATTATACAGTGCTATAATAAAAGAATCAAGGCTTTTATTCCAAAATCCTAACAGTTGTGGTAAAAATCATAGTAGCAGCCATCGACAACATAGTAAGAGAAGTAGGAAACAAAAGCGCTCGTCCTGGTCGTGAATCAACTAAAACTCCTCCTTTGACCTTCTTAACACCATTATGTGCAGTTACTAATCAAACTAATCCTGATTTATTGAACGATAATAGTTTATTGAACAGTAATCCATTAAAGGTCAACAATTCCCTCGGTAACTCTGCAACACTACCAACCTGTAATTTCTGGGCACAAAACAACTTTCCTGTTGCTTTTAGTGTTGTACCCGAGTTCGCCAGATGGCGCTGACTAGTAAACACTGCTACAAGTTGTGCTCGTGATAAAATAATTATTAAAACTATTAAATATCACCTCTGGACTGTGTATTGTTCACGAAAGTGTTAATGGACATGCAAAGTAACCGTGTCAGTGTTATTTTCGATGAATAGTGTCGTGTTACTAAATAAACACTGAATCTCAAAAACGTAAACAGTGACTTTAAGAAGCTTTAAACTCAAGAAACAAAGTGTTACGGTGTTAAATGTGACCCCCTCGCTTAAATTTCGATGCAATAGTGTTCAAAAGGATTACAATTATTCTAAACAATATTGACCAATTCAAATCCCGACCACGATAATCGTTTTTTATTCAAAATAATAATTAGCACTACAACACCATCTAGCACAAATGACATGAACTAATATTATTTTGTGATGACAGCTTCAACAGTGTTAGCAGAGTAAATTATTACTATTCTGCAATAAATATTGAAATAAGCGACATCTATTGTTGCGAGGAAGACTTACTTTGATCAAGAGATATTAGAACAACAATTTCACCACTATCGTTACAAGACGCTTTGGTCTATCGGTATAAGCTACGACCTAGCAACGACGTGATTGTACGTTCGAATCTGATAAAGTGGGATTCTTATTGTGAGTTTAGTTTGAAATTTAAACTATTCTACGAGTATGAATTTCTTAGAAAATGTTGTAGATAATATCACGTTCCGGCGCACTCGCACCAGATCGGAACCAAATAATGATAGTAGTGACGTTATCTCTCAAACATTAGATTGTACTACCAACAGTATGCCAGAAATGTCAGAGGATGAGGATGAAACGCAAATAAACATATATAGAAATGAGATAGCAAATCTTAAATCGGAACTTAAAACTGCACATCAAGAAATAGAAGTATTGTCTTTGGAAAATAGTAACTTAAAGCAAATAAATAAAGATTTATTGAAGAAAAATGAAATGTATAAAAAAATTGCCAATAGCCCAGTTAAACAGAAATTCCTAACTCCAAAGAAGAATGTATTTGAAACTACTCGCACGAAAACTAAACGTACACAAACTTCAGAAATCGCGGGAGTTCATTGCGCGCCTCAAATCGAAACCAGTACAAGTGTCATTCGGAACAGTCAAAACCCTACAATATCACCTACTGTTATTACTGAGAATAAACCTATGTGTCTCTAAAAAGACCCAAAATTTGTATTTTAAGTGGCGAAATATCTAGTAGGCTGAATACAATGAGGGAAAGAACCCCTATCTGTAACTTTAACATGTGTCACTATCGTATGCCTAGATGTGGATTAAAGCATATTTTAAACAATATTGAAACAAAAGTGCGAAATTTTACACATTCTGACTATTGTATTATTTATATTGGCGAGGAGGATTTCAGGGGAACGCATAATTATGTGGAACTAGTTAAGTTTACTCGTGAAAAATTACAAACTTTAAGTCACACTAATTTTATAATATGTTTACTGTTTACATGGATGTGGAGACGCATGAATATGCGTTCATACTGGACTGTAATCTTAACCTTCCATATACTTATGACACTTATAACCGTCGATATGGGAGTTTAAATAATAAAGGCTTAAATATTGTAATATCAGATTTACAAGACCTTATTTTAAACTTAAGTACTATGAATGCCACTCACTTAGAAGTTGATTGTTCCCAGAAAAATCAAACAGAGTTGACAACTGAAGTACAGTCGCAAACAAAATCTCAGTTTTTTCTATAGTAATTACCTTCATATTCTTCACCAAAATATTGCAGGACTTATGAACAAATCGGATTTACTGACAATTAAGTTAGAAGATTTTTCAGTAAAGGAATCGATATAGATGTTATATGCATTACAGAACATTTCGTTGAGACAGGTAATGAGAGCTTATTACATCTACCTAATTATTGCCTAGCTGCCATTTTTTCGAGAAATATTAAAAGAGGAGGAACCTGTATATTTGTTCGTATAGGATTACAGTATAGAGAGTTAACGGAAGTAGCTAAACAATCAGTGACCGGTGTTTTCGAGTGCTGTGGTATTGAGCTGATATCTCATGGCATTATTATTGTCTGTGTTTATAGAATACCTAAATTTAATTATAGCGTATTTTATGAAAAACTGGATGATATATTAAAAAAAATAAGTTCACTTACAAATAAAAATATAATTTTAACAGGAGATTTCAATATCGATGTACTAAAAAGAAACAAAAGTACATTGGAATTTGAAAATGTTCTTTTACAGTATAATCTTAAACTTACCCTCTATGAACCAACCAGATTAAGTAGCAATTCTTGTATTGATAACTTTGCACACTCTTACCGAAAAGAATTCAAAGCGGAAATAATTGATCTAGTTCTTTCGGATCATACTTCTCAGTTACTTAAAGTACCTATCAATAAAGTCTGTACACTAAAATTTTGGAAAACGAAGAAACAAGACATTTCAGCATGTAATTCATCTAAATTCAAAAATCACTTAAATTGTTTATCTTTCTTGCAAGTGTACAACGCCAAAGATGCAAACGAGTGTTACGATAAGTTTATAGATGACTTTTCGTTATTATATCGTTTATGCTTCCCGGAAAAATATGTCACTATATTTAGTAATAAAAAGACTAAATGGTTATCTCGTGGAATTAAATTATGCAGTAAAAAACAGAGACAGCTACTCTGGGCGTATAGACTTCATCCTAATTCAAAAAATAAACTTGTTTTAAAAAAATATTCCACTCTTTACCGAAAAATAATAAAATTAACCCAGAAAGCTCAAAATAACCATTTCATCAATGTTTCACAAAACAAATCAAGGGCGGCCTGGCAATTAATAAACAAATCAAAATATTTTTTGCCCCAAGAACCAATATTATCTCTAAAAAAGGATAACTTAATTTTAACCCACCCGTTGGATATAGCCAACGAATTTAATAAATATTTTATTGAGACTGTCGAAAACAATCAACAAGCGAATTGTACGTCAACAAAAAAACCTTTTAGTGAGAATTCGACATCGCATTCGTTATTTATGATGCCAGTAGTAGAGGATGACGTAGTTAAAATAATTACCAGCCTTAAAAACACAAAGACTGTCGGACATGATGGCATTTCAACAAAAGTGATAAAATATGTCAAGGAAGTAATAGCGAAACCACTGTCACATGTAATCAATCTCTGTATTGCTGATGGTATATTTCCAAATAGTTTAAAGAAAGTAATTATTAAGCCCCTTTTTAAAAGAAATGACAGAACGAATGTTAAAAATTATAGACCAATTGCAAAAATTCCGGTATTTTCAAAAATGATAGAGAAAGTAATTTATAATTCTATTTATGCTTACTTCGAAAAATTCAAATTATTTTGCAAGGAACAAAAGGGATTCAGAATAAATATGAATGTTAATATGGCACTGTTTGACCTATTATCAAATGTCTTGACATCTGTCGATAAAAAAAAACCTGTTTGTGCAATATACACAGACATGACGAAGGCGTTTGATTTTGTGAATCATGAGATTTTATTGCAAAAATTACATAGCTACGGCGTTAGAGGGAACATCCTTAAGCTTTTAGAATCATACCTAAGTGACAGATTACAATGTACGGAAATCTCTAGAATATGTCCTAAAACAAAATTAGAAATCACATATACCTCTGAACCAAGGTACATAAAATATGGCGTACCTCAATGGAGCGTTCTAGGACCACCGCTTTTCTTGATATATATAAATGACCTCCCAAAATTCATAGGGCAAAAAATGGTACTCTTTGCAGACGATAGCACGGCTATTATAGAATGTAATAATCCAAACAATTATCAAAATGACATTAATAATTCTTTAAATAAAATAATAATTTGGCTTAATGATAATAATCTAATAATTAATTTAAATAAAACGAATATAATGCACTTTCATCAACGGCTTGAGAAACCACTTATTAGCGTAGCTTATGATAATTATGAAATTGCGGAAGTTAGCACCGCAAAGTTCTTAGGTATAACTATAGATGAAAAGCTGACTTGGAAACCTCATTTGGAGGAAATTTGCAAGCGATTAAGTAAATCAGCATATTTGTTATTTCAACTTTCAAAAAAAGTAAATATTGATACACTATTGATGGCATATCATGGACTTGTTGCCTCAGTTCTGCGATACGGTGTTATTTTTTGGGGACAGTCAACAAATAGGGAACTTGTTTTCAGGATGCAGAAAAGATGTGTACGGTGTATGTGTGGTTTAAAAACGACAGATAGTTGCATTCCTTATTTTAAAAAGTTAAAAATATTACCTCTACCGGCTTTATACATCCTAGAAATTGCATTATTTGTAAAAATGAATCCACATTTATTCAAGAAATTCAGTACAGTAAAGAAAACACCCATGCGTGCTCAATATAATAATGATTTATGCCTTGTGAAATGTAAAACTTCTCTTATGAGGAAAAGCTTCTTTGGTATTGCACCGCAAATCTATATATATAAAATTCAAAGTCCTGAGTGACTGACTGACTGACTGACTGACTGATATATCAACGCACAGCCTAAACCGCAGGTCGTAGAGACATGAAATTTGGAGGGTGTGTTCTTTGTGAAGAGTAGGTATCCACTTAGAAAGGGTTTTTAGAAATTCTACCCATAAGGGGACGAAATGGGGGGTTGAAGTTTCTATGAAACTTTTTATTCTCTGGGTCGATTGACACAAAAATTGGTACACATACTATTCAAGTATAATTATGTGACAAGTGTATCACAGTTTTTCCAAAATCATTCCTTTACTGAGTCAAATAGGACTTCGAATATCCTACGCGTTACCTATCCTGGTAGACGGGCGCATGGCGTGCGGGGCAGCCCGGGGAGCGCATTGTCGTCACCGGTGTCCAATCTCAACCAAGGTAACGGGGATGTATCAATTAAGTAACTGATATTAACATGAACTAATATTTGCAAGTAATAAGTAAGCACATGTAAAAAAACGCGTTTGTTTCTGTATTCAATAAAATTAAATAACTACAATGACTATTGTTAAATAGATACCTATGCAATTTTATAAGTAAAACCTAATTGGGCACATACATCTGTACGTTCAGTGAGTAATAATGCGACTTTAGTTTACACATTAAAGTAAAACATAACGACCAAGCCACAATCATCAATGAAATTCTCTTCAGATCGTTCGATGGAGTTGAAAATCATTATAAATCAGTGGACTCGAGTGATAAACCGCGATGACGCCATTCATTACCCGGTTGAGTTTTGTAACACATTGAAGCCTCCCGGTCTCCCAACTCACATATTAAAATTAAGAGTTGGCGTCCCAGTTATGTTGCTGCGTAATTTAAACCTGAGTGAATATATTGCAACGAAATGTTATTGAGGCAACTATACTGACAGGTTGTTCCAGAGAGGAGTCTGTGTTTATTTCGAGGATTCCTCTAACGCCATTGAACTACCCCTTCGAGTTCAAAAGAGTGCAGTTTCCCCTCAAAGTCTGCTTTGACATAACCATAAATAAATCTCAAGGCCAAACACTTAATTAAACAGGGTAGACTTAAGGGAGAACTACTTTTCACACGGTCTGGTGCAGACCAGCAGCCTGGTGATTCTAGCACCTGAAGTAAAAAAAAATATTGTTTACAAAGAAATACTGCGGTACGCATCGGTGTAACAGGAGGATTGTTAGACACGCTTCGGTGTAATAGAAGGAATGCTGATGTTAGCTGACACCATTCCTGCGCATCGCAACCGCGGCCGGCACGAGGCGCCGACTCAGCAAGTGCGTCACTGCATCACGCCACCTTTGATTCCGCAAACTCGTAATTAATTATGCATGTAAAATCATATTCATTCTTGGTACATACTTCGACCAATTGTCATTACTTTTAAATTGTAATTTTTTTATAATTAAATTTGTCCTAAGCAAATTGGTTTTTTTTGCATCCTCCGGCTCCAGTTCACATAATTGGCGCAGTCGGTAGGATACTCGCGGGCCGGTTCGCGAGCGCGATAACTTTAAGTCATCTTAAGAAACGCGATTCGCGAGTCACCCGGGTGACTTTCAAGCACCAGCAACGAGTATCCGGATCTACAGGAACCTGCAGCCAGAGGTGTATCCAGACATCGATACCGCAGAGGGGACCAATGATGTACATGTGAGTACTCTAGAATTGTTCTTGAGTTGCTTCCTTTCTATTTTGTTACTTTTAAACTTCCAAGATTTTCCATCCCAGGCAATCGCGGAACCCTAGGTTAGATAGAGAGTCGAGGTTAGAGTTATTAGATTCGGTTAGAAGTCTAGATTTTAGTGACGTAGGAAGTTCAGATCAGTTAGAAACTATGTCGAGAGTAGATGAAATATTTAAGGCCTTGCGCATGGTGCCCGAATTCGACGGAAATACAAACGTGCTTACTAGATTCATTAAGTTATGTGATCAATTAGTTGCAACTTACGTATCGCGAGAGCCAGGAAATGAGTTTACGAATTTAGCTTTAATAAACGGCATTCTTAATAAAGTCACGGGTCCCGCCGCCAGGTTAATTAACACTAACGGTATCCCTGAAAACTGGGCAGGCATTCGTAACGCTCTAGTAAATAACTTTTCGGACCAACGCGATGAGACCTCGCTTTATAACGACATGGCCCTCTTGACCCAAGGGTCCTCCACACCCCAGGAGTATTACGAAACTTGTCAAAATTTATTCGGAACTATTATGACGTACGTAAGCTTGCACGAAACAGTGCAGACTACAATAGAATCCAAACGCACCCTGTACCAAAAGTTAACCCTCCAATCTTATCTAAGGGGCCTTCGCGACCCACTTGGTTGTCGTATTAGATGTATGCGTCCGGAAACAATAGAAAAGGCCTTAGAGTTTGTTCAGGAAGAAATGAACACACTTTACCTGCAACAACGTAATGATCGTATAACGCCAGAAAAAAAAACCCATTTACAGTTAACTAACGGTTCATCGAACATGGGCATTCCCGGGTTGCAGCCCGTACCCATGCCTACACCTAGGCCATTTAATTTTCATATACCCGGTCAATCTCGACCAGGTTTTGCAATGCATCCCCAACGCCCTCCACTGCCATGGAGACCTACTATGAATCAGTCTCAACATCTTCAAGGCCCGTCGCGTACGCAGCAAACGTTCGGTGCTCGACCACCGAATTATAACCCACAGAATAACGCATTCAGGTTTCAACCACCCAGAGCGCAAAGTTCAAATGATACACCGAAACCGATGAGCGGCGTGTCACATTTCGTACCGAAACCAATGCCATTCCGTGGTCACGATTGGTCCAGGGGAGGAAATCCACCCCCGTCGAACTATTTCAGAACTAGGGAGATGAATTTTAATGAATGTTACGATTATTTCTATCAGCACGAGCCTTATGATAATCCTGAAGTATACCAGTATGATTACGACGGATACCCCGACTACTATAGCTATCATTACGACCCATCTTTGTTCCAACAGCCAACGCCCTATTTAGATTCAGGTGTAGCCCCCCTAGCACCACCGGTGGAGGCGCCTGCTGCTGCTGAAGCTAATCCCTGTAAAACTGAAAATTTTCAGAAGGATCAAAGTACAAACGAGCGAAAATAGAAGTCAACCTACAGACACAGCGTTATTTGCCTTATATACAAATTTCCGATCCACCGCTAAAATTACTCATTGACACAGGAGCAAATCAATCGTTTATTAACCCTGAAACCATAAAGAGATACTATCCACATTTACCTTGGAATTACGATCCCTTTGAGGTAACTAATGTGCATGCGACTAGCCGCAACGATTACTCTATTAACTTGCCATGCTTTCAGGAATTCAACGATCAAAACTACTTAACATTTTTCATTTACAAGTTTCATGATTTCTTTGATGGGCTCATTGGGTTAGATCTTTTAAATAAATGGGAATCTACAATTGGACGTAGTTATGCAAAAAGGATCCAATCCACAACTTGGTCAAAAATGAGTTAAGTGCACCAAACTGATCCAAATTATACATACTACGAGTCAGTAAAAACGACCTAGCTAAAAACAGCTTTTTTTTTCGTGTACTTTAATTTTTAAAACCAATGGTATGGCGCTTCTTATTTTTGTTTTCAGTATAAACTATTTAAACTTTCTGGTTTTTAACTAGTATTTGTACCAGAATATGTTAGTATACCATTTCTAATAAAAAACGTGTTAATATTCCACAGAAAATTTGTTTTTTTAAGTAATGAAAAAAATACCTCTTGAACTTAAAACGTCAATAATTCAAAATTAACTGAATGTGGATTGGATCCTTTTTGCATAACTACGTCCAATTGATCTTAAAAATAACAAATTAGTTACAAAAAATGCAGTTAACCCTATAGCCATGTATAACTCACGTAACTGCAACTTATACGAAGACATGATTCCAGCAAAATCCTCCAAATTAGTAAGAGTTCCAGTTAATATAGCAAACGGTGACGCGATAATCCCTGCACAGATTGTTTCAAACTGTAACGTAAATGAATGTATTACTACCGTTCAAAATAATCGCGGTTACTTAGAAGTTTTTAATACAACATCAAATGACTTAATTTTCTCTATGAACGAACCAGTTAAAGCAGAAGTTTTTAATATGGAATGCACGGTTACTAAACCGCCATTCTGCCGCGTTAGAGAGGTTTTGTCCCGGTTACGTACAGAGCACTTAAATGAGGAAGAGCGAATCAACTTAACATCCTTAGTCTCTCAATACGCTGATGTATTTTATATCGAGGGAGAAGCACTTACCTTCACCAATAAAATAAAACACAGCATTCATACCACAGATGAAGTTCTGGTATACACTAAAACTTACCGGTATCCGTTTATACACCGTCAGGAAGTCCGCAGTCAAATATCAAAGATGCTAGAGCAAGGTATCATCCGTCCTTCAGAATCCGCTTGGAGTTCGCCTATTTGGGTGGTTCCAAAAAAACCTGACGCGTCCGGAAAAGTTAAATGGCGAATTGTTGTAGACTTTAGGAAACTAAATGAGAAGACTATAAATGATAAATATCCTATACCCAACATAGCTGATGTTTTAGACAAATTAGGAAACTGCAACTACTTTACAACCCTCGATTTGGCGAGTGGATTTTACCAAGTCGAGATGAACCCCAGCGACATCCCAAAAACCGCTTTCAACGTAGAGCACGGTCACTTTGAGTTCCTACGCATGCCAATGGGACTTAAAAACTCTCCGTCCACGTTCCAGCGAGTCAGGGACAATGTCCTTAGGGATCTTCAAAATTCTATTTGCCTGGTCTACCTCGACGATATTATTGTCTTTAGCACCTCATTGCAGGAGCATATTGTTAATCTTGAAAGGGTATTTAAAAGACTAAGAGAATCCAACTTTAAGATACAGATGGATAAGTCTGAATTCTTAAAGTTAGAAACTGCTTATCTTGGTCACATTATTAGCAAAGACGGCATCAAGCCAAATCCCGACAAAATCACAGCCATACAGAAATTCCCTATTCCCAAAACAAGTACGGAAATAAAACGATTTCTAGGACTTATAGGCTATTATCGGAAATTTATTCCAGATTTTGCCAAAATTACCAAACCAATGACGCAGTGCTTAAAAAAGGGTTCTAAGATAAATCATAACGATAGTAACTATATAAATTGTTTTGAAGAATGTAAAACACTATTGGCTAATGACCCGATACTGCAATATCCAAACTTCGATAAGGAATTCTTACTCACTACAGATGCATCTAACTTTGCCATAGGAGCCATACTTTCACAGGGACCGATAGGATCGGACAAGCCCATAGCTTATGCTTCGCGTACTTTAAACAGCAGCGAGATAAATTACAGTACAATCGAGAAAGAGCTCTTAGCAATAGTTTGGGCAACAAAGTACTTTAGGCCCTATCTGTTTGGTAGAGTATTCAAAATAATTACGGATCATAAACCTCTCCAATGGATAATGAACCTAAAAGAGCCTAATTCAAGGTTAACTCGTTGGAGGCTTAAACTAAGCGAGTACAACTATTCGGTCATCTATAAGCAAGGCAAAAGCAACACGAACGCTGACGCTTTGTCACGTATAGAAATTAATAATGAGGAAGCCAGTTCCATTGTAGTAAATGTGTCCGAAAAACCGAACTCCTCAGCTGACTCAACCACACTGACAGCCCATACTAGTGCTGAACATCCAATACTAGAAATACCCATCTCAGAAGAACCTTTAAATAGATTTAATAGACAGATCTGTTTTACTGTAGTTGGTGATATAAAGAAACGACCAACTGTTTCTAAACCATTCGAGTCCCATACTCGTACGTCTATTCAATTATCAGAAAGTAACCTCGAAGAAGACGTTGTAAACTCAGTAAAAGAATTCATAAACCCCAAAGTCAAAACCGGCATCATAATTCATCCCGCATTGGCTATGTACAGAATAATTCCCATCATCCAAGAAAAGTTCAAAAGCTCCGCGATGAATCTGGTCTTAGTTAAAACCGAACTTAAAAATGTCAAGGAATACCTTCGTCAGCAAGAAATCATTCAAAAATACCACGAAGGTAAAACCAACCACAGAGGTATTGGTGAGTGCCATCTTGCATTGTCACATAAGTACTATTGGCCTAAAATGAAGGACCATATCGCAAAATACATAAACGAATGTAATATTTGTGGCCAGGCCAAATATGACAGAAATCCTATTAGACAAAGACTCTGCGTAGTCCCGCCGCCGACAAAACCTTTTGAGGTCGTTCATTTAGATTTACTAACAATTCAAAGTGAAAAATATCTAACAATTATCGATTCATTTTCTAAATATGCCCAAGCATACCATCTTAGAGATGGTACCGCAGTCAGTGTCATCCAAGCCGTTTTAAAATTTTGCACACATCACGGTGTCCCTTTATCTTTAGTCACAGACCAAGGACCCGAATTTAATAATCAATTATTTAACGAATTTACGCGAGTCCACAAAATGCAGCACCATAAAACTTTGGCCTACACTCCCAACGATAATGGAATGATTGAACGGTTACATAACACCTTATTAGAACATCTTAGAATACTTAAACTAGAAAATCGCAATGAACCAGTCGTTAATCTTATGTCATACGCTATAATAGCATATAATAGCAGTATACATAGTTTCACAAAGTGCAGACCACTAGATTTAATCACAGGTCATACAGATCCTCGAGATCCTTTAGATTTAGATTTATCTGTGCATTTGCTCCAGCAATATGTGCAAGAGCATAAGAATAAAATGACTAAAGTTTACGAGATTATCAACGAAACATCCCTGCACAAACGAACTGAGTTAATTGAAAGTAGAAATAAAGATAGAGAGCCTGAGAAGGAGTATGAGCCAAACCAGCAGGTATTTGTTAAGAACCCTCTCGCGGGCCGTCAAAAACTTGCCCCGCGTTATACTCATGACACAGTACTCGCCGATCTACCCATACATATATACACGAAAAAGAAGCGCGGTCCTGTCGCCAAATCACGCCTTAAGAGGACACCTAACACTGGCAATTTGTTGCAGGACACTACCATCACTGATGTTCCTGGTCCATCTGACCCGAGCGGAGGACATATCACTTGACCCACTGGATAACGGCCCTGGACTACTACCCTTTAAGCTGGGATCAACGAAAATAATATCACACTATCACTCATTCCTCCTTAACATTAACCTTGCAGACATACAATCAAAAATCGACTTAGTGAAACTACAGTTAACAGAATTCAGTCCCTTAGTTAACAATAAAACATCCACGCTCTTTGAACCCCACCTTAACTACCTTGAAAGCAAACTAGAAAAAATATCCTCACAGTTAGAAAGCTTTGAGCCAAGTCGTAATAAACGTGGTCTCATAGACGGACTAGGTTCAGTCATCAAAAGCATCTCAGGAAATCTAGATTACACAGACGCGTTAAAATATAACGATGCCATCCGAGTTTTACAAGGAAACGAAGATAAACTAAAATCAGAATTTCTAAATCGCGTAAGTCTAACTAAGGAGTGGATGCTTGAATACACTAATGTACTAAACAGGATAGATGACAATCAAAAACTTATCTCCAGTAAAATAAACGCCCTAATAAACCAAGATAATACTAGGCAAGCAGACTTAGTTAGTTATGCTCATTTTGCCCAATACCTTCTTATTTTAAATGATAACGTTGAAACGTTATCTGACGAATTATATAGAATAGAACTTATGTTAGCTTTTATACGTGCATCAAGTACGATGCACTCTATGGTTAGTCTAACTAATCTTAAAACTATGTTAAGTAAATTAAAGTTAATATATTCGAGAGATGAAATTATAGACCTCGACCTTAGAGATTATTATAACGTTCTAAAAGTTGGATCATATTATAGCGATAAAAAAATAGTTATAGTCATAAAGTTTCCGATTGCCTTACCTAGAACCTACACCTTATACAAACTTTCCATAGTACCTAATAAATATAACCTAGCCCTAATGCCTACCTTACCATACATAGCAATTCAGGGACCATATTCTATGTACATAGAGACAGAATGTCCGAAGATTGATCCATGGTACCTCTGCGAGGAGAAGGTCAACTACAAGATTCAAGACAAGCCGGATTGCGTTCAACAACTAATCACGCAACAGAACACTAGCTCATGTACACTAACACCGGTCAGCTTGAACAAAGAAGCCATGGAGAAACTAGATGAGATGCATTACACTCTCAGCTTCCCGATCCCGACAAAAATCCAGACATCCTGCGGACAGGAAGAATTTATGATCGCCCAAGGAAGTTACCTAGCTACCATACCACAAAATTGCTTTATAAAAACTCCCGAATTCACAATCTCAAACATTAACAATCGAATTAAAGGGCACACATTGAAGATAGCACAACTACCCCTCAACCAGAGCGGCATACCGAGAAATGAAGAATCGCTAGTAAAACTGAACTCGATAAATCTCGAAAATCTGCATAGCAGCTACCAGAAGATCTCAGTACAACCTCCAATAAAACTTACCCATACTAACGTTGAGAGTATCTATCATACCACTATACCCGTATACTCACTACTGTTAGGTGCAGGCGTACTCGGAATTATATTCATGTATCGACAATATGCGAGAAAGAAGGCTGGAAAAGCCCAAGAAATCTACGCTCAAGTGGAACCTAGAAGAAACATCCAACCAGAGGAAGTTATAATCGACACCAACCATCTAGCAGCAACATTGTCAACCTCGTTCAACAAGTAGCTGCTGTACTTCGGGGGGAGGTGTTACGCATCGGTGTAACAGGAGGATTGTTAGACACGCTTCGGTGTAATAGAAGGAATGCTGATGTTAGCTGACACCATTCCTGCGCATCGCGACCGCGGCCGGCACGAGGCGCCGACTCAGCAAGTGCGTCACTGCATCACGCCACCTTTGATTCCGCAAACTCGTAATTAATTATGCATGTAAAATCATATTCATTCTTGGTACATACTTCGACCAATTATCATTACTTTTAAATTGTAATTTTTTTATAATTAAATTTGTCCTAAGCAAATTGGTTTTTTTTGCATCCTCCGGCTCCAGTTCACATAATTGGCATAGTATTTCGTTTTAAACAATATTAATTGTTTATTATCCAAAATAAATCTTTTCACACCCGCTTTAATTTCTATTAAAACTATACTACTCTCATCCCAGAGTCCCAGAGATTAGTTGAGTTTTACGAAGAACTTCGTCCTATTTGTTTGGGATATTGTCAGTTTGTATATTAATCTAGCTTCTGCCCGCGGCTTCGCCCGCGTGGATGTCGTAAAATATCCCACAGGAACGTATTACCAGGATTAAAAGTACCCTTTGTGTTTATCCAGGTAAACAATGGGTTATTGCACTGCTTGCTTTGTGTTATCCAAGGAGCAGCCTTCGGATTGATAAATGATTGTTGTAGGATAAATATTGCTTAAACATAACAATATTGACGGAATATAAAACGGAACGCCAAAATACCTACTTGCATGCCAAATTTGAAGGCAACTTTAAAGTGAAAATATAAGTTCTGTTTATTCCCTGGGAATTTCGAAAAAAATTGTTACTTAAATTATTCAAATGACGGTTTTACTTACATTGCTGTTCACAGGGGTTAAAGACTATTTATTATTTAGTTTATACTTAAAGTATCTCTTTATATACTACTCTAGAGGTTCTACCTTCAGGTGCTAATACAACCGGCCTGCTAGATGAGCTCACTCTCGAGCAGGCAACGTAAACCTGGCCGTGCGAGAAGCAGTCCCCTCTAAGATGATATCCCGCTGTTTTAAGTGACTGCCCCCGAGACTTATTAATCGTCATTGCGAAAAATACCATAAGGGGACTACAGCCTTTTAAACTCAAATGGGTACCCGACGGTATAAGTGGTATCTGCTGTATATAGTACACTGATTCACCTTGAGCACAGCCAGTAAATACAATGGCGGAGCCTCTACCACGTATTGATGTGAGGTTTTCACACGTGACCTGGTCCCATTGCACAACTTGGCCGGATTGAGATTTCGTGGTGGCATTGCTGAAGCACTCACTTTGAGGATAAGTGTGTGAGACGGGGACCAGATGGGTTGAATAAATTTAAGAGCTCCATAGAATAGTGTATAGCATCATCTTTATGAATTCGACACGTATGCATGTAATATAATTACAACAGATTTTTATTGCCTGTGTTTATTTCATTGGTTTATTTTGTATAGCTTCTGCCCGCGGCATTCTTTTTTTCAGAAACGAACATCCGCGCTCACACTACCTCTCAATCTATCTATATATATAAAATTCAAAGTCCTGAGTGACTGTCTGACTGACTGACTGACTGATATATCAACGCACAGCCTAAACCGCTGGACGTAGAGGCATGAAATTTGGAGGGTGTGTTCTTTGTTAAGAGTAGGTATCCACTAATAAAGGGTTTTTATAAATTCTACCCCTAAGGGGATGAAATGGAGGGTTGAAGTTTCTATGAAACTTTTATTCTCTGGTTCGATTGACACAAAAATTGGTACACATACTCTTCAAGTATAATTATGAGATACGTGTATCACAGTTTTTCCAAAATCATTCCTTTACTGAGTCAAATAGGGCTTCGAATATCCTACGCGTTACCTATTCTGTCGAATGTGTCGAATTCATAAAGATGATGCTATACACTATTCTATGGAGCTCTTAAATTTATTCAACCCATCTGGTCCCCGTCTCACACACTTATCCTCAAAGTGGGTGCTTCAGCAATGCTACCACGAAATCTCAATCCGGCCAAGTTGTGCAATGGGACCAGGTCACGTGAGAAAACCTTACATCAATACGTGTAGAGGCTCCGCCATTGTATTTACTGGCTGTGCTCAAGGTGAATTGGTGTACTATATACAGCAGATACCACTTATACCGTCGGAGTACCCATTTGAGTTTAAAAGGCTGCAGCCCCCTTATGGTATGTTTCGCAATGACGATTAATAAGTCTCGGGGACAGTCACTTAAAACAGCGGGATATCATCTTAGAGGGGACTGCTTCTCGCACGGCCAGGTTTACGTTGCCTGCTCGAGAGTGAGCTCATCTAGCAGGCCGGTTGTATTAGCACCTGAAGGTAGAACCTCTAGAGTAGTATATAAAGAGATACTTTAAGTATAAACTAAATAATAAATAGTCTTTAACCCCTGTGAACAGCAATGTAAGTAAAATCGTCATTTTAATAATTTAAGTAACAATTTCTTTCGAAATTCCCAGGGAATAAACAGAACTTATATTTTCACTTTAAAGTTGCCTTCAAATTTGGCATGCAAGTAGGTATTTTGGCGTTCCGTTATATATTCCGTCAATATTGTTATGTTTAAGCAATATTTATCCTACAACAATCATTTATCAATCCGAAGGCTGCTCCTTGGATAACACAAAGCAAGCAGCCATTGTTTACCTGGATAAACACAAAGGGTACTTTTAATCCTGGTAATACGTTCCTGTGAGATATTTTATGACATCCACGCGGGCGAAGCCGCGGGCAGAAGCTAGTATATAATAAAATACCCGATGAAATAAAATGTATGCCAGTGCAGAAGTTTAAAAAAACGCTTAATGGGTTACTTCTTGAAAAATGTTATTATACTCTAGGTGAATTTCTTAATGACGAATCTCTGTAAGTTTATAATATTGACATTTTTACTTATACTTGACATTTTTAATATATTTTTTACTTATTTTATTTTTAAATTAATCTTCTGAATTAACTATAAATTTTGGCATGAAATGAAATTGATTATGAATATTGAAATTTTACTTGCTTGCGTTGCGTATTCATATTATGACGAATTTATATTTTAATTTAATAGTATAATATTTTTTTTAATTTTAATCATTTGGATGTCAATTGGCAAAACATAGCGCACTACATAATCTTTAAGATCTTGTATATAATTATCACCTATGTTTACGAATAAATGATTTGATTTGATTTGATTTGATCCAAGTGATAATAGCCAAACAATAGAAAATTGGATTAACAAGGTCAGTGAATGTGCGCAGATTTACTCTTGGAATGATCGTCAAATATGCCACTATGCCCTTCCCAAATTAAGTGGTTTAGCCAAGAAGTGGTACCAAGGTTTACCCTCGGTACTATTTAATTGGAATGTTTGGGTTCAAAAATTAAAACAGGCTTTTCCATCCAACGAAAATTACGGAGACCTGTTGACATCAATGCTAAGGCTTAGATGTAAAGGTCAGTCTTTAGAACATTATTATTATGATAAAATGGCACTTATAAATAAATGTGAGATAACTGGCAATAAAGCAGTAGGCTGTCTTATACACGGCATTGATGACAAATTTGTACGAATGGGTGCAGGAGCCTGCATGTTTAGTGAACAGGAACAAATTCTTAATTACTTGCGTACTGTGTCCCAAAACGATAATAATACTACTTCCAACTTCCATAACCGGAATAATGCGCCATATAAGAATTCCAATAAGGTATCTAATGAACTAACAAAATCCAGTACAAATGATAACATTAGATGTTATAATTGCAATGAACTGGGGCACATAAGTTTAAAGTGTAACAAACCCATTAAACGATGTAATTTTTGTTTTAAATTGGGACATGATACCAAAGACTGTCGTAGAAAAAATGCAAATAATAGTGACGATTTATTAAAAACAAACACTACAGACCAAAATAAAACTATCTTATGCATCAGTAATAATGAATCCGCAAATTGTAAATATTATAAAGATGTCAGAGTTAACAATGTTATCTTGGAAGGATACATTGACCTTGGTAGTAAATGTACTCTTGTGAGAGAATCAAATGCAAAGCTAATTGTCCATGATTGGGATATCGACAACTTACCCATTTTACAAGGATTCGGAAACTCCGCTGTAAAGCCTTTAGGAAAATTTATAGCAATTTTAGAAATTGGCTCAGTTAAAGCTGAAACTGAAGTTCTAGTCGTAGGTGATAATTATTTACAGACAGCAATTTTAGTAGGGCAGTCTTTTACAGAAAAACCAAACGTTATTATCTTAAAAACAACAGATGAACTAGTATTTATGCATACACCTGATTTTGATGATAATATGTTAAGGACTAAAGTATACGCGTATGGTGACCAAGTTATAAAACCCAAAACTGTGATGCCAAAAGATGCTATTACTAATGACACTTATAGTGGTGGCTTGTGGGTACAATACAGTCTTCGAATTTTGTCCCAGAATGAATATGCTGTTTTATCGGGAGTTTTCATGTTTGAAGCGGGTAAAGGATATTTAATGGTAGCAAATTTATCACCTAATGATTTAAGTATTAAGAAAGGAACTTTATTAGTTCGGGGTCAACAATACCAAGAAATAAATAAGGAATACATAGGTTTCACAACAGAAACTAAGAATTTTAAAGAATTACCTTTATCCGATATAAAAATTAGTACGGAGGTAACAGAACAACAAAAGGTACAGTTATTTGATTTGTTAAAAAGGTATAGGGACTGTTTTGCAATGAACTTAGGAGAATTCGGAAAAACTAGTCTGGCAGAAATGGAAATCACGCTGACAGACAATAGACCAGTAGTATATAATCCTTATAGAATATCACACAGTGAGCGTGGCCACCTAAATAAAATAATTGAAGAATTATTATTGAACGGTATAATACGCGAAAGCGCTTCGGATTATTCGAGCCCTGTTATCTCAGTGAGTAAGAAAAATGGGGATAGACGGCTATGTATCGATTATAGGGCTCTAAATAGAAAAACGTTAAAAGATAAATATCCATTGCCTCGCATCGAAGACCAACTAGACAGATTAGGGGGCAACAAGTTCTTTATAAGCCTTGACCTCAAATCAGGGTACTATCAAGTGTCGATGAGTGATTGAGTTTTTCAAAGTCAAAGTCAAAGTCAAAGTATTTATTAGTGTGATTTTTGGTGATACAGTAGGTCTTAAAGTTAGGTAAGGTGAGCTCAAAAAACTACCCGTTAGGGCATACACTATTTAACAATATAAAAAATTAAATCGATTTTACATGCAAAATCGGGTTGGGTTGGCTAGCTGACAAATGGCAAATCATTTAATTTAATGTTTTGTGTCTCATAATGTTACCTCCTTACAATTGTATAGAATCAAGTTCTTCTAACTTAACAGACAGCTGTGCTGCTGGGGAGTTTGTTCCGCCACTTCTTCTTCCCAGCTAAAGCACTAGGAAGTGTCGAAGGGCGGGCGTTTTGGGGGGACTGTCTTTTGTAACTTTGACGTTCAAAAAGTACTGACTCTCAGCCTAGTTTGAATAAATGACTTTTGATTTTGATTTTGATTTTGAAAATAACAGAGATTACTATTAAATATTAAAAAAAAATTGAAATATAAATATTTAGAATACAATTAAAATGTCAAATTATTTAGTTTTCATGCATAAATACATAATCATCATTTAGTTTGCTGTCTAAATTTTGTCAAGAAGGAATTCGTCAATGGTATAGTAGCATTTTTCAATTAAAAAAATATTAAGTTTCCGTTTAAATTGTGTCAAGTTTAGATCTTTAATGTCATTTGGTATTTTATTGGGCAAAGGGCGATTAATTGTAATGATAAATGATAAATGATTTTATTTCTGTAAGTAGGTTTGTATAAACACTTTTACATGTCAATGATATTTTTTTAAACTAGACGAGTTCGGCGTTTCCTAACTGACTACTCTGAGAAGAAAGGCCAAAACAAACTCAGAGGTCACAGTCTCTTTTAAAGTCCAGACATAATCTTGTTCACATCATGTGAAAATCGCGTAGATTGGTGACTGAAATGGTCTTTTGAAGAAAGAACCACACAGATTGAGTGGACCTGTCCAGTCAGTGCAAGCATTTGTAACTAATCGTTTAGCTCAACTCGGAACATAAGGAGCCCAACGCTTTGACGAACAGTACCAAAGAAAGGACATTTGGGTAGGCCACATAATTACTCAAACTGCCAGATCATGATTACTGAGAAAGAAAGAAAACAAAATTAAAAAAAGACCCACATAGTCTTCACATTCACAATAATTAAAACAATACGATACTTTACAAAGTATATATTCATGTCATTGTATATATAAAAATTATCAATGTCAGTGTGTATATATAAAAAAAAAAGAAACGGATATAATTTTGTTGGTCAGATCATTTGATGACCATGTAGATCGGTGTCTGAAATGGTCTTTTGATGAAAGAACCACACAGATATTCAGACAGACACGCACAGTCAGTGCACGCATTTGTCGATAATCGTACAACTCAACTCGGAACTTAAGGAGCTCAACGATTCGACGAAAAATACCAAAGAAAGGACATTTGGGTAGGCCGCACAAACTACTCAAACTACCAGACCAAAATCAAAAGTGAAACAATGACCCACATAGTTCTCAAATTCTCAATAATCAAAGTAATATTCATACAATTAATATTCATGTCATGTGAAATAACAAAAAAAATAGTAAAAATAGCAAAATAATAATAATAAAAAAAAACAACATTCAGTGTAGATTTATTGGAGCAGCTCAATCCCAGGCCGTTTTATCCTCAATAATTATAGTCTTTAACAGTATAATAGGCTTTCTGACATAATTTACGCTTTATAAAAGATTTGAATTTATTTAGGCTTAGTTCTTGAATGAGGTTAGGAATTTTATTATAAAAACGAATACATTGGCATCTAAACGAGCCACCTATTTTCTTGAGCCTGGTCTTAGGACCAACAAAGTTTTGTTTGTTTCTAGTATTGACATTATGGATATCACTGTATCTTTTAAAGAGATTAATATTTTTATGTGCATACAGCAGATTTTCATAAATATACTGAGAAGGCACAGTCATTATATTAATTTCTTTATATTTGTCTCTGAGGGAGTATCTGGGACTTAATTTATAAATCGAACGAATTGCCCTTTTTTGTAAAACAAAAATTGTCTGATTATCGGCGGCATTTCCCCACAGCAGAATACCGTACGACATCACGCTATGAAAATAACTAAAGTAAACTAAACGGGCTGTCTCTAAATCAGTTAAATCACGAATTTTTTTAACAGCGTATGCTGCAGAGCTAAGCTTTTTTGACAATTTATCTATATGGGGGCCCCCATTGAAGCTTGGCATCCAGAGTTATGCCTAAGAATACTGTGGTATCTTCGGGTTTCAACACTTCACCCTTTATGAGGACACTAGTTTCTACTTGTCTAACATGAGGTATCGTAAACTTAATACATTATAGGTTACAACATTAAACCAGTTAACTACATTAGCAAGGGCTCTATTTACATTGTCAGAAACCAGCTGCTGACGTTTGAGTTTGAATAAAAGTGAAGTGTCGTCTGCAAACAACACTATATCATGTTTATCCTTTATGAGGTAAGGCAAGTCATTTATATAAATAAGAAATAAAAATGGGCCTAAAATTGAGCCCTGGGGGACCCCCATTCTAACTATAGGTCCAGGTGATCTTTTTCCGTTGACGTCAACTCTCTGAATCCTATCACTTAGGTATGAAGTAAGAAGATCCAAAGAGGCGTTCCGGATTCCGTAGTGGTGAAGTTTCCTGATCAAGGTTTCATGAAGAACACAATCGAATGCCTTGGACAAATCGCAAAAAATACCCAAAGCATCGCATTTGTCCTCCCATGCATTATATATATGACCTAAAAGTTCAACTCCGGCATCGGTAGTAGTAAGTTTTTCAAAAAATTTACTGAACGTAGGTAGCACTGAAATTGGTCTATAATTAGTAGGGTCTGATGTGCTACCCGATTTAAACAACGGTATTATTTTACTGTTTTTCATAAGATCAGGAAACTCACCACGGTCAATACAATTATTAAAAATAACAGCTAAAGTTGGTGCTACAATGTTTATGATTGACTTAGCAGTATCCACAGAATTACCCCATAAATCGGCGGTCTTTTTAACATTTAAAGAGTGAAAAGTTTTAATGATATCGTTACAGGTTACATATTGGAAATGAAATTCACTATCACAAACAGGAACGTTTTCTTTAAGTAAAGACTCCGCAGCAGTGGGTGACGAGTTCAAAGATTTGGTAGTAGATACTGGAATCTCTGCAAAGAAATTTTCAAAGGCCGCGGCGACTTGAGAATCTGATTTAATTATATTGTCCTCAATAGCTAGACTGTAGTCACTACTTCGGTTGCATGATCTTCCTGTTTCGCTGTTAATGATAGTCCAAGTCGTTTTAATTACATTAGTACTATTTTTAATTTTTAAACTCAAATAACGTGACTTGGCTATGCTACAAACTTTCTTAAATAATTTAGAATAATTTTTAACATACAAATTAAATTCAGCAGTGTTTATACAAGTCCGTTCATCATATAATTCATAAAGTCGTTTTCTACTTTTATGTATACCAGTGGTGGCCCAATCACTAAAAGAAGCGTTAATACTAACCGAAAAAGTCTTTGGAATGAATATGTTATCAAATTGTGTGCAATACATTTTAAAAAAATCATTATATTGTCCATTAGGGTCATCATTTGGCAACACAAGTGGTAGATTATTCGAAAGTTTAGTTTTAAACATTTCCAAGCGATTAACAGTTTTTGGGTTAACAGTGATATCTTTTTTAGTTTTATTTATGTTTACATTTGGAATAGTGATCAATTGACCACAATGATCTGAATCTAATAAATTAATAATTTCTTTGTGGATTGCTTTAACATCTGTATAAATGTTATCTAAGCATGTAGCACTAGTGGGAGTTATTCTAGTGGGCTCTAAAAATTGGTTAGCAAGATTGTATGACTGAAACAAACTTATAATTTTAGTACTTAACCCAGAAGTTTCTAACAAGTTAACATTAAAATCACCGCAAGTGATGATAAACTTATTTGAATTAGAAATTTTGTGCAACACTTCATCCATTACCTTTTCAAAACAATCATACAATCCTGAAGGAGGTCTGTACACTCTTAATACAATGAACTGCTCCAATTCAATACAGGCTATTTCAATTGTCCGCTCAACAGAGAGGCTCACAATATCCTTACGGTCTTTAAATTTAAGCTGGTTATTTACTAAAATTAGCGAGCCACCATGTACAGCTTTTTCTCTGCTGAACGAACTACCAACCTAGTGGTTACTAAAATTGAACATGAACTGGTGGCTTTTAAGCCAATGTTCTGTTAAACAAAGAATATCTATATTGTTACAGTTCAGGAAAAATTCTACTTCTAAATCTTTGTTTAAAAACCCTTGAATATTTTGATGCACCAGGTTGATACGATTAAATTCTTTTACACTTTCATTTGATTTATTATTTGCCATACTAACATTTTTGCTAGAGGATGCCTCTGTTGTCTTACTTTCTAATTTAAATGAGAATAAATGTCAGTAATTGTCAGTAATTGTTGTATGCTTAGGGGTAAGCAAAACTTGACGTTAGCTTATATGGATGATGTATTAGTGACATCTCGTTCATTCGAAGAAGGTTTAGATAAGCTGGAAAAGGTTTTTCAATTATTAAGATCTGCTCATCTTACATTAAATCTTAAAAAGTGCGATTTCTTTCAGACTCGTATAAATTATTTGGGTTACGAGAGTTTGGGTTACGCTCGGCGATCTTCGGCTGCTGTCGGATGGCGGCGGGCGACGGCGGGCGGCGGAGAGAGGTGCGGCGTGCGACGTGCGGGACGCGGGCCACGGCACTTCACTACCGAGCTCTCAAGACGACGCGCGCGCACTTTCCATACGTTTACCGACATTTTATTGTACCTTTTTTGAGTATATTATTATAGCAATTTACAGTCCACTGCTTTTAATCAAGTCCTTAGTAAGGTCCCTAACAGTATCCGACCCGGGAATGTTAAAATTCAAGCTGTAGTAAGTTTCCCTGTACCTAAAAATGTCCACGAGGTTCGACAATTTGTTGGCCTTACAAGTTACTTCCAACGGTTCATTCAAAATTATTCCATGATAGCAAAACCTCTAACAATTCTAACAAAGAAAAATGTTCCCTGGTGTTTTGAAGAACCTCAAATAAAAGCATTTCATGAATTAAAAAGTAAATTGACCAGCCGACCTGTTTTGGCACTCTATGACCCTGAGGCTGAATTAGAAATTCATACTGACGCAAGCAAAATCGGTATAGGAGCAATTTTACTACAACAAGGGAATTTAGATAAAGTATTCCATCCCATAGCTTATTATAGCCGTCAAACGACACTAGACGAAAGCAAACTACACTCGTATGAGTTGGAAACGTTGGCGGTAGTTTGTGCTTTGAATAGATTTAGAGTTTATGTTTTAGGTAAAACGTTTAAAGTTGTCACTGATTGTGCCGCTATACGCTGCACGATGACAAAAAAGGATTTAATACCCAGAGAGCCCGTTGGTACATATTAATGCAGGAGTACGATTTTACTGTAGAACATCGCGAAGGTAACAAGATGAGTCATGTCGATGCACTGTCACGCAACCCAAGTGACTCCGAATCCCAAGATGAAGTTCAGGTGGTTGATGTTTTAGCGATAGATGACGATGCATGGTTGCGCACAGTGCAGGAACAGGATTCAGAAATTCAAAGGATAATTAGCATTCTAAAAGATCCAGAAACTAAAGACATAGTCGAGATTCATAAGAACTTTACCGTTAAAAATGGCCGCTTGTACAGAATCAGTAACGATAAGAACGATGTGACTAATTTAAAGTGGGTAGTCTCAAAATCAGTAAGGTGGCAAATAGTTCGTATGAATCACGACGATGTCGGACACTTCGGTTTTGATAAGACTTACGGTAGGATTAATCAGATTTACTGGTTTAAAAAAATGAGACGTTTTATTAAAAAAATATTGTAATTCTTGCTTAAATTGTGCCCACAATAAGTTGCCAGCCGGAGCTAATGAAGGGGAACTTCATCCAATCCCAAAAATTAATAAACCATTTGATACACTTCATACCGACCACTGTGGTCCCTTCCCCATTAGCAAGTAGAAGAACTGACATATTTTTGTGATCATTGATTCATTCACAAAATTTATTTATATTAAGCCAGTAAAAGATTTTAAAAGCAGAACTAGTATTCAGGCATTTACGGAATATTTCTCGCTATTTGGAGTTCCCCGTCGTCTGATATCTGATCGTGGCACTAGTTTTACAAGCAAAGAGTTTTCAGATTTTATTCATAAAAATGGCGTTAAACATATCTTAAATGCGGTTGCCTCTCCCAGGGCCAATGGACAGGTTGAGAGGTACAATCGTACTATTGTTGATGCAATCGCGACCGCAAATCACAATAAACAAGAAAATGAGTGGGACTTGTGTATACCCCAGATACAGTGGTCTTTAAACAACACTATAAACAAATCCACTGGTCGTACTCCTTCTGAAATGTTGTTTGGTGTTCAAACCCCCGGTGGTTTGAACACCGGATTCGGTTTTCGGATACTTTCATGAATCCACTTGTCAATATTTCTAAGTAAATCATTTTCTGTGCTCTTTATAGTGAGGTCATTCAAACGTTCTCGTCCCATTGTGTTGCTTAACATATTTTTCATTCGTTTTAATGTTGAAAAAGAACGTTCTCCGCTGCAGTTTGTGATCATCAAACTCAAGTAAATGCGTAACAATATTTGGCCATTTGGAAGACACGATTCTTTTACTGCCTAAAATCCACCCGTGTTCCTTCAGTTGCCCATTTGCCAGAGCCATGGTACCTCTTTCGAACTAATCTCACGACCTTGGCAGGCATCGGTCTTAGCAGACCCCTTCAGTTTGCTGACATCTCTTTGAGGCGCGCTTGGAACACTACGCGCCGTCGACACGGGCCTGGTCCTTTCCGCAAGCCCGCGCCTGTGGTGGCTGGGAGTCCGCAATCGTCTCCCGACTCCCGGGGCTTCTCCTCCTGCGGCGGCTAGGGGCGTAAGGGCACATAGCTTGCCTCCACCCTATAGTCCACCGTGTGGTGTACCCTGCTTGGGCGGAGCACCGTCGTGTCCTCGTGCAGGCGATCGCCGGCGGCGACCTCGCGTCCGGCCCGGGTGTTTCCATTGCGAGGATCGTCTAGAGGACACGGTGGAGCATACGGTGGAGGTGTGCCCTGCTTTTTTTGTGGGTGGGAAATCGTCAAATGACGTCTCCCGCTCTAGGGTGGAGCGGAAGGGCGTGTCAGACTTTTACTGACTAAAACCCACCCGTGTTCCTTCAGTTACCCATATGCCAGAGCCAAGGTAACTCTTTCGAACGAATCTCGCGACCCTGGCAGGTATCGGTCCTAGCAGACCCCTTCAGTATTGCTGAAATCTCTTTGAGGCGCGTGTGGAACACGACGCGCCTTCTGCGGCGGCTAGGAACTTGAGGGCGCAGTGACTGCCACTCCCTCACGCGCCCCGCCTCCTCCTTCGCGAGCATTACTGCTTCGCAGAAGGTGACGGCTTCCCATGCACTCTCGCTCCGTACCATGGCTCGCACCAGGGCCGGACGCGCGAAGTCGCTGCTGCCAATCGCCTCCACGAGGACACGGCGGTGCTTCGCCCAGGCAGGGCACTCTTCCACCGTATGCTCCACCGTGTCCTCCAGCCTATCCTCGCAATGGAAACACCCGGGCGTTTCCTCCCGCTTTATCCTGAACAGGAACCCCTCGAAGCACCCATGCCCGGTGAGAACCTGCGTCAGGCGGAAGGTGAGGATGCCGTGGCGACTCTATCCACTCCCAAAAGAGGGGACTTACCGCCGCAATTGCGCCGCGTTGCGACAATCGTACCCGCCATGTCGCCATAAGTTCCTGCCGGAGCTATGTCCGCCGTGCCGCGCGATTTGTCGCGGCAGCGGAGTTTCGCCCCGGCGTTTCACCTCCTCGCGCCACTCCCACATGTGGGCGAGGATCTTTGCCTCCAGATCTTATGGCGGCATAAAACACTCTTAAAAGAAAAATACCTGGATGACCGAGCTTTGCTCGGTATTTTGTGGTAAATTGTGTTTAAAATAATAAGTTCATGTTCAAGTTGATTATCGATAAAGTTGGTCATTGAAAACACGAATAAAACGACATTTTATAAAAATGAATCCTAGCTAGATCGATTTATCGCCCCTGAAAACCCCAGTATACTAAATTTCATGAAAATCGTTGGAGCAGTTTTCGAGTTTCAGATTATAAATATATATACAAGAAATGCTCGTTTAAAGGTAAATATCTGGATGACCGAGGTTTGCTCGGTATTTTGTGGTAAATTGTGTTTAAAATAATAAGTTTATGTTCAAGTTGATTATCGATAAAGTTGGTCATTGAAATCACGAATAAAACGACATTTTCTAAAAATGAAACCTAGCTAGATCGATTTATCGCCCCCGAAACCCCCGTATACAAAATTTCATGAAAATCGTTGGAGCCGTTTCCGAGATTCAGATTATACATATATATACTAGCTGACCCGGCAAACGTTGTTTTGCCATATAAATAAAGGAAAAATGATTAAATTACTAAAATTGCTATTAAAAAATAAGGGTTGATCGTAGAAGGGTGAAAATTGAGGATTGTATGTATTTTTGTATGTTGTATCATAAAAAAATAGAAATTAAAAATTTTGTCTAAAAAATAAAAATTTAGGGGTGGACTACCCCTAACATTTAGGGGGATGAAAAATAGATGTTGGCCGATTCTCATAGATACCGGATAAGCACAAAAAATTTCATCAAAATCGGTCAAGCCGTTTCGGAGGAGTATGGCAACGAAAACTGTGACACGAGAATTTTATATATTAGATGTATATACAAGAATTGCTCGTTTAAAGATATAAGATAAGATAAACTCATGTAATTGTTGAATTAAGCTTATCAAATGAAGTATGCATTTTGCTATTTTCTTATTAGTTATCATTGAAAAACTATTTTTCGTGGTCGGGTTATACGTACAGCTTGAATCAAATTCAATCAATATTAGGGGATTCCCCTGTTAGTATTTTGGAGTTGCCAATTTGCGGCATGTACAGTCTTTATATATTTGTTTTAGGGCTCCAGCTACTGGGCAAATGTACCTATACAATAATTACAGTATGGGTAGCGCTAACTAAGAATTGCTACTATGTGTGTGACTTTGTGGGTGGCTTACAATTTCTTTGATTTGTAGTTTTTTTTGCACAGGCGCGGGGCCCCCCAAGGCGCGGGGCCCGTAGCATTTGCTGCCTCCTGCTACATGGCTAATCCGGCACTGTTTAAAGTGTTTCCTTGTTGGCAATATTTATTAATAGTTCGCCGTTGTAGTTGGCATCTTCATGGTGAAGCGTGTGTTGCATCAAACCTTTGCGTTGGATACTTAGTATATCTTATCGATCAATATAACGTTGAAGTGCCCTATTTGCAGCGTACCTTTCCTTGTTTTTCGTCTAATCAAGTTTAATACGTTTGTGAAGGATCTAATTGTTTTCTAAGTTTCTTTCCAACAGCTGTTGGGGTGTGAATTTATTATGTACAGAGGAGTTGGCCTATCTTTTCCCATGCCAACCTCAAGGGTAGCTGACATGATACATTTACTGAAAACAAATTGTTTACTAGTCACAATAAGTTAAAAAAATACATTAGAATTAATAGACTAATCAGAAAATATCAAAAATCATTGAAACGCCAAAAAGTAACTCAATTAAACACAAAACTTAGGAAAATAAATCTAAATTTAAAACAAGAATTAATTGTGTTATAGTGATTTACAGTTATGCAATACTTTGTATGATACGGACACTCAACACCTTCGGGATGAATTGTTTGTTAGGGAATATGCCCTAAAGGATATCTTTAGTAAACATGAGGCTACTCAACAAGACCTGAGTAAGCGCATGCACGAAGCCTGTGAGTTGGCTGACTTGGTCAAGTACAATGCGAAGAGGTATGCGTCTCTGACAAATAACTTCTCTAGCTGTGCTTGCTCACAGACTCAACTTGTTACACCCACACCCTCAGCAGCTCACCCAGTAGATTGCTGTATTGTTGATAATAATAGCATGATAAACACAACTTATATTTTTTCTGACAAATTTGGTCAAGGTTATGGTAGCCTATTTAATCAGTGTTCACAACAGTATGTAATTAATAATTGTTCACCCGGTGCCAGTATTAGCCAATTATTAACTAAAATTAAATTGTCAAAAATAAACCCTGGTTCTACAGTAATATTATTATATGGGGATAGTTTAAATGTTAGAAAAAAAGACATAATTCAATGTGTCCATTTGATGTTACATCTCAATGAGACCAATCACTGTAAATTTATTTTCTGTGCCTTGCCTTATTCTCAATACTTGTCTGAGGAGCAAAACAGGCACATTTATAATTTAAATATGTTAATTTATAATAGGACTAGTTGTCACAGTGACGCTATTTTATATTTTGATTGTAATCAATTTATTACTGACTAGCTTCTGCCCGCGACTTCGTCCGCGTCAAATTGCTGACCTGACCCTTCCCGTCGCATCGAATTGCCTGCCAGTTTTCGAACATTCCTCGTTGCTACTACGCTCCTTTTGATTACAGCGTGATGTTATATAAGTAATAGCCTTTCTCAATAAATAGGCTATCCAACACAAAAATAATTTTTCAATTTGGACCAGTAGTTCCTGAGATTAGCGCATTCAACTAAACAAACAAACAAACTCTTTAGCTTTATAATATTAGTATAGACTACTGTATTAAAAATATACAGAAATACAATAAAACGAGATGAGAGAGAGAAATATGAGATTAATAACTAACCTACTTTACCTTATAACCTAATTACTATACCTATGTTTCCAAAGATAAACAAAAAGAAAATAAAATACCAACCTAAATAAACCAATTTACGATGAAAACTTAAACTACGTACGTACTATAATATTTACAAAAGTATTTACAAATAACTGATCGGAACAGTAATCAAAAAGGTCGCGATGAAAAGCAAGGTTTAAAATTACACGCATACAATATTAATTCCACGGACGACCGCTCGCCACACTGGACACGTCCGCTCACATAAAAATTCAGAATTTATATGAATCGCGTGGCATTTTTTTTTTTTTTCTCGTAGTTAATCCTGAAAAGATTCTTACTACTTAAACGGATGATAGCCCGGCGAGTTCTAAAAAGTTACCTTTTTAGGCCTCCAGCCGGGGCTTATTATACTTAAAAACTAAAGTGAAAGCTCTAAGGGTTACCCCGAGGGGGGTACGAACCTCGGCTTAGGCAATCACTGGTAGGGGGACAGCAAGGGACTGGCTGGATCTGGGTTAAATTATTTTGGGACTAATTTAAAGCTAACGGCACAGCATCGCGGGCTGGCTCTTGCAAGGGTCGGGAGGGACTATTAAGTCGGGGTCACGACGACGGACCTCGATGGCGAGGTCGGTACGGTTTGTGTTTGTGTATTTTAGTAACTGTACTGGTCTCTTTTCGACTCTCCTGGAGGAGAGTAGTGGGATCGTCAGGATCGGATAGACATCGCGCGGCGCGGAACGCGGCTCCTTATATAGGAGTCGGGGAGGCGTGGCCCGCGTGTGCCGCAAACGGTTCAAGCCAAATCCGACTTTCGGTGCTACAGGTTACGGCGCTGAATCCACTGCGGGTAATGCAACGTGTGCTCGCGGTTCTACAGAACAACGTCTATGAATAAAACTGAAAAATAAGATATTTTTTTCTACGTATTTTTCCAGGATAAAAAGTATCCCATTTTATGCCCAGGATAATAAGGTATAATTATACCAAGTTTCATCGAAATCGAACCGTTAGTTTTCACGTGATGCCTGCATATACAGACAGACAGACAGACAAACATTTTTTAAATCACATATTTGGGTTTGGTATCGATCCAGCAACACCCCCCGCTATTTATTTTTTCAATATTTTCAATGTACAGAATTGACCCTTCTACAGATTTATTATATGTATGTATAGATTACAAATTAACAAATTATACTATGTATTTGCCACCTAGTTGTAGGAGACAAATTGCTAATCTTTTAGCATTCAATTTACACCGTGACACTGGTACTTGTAGGGTACCAGCGATTACTGTTAGTAGTGGTTCTAGCACCACTTTTGATACACCTAATAGTTTAAACTATTAGGTGCGACAACAGGTAAGCCGCATATGTTGAATGTTGTTCATCAAAATATGCAGGGTTTGTCCGGCAAAGAACTAGAGTTAAGTTTATTTATAGAAAACCATGATGTTCAGGTATTATGTTTGACTGAACACTGGTTGAAAGAACATGAAATAGTGTTTATGAATGATGATTTTTTTACTGTGCAAAGTGCATTTGTGAGAAAAAGTGCTATACGCCGTGGATCATTAGTTCTTGTTTCAAACAAGTTGAAATGTAAACAACGTTTAGATTTAGTTAATCTTTCTATCGAGCGCACTATTGAGTTGTCTTCTGTTGAACTAGAGCGTTACGTCATAATATGCGTCTATCGTCCACCCTCTGGGGATTTTATTCGTTTCGAGTCGGTCATGGAGGACTCACTCAATAAATTAAAATCAATTAAAAAATGTATAATTTTATGTGGAGATATTAATATTAATATTTTAGATGTTACTCCTTTAAGTATTAGACTACTCAATCTGTTTAAGTCATTTAATTTAATAAACTTGTTTTTCAAACCTACTAATATCACAGCAACGTCTTCGACTTGTCTTGATAATATATTTAGTGATTGTGATGCCAATAATAAGTTAGTGTTAAGTGACTTAACGTCTGACCACTGTGGATTATTAGCCAGCTTCCCTTTGCCATTACAAAAAAAGCCGCATAAAATAGAATGCAAGCCCTATACAGTTAGTCGTTGCAACAAATTTAAAAATAATATTGCTCATAGGATTATACCATCTATAGTAGAACACGATAATCCTAATGAAATCTATGGAGCCCTTTTTGATATTGTGCAAAAAGAATACCAATCTACTTTCAAGACCAAAACTATTGACATTAATAGCACCTCTGTTAGCTTCAACCAATGGGCTACTCCTGGTATTTATAAAAGTAGAGCGAGACTATACGAGTTATATGGTTTAAAAAAATATATATTTGATACTCCTTTTCTAGAGTATGTCAGCAATTATTCAAAGTTATTTAAAAAAATCTGTGCTTTCGCTAAATCTAAATTTTTAAGCGATATCATAAAAAATCCAGTAATAAAATAAAAACCACTTGGAAAATTATTAACAATGAAATGGGTAAATCGGTTAAACAGGAAAAACAACTAGAGATTATGATTAACAACAAATTGGTAAATAAGGCTGCTGACGTAGCTGAGGCATTTAATGAGTTTTTTTGTCAACATACCTATAACTACGACTTGCTCCTTAAATTCGTCCCCGTCTAAAGCTGAAAACCTTTTGCATAGTAGTGTGCCCAGATGTAGTCACTTATTTAGTTTTGAACATGTAACGCCTCGTGACGTGGTTAATATTTTTAAGACACTTAAGTCAAAAAAACACTGGAGATTACTGGGGCATCTCCATTAAACTGTTAAGTAATATAATAGACATCGTAGCCCCCTATCTAGCTGTAACTTTTAATAAATGTGTTGATTCAGGATCTTTTCCTGACCTCATGAAGAGTAGTAAAGTCATACTATTATTTAAAACAGGTAATAAAAATAACGTTGGCAATTTTAGGCCCATTTCTATCTTACCTGCATTTAGTAAAATATTTGAAAAGTTAATACTCAAGCAGTTACTAAGACATTTTAATTTAAATAGCCTCCTTCATAATGAGCAATATGGCTTTACAAAAGGTCGTTCGACAACAGATGCGGGTGTTGCTCTACTAAAACACATTTTCAACGCATGGGAGAACTCGCAAAATGCTATCGGAGTTTTCTGTGATCTCTCCAAAGCTTTTGATTGCGTTCATCATGACACACTTTTGCGTAAACTGCGTCGTTACGGTGTTCAAAACGAAGCTCTCAATGTCATAAGTTCTTATTTGCAAAATGTGTAGATATCAATGGTGTAAAATCTTCCGGGCTACTAGTTCAGTTAGGTGTACCTCAAGGCTCAATACTGGGTCCTTTCTTATTCTTAGTGTATATAAATGACTTACCATTCTATTTAAAGAATATCTGTGACATTGTACTATTTGCTGATGATACCTCACTTATCTTTAAAGTAGACAGGAATAGAAAAGATTTTGACGACGTGAATAATGCGCTCTCAATGGCCACGGATTGGTTTACTACAAATAACCTAGTTCTTAATGCTAAGAAAACGAAATGTATAAAGTTTGCCTTGCCGAATGTTAGGAACTTGGGACCCAATGTCGTTTTAAATAATGAGGTGCTTGAAACTGTTAACTCGGCAGTTTTTCTGGGCATAACAGTAGACGCCAAACTTCAGTGGGGATCACATATATCGAGCCTAGCGGGAAGGCTCAGTTCGGCCGCCTACGCCGTAAGGAAAGTTAGACAGTACACGGACGTTGATACAGCTCGATTAGTCTATTTTAGTTATTTTCATAGCATAATGTCCTACGGCATTCTGCTGTGGGGCAAAGCCGCGGACATTCAAAATATTTTTGTTCTTCAAAAACGAGCTGTTCGAGCGATTTACCAACTAGGTGCTAGAGTTTCTCTGAGAGATTTGTTTAAAGATATTGGTATTCTTACGGTGGCATCACAATTCATCTTCGCCAACATCTTATATATTAGGCAAAATATACACTTGTACACTAAAGCAGTGATTTTCATAATATTAATACTAGAAATAAGGACAAACTACGAGCCCCCTTTCACCGGCTTCATCATCATCATCATCATCATAATGTTCATAATTCTTTTGTTGGTCTTGGTCTATTACCTTTTATAACAAGCTTCCCTCTGCTTTGCTAGATTTGCAGTTTAATGAGTTTAAAGCTTAAGTAAAATCCAACCTTTGTTCAAAGGCATACTATTCTATCAACGACTACTTAAACGATAAGAATAGCTGGTCGCTGTGATTAACTCAAGACAATGTTTATGTTCTTTCAATCCAGAATTAGCTTTCCTACCGACAGTATATATGGGTAGTTCATATAATTGTTTTTTTATTTCACTGATTTTGTTAATTTATTTTGTTTCCTTTTAATTTCATTTATTGTGGACATAATCTACTCATTACAATTATTGTAAATGAGTTGTATTGCAACATGTAGTTAGCTAGCGACCTCGTCAGCTGTTCATAATATTCTTGTCTCACCAACCGGCAGCAAGTTCGTCATGCTCCCTTAGATGTCACTGCTTGCAGTAGCGTCGGGGGTCGGGTTACCACCTTCCCTCAAATATGGCGAGGGGGGTAATGGCTGACTTTTGCGTTATGCTCGTGAACGGGTGCTGCTTGTGGTGACTGGTCGTCTTACTGACCATGGTTTTTGTTATTGGTACTTATATTAACTGTTATTTTATTTTGGTCCGGAGGTCCTTAGTTTAACTATTGTAACTTCAACTTAGCTGTATGTATCAATTTGCATCGTTGAATATGTAAGCGGGCACGCCCTTTATGCCTGGAGGCTTTATTTACGTTTTAAGTTCTGTTTACGATTTTGTTTTATTATTTATTTCAGCTTGAGTTTAGTTTTCAGTGTTTTGTTGGTGGTATATTGGCGTGTGCTAGCTGACATATGTGAATAATGTATGTTTTGTTTTATAATATTAATTACTTACACAGTATTGTATAGAATCAAGTTCTTCTAACTTAACAGACAGCTGTGCTGCTGGGGAGTTTGTTCCGCCACTTCTTCTTCCCAGCTAAAGCACTAGGAAGTGTCGAAGGGCGGGCGTTTTGGGGGGACTGTCTTGTGTAACTTTGACGTTCAAAAAGTGCTGACTCTCAGCCTAGTTTGAATAAATGACTTTTGATTTTGACATCGCGTCCGTATCTAGACCAATCTAGACACATGGTAGCGTGTCAAGCCTAGTTCAAGTAACAGAACTGGCGAGCAACACCGTGTGTAATATTACACGAACCATTAGGAGACACTTTTGACCCCCTCATAACTCAAAAACTGTTTCACATAATCGTGTCAAATTTGGCTCATATAGTAAAACTTGCAAGATATATATGTGCTCCAAATTTCATAAACACATCTCAAACAGTTATTTAGATATTATCGTCCGAAAATCGTCATTTTTATCACTGACTGACCTATTGATTAAAACTCTAACCCAGTTTCAGATGAGTAGTGCCGTAACTAGCCTTTTATGCGCCCGGTGCGAGCTTTCAAAACTGCGCCCTTGAAAAATGCTCTAACCAGGCTCTGACAATAAAGTGGACAAATGTGCATAAAAATAAATCTATCTATTTTTTGTTTACGAAGGTATAGGTATGTACTTAGTAGATTTCTTTAAGATAAAAATTGTTTATTCAAAAATATTTGCTCAAATACAGAAATGACACAAAGTACTCGATAGTAAAGACCCAAGGCTAAGGTAAACCGTAATCACAAGAAAAGGACAGCTACTTACTCAAAGATTTACTTTCCGCGCTTTTCTCATTGCGAAGTCCTTGATTACATTGTCATGCGACAGGAGCCGTGCTATGTCGCGTTCAATCGACAAAATCGCTAGGCCAGACAATCTTTCTTGGCCCATCATCGAGCGCAGGTACGTTTTTATTAATTTGAGCTTACTGAATGATCTCTCGCAGGAAGCTACAGTCACTGGCATCGTTAAAAATATCTTTATAGCGACTACTACATTGGGAAACATTTCCTTTAAATCCAGTTCCACTATAGCTTTGAGAAGACCCATACATGACTGACATTCACATTTATCAAATAATGTAGTCGCTTCAACTTGACTCTTCAAAGTTTCTATTTCGGCCCAAAATTCTGTGGCATTTATATCTGCAGAATATTTGATACTCAAATCAGCTGCATGTTTTTTTAGTTCTTCAACCGAATATGTAGTTATGTGTTTTACGGTCAAAAAACCGAAAGAGTGGTGTATGTCGCGTAGTTTTTCGAATCGCCATTTTAATTCAGAAATTATTGTATCTATTGCTTCATTTATCTGAATTTTGAAACTTTGTTGCTGAGTAATGTAGTAGCCGGCGTCTGAACTTTCACTTAAATCGTGTCTTTTTACTCGCTTTCGTCGCTTTTCAGGAAAATTGTCCTCAATGTCACATTGTTCACAAATTCTTTTTGCCTTTTCGAAAACAATGTCCACAGTGTCGCGAATATTCTGAATCTGGCTTGTTAATCCCTTGATTAATTCAGAGGCTTTGTCGATAGTAATGGTTTTAGACTGTAGAGCTACATTCACTCTGTCAACAGATTCCAAAATTTGATCCCAAATTTGCAGAGTACATATGAATTTATAATTAATTAGGTCCATTATACTTTTAGCTGTAGCGATTGTTTCCGCATTATAATCATTGGTAGTTAGAATCTTTAGCACACACCTGATTTGGGGTATTTGCGTGTTCAAAGCTTTGACGGCCCTAGCTTTAGAGGCCCATCTAGTGTCGGCGTGTTTTTTCAATGAAATATTTAAGTGTTTCATTAAAGTTTCCCATCTGACCGTTGAACTCGAAAAAAACACAAATATTTTCTGGATTAATCCAAAAAATGTGATCATGTCAGGTGTCACACTAGCAGCGTGTACGCCAGATAAATTCAAAGAATGCGCTGCGCACGGCACGTAATCAGCATTTTCATTAATTTGTTTTATTTTGGCTTGGACTCCGTTATATTTACCGGCCATATTACTACCATTGTCGTAGCCTTGGCCACGAAGATCTTGAATATTCAATCCATCAACTTCTAATTTCTCTAAAATCTCTTTCGACAATCCCTCACCCGATTTTTCATGAGACTGGATGAAATCTATGAATCGTTCTTCGATTGCAACTTTCTGCTCGGATACTTTTACGAATCTCAATATTTGTGACATCTGTTCTTGATGCGATACGTCTGGCGTACAATCAAAAAGTGTGGAAAAGTATTTTGCCGCACGAACGTCGTCTAAAATTTGTTTTTTGACCTCTGAGGCAAGAATATCTACAAGCTCGTTTTGAATATAAGGCGTAAAATATGAAATATTTCCTTTATTAAGCGATTCGATGTGCGCTCTAAGTTCAGGATCGAATTTTGAAATCATATCCACGGCACTTAAGAAAACTCCAGATCCTGATTCTCCAATATGCTCATGAGAGCCTCTGAGGGGTAAATTATTTTCCGCGCAAAACAAAATTATGCTAGTACACACTTTTAAAATATGTCTCCACTTATTTGTTTCTTGATCAATAGCCTTTTGTAAGGATGCATCTATTGTGGTCTTACTTTTTATTTGCTGTTCAAGCATTTTCCACTTAATACAATTTTCTCTATGAAATGTAGAGTTTTCGTGCTCAGGAATACGTGGACTTAAATGACGCCAATCATTAAATCCTTTTTGTGCATCAGCCAGTGCCGGCATTATTTGCTTAGTCGAGGAAGAACCGAAAAGTATACATGGGAAACAAAATATTGCATCTCTTTTTTTACTGTAAATCAACCAAGGCCTTGGTACCATCTCGCCATTGCTCATCTTTTTTGTAAACCAATGCATATGAAATTTTCGTCCTGCGTCTTCAGTTGAAGAAATATTTTGACTACCTTTTCCTTGATCAGGACCTTTCTCAACAAGGAAACAACGAATGTGGTCAGTTAATGGTAACCATGAAACAGGATCGTTTATGTCTAACTCGATCTTATCAGTTGCAGTTGCTTCTTTAATTTGAAATTCAGAACTTGGACTAGTGGTGATGGGCAAGGTCAAGTCTTGCTGGAATGGGCTGACTGGGCTGTCTTCTTTATATTCTATCTTTAAATTGTTTCCAGATCTAGTTCCAGACATACCAGGGTGGGCCAAAACGTCATTATTGGACACATCTTCCTGACTGTTTTCTGGTTGTGTGACTGTCCACTTTCGTAACGTATTTCCCATTTTTTTTGCTTCCATCTCTCTCACGCGTTTTCTCTTACGAAATTCAGAACCGGATGGACGTTTTTGAGACATGTTGCTTGTTATAGCATGCGTGCTTAGCTTACGGTAGCCGGCAGGTAATATTTCTGAAAGAAGAATCGCTAATCAGGCCTAGTCTAGTATATACGAGTAGTTCGGAACTCAACACAAGTACCTGTCTATATGTATACTTGTGTGTCGAACCGAACTCGAGCATAAAAATGGTCAACATAAAAATGCCACCTAAAAATACCTACTTAGGAAAGTAATAACACTTAATAATAATATAAAGTAATAACATTTACAAGTCATAAATATTTATTGATATTATCAGCGTATTAAATGTCCTACTGCTGGGCACAGGCCGCTCCTACTTACTCCCACCGACCTTAAAATATTTTCAGTTAATTTCACTATTAACGTAAAAATTTTAACCGAAAAAATATACTTATATACAACTTTCTTTGTAAAACTTTTCAATACAATTTTCTAACTTACCCAAACGAGTTTATCAACGAACAACAAATCAACAATAAACTTATTCACTCTCACACACAATTTTACTTTAAACTAATGAAATTTTATACAAATAATGACCATGGTTGAGAAGCAAGACAATCAATCCGAGTGCCCCCGGCCGGCTATCTGAATGCGTGATTCTCGATGTATCGGGGAATCCCCGAACATTGGGTGGGACGGCGCGGCAGAATGGAACGTTTGTGAATCGTTTAGTTTTGTAAGTCATCCTTTTCACTCTTGTCGAACGATGAATTTTCTATCTATCTCTCGCACGCTAGTGCGTCAGTAACGCCGCACGTAGTTAATGAATAAAATCAGAGATAAAGGGAGGACCAATGAATGTGGCTGACAGCAATGACAGCGTAACGTGAACTATATGTACATCTCCTCAGGTCCTCAGCTAGATTGACAGATTTGCTTAGAACTTCTAAGTTAGAAGTGGCGCCCTCCAAATGAATATAGACAGAAATTGTCTCATAGTTACGGTATAGGTACTTTTGTTTGTGTATGTAATATTGCGAGCAAGACAAGGTGGATTTATATTTGTCTGATGTGTCGTGACGTGACGCGTCAGAACTGTATCGGTTCCATACATAAGTCATCACAACACAACACGTTACGCACTAGTGTGAACGTTACCATCCTACTAATATTATAAACGCGAAAGTTTGTATGGATGGATGGATGTTTGTTACTCTTTCACGCAAAAACTACTGAATGGATTTTAATGAAACTTTACAATAATATAGCTTATACATCAGAATAACACATAGGCTACAATTTATAAACATATTGTTCAAAATACTAATCCTGCGCAGACGAAGTCGCGGGCACCAGCTAGTACTAAATGTATGAAACCGATACCGTTCTGACGCGTCACGTCACGACACATCAGACAAATATAAAACCACCTTTACAAGTGTTGTTGTTTCAAGATCGCTTGAAAAATGCCATATAGATATAGATAGTACAGAGGGCGCGTCTACACCATATTCGCAATAAAACAAAATGTACCTACTAACTACCATGCATGAAACAAAAATAGATACTGGTCTGGTCATTTCTGCGCCCCTCCAGGGTCTGCGCCCTGTGCCTGGGCACCGCTGGCACCGCCCTAGTTACGGGACTGATCTGAGAGGCGATGAAATTATCTCATTAATAACAACAAAATATTAGTTAAATATCTCAATAAAAATACATAAAACAATAACAAGTTCATCAAAAGTGTTTACCGCTCATACGAGCTAAGTACATCTGAGATGAGATGACCTAGAAAGTTCAAATTTGGCATGCAGATAGGTAATTAGGTGAATACAAAGGAATAAATCAGAAACTAGCAATTTTTTATCATTTTATTATAATTTTTCACTTAATTGATTCTATTAGGAACACTTATAATAAAAACCATGTGGTATTAATTTTGTTATAAATTTGTTATAAATAAGTACCTACTAATAATTTATGTACAAAAAGTAATGATATCCCATCAAAAACATAAATGAGGAGGTACTTTTCAAAACTTGACTATTCCATTTTCAGCCAAAGTAGGTTTTTATATTTTTTTTAGGTTGGTTACATTGAAATGTATATGCATCGAAAACAAAATCCTGACAAAACGTGATAGATCAACTAGAAAAAATATTTAAAAACGCATGATTTCGTCAAAAGTAGATTATTTCTAAAAAAAAAGAAGGTTAAAAATAAGGATTTAAGAAATTGCAACAAAACAGATATAATAATAACGGACGCTTTTTCCGGGCCACGGACGCTTTTTCCGGGCCCTACATGGACCCGATGTAGATATACTAGCGTCCGTAGCCTGGCTGCGTTTCGGTGACCTCTTTGGGGAAACCGAAGGTTTTGTCTGTGCAATTATGGACGAAGTTATGATGACGAACAATTACCGGAGATTTATTGTGAAAGACGGCACGGTTGACATCTGTCGGGCATGCCACCGTCCAGGGGAATCAATTAGGCACATAATCTCCGGGTGTTCTCGTCTAGCTAACGAAGAATACTTGCATAGACACAACCTAGTAGCCAGGATTATCCATCAGCAACTTGCTCTGAAATACAGCCTTGTGGAATCAGAAGTGCCGTACTACAGGTATGTGCCCGACCCAGTTCTCGAAAATGGAAATATCACATTGTACTGGGATCGATCCATCATCACTGACAGGACTATTGTAGCAAATAAGCCTGATATAGTGGTGGTGGATCGAGTAGAGCGGCGCACAATGATTGTTGACATAACGGTCCCACATGACGAGAACCTCGTGAAAGCTGAGAAAGATAAGCAGATCAAGTATCTTGACTTGGCTCGCGAGGTTGTCGACATGTGGGATGTGGACTCAGCAATCATTGTGCCGATAGTCGTCACTGCCAATGGCTTGATAGCCAAGAGCCTCCATCAACATCTAAAGAGGCTCTCGTTAGGCAGCTGGGTCAAGGGCTTGATTCAGAAAGCGGTACTTCTGGACACGGCTCGCATTGTCAGGAGGTTCCTCTCTCTGGAGCCCTGACCGCCGGTAGCTTGGACCCTGTTCCCGATACCGGTGGGCTACTATTTTTTATATTTTTAAATGTTTTTATATGTTTCTGTACTAATATTTAAAAATATAATTTATAAGAGTTTACAAATTAATAAAGGAAATAATATTAAAGATTTGGAAAAGGTTTACAAGAAAGTTACAGAATTTAAAAATAATAACTTTTATTAAAACTATTAATAAAAGAAACCAACGTCAATGTCACATTAAAACTTTTGAAAATTACATGTTTACATCGGATGTCGAAAGTAATGCAAAATTAAACCTTGTTAAACGACAAACAATTCGGGTTAACCTTGATTTAACCGAATTGGCAATAGAAAAACACTTGATTTAAAAAAGAAAAATGATGTAAAAAACCTGCTTGTGAAACAATTTGGTGAAAACTGGGCAGAAAACCAGGAGCTTTCCTGGTATGTCAATATAATAAATGGTTGCAATAATCCTGAAAATGATGAAGAAGATGCTTGTGACAATGATGAAAATTGTGATTGCCTTGAATATGAAACGGCTGTTAAAATTTAAGTATATTTAAATAAAAAAATAATTCTTTAATTACATTAGTTTTATTTATTTTATTTCAAGATGAAAATGAGGTAAGTCAATTTTGTTTAAATGATAAAGTTATTAAATAATATTACATATAATAGAATGATATAATAAATAAATATAGAATTTTATTAAGTAAAACACCATTTTAAATTAAATTCAACAAAATAAGATTAATCCACAATGGTTTGAATCAAAACTAGATTATTCCTATAAAGCACATAACAAAACTTGATTATTCCAATCAGCCTAGTCAAAACTTGATTATTCCATTTTAAAATTCTAGATTTATTCTATATTATATTACTGCTAAAAATTTGAAAGTCATACGAAATAATCACTATTTTTGTTGTATATTATAATTCATCAACATTTTATATTAAACACATAACTGTGCTCTTAAAATTATATTTCTTTAAATTATACAAAAACACAAAAAGTGGAACAGTCAAGTTTTGAAAAGTACCTCCTCAAATGTGAAATGAGAGAACCTTGGTTGTTGACTTCAACGACAAAAGAAGTGAGATCTTGACTCCAAAGAAGAATATGTCTTTAATTCGGGTTCCACAATACTTCGTTATGACTAACTACGTACTAGGTATGCGACAAGGTAGGGCGGTGCGACGTGAACGACTGGCGAGCCGATCGCCCGCGCTCCCATATTCCGTCAAGAATGCAACTCAGCAAATTGCTATTACTAAGCCGCCACATCACACCCCCCCTTTTTAAAAAAAAATGTTACAATTAAAACATTTTTTTTAACATAATGTATTTAAAACATAGTAAAACTACATACTTGCATGACTATTACAGTACTCAGAAGTCTCTAAGCTTACAATATTGCTTACGATAATATTCTATACCTGTCAGCATTTCAACAGTTGAGTGCTGCCTATTGTTTCAATTCTGTCGCTAAAATAGATCTTATGTAACTTATTTTCTAACATGTTTGCGGTCTCATCGTTGCCTGAGCTCCGAGCCGACTTGAAATTATATAATAATAATAATATCGTTTATTTATAAAAAGGGGCACATTTACAAAGTTACCTTAATAATTATAAAATAGAGCACAGTTGCTCATTTGCCTGAACTAGGTTCAACCTGTGTTTCAGGCTAGTAAGTGCATAAATACTTAGTTTAATAAATTAACAAGGAGTATAAAGTAAAAACTAAATTAAAATTAGGAAAGTAAAAGTGAAATAGCAATATGTTAGTCGTTCTATTTGCAAACAACAAGTAGATCTTCTGTCTGTGCATAATCGATGGTTAGTAAATATTTAAGTATAATTTGTTTACAGCTAAAGTAACTTAATTTAAAGATAGTTAGTTTTCTATTTAACCTATTGTACAGAAATGGACCTAAGAATGTAAAAAATCTTTCTACAAAAACATGTTTTGAGGATGCATTAGATGTGCATACTATATCATTCCGCCTCTTGTTAGTATTGTCAGCAGTGTAGGTAAGCATAGTGTGCTGTTTTAATACTAAGTGCATTATGAAAAGTTGGCGCACAGTCAGCACGTTGCAGGATTTATATAGCAGATCTGTGGGAAATAAAAAGGGATGGAAATTTGCTACCTTTAAAATTGCTCTCTGTGCTCTTTCAAGAGGAAGTAGATTCGTTTTTGGAGCGCCACCCCATAATGTGATGCAGTATTGAATTATTGATTGACAGAGGGCCAAATAAACTTGTGTGATTAATTTGGAATCGGCGAATGTACGTAATTTTTTAAAAACATATATTAATTTGCGCACTCTTTTAACGAGACTTTCAATATGTTTTCTGAAGGACAGAGTGTCGTCTATTATTACGCCGAGGTATTTAATGTTGTTTGTTTTGAGGATAAAAGGACAATTACACATGTTGACTGAGCGGTTACCACATTGATGGGCATATAGGTGAGGGTTAGTAAAGTTAAGTTGGGGCCTGCGCATTGAGAAGTGAATAAATTTTGTTTTGTCAGCATTTAATGTTAGTAAATTTGTTTGAAGCCAATTTGTCACAGTACTAAAACCTAGTTGTGCGATTTCGAAGAGTTCGGTACTGGTTTTAGCGCTAAATATTAACGCAGTGTCGTCGGCATATGATATAATTTTGCCCGCTTTAATATTAAGGTTACACAGGTCGTTAATATAAATCAGGAAGAGCGTTGAGGCCAGAATACTTCCCTGAGGAACACCAAAACCCGTACATTTCTGCTCATCGCTCAAGGTTGTATCTATTCTAACGCATTGGTATCGGTCATGTAAATAGTCAGCGAATAGTTTTAGTGGCGTTCCCCTTATTCCTATAGTATGTAATTTATCCAGAAGAACAGAAACAGACACTGTGTCAAAGGCCTTGGCTAAATCAAGGAAGACACCCAGGGTCTGGTTCCCTTTGTCAAGTTCTTTTGAAATGTAATCGGTCAAACTATGTACCGCATCGGCTGTGGACAATTTAGCTCTAAAACCAAATTGTGCAGGGGATAAGAAGTTATTGTGTTCGAGATATTTCACAAGTCTATTGTTTATAATTTTCTCTAATATTTTTGATATTGAGGGGAGTAACGATATTGGCCTATAATTATTAACTAAGTCCTTATTTCCAGATTTAAACACAGGGATTACAACTGCCTTCTTTAGGCATCTAGGGAAAATTCCATTGGAAAGACAGATTCGAAATATGTGCGTTAAGGGAGGTGCCAAAATATGCTTATAGAGTTTAAGGATCTTATTGCTTATATTATCCCATCCAACAGCACAATCATTTTTTAGACCAGAAATAATTCGGGTTACTTCGTCTTCGTCGGTGTCGAGCATAGCAAAAGATTTCAAGTGACACATTTTGCTTGATTTTTGGAGAGGTTGATCGCAACAATGTTTCGGAATCTGTTCGGCAAGAGTTTTCCCAACATTGACAAAAAAGTTAGTAACATTGTTAGCTGACATGAGTGGCAAAGGATTAGTAAGCAGTAAACTTGAATTTGATTCAAGCGGTTTAGACATATTGGTGACATTTTTGATATGTTTCCAAAGTTGCTTGCTATTGTTACCTGCTCTGCTTAATTCGTTTTTATCGTAATTAATTTTTAAATTCTTTAGCAGATTGTTGCAGAAGTTCCTGTATCTTTTATAGGTGGTATGAATGATTAAATTATCAGGGTATCTTTTTGTTCTCTGATGGAGTTTATCTCTGTGTCGTATACATCGAATTAGTCCAGGAGTAATCCAAGGTTTAATATTATAACGTTTCTTATCCACTACAGAAACAGTGGTGTTATGTAATATTACTTGTTGGACATGTTTTATTAAGTACGATAAAGCCAAATTAGCGTCAGCAGTATTGTAAACAAAACATAAATCGAGGTTGCATAAGTCATATTCAAGTTTATTTGTGTTTAATTTGCTTTTAGTCAAGGGACGATTTAGCTTCGGCAGCGTTAAATTTACGGAAAGTAGGACAGCGTGATGGTCAGTAATTGTTGCGTTAGTAACAAGCGTAATATATGATAAGCTGGTTTTGATCATCATATGATCGAGACAGGAACCGCTTTGATGAGTAGGCAATGTGTGGGCGGGGAGAAAGCCATGGTATGAGCAAATATTAAGGTAATTTTGGGTCCCTGCATCACAGTTTTCGGAAGCAATATTTATATTTAAATCCCCTGTTAGAATAACATTCTTAAACGAGCTTAACGATACAAATATCTGGTTTAAGGAATTGTGAAAGAAATCCAGATTTCTCGTGGAGGGTGACCTATACATAGCGATTATTGCTGTAGTCACACCAATTTTAATGACTAAACAGTTACTCATACAGTCTTGTAGAGTAGGTTCCTCGATTGTTGCCTTTAAACATTCTTTAGAAAAAACGACCACACCACCATTTTGATTGCTGTTTGTTGTGGTATACAATAAGTTATACCCAGGTATTACTGGGAGATTATCTAAGCGGCCAGCTAGCCAACACTCAGTTAGTACAATTACATCACAATCAAAATTAAGTCTATGCAGGAAAATTTTAAAGCTATCTATATTCTTAAAAATACTACGAATGTTTTGGGTTAGTATAGTTAGTGACTTTTCATGATCGGAAAGATATTGTCTGCAATCCTCAACGTCACATGTTTTTGACACAGTTAAAAATGAGTTGTCTATATCGGTAAATAAGTTAGGATCCATCCTAAAACTAAAGAAAATAACAATAAAACTTAGGTCAATAATATAAACAAGATGTGGCGCTCTTAGGCGCCTACATAATCAATTGAGTTTATGTACCTGTTTTCGGCAGCTTTTTTGGCCGGACAATCTACGTCTCCCGTCTTGTGGTTGGCTTGTTTTTTAAAGCGCAAGCACGTAGCACATTTAGGCGATTCGGATTTTTTTGCGCAGTCTTGTACTGCATGTCCTTCTTCACCGCAATGTCCACATGTAGGAACAGCAATTTTACAGGTTTTGGCTGCATGACCATACTGCTGGCACTTGTAACATCTCGTTACCAGTGTGAAGTCTCGTATCGGGCAGGACGTCCAATTTATGAATACTCGATCTTGTGTAATGAGGGCCTTGCGTACGACGGCTGGAACTTCTAGAATATAATTACAGTTCTCAGCATCTTTCCTGCCTGATTTGTGGCTTAGTTTTATTGAGGCCAAAAATGTATCTAAGGATAAAGTGGGCAGTTTGTCGGCCAAGTTTTGTTCATAAATACATTTATAAACCTCATTTTCAGCCATCGATGACGGTACTCCTATAACTATTATGCGAGGTTTGCGCTTTTTAGGTTCGTCGACGGTAAGCCCTGACGAAGCAAGTTGGACAGTTTGTTAGAGCCTATCTAGGTCATCTTTAGTCTCCGTGCTTATTATAAGGCCTCCTTTTCCAATTTTGCGTACGCCTCGTACTTTCAGCTTCATTTCTCCAGGGCATATGATTTGTTGGACCATGTTCTTGGTTTCGTCACTGGTCTTTGAGTTGTCACTTGGGTAAATGGCCACGGAGCTAAAAGTATTCGGACGAACAAAGGTGTTGGACCCCTTCTTGACCATATCTGCAAATGACGATGAAGTTGCTTCCCGCTTCGTACAGGACTCCTGAATCGTCCGGTTCATCTCTGTTAGACAATCTGATAGGTCTCGAGCTTCGGTCATGGTTTTAAGGGTGGTATGTGTTTGGATTGCTTTTTGTTTTAGTGACTGGTATTGCACAGCCATTTGTGAAGCTCCATGTCCAACTTTCCGGCAAAGATTGCTTATTTTCAGCTTCTGATCAGCGTTTAGCTTTCCCTCAGAAGCTGTAGCAACTACTTCATTCAGGCACTGCTCAATAGACGTCATCCAGTTTTGAATCTCCGGAGTGGATATAACTTCAACTGCGTCATCTTGGTCTTGTCTTGGTTGTTGGGGTGGTGTCCTTGCCGGTGTTGGTACCGGGGTCGGAGTTGGTGGCGGACTACGTCGTATCATGGCGCTGCGAGTAAAGGGGCTGCCATCCATATACCAATTTATAGGATTGTATTATCGTCAGTTCATTATTGTAACTTATTACTGTAATATTTATTGAAAAACACGCTAAAACACACTAAACTGGGTCACTGTTTACGTAAGCGTTAATTTATTTTACTGATATTGTGCATTTATGAGCACGTCAATTACGAAGGCTGTAGCCGGAGGATGGAAAAAAAATACAAAATTTATTTGAACTTAAATTTAATTACAGAAATTACAATGTAAAATATTAACTAAGATGTCGACAGTTGACCGATGCTGTGCCAAAAGTGACGATTTCGCGAAGGCCGCGATGTCCGGTGCCGGGCTGCATCACGTTGAGCTGCGTCGGCGACTCGTGTCTCCGCTGTTGCAATCCGCGGTAATTAGGGTAACGCGCGATCAGCGGTTCACGTGTTACGCGAATATGTAACACCTCCCCCCGAAGATAAGCAACTATTTCGAAATCTTGTGTGAGAGAGATGATGAAATGTTGCTGTGGTCAATTTTTATCTTGCTGGGACTGATTCCATGCGATTCTTGAATTTCAGCATAGTTTCCTGGAGATGTTGCGTCATCATTTTGCATTGCTTGGTTTCTTTGAAGGCGTTTCGCTCGATATCGTCGGTACGTCAGTGTGATAATGAGTACACTTGCACCGGTTAGTATCAGATAGATTGGAATTGTAGTATGGTAGAGAGCTGGATCAACTACTTCATTGAGTTTTGCTGGTGCCTGTTGCATGATCTTTGTGTTAATGGAGTGCAGATTTTCTAGATTTGCAGAGTTTAGTATGATTGGTGATTCGCTCGACGTCTCTAAATCTTCATTAATTGTGGGCAATTGCATAATCTCCAGAGCGAAACCTTTGATGTGATTGTTAGAGTTTGCTATAGTAAATTCGGGCGTTTTGATGTGGCAATTGTAGGGGATGATCGCCAAATAGCTTCCTTCCAGGGTTTTATATGTTTCTTGTCCGCATGATATCTTCACCTTGGTTGGATGTGGGAAACTGATGGTGTAATGCTTCTCGTCGAGTTGTTCTACAGCTTCTTTCTTCAATGCGACTGAAGACAGTTTACAGAATGGGAGAAGTTCTTGCTTGGAGATCAGATGCTGGATGCAATCGGGATCATCTCGGGCCTTGTATTTTGATTTAGCTTCACAGAGGTACAGAGAATTTACCTTCGGGCATTCAGCCTCCATGTACATAGAATCTTGACCAGAAATCGCAATGAAAGGTGAGGTTGGTAAAAGGATTTTGTTATTCTTGTTAGGGACAGTGGACAGTTTATAAAGGTTATAGATTGGAGGGAAGGCAATCGGCACCTTAAATACTATAACTATCTGATTATCTTTATAAAAGTAGCCTAGCTTAATTACGTCATAATAGTCTCTTAATTCTAATTCAAGGATCTCATCGCCTGAATATAGAATCCTTGGTTTCTGTATCATATTCTTAATTTCAGCTATATTAACTACCATGTGCGGTGTGCTTAGTGCGCGTATAAAAGCTAAAGTATACTCTAGTTTATGGAGTTCTTCGGACAAATTATCTATGTTATCACTTAAGATAATTAAGTGTTGAGCCATGTGGGCGTAGTGGATTAAATCAAGATTTGCTGTTGTACTATTTATTATCCGATTTAAAACATTGGTCAGGGACATACTCTTTTTCAGGTTCGCGGTCCTTATTCCTGTTTTCAGTTAATTCAGTCCGATGGTGAAGAGAGGTTTCATTTATTATATCGTAGACTTGTGTTAGTCGTTTTTTGTGGTCTTGTAAGTAATTTTGCAGTAAATGTTCCGATAAATTTAAATCTAGGGAATCACGGGGATCAAAGTGTCCTGTGATTAAGTCTATAGGCCTACATTTAGTGAAGCTGTGTATTGAGCTGTTGTAACCTAAAATTGCATAGGGCATGAGATTTACGGCAGGTTCATTATGCTTTTCTAATTTCAGGATTCTGAGATGTTCGAGAATAGTAGAATGGAAGCGCTCTACTATGCCATTATCGTTAGGGGTATGTGCAAGTATCTTATGATGCTGTATTTTATGAAGACGGACGAACTCCGAAAATAATGCGTTAGTGAACTCAGGTCCTTGATCTGTAACTATGGTGTAGGGGACGCCATGATGGGTGCAAAACGTTAAAAGTGCTTGGACGACACTTAACGCGGTACCATCTCTGAGATGATATGCTTGTGCATATTTCGAGAAAGCATCAATTAAAGTAAGAAATTTCTCGTTTTGTGCTGTAAAAAGATCAAGATGAACAATTTCAAAGGGTTTGGTTGGGGGAGGAACTATAGAGAATTTTTGCTTAATAGGGTTCCGATCGTATTTTGCCTGTCCACAGATACTACATTCATTAATATATTTCGAGATATTTTCTTTCATTTTAGGCCAATAATAACGATGTGATAAGGCAAGGAAACATTCGGTTATACCACGGTGATTTGTTTTTCCTTCATGGTATTTACGAATAATTTCTTGCTGGTCCAAGTAATTTTTAACGTTTTCTACCTCTTTCTTTGTTAAGACCATATTTAAGGCGGAGCTTTTAAATTTGTCTTGTATAATCGGAATTATGCTGTACATGGCTAGAGGGGGATGTATAAGAATTCCAGTTTTTACTTTGGGATTAACATATTCCTTTACGGCATTAATTACTTCCTCTTCCAGATTTGACTCTGATAGTTGTATAGTAGTTTTGGTATGAGTTTCGAATGGTTTAGACACGGTTGGGCGTTTTTTAATGTCTCCCACGATTATAAAGGATATTTGACGGTGGAATTTATTTAGAGGCTCATCCGATATTGGTATCTCTAATATGGGGTTCTCAGCGCTTGTGTGAGCTGTTGCGGTTGTGGAATCAATTACTGAAGGGGGTTTTTCAGACGTGTTAACTGCTATAGAGTTAGCGTCTTCGTTATTAATTTCTATGCGGGACAGAGCATCTGCGTTGGTATTCAGCTTACCCTGCTTATAGACAGTAGTGAAATTATACTCGCTTAACTTTAATTTCCAACGGGTTAAACGTGAGTTGGGTTCTTTTAAATTCATTACCCATTGTAAGGGCCTGTGATCTGTAACAATTTTGAACTTCCTACCAAATAGGTACGGGCGGAAGTACTTGGTTGCCCACACAATTGCTAATAATTCTTTTTCGATTGTGCTGTAGTTAATTTCACTAGTGTTTAATGTGCGCGATGCATATGCTATGGGCTTATCGGTACCTATCTGACCTTGAGAGAGAACAGCACCAATGGCAAGATTAGATGCGTCTGTTGTCAGTATAAAATCTTTACTAAAGTCTGGATATTGCAGGATTGGGTCGTTGATTAAAAGGGTTTTACACTTCTCAAAACAACTGATGTAATTAGGATTAGTTATATCAATCTTTGAACCTTTTTTCAGACATTGCGTCATAGGTTTTGTTATACGAGCAAAGTCTGGAATGAATTTCCTGTAGTAACCCAACAGACCTAGGAAGCGTTTAATTTCTGTTGCCGTTTTGGGAATTGGGAATTTCTGGATGGCCATAATTTTATCCGGGTTAGGTTTAATACCGTCTTTGCTGATAATGTGTCCTAAATATGCAGTTTCTAACTTTAAAAATTCGGATTTGTCCATTTGTATTTTGAAATTAGATTCCCTAAGTCTCTGAAATACTTTTTCTAAATTAATCATGTGTTCCTGAAGGGACACTGAAAACACAATTATATCATCCAAATATACTAAACACACGACATTTTGAAGGTCCCGTAAGACATTGTCCATTACCCGTTGAAAGGTTGATGGAGAATTTTTTAAACCCATTGGCATGCGGAGGAATTCGAAGTGTCCATGCTCTACTGTAAAAGCAGTTTTGTGAATATCATCTGGGTTCATCTCCACTTGATAAAATCCACTCGCGAGGTCAAGGGTGGTAAAATAGTGACAGTTACCTAACTTGTCAAGGACGTCCGAAATGTTGGGTATAGGATAACGATCATCTATAGTTTTCTCATTTAATTTCCTAAAGTCTATTACCAAGCGCCATTTGGTTTTTCCGCTGGCGTCGGCTTTCTTGGGAACTACCCAGATGGGGGAGCTCCACGCAGATTGAGACGGACGTATGATATTCTGTTCTAGCATTTTAGAAATTTGATCCTGGACTTCCTGCTTATGTATGAAAGGATATCTGTAACTTTTCGTATAGATAGGCACATCATCTGTAGTTCGAATAGAGTGTTTTACTTGGTTCGTAAAAGATAATGGTTCGCCATCAATATAAAATACGTCAGCGTACCGAGCGCAAAGTACTTCTAAATTAGCTTTTTCTTCGGGGTTCAAATGATCCGTACGCAGACGAGACAAAACTTCCTTTACGCGGTCGGACTGTTGTTTAGTGCGCGTGCACTGGACATTGAACAACTCAGCACTAATAGGGCGATCCATGGAAAAGACTACGTCATGACGTGACGTATTCGCTACCTCTATTACATCTCTATTATTTCTAACTGTTGTAACGCAATCACTTATTAAACAATTTGAAATGCATTGTTCAGGAATAAAAACGTCACCGTCCGCAGAGTTTATAGGAACTTTAACTAATTTAGATGAATTAGCAGGTATTATATCCTCGTATAAGTTGCTATTGCGAGAGTCGTACATTAATAAAGGGTTACTAGAATTACGAGTTATCAACAATCTGTTCTTTAAGTCAATGTTAGATTCTAATTTTTCTAATAAATCATAGCCGATCAAACCATCAAAAAATTTATGAAATGCATAAACGAAAAGAGTTATATCACCTGCCTCGTTAAATTCCTGAAAGCACGGTAAAGTAATGGAGTAATCACTCCTTGTGGTAGCGTGAATATTCGTTACTTCAAAGGGATCATAATTGCACGGTATGTGGGAAAAGAATTTTTGAACAACTTCGGGACTCACAAAAGACATATTTGCGCCAGTGTCAATTAATAGTTTAAGCGGGGGATTTGAAATCTGAATATATGGTAATTGCCTTTGCGTTTGCAAATTAATTTCTATTTTGACTTGTCTGATTTGGGGTCCTTCTGAAAATCCTCTTTTTCAGCAGACGGGGTTGGATCCTTAACTTCCTCGACTATAACATAAGAATCTGTACGCTGTGGTTGCTCATACACATATTCACTCGGGTACGCGTAAATGGGATACTCAAAATATTCCTGGGGGTAATAATCGCTAACAAAATAATCGCTATAATTGTCATACTGCAACTGGTCATTAAAATCGTTAAAGTTAAATTCCCGCGTTCTGAAATAATTCGAGGGTGGCGGATTCCCAGATTTGGACCAATCATGGGACGCGCGCGGCGCGAATGGTTTAGCCACGTAGTGACTTACGCCACTCATCGGGTGTGGGGTGTTACTTGTAGTTGGCCTGGGACCAGGCATTCTAAAAACTTGACCCTGGGGTATATAATTAGGCGGTGGAGAACTGAACATTTGTTGAGTACGTGTGGGCCCGCGATTTTGTGGGGGTTGGTTTCTCCAAATTGGGACAGGGTGTTGTCCTTGAAGCATAGGTGGTCGCGATGGCCCTGGCATATTAAAAGATCCTGGGGGTTGCAAATTAGACGGACGCGGTGTGGGTGGTGCCACGTGAATTGGTGGCATAAAGCCATAAGGAATTTTTGGACTAACCTGAGGCTGCGTCTTCCTATCGGGAACATGGTCGTTGCGCTGCTGCAGGTACAACGTGTTCATTTCCTCGTGCACAAACTCTAAGGCTTTCTCTATTGTATCAGGCCGCATGCAACGAATGCGAGAGCCCAACGGGTCACGTAGACCACGTAAGTACGACTGTAACGTGAGTTTCTTGTACAGAGTGCGTTTCGATTCAATGGTACTCGCTATCGTTTCATGTAGGCTGATATAAGTCATAATAGTACTGAAAAGGTTTTGACAACGCTCATAAAATTCTTGCGGGGTGGACGAACCCTGCGTTAAAAGTGCCAAGTCATTATATAAAGATGTTTCATCGCGTTGATCGGCGAAATTATTTATTAAAGCACTTCTAATTCCCTCCCAAGTCTCCGGGATACCATTCGAATTAATCGTACGCGATGCGGGTCCTACTATTTTGTTCAAAATCCCGTTTAATAATGCTAAATTAGCTAATTGAAACTCCGGTCCGTTTCTCATAAGCTGCTGTACTAGTTGATCACATAGTTTTATAAATCGAGTTAATACGTTCGAGTTTCCGTCGAACTCCGGCAACAATCGTAGGGCCTTGTAAACTTGATCCACTGAGTCAGCCATACTTGATATATATGAACTATTACTATCCTCCTGTTCTGCCTCTAAATTTCTATTAGCGTCTAAAATATTAATTCTATTACCTAACCTAGGGGACCGAGATTGCCTTGGATGGAAAATCTTGGAATCTTATAGGATAAAAAAAGGGAAGCGACTCTAGAGCGATTCTAAAGTACTTACTTGCAATGATTTTGTACCTCTTCTGTATCGATGTCTGGATACTCCTCTGGACTGCAGCTCTTGTAGATTCCGGATACTCGTACGGTGCCCGAAGCCACCCGGGTGACTCGCGATCCTAGCAATTTACTCTCGCGAACCGGCCCGCGAGTATCCTACCGACTGCGCCAATTACGAAGGCTGTAGCCGGAGGATGGAAAAAAAATACAAAATTTATTTGAACTTAAATTTAATTACAGAAATTACAATGTAAAATATTAACTAAGATGTCGACAGTTGACCGATGCTGTGCCAAAAGTGACGATTTCGCGAAGGCCGCGATGTCCGGTGCCGGGCTGCATCACGTTGAGCTGCGTCGGCGACTCGTGTCTCCGCTGTTGCAATCCGCGGTAATTAGGGTAACGCGCGATCAGCGGTTCACGTGTTACGCGAATATGTAACACGTCTGTATGCGTTGAATGCCAAACAATCACTACTCGCTACTACTTCTATAGTTACGCTATACACGTTATTAAGGGTAGTTACCATAACGCCCGCTCTGCGATAAATAAGTAACACCTCGAGGGTCGGCAGCGTTGGCTATGGTAACGCCATTCACTATGTAAATTACGGATAATACAACTTACGATATTAGGATCACTGGTTACAAATAATAAATTATATTTTGACCTGCTAATTTTTGCACCTTTCACAACGTTGCCTCGCTAAACGTATCCCGTGGCGGTCGCGGTAGGTGTCGGTTTACCTACTGTACTGGGTTGTCTTGCCAGTATCAATAGCACTTCTCTTCTTAACCATTGTTTCGCATGGCCCATGCAACCCCTCTTGACTGCGTAACATAATAGTATGCCCATTATTGCAGCGATGATAATTAGTATTATCCCGAAGTAGTTCAGTTTGCTTTCTAACTGCTGTCCTGCTACTACTTGGGCTTGTGCTGTGGCCGTGAACTCTCTTTTATTGTAATTTCCCATCTCAAAACTCAAACACTGTATTTAGTTTGCACACTGAGAATAATTGCTAAATAACCGCAGTGAAATGTACAAAAATTTCTAACAACCTTCTATGTACTTACATTATTTTGTCAGGTGAGCAAAAATCGCACCGGTTGCTTAATCACTCGACCACAGCGTGTGGTTTTAGCCATAGGCGGTAGCGATTTTTGTCCACCTCATTTTATATCCGAATCACACTCATTATCAGTACCTATGTTTTCTGGCGGCTTTTCTTCATTAATAATATACGCTGGTTTTAATCTGTCTATAGAAATGGTTGATTGACGATCACCTATTTGTATGTGAAAGGTTTTCTTATCCTTACTGATTACTTTATGAGGGCCGTTGTATGATGGGGTTAGCGAACTTTTTACCATATCATTCCTTAGAAAAACATGAGAACACGTATTTAAATCTTTAAGGATGAATATTTTCCGCGAATCGCTGTTCTCTCTTGACTGTGGCCGCATACTATTTATGACGCTTCGAAGTTTGCTTACGAACGTTGGTTGATGATCTACTTTGGTTTTCTCGGTTTCGCAATAAAAATCGCCTGGTAAACGTAGGGTCTGTCCCAATAAAAATAAATAAAATTCATTTATTTCAGGCATAAGAACCCATATTACAAAAATTTTGTTAAAATGTGACAATGCTGTAGCAGAAAATAATGAAAAATCATCAACAAAATAGAAATATAAGTCACAGAGTTGAGATAAAATACAATGTCAAAACAGGTAACAGAGATGGAATTTAAATAAAATAAAATGTCAAATTTACGGGTCACAGGATTAGAATTTAAACAAAATGTCAAATTTAACTGTATCAGTATTGGGATTCAAATAAAATGTCAAAATTTATACCGAACTTAGATTAAGGCAACAATAAATAACAATTGCACATAATATAAACAAAACAATACAAATAAACAATTATAAATAAAGGTCAATGTGCTGCTACACATGTCTGTCACAGCATTGACGTATGTAAGGGCAGTCAAATCGCCCTGCGATCATTGCCAGAACAGTATTGGAGCTGGCCCGCACCCTGCGCACTAAGGACGCGCACCGCTTGCGCATGGTGGCGTGAAAACAGTCGGTGCGCGCTTCCGCAAACATGCCCGAAGCGCTGCAGAAGCGGGGCAGCCTCAACACAGCCCTGAATGCGTTGTTATACTGGACGCGGAGGGCGTTGTAGGACGCTCGTGTGTAACAAGCCCACAGGCTGCACGTGTACAGTGAGGTGCAATATGCCCTGAAGAGGGTGACTTTAACTTGATCGGAGCAGCGTGCAAACCTGCGAGCCAGCATATTCGCCCTTTTCGACAACGCCGTCCGCTCCCGTTCGATGTCAGCATGATCTTTGAGGTCAGCCGTGACAACATGCCCTAAGTATTTGAATTGGTCCACTCTGCCCAACGGAACACCATTTAGACATATTCCAGGCAGTTGTACCGCCGGCTCCAAATACCATGCACTGACTCTTGACAGCATTATATTGGAGTCCATGCTTATATGCGTACTCCTCACAGACCTGTACCAATTTTCTCAGGCCACATATCGACGCACTCAGCAGCACCATGTCATGGCATAACTAAGATTGTTGACACATATACCATCAATATGGCAACCGACATGCCTACTGCTGAGTGCGACGATCAGCGCGTCCATGTAGAGATTGAAAAGGGTAGGCGAGGTCAATCCACCCTGCCTTACTCCACATTGAAGCCGGTACGGTTCCGACATTGCCCCCGCCCATCTAACGCTGTTGACCTGATGGGTATACCAGTACTTGAAAATGGTGACAAGTTCAGAAGGCAGGTTAATTCCATTCAGCTTATCCCAAAGAATGTCATAGACTACCAGGTCAAATGCCCTAGATAGGTCGAGGAAACACGCATATACCGGCGTTCTACGATCCGTGTAGTATCTGACGGTATGCTTAAGGCACAGTATAGCACTTTCTGTAGAGAGTTGAGGTCTAAAACCAAACTAGTTATCATGTAAGCTTACATATTTATCCAACTGTGCATTAAGCAAACCGTCAAACACTTTGGCTATGATGGTGGCGAGGGAAATAGGCCTGTCGTTAGTTTTATCGGCAAGGTCACCAGTTTTATTTTTCACCACGGGCACCACCACAGACTTCATAAGATCGGTAGGCAGGTAAGAGTGGCTCACGCACAGGGAGAAGAACATCGCTAGGACTCTAGATATATGCGGGCCAGCATATTGCAAGTGTTCAATACTGAGGCCGTCGTGCCCCGGGGATTTGCCTCTCGTCATTTTCTGAATAACTTTACCCACGTTACTCGCAATAAACCTTACCCCGACTGCTTCGCTCGGCATCTCAGTATCGACGACTCTCTCTGCAGGCCCCAGAGGGGATTGTACTGAGAAATGGTCCCTAAAGACATCCGCAATGTCCTTATGGTCACTCACACCATCAATACTCACAGGAAGACCCGGCCTAACATTTACTTTGCTTGTGCTTTTCCAGAACCCTCGAAAGTCACCCTTGGAATGCTTTTCAGCAAGAGTGTCCATACGCATCTGATCCTCAAGCCTTCAATCGTGACTTGAACACTCTTCTGCTATCACACATTTCAGTGTACATGGAACCGACCCTAGGCCTACCACACGCTACCCACTCTGTAAATTTAAGCCGAGCCTCCCCGTGGGCTTCTCTGATATGCTCGTTCCAACCCACTACGCGCGAACCACTTCCACCCGCCTTCGTGCGTCCTCGACCTACCAAAGACGCATCGCGAAGAGCAGCCACAATGTCAGAGTACAAACCGTCTAGGACACGTCTGTGGCCATCGTCATTACAACAATAATCAGCACAATTCATAAACTCGACAGGAAAATCTATTAAATTCAACCGCTTATGACACACTTTGGTATAGTTTGCGACTTGTTGCTCGTTTCTTATACCCCAAATTGCGCTATCATTATCATTTACTTTATTAGGCAGCTTCGGTGTCAATAAATTTAAATTACATTCAAGAATCAGAGGAAAATGGTCAGACCAAATTGTGTCATATTTAATGTAAACGTTAATAACAGCTCGTTTTGCCGCTTGAGATACAATACAGTGATCCAACCAGCTTCAGGACCCATGAGCGTCACTAACAAAGGTATAAGCGCCTGAGTCAGTACCCAGAAAATCAACATCTACACACGACCAACATTGTTCAGTACAAAAATTTATAAGCTCGTTATAAAACAATTCAAATAAATCGGCATTGTAATCACCTAAAATAAAAACTGATTCAATACCGTGTTCGTCAACAATTGCGCTCACCGTACTTAGGCAATCCGTAAAGTCAGGCAGGTTGTCCACCGCATTCGTAGGCATGTAAACACTCATCACAATCATCGGTCGATCACTTGACGTTATCTTAACGGCACAGATACGAGCATTGTCACACCGTAACACTGTCACTTGTTGAAATACACTGCTTCTCCACAACAGGGCGACGCCGCCATACGGCCTCCCGCACAGTATGCCTCCAGACGTGTCGACAGCAGACGTGCCCACACAACCGAAGTCACTGTCGATCGTACTGAGATATGGTATATCATCCGGCAGCAACCATGTTTCTTGTAAAGCAATGAGATCACATGTGTTACATAGCTCCCTAATGCTATCTACGGAGCGTTTTACATTCTTACAGTTGAAACTGGCGAAACTATAATGGAAAACAGAAGCCAATAACGAGCAGTGGTCTGATAATATAATTCGTATATTTCGTGGTCAATATTTTTACACAAGTGACAAGGCTCATAAAAAACATATGCCGTAACAATATTAATTTGAATCGGTGACAGGCATGTGTAACAGGCCAGTGCATACATATATGCGACCTCTTCCAATACGCCCCCTTAATATAGTTACGCTGCGTATGATCACTTCTGTACTTGTCAGAACTCGGTACATAAAATTAAATAAATCACCAACACTTCTGTGTCCGACTGTACTACGCTGTACCCAAAAGTAGAATACAAAAACAGAAGAAATCTAACAAAATAAAGTATGCATAACGAAACTAAATTATCTATTACACTGTACACACCGGGACTTACAGCTTAGTACGGCCGGTGTTCCAAGTGTGTACGATGTGACTACGTTTGAGATAATTGAACCTGGATCAGTACCTAAAGCCCAACTTACGCCAAACCTAGCCCTACAGTAACTACCTAGCACCCCAGTTATCCTAGCCCTAGCCTACCATACAAACCACACCAAACGTAGGTTACGTTGGTTATACGAGAGGGAAGTCTGTCACAAGGAGACCTACGGTGACAGACGGAGTTTGGGTAGGAAGAGGGTTTTGTGTACGTCGTGCAATGTACACAGGAAATGGTTTTCTTACTGCCGATCCCACAGACTCATAGGACCGATGATGGCTAAAGGTGTCTTGGCCACAGTAAGAGGAAGTAAGGAGATAAATCACACTCGACTCCAGCTTGATGACTAACTTTATTACAATAATGAACTTAATTATATACAATTTTTGTGGTAAATACACATTGATGGCTATTTACATGTGTGTCGTGTGTGTATCGAGCCGATGAAGCGAAGATCTCAGTAGGCCACATCTTAGTGCTGACGGTGTGCTGGTGTTGCCGGCGCGTGGACCGTATGTGTGTCGCTGACGCTGTGATGCTATTGTTGGCGCGTGCAACTATAGTATGTTCACGGTTGAACATTCTGGCGCCTCTCAGGACCTAGGCTCCAGTTGGTATAATTCGATAGTTTCGTGTTGACGTGGTAAACTGTACACAGGTTCCGTTGTGATAGTTGGTTGGCCTGTTGTCGGTTTGGTAGTTGTCTTTGAAGACTCATGGCGCGATTTGTGAGCAAACGCTTCTTCTCTCAGAGTGCTTGAAGTTTCCAGACACTTAAACCTTTTTTCTAAGAATTGCATCATTGCCGAAAACTCTTGTACTTTGTTAGGCTCTAATAGTTGATGTTCGTATTTTTCATCAGTTTCTGAGTCCCATATTCTACTTAGTATTCTTGTCAAAATGGGGTCCCAACTTGAAATATCGATGTTTTGATTTTTTAGTGCTTCTAGGTTTTCGTTTATTGTGTCATGGAGATTTTTTAAGTTCGCGGCATTACTTTTCTTTATTTTCGACATACTTAGAATATTATCAATATGCTTAGTAATGATTAGTCTTTCATTCTTGTATCGTCTTGTCAACAAATTCCATGCAGTTATGTAATTTGCGTCACAAACTGTTAAATGCTTGATCAGCTTAGCGGCGTCACCTCGTACATGCGTTTTTAAATACTGCATCTTTTCTGTGTCACTCAACGATTTATCTTCGTGGACTATTTTAGAGTCTTCCTTGATGCTGAGTCTTTCTTGATGTTGGTGAATATTTGTCTTAGTTCGTTGTAATCTGCTTCTTGGCTTCTTATAACTTCGTTTATCCCTTGTATGTCCATCTTTACTGCCCTTGATACTATAAGTGTTACTTCTCAAAATATCGGTGAACCCGTTTTTTGGAACCGAATTCCGAACCGCTATCGTTCTAATGGCGTATTAGTATGTCAGTCCCTTTACTTGCGCCTGTTGAGTACGCTAGTTCTAAGTACGTCTATACGTTATTCAGCCAATATTGGTGAGGGACAGAAAGAAGAACGTTTTATATTTATTTAATTTTATGTATATAAACGTTACTATGTTAAAGTACCGATTACACAAACTCCCGGTTTCCTAAAATTGCTCGAAGGACCAAATGTACACACCGGGACTTACAGCTTAGTACGGCCGGTGTTCCAAGTGTGTACGATGTGACTACGTTTGAGATAATTGAACCTGGATCAGTACCTAAAGCCCAACTTACGCCAAACCTAGCCCTACAGTAACTACCTAGCACCCCAGTTATCCTAGCCCTAGCCTACCATACAAACCACACCAAACGTAGGTTACGTTGGTTATACGAGAGGGAAGTCTGTCACAAGGAGACCTACGGTGACAGACGGAGTTTGGGTAGGAAGAGGGTTTTGTGTACGTCGTGCAATGTACACAGGAAATGGTTTTCTTACTGCCGATCCCACAGACTCATAGGACCGATGCTGGCTAAAGGTGTCTTGGCCACAGTAAGAGGAAGTAAGGAGATAAATCACACTCGACTCCAGCTTGATGACTAACTTTATTACAATAATGAACTTAATTATATACAATTTTTGTGGTAAATACACATTGATGGCTATTTACATGTGTGTCGTGTGTGTATCGAGCCGATGAAGCGAAGATCTCAGTAGGCCACATCTTAGTGCTGACGGTGTGCTGGTGTTGCCGGCGCGTGGACCGTATGTGTGTCGCTGACGCTGTGATGCTATTGTTGGCGCGTGCAACTATAGTATGTTCACGGTTGAACAACACAAAGCACAAAAAAGAACATAAAACGTCAAAACATCTAACTACTCATCGCCCCCTTAATAGAATAATTTGACAGGGATAAATCCTTTAAAAATTCTCTAAGCTTCGGGCTGTGAACACTTTTAGTTAAGATGTCCGCTTGATAGCGTGAATGTGTCATGAATGTGTACTAGCTAACAAAGTTGAAATAAGGTACATGTCAACTGATATGATGATTCATATCAGTTGACATGTACCTTATTTCAACTTTGTTAGCTAGTACACATTCACGAATAAAATGATACTTGATATCTATATGCTTTGTCCTATTATGCATCATTTTGTTAGCTGCAATTTTATGCGCCGACTGATTGTCATTATAAATTACTACTGCTTTACTATCCACAGCTGTCAAACTGTTAAGTAAACTACGTAAATAAAGAGCTTCCTTCGAAGCTAGACTCAATCCTACGTACTCTGCCTCTGTGGAGGACAAGGATACTGTCGCTTGCTTCCTACTCTCCCATGACACTATATTTTTACCTATCTTGAAAATTAATCCTGTGAAAGATTTTCTATCAAGTGCCCCTCCCCAATCTGCATCAACATAGCCTCGTAAGTCCAAATCTCCCGACTTCCTAAAAGTAAGACAAAGGTTAGACGTACCCTTCAAATACCTTAAGACCCGTTTTGCACATTTAAAGTGTATTTCGTCATAACACGAATTAAATTGTGAAAGAACACTCACCGCATGTGCTATGTCTGGTCGCGTATTACAGGCTAAATAGTTTAGACACCCTATTATGCTTTGATATGGCAGATTACTATGGGAATTTGTCGATCTTTCTAATTTCATGCCGACTTCCATTGGGGTTGAAACTGGCTTAGCGTCTGTCATGTTAAAGTCATTCAAAATTTCCGAAATGAACTGTTGCTGATCTAGACAAATAACATCTTTATCTCTCCTCAGCCTCATGCCTAAAATATGCCTAGCCGCGCCTAAATCTTTCACTTTAAACTTATCAAGCAAATCGGTTTTTAATTTTTGCTTTTCTTGTTCACAATTTCCAAAGATAAAAAGGTCATCTACATAAATAACAACAATTAACTTGTTATTGTTTTTAAGCTGCTTTTGATACAAACACGGTTCTATTTTTGATTGTACAAAGCCTGAGTTCAACATCTCTTTGTCCAATTCCTTGAACCAAGCATTCGAAGCTTGTTTCAATCCATACAAAGAACGCTGCAGCTTACATACTTTGGTTTCTTGACCTTTGACTACTGCTCCTTTCGGTTGGAGCATGTAAATGTCCTCTTTAATCTTGCCATATAAAAAGGCAGTCGTGACATCCCATTGGTCAATAAACCAACCGTATTCAACAGCTAGCGAGAACAACGTTCGCAGAGTAGAACTTCTAACTACTGGAGAATACGTCTCAGTATAGTCTACACCACGTACCTGTGTGAAACCTTTTGCTACTAATCTAGCCTTATACTTTGTTACCTTGCCGTCACTATCTCTCTTGATTTTGAACACCCATTTGCACTGGATAGGCTTCTTATCGATCGGACGATCCACCAACGTCCAAGTCTGGTTCTCCTTTAGTGACATAAGTTCATCATCGATCGCTTTTTGCCATAAGTCACCATCGGGTCTCGCCAACGCTTCATTAATAGTCAATGGATCATCATCAAGATTGCTCTTGGCATACATAACATTGCATCCATACCGATCGACTTGTCTGCGTTCTCTTACAGGATACCTTCTTTCCGATTCAGGTATTGTGACTTCCTCTTCAGTCAATACGTCAATCTCTTGCTCTGGTACTACAGGCTCAGGTTGTATCTCCGCCGATACTTCTACGTTCTCGTCTATAGCATTACGGTACACATAATCGTGAGCCTCCAAGGGTTCCGATCTGCTTGTAGATCTGTTGGGTAAATTGGCATGAACAGAATCTGTATTTAGGTTTATGATAACTTCCGACTTTTCCACGTTTTCTTTTTGGAAAAAGATGTTTTCGAGAAATTTTACATCTCTTGCAGTTTTCACTTCACCTGTCTTAGGATTCATCAGACGATAACCTTTCTGATTATCTGGATATCCAATAAAAATCATCGGTTCCGTCTTCATGTCTAGTTTCCGTCTCTTTTGTTTTGATATCAATCTGTACGCCAAACAACCAAAGATTTTCAGATGACTGACATCCACATCTTTTCCAGTCCAAAGCTTCTCTGGTACCGCATTGTTCAATGCTTTCGTGGGGCTTCTGTTCTTTAGGTAAACAACAGTATTAACAGCCTCGGCCCAATACTTCTTGCTTAAGTTCGATTCTGAGAGTAATGTTCTTGCCTTTTCTATTATAGTCCGATTCGCTCTCTCTGCGACAGAATTTTGTTCCGGCGTGTACGGTACAGTCGTCTGGTGTTTTATACCTGCAGACTTCAAAAATGATTTAAATTTACCATTACAGTACTCTGCGCCGTTGTCAGTTCTCAGACATTTAATGAATTTACTGGTCTCATTCTCAACTTCCGCCTTGTATTCACGGAACTTATCGAAAGTTTCACTTTTGTTCTTCAAAAAGTAAACATGAGTCTTCCGAGTAAAATCGTCGATAAATAGAAGAATATACCTCGAACCTCCGAACGACGGCTCCTCGATTGGTCCGCAAACGTCGCTAAAAACCAGCTGTAAGACCTCGTTCGCTCTCGTACCTTGGTGTTTAAAGGGACTTTTGCAGGTCTTTCCTTCGATACATGGAATACACGGCTCGCATAAATCGGTACTCTTAAATTCCATACCGGTTACTAAAACTTTCATTTTATTCATATAATTACGCGATAAATGAGCTAATCTTTTATGCCAAATGTTCGAAATATTTTCATTTTGTTTTGACAGTGTCACATTCACGACGTTATTTTTATTTTCTGTCAACTCATAAATTCCGTCAACCTCTTGACATCTTGCAATAATTCGATTCTTATTTTGAATTATGCAACCTCCATTGTCAAAATTCATGCAATAATTCTTCTTGGTCAAATCGCTCACCGAAATAAGGTTCATGGATAAATCAGGAACATGTAAAACGTTTTCTAAAATTAATTTTTCGTTTTCGCTGACTCGTGGCTCAGCATTTCCTCGTCCTTTCACCAACAATTTCTCGCCGTTTGCTACTGCGATCTTCATGTTGCCCTTTTCAGGTTTATAAGACAACAATTTATTTTTATCGTGGGTCATATGATTTGAGCACCCACTGTCTAAATACCACTTATCTTTGTGTATCGCCTTCTTCGTATTCAGGCAGATATTCGCGGTTTTGATCCGCTCCTTGCATTCGGACGCCTTGTGTCCTTGCTTGTGGCACTTAAAACACTTATAGACGAATTTCTGCTTGCGATCATTAGTTTTTGTGTTAGATCTTGCATCGTTCTGTACTTTACGTGTAACTAAGGCTTGTTCGTACTCTGTATTTAACTTACTCTGTCTACTTCCTTCTTGTAACAATTTCGTTTTGATTTGCTCCAACGTGATCTGTTGTCCACTATTATCTACAGCCATGATGAGAGGGCTGTACTCAGCGGTTAGTCCACCCAGCAAAATCGATATGATCCAATCATCAGGAATATCAGCATCAATATCGGACAATTGTTGTGTCAGGAATGTAGTTTTGCTTATGTAGCTTTCCATAGAATCGAAATTCTCTAACTTACAGTTGAAAAGCTCTCGCTGAATATGTATACGTCTTCCCCAACCTTTGTCTTCATATGCTTTTTGTAAGCTGTTCCAGGCTTCTTTCGCAGTCTTCGCATTGTAGACGTGGGTAAAGCACTCTGGTTCTAACAACAAACATATTGTCGTTCGTGCCTGCCGGTCTACGTCAGCGTTTGCTACATCTGTAGAAATTACTCCCCACCAGTTTTTATTCTCCAAGTAATTTCGCACCAAGAACTTCCAATTTGGGTAGTCGACAATCAGTTGTTCATTCAATTCAGCTGACATAATTAAAATTTCGTAAGTTTTACAGCAAACCACTCATATAAATTATACGCACTATCAGAAAAAACTCCAGCACACTCCTGGGCCATAACCTAATGGAAAACAGAAGCCAATAACGAGCAGTGGTCTGATAATATAATTCGTATATTTCGTGGTCAATATTTTTACACAAGTGACAAGGCTCATAAAAAACATATGCCGTAACAATATTAATTTGAATCGGTGACAGGCATGTGTAACAGGCCAGTGCATACATATATGCGACCTCTTCCAATAAACTATAGGTACAACTATCCATTATTTATGTTGTTTACTGGGACCATGCGCAGATAACAATCTGCTCGGATTGCGGCGTTTAAAATACATAAACCGTCTAAATATGATACCTTTAGGCCATATGTTCTCGTCTAGGTATAAAGACAATTTCGATTCTGAGACTAAGAATTTATATGCCTTATGGCCTTTTTCTTTCTCCATGATTATTTCCTCGATGGATACAGTTTCTTGAGTCTTGCTACGAATATGTTTAATTATATCATCCTCTGTCGTTTCACAGTGAATATTCGTTATAAATATAGGAACTTTCTTGTCAGCAGCTTTGAAGTTAGAATGCTGATCTTTCGCTATGCCTGACTTCCCCAGGTAACGATAATTAGATTTCCTACGATACGAAACCTGGCGCCAGCCCTCACCCTCGGTATCCACTTTCGATGTAGTATCGTTTACGGACAAATGCGGCTGACTCATCAAACAGCTGTTATTGTCGGTAGCGTTATCAGTGGCGGTCAGCTGACGTTCCGTTACTTGATCTAATGGACTCGAGCGCGCTGACGTCACAGACATTGTACCTGCCACCACCGAGTAACTTGTTGCCACACTGGATTCACCCGGTTTCGCCGCTGTCGCTGCCCGACGTTTGGGACATGACTCAGATTCCAATTGTTTATCATCTACCCGCTCAATTGCTCGATATTGGGCTGTATTTTTATTTGAGTCGCAATCGCTAATGTTTGATGAATCGTGTAGATAGGATAATCCCACAGGGCCACTATCCAATATGCAGGCACCACGCTTAAAATTCACTTTGGACGCGGATGTAGGGGGTAGTGAATAGTCCTTCTGTTGACTCACTTCAGCTTTCAATGCACTCAGATGATCCAGCGTAGCATAAGTGGTCTTTATTTGATCGATTGAAGTTTGCATTCGCATGAGATCCTTCAGAAGCTTTGTACAATCTAAATGGTCAAAGGTGATGGGTGGTAACTTTTCTAGTTGCCGTGCCACGAACACTGGTAGTTCATCCGGATGTGTTCTAAACATTTTCATAATATCTGCGAGATCTCGTTCCTCCTTGCCCTTATTTTTACGAACAATTTTTCGCAAGTCACTCCGAACCGAATCGAATAGAAGTGATTTCGACTTTTTAATCTCTGCACTGGTAAATGCCGACGTACAAATTTGCACCAGCGTCACTTCGTCACTAACCGACACTTTGTTCTGAATATATGATAACATCTCGTCGATTACGATGTTACACGAATTGCACTTTAGAACGTCCGTCATTTTAACTCGATAATTAGCGCTGTCGACGATATGCGCCTGTCACGGTAGGGTGCGCGACCGAGACTGAATACCGACCAATACTAATTCCGCTGAACTTACATTATCATCATTTTTACAAGCCGCGCGAAGTCCCAACAATGCTGTCGGTAATTCATCGACCCATGACCTATTATCCTGTAGCCTAGCCCTAATTGCAACCTTAAGTGAGCGATGCATTCTTTCAACCATTCCGTTCGCCTGCGGGTGATACGCTGTTGTACGGGTTTTTTTTATGCCTAAAATGTTTAGTAAACTTTTAAAAAGTTCGCTCTCAAACTGTCTTCCCTGATCACTTGTTAGTGTCAGGGGCAAGGGCGGATCCAGCTTTGGTGCCAGGGGGGGTCACATAGTCGTGGTCAAGTCACAAGAAGTTATAATTTATTTTTATAATCTAGACAAATAAATAAAATTGGAGTGTCTGTTTTTAATATTAAAATAACCGCTTTTTATTAAGTGTATTTAAGGATGTATACACGGTACATACACCAAAACAACATTTTTTAAATTTTTGTCTGTCTATCTGTTTGTTCCGGCTAATCTCTGTAATGGCTGGACCGATTTTGACGGGTCTTTCACTGCAAATAGCTGATGTAACAAGGAGTAACTTTGGTCACTTTTACTTTAGAAATAAAAAATAGGATCTCACGAAAAAAATAAAACGAATGAAAAACTTTTTTGTTAAATACCACGCGGACGAAGTCGCGGGTAACAGCTATATGAATTACTAGCTTTTGCCCGCGGCTTCGCCCGCGTGGATGTCGGAAATTAACGCAGGTATTTTTCTAAAATATAATATTTTTTCTTAATACACTTAGTAAAAAGTGGTTATCTTAATATTACAAACAGACACTCCAATTTTATTTATTTGTATAGATTATAAATGTGAAAATATGTATGATTCGGTGTTTGTTTCACAATCACGCGTAATAAAACTAATTGCTGGAATCGTCAAAACCATCAACGAATATAAGGTTGCAAAAAAGCGTTTGGAACAAATGGAACGACAACATAAGAAAGTGGAAGGTGTATGTATTGGAAACGGATTGAGGCTAAACTGTAGCAAGAATGGACTTCGATTATATCTAAATTTAAAGAAAAAAAACTAAATCGCAGGCTACCTAACCGTGCTCTTGCTAATATCGATATCATACAATTTACGGAAAACATTCCATATTTTCGTGGAGTGTATATGAGAGATACCTTACCAAGATCACCGTTTTCCCGAGAGTGTGGAATCATTAATTTGGATAATTCTAAAAATTCTGGTACACATTGGGTAGCCCATGTAATTATAAATAAATATGTTGAATATTTCGATAGTTACGGAAACTTAAAACCACCCATAGAATTTGTTCGTTACGTGGGTTCAGACGACATCCATTATAATTACAATAACTATCAAAATAATAACTTATTTAACTGTGGACATTTATGCATAAAATTTCTTAAAGAGTTTTGGAAAAAGCAGTATTTTTAAATTCTTACTCATAAGTTAACACTTTAACGCTGTTTGTTACAAGAAACGAATGTCAATTAAATTATATCCGAAAAAAATGATAGTGTATAATATAAAATCAATCGCCAAAGAGAATAACTTTACTCGTCCTCGTATCGTCAGAAGACGCAGACATACGCGAAGTGTAAAAAAAATCACTGAAGAGAATAAACTGTTTCTTCAAGCTTTGGGATTTAAACTATGAGTATTCTTAATATAAATGATTCAGCGCAGTTCGATAACTCTATAGTGAGTTATGAATATCACACTTATAACCCATACAGTAACAGTTTTAAAGAAAATGATGAAATACGAATACCCATAAATCAGCAAGATGTGTATATATTACATTCAGCCAGTTACATTTACGTTGAAGGTCGAGCCACTGTGTCTTCTAAAGATGCATCAGGAAAACTTACACGAAAGTCTGTTAATTTCACAAATAATCCTATTTCATTTCTATTTCAAGACATTCGATATGAAATTAACGGTGTTGAGATAGATCGAATAAAAAATGCAGGAATTACTACAACTTTAAAATCATATGTCTATGAGTGAGGGGGAAAGCAAAGCTGCTGGTGTTTGGGGTTAGAATTTGAATGGGGTTAAAGATAATGACGGTATTTTTAGCACTCTATACCCCTGAATAAAGTTTTGGGATTTGCGGAAGATTATGATAAAATTATCATTAACTGTAAACATGAACTTCTACTTAACAGAAGTAGTTCTAAGCTTAATAGTGTTATTCTTGATACTAACGACTCGATTGAAATAAATATAAAGAGATTGCAATGGCGCGTGCCTCATATAAAAGTTTCAGATCGGGAAAGATTAACTTTACTGAAACATTTAGAGAAAGATCGCCCTATTCAAATAGCTTTTAGAAACTGGGACTTGTATGAATACCCTTTATAACCTAAGTCTACAAAACATTCCTGGGTTATTCTGACTACTTCACAACTCGAGAAACCGAGGTATGTGATCTTTGGGTTACAGACAAATAGAAAAACACTAAATCTAGAGACAGTTCAATATTTGACCATAGTAAATTAACTAATGTTACTCTTTTCTTAAATTCTAACTATTACCCATACGAATCTGTTAATTCAAAATTTCCTGAAGATAAGTATTGTATATTATACCCATCAAAAACATAAATGTGAAATGAGAGCCAAGTTCAATATGTGCCTTGGTTGTTGACTTCAACGACAAAAGCAGTGATATCTAAATGGGTGCCAAGTGCAATGGTCAGTCCTGAAATTTATGTGTAAGTACATAAAATATCATTTCTTCTTATAACTTAGGATAATATATTGTAGCCTAAGGTCTGACTTGGCTAGTTCTCTTATACGAATTATTATGTTCGATGGCTAGTTTCTACTAAGCAAGTCAAATTTTCGAATTAATAAAATAAGAACCGACAAGTAACAGGCTTAGAACTTGCGAAGGCTATAATATAATTCGTATATGAAAACTAGCCAAGTCAGACCTTAGGCTACAATATATTATCCTAAGTTATAAGAAGAAATGATATTTTATGTACTTACACATAAATTTCAGGACTGACCATTGCACTTGGCACCCATTTAGGTCTCACTGCGTTTGTCGTTGAAGTCAACAACCAAGGCACATATTGAACTTGGCTCTCATTTCACATTTATGTTTTTGATGGGTATAATATACAATACTTATCTTCAGGAAATTTTGAATTAACAGATTCGTATGGGTAATAGTTAGAATTTAAGAAAAGAGTAACATTAGTTAATTTACTATGGTCAAATATTGAACTGTCTCTAGATTTAGTGTTTTTCTATTTGTCTGTAACCCAAAGATCACATACCTCGGTTTCTCGAGTTGTGAAGTAGTCAGAATAACCCAGGAATGTTTTGTAGACTTAGGTTATAAAGGGTATTCATACAAGTCCCAGTTTCTAAAAGCTATTTGAATAGGGCGATCTTTCTCTAAATGTTTCAGTAAAGTTAATCTTTCCCGATCTGAAACTTTTATATGAGGCACGCGCCATTGCAATCTCTTTATATTTATTTCAATCGAGTCGTTAGTATCAAGAATAACACTATTAAGCTTAGAACTACTTCTGTTAAGTAGAAGTTCATGTTTACAGTTAATGATAATTTTATCATAATCTTCCGCAAATCCCAAAACTTTATTCAGGGGTATAGAGTGCTAAAAATACCGTCATTATCTTTAACCCCATTCAAATTCTAACCCCAAACACCAGCAGCTTTGCTTTCCCCCTCACTCATAGACATATGATTTTAAAGTTGTAGTAATTCCTGCATTTTTTATTCGATCTATCTCAACACCGTTAATTTCATATCGAATGTCTTGAAATAGAAATGAAATAGGATTATTTGTGAAATTAACAGACTTTCGTGTAAGTTTTCCTGATGCATCTTTAGAAGACACAGTGGCTCGACCTTCAACGTAAATGTAACTGGCTGAATGTAATATATACACATCTTGCTGATTTATGGGTATTCGTATTTCATCATTTTCTTTAAAACTGTTACTGTATGGGTTATAAGTGTGATATTCATAACTCACTATAGAGTTATCGAACTGCGCTGAATCATTTATATTAAGAATACTCATAGTTTAAATCCCAAAGCTTGAAGAAACAGTTTATTCTCTTCAGTGATTTTTTTTACACTTCGCGTATGTCTGCGTCTTCTGACGATACGAGGACGAGTAAAGTTATTCTCTTTGGCGATTGATTTTATATTATACACTATCATTTTTTTCGGATATAATTTAATTGACATTCGTTTCTTGTAACAAACAGCGTTAAAGTGTTAACTTATGAGTAAGAATTTAAAAATACTGCTTTTTCCAAAACTCTTTAAGAAATTTTATGCATAAATGTCCACAGTTAAATAAGTTATTATTTTGATAGTTATTGTAATTATAATGGATGTCGTCTGAACCCACGTAACGAACAAATTCTATGGGTGGTTTTAAGTTTCCGTAACTATCGAAATATTCAACATATTTATTTATAATTACATGGGCTACCCAATGTGTACCAGAATTTTTAGAATTATCCAAATTAATGATTCCACACTCTCGGGAAAACGGTGATCTTGGTAAGGTATCTCTCATATACACTCCACGAAAATATGGAATGTTTTCCGTAAATTGTATGATATCGATATTAGCAAGAGCACGGTTAGGTAGCCTGCGATTTAGTTTTTTTTCTTTAAATTTAGATATAATCGAAGTCCATTCTTGCTACAGTTTAGCCTCAATCCGTTTCCAATACATACACCTTCCACTTTCTTATGTTGTCGTTCCATTTGTTCCAAACGCTTTTTTGCAACCTTATATTCGTTGATGGTTTTGACGATTCCAGCAATTCCGCTCGCTATACTTCCAGCAGCAGACAGGCCAGCAAATATAGGAATTAAAGGTAAAACACCGTTGGACTTAGGAATGGGTATGATCCGTGAGAGCTTCGTAGATGATTTATGAGTTAACTCCCTAGCAAACTATACTATCTTTCAAACTTTTGGATTTATTGTAAGCGATATCGTGACGTTTGCAATACTCATCTAACTTATCAATCAATCAATCAATCAATCCTTTATTTCAGGCTACTAAGGCCCATAAAAACAATACATAAATAATATAAAATCAATAACTATAAACTAATACATATTCTATAAAACTAAATTACCACGAGCCACTCTTTCATGTAATATAGTTCCAGGACCACAGTAATTAAATCCCGGTAAATGGAGCTCAAACGGTAAATTATTAATTAAATTATTCAGAAGTCCTTCTCCGTTCATGTATGCAAACAGAATAGAACCTAAATCATAGATCATGGCATTATAAAGCCCTTACAAAACGTTTGTATCATCAATCCAACTATTTTATGATGATGATAAGCCACACCATTTCACAAAAACTTTTCTCCTTTTACGTTTCAAAACTTTTTCAACAAGGTAAATATCAGGATGTTTGGTAATTTGTAATTCTTGATCACAAAATGCTCCTAAAATAGGCTGCTGTTTAATGTCTTGTAATAAATATGTAGTAGGATATGTATTTTGAACTTTACTTATCTTAAATATCTCTGTTGACCAATTAGGAGTATAGCCTTTTTAACCGACTTCAAAAAAAGGAGGAGGTTATCAATTCGACTGTATTTTTTTTTTTTTTTTAATTTTTTTTTTTATGTTTGTTACCTCATAACTTGCGACTGGGTGAACCGATTTTGATGATTCTTTTTTTATTTGAAAGCTTGTGCTTCCCGAATGGTCCCATTTTAATTTGGTTCCATTCGGACAATGGGATCCATGTGAAAACCATATAAGTCTTAAATTTCCATGAAATATTTGCGCGACAAATGAACGAATACCGTATGTTTGTTACCTCATAACTTTTGACTGGGTGAACCGATTTTAATGATTCTTTTTTATTTGAAAGCTGGTGCTTTCCGAATGGTCTCATTTTAATTTGGTTCTATTTGGACAATGGGGTCTATGTGAAAACCATATAAGTCTTAAATTTTCATTACGTATTTGCGCGACAATTGAACGAATAACGCGATTAGATTAGTGCGGAGTATCTACCACAACTAAAAAGTCAAAAAAATAAAAACTTTTTACAAAAAAAATAACCGACTTCCTTAAAAAAACACTACAAAGTCAAAAATAACTTTAATTTCGGAAGTCGGTGGCAAAAATCTTAAATACAGAGCCTAAGACACCGACTTTCGAAATTAAAGTTATTTTTGACTTTGTAGTGTTTTTTTAAGGAAGTCGGTTATTTTTTTTGTAAAAAGTTTTTTCAAAACAACCTTTATGTTTACTTATTCGAACAAAATCACCCATCTTGAACTTACGACGCTTTGTTTTCATTTGTTGCCGATTAAAATAAATATTTAGTACTTGAGCTTTATTTTAATGATTGACTCGAGCTGGTGGTAAACCAATTGTTGTATGTATTGTTTGATTATATCTGTTAACTAGCTTCTGCTCGCGACTTCGTCCGCGTCAAATTTTTGCTTCCCTGACCCTTCCCGTCGCATCGATTTGCCTGCTAGTTTTCGTCAATTTTTCGTTGCTGCTCGCTCCTTTTGAGTTATAGTGAGTACAAACAAACAAACAAACTCTTCAGCTTTATAATATTATTATATTATAAGTATAGATTACTATAGCAAGTGTACCGTCAGTCCATTTATAATTCCCTTTTAAACTGAATTCCTTGTAAAGCTTACTTTTTACCGTCCTTATAAGTCGTTCTACAATGGAGGCCTTTTTGGTTGAATAAGTGCTGTAGTGATTGATAGAATTATTTTTTATAATTTTTTGAAAACTTGCGTTGTAAAATTCTGTTCCTAGGTCTATTTGCATGTTTCTTGAGATGCGTTTTTCTCTACTCAATATCGTATTGAATGCTAATACAGATTCTTTATTTTTTTGTTTAAGTGGAATAGCCCAAGCATACTTAGAGAATCCATCGGTAACCACTAAAATATATTTGCAGTTAGTATTGAATTTGGAAATGCTTTGCATGTCCATTAAATTGGCTTGCCAAAGATCATCAATATCTTTTAATATTACATGTCTTCGAGAAAAATTGATTCTTGCATTCTGTGAATTTCGTTTATGATGTCTCTTTTCACTTTGCTCATTCTTTCAACTGTCACTTCTGAACTACAAAATTAGACTAAGTAACAGTGTCTATGATAACCCCTTTCATTCATGTATTACACCCGCTTCTTTTAGTTCTTCAATAATTGATAAAATCTCGTTATCAAGATTAGTATTACCTGCAGTTTTAGAAGCGATCAAAAGTTTAAGCCTGTCCACTAATTCATTAGGATCATCCCAATAAACAAGTTCGGTTTTTTTTTTTTTTTTTTTAAGAAACGGTAAACCAGCACCTCTTTTTTGCCTAGATTTAACTTCTATTGGTGCTTGTAAGCATTTATAAGACTCAGAAAATAATGGTTTGACCACTTGAGATTATTTTAGACCTTTATCACCTTTAATTTGACCTGCAGGGTCAAAGTCTCTTTTATGAGCATTAGTTGTCAGGAGTATTTCTTTGTAAACCAATTTATCTTTTAAATTGACTAAACTTAAATCAGGCTTTTTGCGAAGCAATAGTTCTTTTAAACCAGGTGTTATTGTTTACTGTTTATTGGCTACGCAAATGTTAAACACTTTACCAGAGTTCTCATGAGTGGTTGAGAAATTAACTATTGTATTTCCGATCATATGTTTGTTATTCTCACTACGTACACCAAATGGTATATTCATATCCTTATATATTTCAATGATATCTTCTTTTTCAACGATGCATTTGTATCTTTTCGATCCATTATCTCCTTCATCATCTGAATAAAAAAATTCTAACGAGCTTGACTCATTAGATGATTCATGTTTGTACATATCGTGAGATTTATCACGCAAAAATATTGTTGTACCTATATCAGTGTGTTTAATTTTGTCATCATAAGTGTTTTCATTTTTTATTGTAGAAATTTGCTTGTTAGCTACGATTGCATTTAGAGGGTCTGCGAGAGGCTTAAAAAAAAATTTCAAATGAGTGTCGGTTTTAAACTCATAATCTTTCATTTGTTTCACTTTTGCCTGAATAGCGCCCGCAGACTTAATTAATTGATCTGTAATGTCCATTATACAACTTATATTAAGAAGTATTTATGCTCAAATGATTTAAATTTTTTGCACTCATAATTTATATAGCCATTAATCACAATAAATAAACTTGTCGAATGATTGTCTATATCTGCCTTTGTTTAATTCACAATCCTTATTAATAGTCAAAAAATCATAAGGATGTATCCAGATTTTAGAACATATATCTTTAAACTTCGACCACTCTATATCAGAACTAACATGTTCATCGTATATATGTTTCATGTTAACATCATCTTGCTTGAAAATTATCAAAAAGTTAACATTGTCACGTAATAACTGCTTTCGTATTTTTGAATACGTTTGAGATAAATAAAAACAATCTATATTTCTGTGTCTGCCCATTGTAAAATAATTTCGTATGTTAATTTGTTTTTCACAAACCACGTCATCAAAAATAATAACAGAATTCGGTAATGCATCATTAGGGTGAATAACTTCGTCATCAAAATTAAATATAAAAAGTTTTACTTCTGGCACGCTTTCTAATATTTGTTTTAGAAAAATATATTTAAGTTGAAAGCTAGTCATTGAATACAAGTAAACATTTTTAAACCTTAAACTATTTTCGTGGATTAACAATCTAATCATGCCGTTCGTTTTCCCACAGTTCGAAGGGCCACATATTATACATCTTATATTATTCGGCAAAAGAACACTATGCTTTGCTTGTAGCTTATTTTTCTCTACCTCAATATTTTTTACTTCTAATGAAACTGTTTGCTTGACCCACTTCATGTTTGTATCTGTCAAAAAAACAAAAATATATTCTAGTATTTATAATGCTTATCAGGAACACTAAGTAATTATAACCCGCAATAATCAGATTTTTGGTAGTTCTTTTAGCTTTGGTTTCAACGAATAAGTACACAGATAAATAAAAACCGGCCAAGTGCGAGTCGGACTCGCACACCGAGGGTTCCGTACAAACCTGTAGGTATTTTCGGTTTATGCATAAGGTTTATGGTTATGAAAATAAATGTTTTTTTTTTTTCATTTTTATATTTCAGCTGTTTGAATGAACGGTAAATTGCGGTTTACGATTTATGACGTTTTAAAAAAAAACTACTTGCTCGATCTCGTTCAAACCAATTTTCGGTGGTAGATTATATGGTAATTTACATCATATATTTTTTTAAGTTTTATCATTCTCTTATTTTAGAAGTTACGGGGGGACACACACACATTTTACCACTTTGGAAGCGTCTCTCGCGCAAACTATTCAGTTTAGAAAAAAAATATATTCGAAACCTCAATACCATTTTTAAAGACCTATTCATAAATACCCCACACGTATGGGATTGATGAAAAAAAAAATTTTGAGTTTCAGTTCTATGTATGGGGAACCCCAAAATTTATTGTTTTTTTTTCTATTTTAGTATAAAAATCTTGATGCGGTTAACAGAATACATCTACTTACCAAGTTTCAACAGCGTAGCTCTTATAGTTTCGGAGAAAAGTGGCTGTAACATACGGACGGACAGACAGACAGACAGACGGACAGACAGACATGACGAATCTATAAGGGTTCCGTTTTTTGCCATTTGGCAACGGAACCCTAAAAATGATCGTTTATACTTAGATAATATCTTAAATACGCTAAATCTACTTCTAAAACATAACCGTACTCGCCATTATCAGGGACATCCAATATTTTTTTTTTTATACCTACCATCCTTTTTCATAAATTTAAACTCTGATATCGGTAATTTTTTAGTCATAGCATATCCATAAATATTATTACAGTCTAAATATATCAAATATGTTGATGGTTTAGAATTATCGAAATTAGGTAAATAAATGTTGTTGGCTTCAGCATATCGGTGAGAGCACTGAGCTAATCCTCCACGTATTCCTTTTTCTAACATTTTATAAATTTCAAAATCATTGATCAATTCTAACTGAACACCTATGTAAAGGAGTATAGCGTCCCAACTTAATCCAGGCGAACTCACATAATACGCAGGATCGAGTTTAAAGTGCTGCAGACAAATATTTCTAAAATTTTCAAATATATCATATAATAATAGTAGGTACATCACACTTCAAATACAAGTCAGTATATTCACCAAGAGAAATAATATCAAAACATTTCCACACAGTTGGGGCATGTTGATATTCAGCATCTGTTATGTGCTTCATTTGTAAAGTGTTATAAAAATTATTCTTTGCTGGTAGTTGTGTTTCATTATATGCTTGCCATGAACAAACATGCTCATACGGATATACACCTTTGCTTCGCAATAAATTTAATTGGCTTTTATCTGAGAAATGTGATGATAAATGATTAAAATCGTTCTCCGTTAAACTTTTGCTCAAATTGTCAAGACTTGAACTAAGAAATTGAAATGAATCTATAAATTTACAGTCTTATTCATAAACGACTCTTAAATTTTAATCAATTGCTAAGCAACTGATTAGTGAAATTCTTATTCATAAACGCTGTTTAGCGCTAAGTAGTCGCTAACCATTTGATTAAAAGCTGTCAAAATTAAACACCACCGGTAGCTTGTTAAGAGGATGCTAAGAGGCAAGATGGCGGATTTTATTTGAATCAGCTGATCAGTTCAATAAGATTATTGTGTGCTTCAAGGTTATTTTGTCCCTAATAACTAATTGTGCCTTAGTAAATATTGATTTCAACAATATTTACGGGATTTTGGAATAGTACAGGAGAATTAAATAATTTTGAAACGCTACGCGCCGACGCGGACGGGAAATAGATGGAGGAAGACCTACAAGGCTTGTTTACATCTGCGATGAGAATAATTCCGTATTAGGTACATATTCTTCATGCGAAGTAAACTTGATAAAGGATTTTTAGGGAAAGCTCAAACAGGAGGAGGCTCAGTAGGTTTTAGGCCCCTCACATTCTTTAACGCTAGGTCCAAGGCACAGAACTGAAGAAAAGCCATGTTGTGGCAGTCTTGCTCAAATAACAAGAGACATTTCATAAGCAACAATTCTATCTATCTAATCTAACTAGCCTATATTGTCCCACTGCAGGGCAAAGGCCTCCCTCTCCCTTTTCCACACATTTCCGTCTTTTGCTAGTGTTGGCCAGCGTATGAGATGGACAAGATCCATCAATGAGAATGTCATGCGCTCATACTATGGGGCTACAGAGAGGGGAAACAATCTGACCGTGTACCGTGTTCCAATGCTCTCTCTTTTTCAGGCGCTTGAGCCAACTGTCAATGTTTCAACCCAATGACTATCGGATCAGGTGCGGGTCATCCATCGTAATCATATGTTGGATGACACTGTACTTGATCGCCTATGAAATGAAATGCGAGTACCCATGTTAGTTAGCCAAGCAACAATTACATTTATTTTAATAAAGCTACATTTTTGTTATAAATTCGTATTTTTGATTTCCAATTTTTCTTCCTCCGTAACATATGTATGGGTGCTATTCTTTTCTCTTGCCACTCTCATTCCTCATCTTATTCACGTAGCATGGTCTGCGCCCTCACCGTCTTTCCGAGGTTATATAGTATTGGTGCTTCGTCAAACTTTCAACTGTAAACAAGATTATTTAATTTTATTAAAATAAACTGAAACCCCAGTGATCAAGCAAAAGGAAGTAATATAGAATAGAGACAAGTACCTTTATGTTTTTGAAAGAGTATATTCATGTAAACAAGCTTATGGGACATGCAAACACATAGCTATTATCGGCTACGGCTTTTTAATATTAATTTGGTCAGTTTAAGGTTAGCGGATATAATATCAGAAATAAATACCTGTATTCTCCAGCCTTTTTTTTTGGATGGGAAATCATCAAATAACGTCTCCCGCTCTTGGGTGGAGTGGGAGGGCGGGTCAGTGGGTCGTCTTAGGGGCGGAGTGCGTGTCAGACTTTTACTGACTAAAACCCACCCGTGTTCCTTCAGTTGCCCATGTGTGCCAGGGTCACGGTGTCTCTTTCGAACAATCTCGAGACCCTGACAGATCCTCCAGCCTTTAGAGCTAATTATATTGTAATGTACCATCGGAAAACAATGAAATAATTGGAAATAATGATGATATAAACATTATTTTAATCAAATGAAATATCCAATGACATTGTTGACTTTGGTCTGTCAAAGGCACCACAGATACAAATATCGTGGTTATGACAACTTTATACTTTTAATTCGGTTTTTTAGTCAACTATATTGATTATAATCTGTGGTGCACGCATAATTTCCCCTCTATTTCGTGTCGTAACTAATCATCTGCTAACTAGCGCTTATGAATAAAGAAAAGTTAATCATTACTTAAGAGCTAACCATTTGCTTAACTAAACAGTGGCTAATCAGTGATTAGCGAGATTTTTATGAATAAGGCTGTTAATCTGTATAGGTTTACATCCTGTTTCAGCTTTGATTATTTTAGTTATGCTTATATATTTTTCTTTAGTTTTTGGTATAATTTTACCACACCATCATATTTCGATAATTCTGTACTATATATATGAGAATCATAACCAGATAAGTTATAAAAGATAACCGGGATAAATGAACACACTCTATAAATTAAATTACAGTGCGAATGTGCCGCGCCTCTATACTCGGATGTAATATGATCATGATCACAAACTTTATCATCAAATAATAAATGATTACAGATATGGCATGTAGTTGCTTTACTATAATTATCAGTTTGCTCTTTCGTCATAGATGTCATGGGTTTCTAAGTAATTAAAATTTTGTGAATTACCTTCGCTTCTTTAATTAATCTCTTAACAAACACTTTTACACAGTCAGGTCCTCTGTATGTTATGAATTTGTTCAAGCTACTATCATGTGAGCAACATACATAATATGCAAAACAACACGGTTGATGTAGTTTATTTTTATCGTACTTTTATCATTACATTTAATAGTATACGTTCAAAGTCAGCATAAATCACAAAGTTAATTTTTTGCTTTCGCTCATAATTTTTGAATTGTAATTTTTTTTTTCATTAGGCAATATGGTTAAAATTTTGGAACAACTATGAGAATGATACTTTTGTTCGGAAGTAAAAAATTGCAAACATGTTTCACATAAATGCCTTTGACCCTTGTGGCAAGTAACTTGCCGTCGCACTAAGCGTAAAAGGTTTTTTATCAAGCAATAATGTCCTTTATTTTGTTTTTCAAAATACAGTAAGTTAATATTTTTATCTTTCTTACAATTCGTCACATAGAGAGGGCCGGTTACAGTACAACGTTCATCTAATCCGTAAATATTAATACTGAACTCACAGTTATTCTTTTCAAATAACTTGATATCTTTAGGTAAAGGTGGAAATGAAATTCCTTGAGTATTAAATATTGAACTAAAGTGTGGATAGGAGTTTGTTCTACATACATTACTTTTTGCTGGGAATAATGCTGTAACAATACTCCATAAAAAACTGTATTCATCATTATTGTGTATATTCAAACAACTCTTTGTGTTTTTAATAACTTTTGGTAGCTCTAAATAAGTACCATCCCGCGTGGGAGAATATTTATTTCTAAATGACTTGTACAGACAAATGACCATCCAGATCCACAATGCTCAAATTCAGTAAGTTTTCTTTTAAATATTTCTATTATATTTGAGAATAAATTATTAATGTCTGTACTGCTGTACAATAGTTTCATATTTCGTATTAAATGATTTGAGCTGCTGCTCACTTAATTGTGGTAGTAAAAAGTAAGCAAACAGCTCAAAGTTAACTTTAATGCAAGTATGTTCCAATAATGATAACTCAATGAGTTTCAAAACATCTCTTCGCTTATCACCCAAGAATGCCTCTAGTATGAGGTACTCGTCTTCTATTGATGGGTTTAAGCGATAAGTCATGATTCTATTTTTAAATGCCGTAGCTACAATATCAGTATTATCAAACTTTGACTTTATTAAACAATTCGATTTATGAATATTCGTTCTCTTATGATATCTGTATTTATGTTCTGGGATCTCAATTTTGCATTTATCACAATTAATATACTTTGGTAAACAATTTGGCTCATAAACATTCGAATCATATTCAATTTCTAGCATATCAATCTGGGATTTAACTTTATCAAACTTTGACTTATTCGTATCATATTCAATTTCTGGAATATCAATCTGGGATTTAACTTTATCAAACTTTGACTTATTTGTATCATATTCAATTTCTGGAATATCAATCTGGGATTTAACTTTTTCTGGATTGTCAATCTGGGATTTAACTTTTTCTGGAATAACAATCTGGGATTTAACTTTTTCTGGAATATCAATCTGGGATTTAACTTTATTATTATCAGAATTTGATGAGCCATCGACGGGGTGTATAACTGGAAAAAATACACTTTATTGGGATTAAATGCGGTTATAAAATTCTATCTTAAAATAAACTCCATGTAAGTATAATCATTAATGTGGTATAGCTTAAATCTCATAAAGTAAACTATTGGTAAGAGCTTATAAAAGTAGGAGTACATTATTTAAACTCCTTCCGGGTGCTTGTTATGTAGGTGTTTAGGCAACGCCAGGATTCTGAATCCTCATCACATTTGTTTTTGATCGTGATTACCGAGTGGCGCCACCTATTTACTGGTTGGACCCGCTGTATTTCATTACATTTATATACTTTGAGTTCTATATAGAACTCACCTCTCTTCTGCTCGTTCATTTGACGTGAAAACCCGTTCGCCAATCTTCTAGTGATGTACGAGCATATCGGGGCATTCTTCTTGCCCGCAACCACCTCAATTTCATCGTCGTCACTGTCGCTCCCGAACAACTCGCGAGCCGTTGACTTGGTGACAGGAGTGATTGGGTGAATGGTCGGCTTAGTTTTCTTACTCGTAGACGGCTGGGAGGTGCTCGTTGACGATGGTTTGCGCTTTTTGTTCTCCTTCGGCTTGGTTTTCACCGATGCATGCTCCTCGTCCGTCGATTCGTCCTCCGTAGGGAAAATATAGTCAGCCGTGTTCTTGGACCTGTAATAAATAAAAACAATGAATTAGTACATAACAGTAACAATAACATTTTGTTTTAATCGTGTGGGCGATATTAATTGAATGCACTTATTACTTAAATTAATGATTATTAAATTTTATGAATCAGTAAACAATCTAATTTTTATAGATGTAGACTCACTAACTTATCTAAGAATTATGGAAGAGGTTATTGAATAACTATAATACTCTAATGACTGAATAGTGAATAAGGTGGAAACGACACAAAGTAAATTACATTGAAAATTGAGTAGGTATGTACTTACATTTTAGAAGATTGACGTTGCTTTGGTAGTTAGTAAGATCTGGTAGTTTGGTAGTGAGTTAGATGTAACCGCTCCTAGTTGAAGTGTTGATGTGATCCAGCTTCTGCAGGATGCACTCTTAAAAAGTGCAAAATGCACGTCACGATATCCCGTATAAGGAATAGATCACGCGTTACAAAAATGCTTTATCAGCCCTTACACCCAAATATGTAGTTCACGTTGCAGAAAAATATCTTCCTAAACAATAAACATCGAGATCTTGCAATTTGAACTTTATCTTCATAGGTAGTTAAAGATACTTAAACTCGATAAGTCAGTGGGAGTAGGATATTATTGGGCATCCTACTCCACTTTCGTTCCTTCGGCTCACTCCGTTCGCCTCGTCACTCTCGGTGAAGTAGAATGCCCAATAATATAAATGAAATGTTATGGTTCAACGTCTTTTCCACTATTTTAGTTCTAAAATATTACCTTTTCCTTATTTTACCATAACACTCACTATTTTATATTGAAAGACGTCCATGGTCAGGTTGCTCGTAAGTTCATTCCAGTTAGCGATTATGAGTTATAAAGGTTAATGTAAAACAACAATTGACTCATTATTAATTTAACCGTTTCAAGCAGTCATCATGAAATTTGTAAAACAACCACAATCGTTACATGTAAACAAACTTTATGCTAATTCTCAGGAGACTGGTTTTCGTCATGGAGAATTATTACCTAAATCGGTACGATGTATTATTTGTGGGCCATCAAATTGCGGAAAAACTAATTTATTAATTGGTCTTCTTATACATGAGAATGGTTTAAGATTTCAAAATGTTTATAGTTTATTCTAAAACCTTGCAACAACCTAAGTACGTGTTTTTAGAAAAAGTCTTGCAACGTGTACCAGGCATTTCATTTCAGAAATATCACGAAAATGAACAAGTGCTGAGTGTTCAGACCGCAAAACCAAATTCTGTAATCGTATTTGATGATGTTGCTTGTGAAAATCAAAATAGTATGCGTGATTATTTTGCTATGGGGAGACACAAGTTCATCGATTGTTTTTATCTAAATCAGACGTATAGTAAAATCCCTAAGCAGTTAGTAAGAGACAACGCAAATCTAATCGTACTTTTTAAACAAGATGAAAGAAATATGAGACATGTGTATGAAGAACACATCAACACTGACATGACATGGATTGAATTTCAGGAAATGTGTTCAAAAATATGGAGTATACCTTTCAATTATGTTGTAATTAATAAAGATTGTTCCAAAAACAAAGGATGTTATAGAAGTAAATTTGACACGTTTGTAGTCTTTGATTAAGAACATGACTTTATACCTATATAAGGCTATAACCTGTCTGACATTACTATTCACCGTACGGCGCTTAATCAATTACAACCTGTTTTACCAATATGGAAAAAACATTGAAACGTCAAATTGTTGATGCAGCAGAAGCAGTAAAGATAAAAGTACGAAAAATGAGAGATACTGAGATTAACAATAAACAAGCACTGGAATCTGTTTTCAAACCTGTAACAGAACCTCTCAACATAATTGCTAATGCTAGTAAGCAAAGTCCTCTCCTGCGTGTTAGTGATGATTTTGCTGATGTTCCGTTTGTTAACGAAAAAATGCAGAAACGAAGAACTGATAGCGCAGGAAGTAATGATAATAATAACGATGAAGACAAATATGAATCCGATATCAACAGTGACTCCTCTTATGAATCAGTAGTTGAAAGTAACCAAGATTGTGATACGTCATCCTGGTCAGTGTCTTCAGAAGCGTTGGTAGATATTCCATTTGGAGTTAGAGCAGACCGTGGAAAACTGCTTTTAGGTTCTGCTTGCATAACGATCAACGATCAATACATCACCGTGGCAGGACGTAAATACCGAAATACACCTGGATTAAAACAGTTGTTGCTTAAGAAAGATGTAGACTTAAGCTTGGTTACAGATAGTGATATGCAAAATTATAAGTTGATGCTACTTGATACAAATGCACATCGTCGAGACTTTGAGCCCAGTAAGCCAATAAAAAGTAATAGAGGACAAAAATATTTACAAGTTATTAAACCTCTTTTTAAACTGAAGAATGCAGTTCAGAAAAAGGGTCTACCGTTACTAAAAAAGTGGAGAAAAGACGTAGATTTAGTGTACTGGGATAATCCTAATGAACTAGTGGAAAGGTTGAAATTATTAATTGCATCTAGAGATGCTGGCAACACAGGATTAGATAATGAAATTATATCTATCATTGAAAACTTGCGTGAATGTAAGATTATAAATAAATAAATGTTTAAAAATATGTTTACTTTGTCATCAGTCTCTCGAAAAAATACACCTTAAACATGAACGTAGATAAATTCGGACAGTACATTCACAAAAGAATGCGTTTATCGGAGTTATTTGATTTTAATTAAAATGCATTGTTAAAATCAGAAAACGGATATTTTGATTTAAAAACATCAAGACTGACAGGAATTACATCTCCAATAGAAGCAAACGATGCTGTTAACAAGGATTATGTAGATCGAACGAATGCTAACACGTTAAAAGAATTAAATAATCTGGCTGTGAATAAGGATTATGTAGATCGGTTGAATGCTTATATGTTTAAAGAATTTAATAATCTGATTGGTACATTGCGTACTCAAATCATAAAAAATGCAAAGGGTACAGTTCAAGCTACTTTAAAAGCAAGGATACCTGAGGTTTCAACTCATTTGCAAGATAAGTTTTATACTAAAGCAGAGGTAGATAAATTACTTCAGAAAACTCCATAATGGTAAAACAGCAAATTGTAAATGAAATACACAAAGCAACACGAAGAAATTTCTCTCGTCGTTCTGTTATTCTGAAAGGAATCCATGACTTATGGCAAGCAGACTTGATGGACATGCAAAACCTGAGGAAATATAACAAAGGTTATAATTTCATCCTTGTGGTGATTGACTGCTTCTCAAAGTATGCCTGGGCTGAACCGTTAAAATCGAAAAATAAATTTGATGTTACTCGTGCATTCGAACATATACTGCTTAGTAGTTGTAATGATCCTGTTAATTTACAGACTGATATGGGAACCGAATTTTATAACATCACTTTTCAAACGCTTATGAAAAAGCACAACATTAACCATTACTCATCGTTTTCTACTAAAAAAGCATCAATTGTAGAGAGACTGATATGAACTTTAAAAAATAAATTATATAAATATTTTAGTCTCAATGGAAACTATAAGTGGCTAGGTCTACCATTGGAAGACACATTGAAGAGATATAACAACACCAAACATTGTACTATTCAATTTAAACCGGTTGATGTGAATAAATGTAATGAACAAGTTATCAAAGAAAATATAGAAAAAATAAACAAACATGATTTGGTTCAGTGGAAGCCTAAATTCAAAGTTGGTCGTATAAGTAAATGCAAACATAATTTTGAGAAAGGTTACACTCCTAATTGGTCAACTGAATTATTTATTATAAAAAAGATTAATAAAACCTTACCAGTGACATATCACATAGAAGATCAACGAAACCAAAACATATTAGGAGCTTTTTACGAACAAGAACTGCAAAGATCGAATTATCCTGATGTGTATTTGATAGAAAAGGTTTTGAAAAGAAAGGAAATAAATTGTATGTTAAATGGTTAGGTCTAAGCAGTGCAGAAAACAGTTGGATTGAAAAAGCTGCATTAATGAACTAACTATTATAAAACCATTTTCATTCGAAATCATATCATTCTAATTTGAGTAATGCAAGGGGGTGGACTAGTTAACAACATAATTAATAATCTATCATTCGAAGTGCATTTGCCAGGATACAATTATTGTGGACCAGGAACCAAACTTCATAAACGCTTGGCGTGAGGTGATCGAGGTGTAAATAAGCTAGACGAAGCTTGCTTGCAACACAACATTGCGTATACAAACCATACAGACGTATCAAATCGTCACAAAGCTGATTTACAACTACTTGATATGGCTAAACAAAGACTTAAATCCATAGATGCAGGGAAAGGTGAAAAATTAAGCTCTTGGTTGGTGAGCAAAGTTATGAAAGCGAAACTAAAGTCTGGATCAGGCATTAAAACATTTAAAAGCTTAGTTTCGAAAATAAAATCAAAAATTAAGAAACTCAAACACAAAGATAATAAGACTTTAATAAAAGCAGCTTACTTAACCGCAAAAAAGTTATTTCCAAACATTCACCATCGAATTCGAGTATCCTGAGTAATACCCATACCAAAGACTGTAGGAGTTCTACCTTTAATTCCAATTTTCGCTGGTTTATCGGCTTTACGAACTGTAGCTGGTGGTGCAGCTGGCATTGCAAAAACCGTTAATGATTACAAAGCAAGCAAACAAAATTTGCAAGAAACAGAGCGACATAATAAAGCTATGGAGGCTTTAGTGTTGGGTAAGGGTTTATACATTAGACCGTATAAAAGTGGTAAAGGATTGTTTATAACATCTTCAAAAAACTGAAAAATATGCTACCCAATCGCCTTCTAACTGATGTAGACATCCGAAAGTATTCAAGACACATTCCATATTTTCGGGTGGTCTACATGAAGGATCGACTACCTTCGAAGCCGAAAGACATTGAATGTGGTATCGTTAACTTAGACGATTCTAAGAACGAAGGACCGCATTGGGTAGCTTATGCTAAAGTATACAATCACTGTGAATACTTTGATAGCTATGGAAATTTAAAACCTCCAATGGAATTGATGCAATATTTCAAAAATTGTGATGTGTTATATAACTACACAGGATATCAAAAATTAAACGCAGTCAATTGTGGTCATTTATGTTTAAATTATTTGTTGAATTTTTGGAATAAAAATGTATTATAAAGTAAATGCTTTTCTTTTATATCAATCATTTGCAAGATGTCACTCACTTTGTCGATAACTGGAGACTCGTCAGTGTTAACTGCATACTATCCTAATACTTTACAACTAGGCGGAGAATATGAGTGTGCTTTATTGCACTTTTCAACATTTAATTCTATTCCAAACATTGACAAAAGTAATAATAAGTTCTATTATGGCATTAATGAAGTTATTGAAGTACCGGAACGCACTTATGAATTACAAGATATTAGCGATTATTTAAAATCTGAAATAAAAGATGCAGCGATCAAACTACGGTGCAATAATAATACTTTAAAAACTACAATATTCTGTACAAAAGACATTAATTTTATCAAAGAAGACTCTTTTAGAAGACTATTAGGGTTTAACAAACAAATTTTAACAGCAAATAAAATAAATTGTTACATATGGCATGTGTCACAGTCTCCAGTCAACATTCTACCTACGACCGTAGTCAGGATTGAATGTGATATTGTAAGCGGTTCATTTGTGAACGGTGAACCAAGTCATATTATTCACGAATTTGCACTTAATGTGCCGCCAGGATTCAGGATCATAGAAATCCCGAAGAACGCAATATACTTTCCAATCAATCAAAACAACATAAGCTGCATACATATCAGACTGTTAGATATAAACAAACGATTAATCATGGTGAAGAAGTGCAGGTATATCTGAATCTTAGAAGAAAAAGATGATTGACTACAATAAAAATGTGTTTCACCAAGTAAAGAATATCAGTTCTGCCCGAGCTACCTATCGAAGAAGACCTTTCTCTAAGAAGATAATAAAATTAACTAAAGACAATAAAGCGTTCCTTAGATCGATCGGATTGTTAAAATGAATATCTTAGACGTTTTATCCGCTCCAACTTACGATAATACTATAGAAGGAATCAAATTTCATTCCTACAAGCCGTACGTAACGAGTTTCAACAGGAACGATGAAATCCGCATTCCCATCAACCAACAGGATTTGTACATACTTCCTTCAGCTAGCACACTCTATTTAGAAGGCACTGTTATCGTAAACAAAAAAGATACGAAAGACAAAGCTACTAGTATCAATTTCACAAACAATCGTCTACTGTACTTGTTTCAAGATATTAGGTATGAGTTAAATGGAGTGGAGATTGATAAAATAAAAAATGCAGGTATAACTACAACCATGAAATCATTAATATCAATGAATGAAAGTGAATCAAAAATGTCTAATGCTTGGGGCTGGAATATCGATGGTATAAAAAATATTAATGGTGGAAAATTTTCTGTTTCTATTCCACTACTTTATATCCTCGGGTTTGCTGAAGATTATAAAAAAGTTGTGATAAATAGCAGACATGAACTGATATTGTTACGAAGTAATACTAATTTGAACGCTGTAAAACTAAACACCGGCGAAATAGTGGACGACGTTCAGATCAACAAAATTATATGGCGCGTACCGCATGTTAAAGTATCAGACAAAGGAAAAATAACTTTGTTAAAACTATTAGAAAAAGATAGATCACTTCAAATGGTATACAGAAATTGGGATCTGTACGTATATCCAGCTTTGCCTAAAACTACAAAACATACCTGGACAATCAAAACTTCATCTCAAATAGAAAAACCAAGGTACATTATTATCGGGTTACAGACGAATAGGAAAAGCAATGCAAGTTCGGACATGTCTCAATTCGATCACTGTCATGTTCAAGACGTTAGAGTGTATCTCAATTCAACTTATTTTCCGTATGAAAACCTAAATACGAGTTTTGCTAATAACAAAATCGCTTTATTATACGAGCAATACACCAGATTTCAACAGTCGTATTACGGACGTCGACCGGAACCCATATTAAGCGAAAAACAGTTTAGAGATTTAGCACCGCTGTTTGTCATTGATTGCTCTAGACAAGCGGATAATCTAAAGACAGGGCCAGTTGTGGACGTGAGAGTAGAAATTGAAAGTGATTCGGAGATACCAGATCAAACTTCAGCATATTGTCTCATTCTGAACGATTGCATTGTTGAATACAAACCATTAAGTAACATTTTTAAGAAGATATCATGAAGTCGGACACCCTGGGCACGCCACAACTGCGGCGGTAAGTCCCCTCTTTGAGGAGTGGATCGAGAGGCGTCACGGCGTCCTCACCTTCCGCCTGACGCAGGTTCTCACCGGGCATGGGTGCTTCGGTGGGTTCCTGTTCAGGATAAAGCGGGAGCATACGTCCGGGTGTTTCCATTGCGAGGATCGTCTGGAGGACACGGTGGAGCATACGGTGGAGGTGTGCCCTGCCTGGGCGGGGCACCGCCGTGTCCTCGTGGAGGCGATCGGTGGCGGCGACCTCTCGCGTCCGGCCCTGGTGTGAGCCATGGTACGGAGCGAGAGGGAATGGAAAGCCGTCACCTCCTTCTGCGAAGCAGTAATGCTCGCGAAGGAGGAGGCGGGGCGCGTGAGGGAGAGGCAGTCTCTGCGCCCTCACGCCCCTAGCCGCCGCAGGAGGAGACGCCCCGGGCGTCGGGAGTCCATAGCGGACTCCCGGCCACCGTAGGCGCGAGCTTGCGGGTGGCGAGCAATGGGTAGCTAGCCGCCCGGTAAGGACCAAGTTCGGGTCGACGGCACGTAGTGTTCCACGCGCGCCTCAAAGAGATGTCAGCAGCGCTGAAGGGGTCTTCTAGGACCGATGCCTGCCGGGGTCGCGTGATTGTTCGAAAGAGATACCGTGACCCTGGCACATGGGCAACTGAAGGAACACGGGTGGGTTTTAGTCAGTAAAAGTCTGACACGGCCTCCCGCTCCGCCCAGAGCGGGAGAAGTCATTTGATGATTTCCCATCCTGAAAAAAAAAAAAAGTCGGACACCCTTATAGTGGAACTCCAAGGATTTAAAGATTCTTTAAATCATTTTATAGTCAAAGAATTGGCCATTGCGAGTCATGATCATACACAGACGTTCTTGGTGAAACCACCATATTCATTCCATTACCTAACACTAGAAGAAAAAAAGCAGGTGAGATGGTTAGAAAGAAGTCGAGGAATTTACTGGAGTGAAGGCTACATAGACTACAAAGAGTTTAAACGTGTTATTTTACCATATTTAGAAAATAAAAAAATTATGACAAAGGGTTTGGAAAAGATTACGTGGATTAAAGAGTTATGTGCAAACTGTGAAGTGATTGACATAGGTGAGAAGGGATGTCCTAATTTTACGACATTAAAAAAAAAGTTCTGTAAAAATAAAACTGATTTAAATTGTGTGAACCATAAATTGAATTGTGCATTGAATAATGCTGTGTGTATTAGAAAATGGTATTTTGATTTATTTATTTAATAATTATTGTGTTGAACAGTTAATTAAAAATGTCTATGTACTCAAGAGTGTTTTATTTAATATAATCAGACCCATATAACAAACTTTAAATTAGCTGCAGCAAAATGATAATCCTAATAAATTTTATTTCAAATATAGGTACTTACGGTATTCTAAACGAATTATTCTAATAAAACATTCTGAAAGCAAATAACCTATATTTATATCATTACACTAGAGCTAATTTAAAGTTCGAGTATTTATAACAAAGACTATATAACCACTTGACTGCGCATACAGTGCCCCGACGCTCGAAAACTATTAGTATTTTGTCACCTATGCATAGGCTACGGTTCTAGTAACCATTTTAGTTGTGACCAGTTTTTAGAGCTCTGTACACGCTAAATTAATGGAAATAATGTAACTTCATCTGTAATTATAACGCATCAAAATGCCTTCATGCAGGGTGAAGTGGTGTGGGAAACATTCCAAGACTTCTAGTTACAAAAAGGATCGCATAACTTTTCTTCACTAAGTAAACAGTACGAAAAATTATTTTGATTTAATCATAATATGATCCACCGTAGGGGTCTATTTAAAATGGTGGTTGGGTGAACGAGCACACGTTGAGTCGCGCGCGTTGATGTCTTTTGGAAAAGTCTCGCTCTTTCGTTAGACAATTCTAATGCATCTATCCCTTACTTTCCCTTTGTATTTTTATCGTAAAAATGAGTGCTGTTACTTTTAATAGCTGAAAGTATATATCGAAAATTAAAATTAAAATAAGTGAAAATTTTATTCAATTCAAATACTGTGACTTCTTTAGCTTCGTCTTGACAATCTGTTTGTAAACTGGCACCAAAACTCACGTAGCCATAGCACCTTCTGCCTTGGGGATGATATTCGAACCCGCTTCTGAATGCCATTTCGTCGAATATGATAGCGGCGTAAATTTTGTTCTTGGATTCTCTAGCTTTCATTTTATTAGTGACTGATTTTGATTAAATATGATTTCTTTGATTTTAATTGAGTATCTATCACAATTTTAAATCCATTTTATCGGTATCGACTATTTTCCCTTAATGAAGTGGAGCAAGCCTACGATGGGCATACCTACGCAACTTGACCTTGAACTGACCAATTGCAGTCGCGCGTTCTTCCTCGTCCCCCGGCCCGCAGTGGTGAGTCGTGTGCTTAGAAGATATTGGCCTATACGCTCTCTAGTGGTTATATTCTCTTTGATTTATAAGTAATACAAAATAAAACATAATTTAAACTACCAAATATTTTATTTACTTTTTACATTATTTACAATTATTACAAATTAATTATAACTACCTACCCAATAATAATAATAATAATAGCTGTCCCCACATAGTTTATTTAATGTTACCTTACATACTTAATTTAAAAAACTTGTGATGACTGAACAGTAGCCCAACTAGATTAATCAAAGAAATCTACATTACATATTTCTTCTTTTTATATTTATTTAACTTTATTATATTTTTTTAGACTAGGTATGTACAGGATAAAATACAAAAGTTAATTAAAATAAAACTTACATATTTGGTATTTTAAAAATGTATACATTCAAAACTTACACAACATAAAAACCACAAATGTTTAAACACTAAACAATAAGAAAGCAAATAAATGTTATATATACCTAATAATAATATAGTCTGATAACTATAATATTACTTACATAATTTATTATTGCTTATTACTATAAAACTTAAACAATATAGTAGATACTTACAAAATAATGACACCAGTTAATAGTTCATCAGTAATAACAACTGTCCCCACAATTTTTTTTTGATATTTTATTAATTAACGATTGCGTCTCCTCCATAACATGGTCCACCGATTCAGTCACTATATACTGCGCACTTAAAATTACCACATCATCATTGTCACTTGCAGATTCTTGTTGTTCACTGATATCCAACACTTGTACCTGGATCAGTCGTAATCCTTTTTTAGGGTTCCGTTGCCAAATGGCAAAAAATGGAACCCTTATAGATTCGTCATGTCTGTCTGTCTGTCTGTCTGTCTGTCCGTCCGTCCGTATGTCACAGTCACTTTTTTCTGAAACTATAAGAGCTATGCTGTTGAAACTTGGTAAGTAGATGTATTCGGTGAACCGCATTAAGATTTTCACACTAAAATAGAAAAAAAACAATAAATTTTGGGGTTCCCCATACATAGAACTGAAACTCAAAAATATTTTTTTTTTCATCAAACCCATACGTGTGGGGTATCGATATACGTGTGGGGTATAGAATAGGTCTTCAAAAATGGTAATGAGGTTTCTAATATCATTTTTTTTCTAAACTGAATAGTTTGCGCGAGAGACACTTCCAAAGTGGTAAAATGTGTCCCCCCCCCCGTAACTTCTAAAATAAGAGAATGAAAAAATTAAAAAAAATATATGATGTACATTACCATGTAAACTACCACCGAAAATTGGTTTGAACGAGATCGAGTGAGTAGTTTTTTTTTTTAAAAACGTCATAAATTGTAAACCGCAATTTACCTTACATTCAATCAACTGAAATATAAAAATAAAAAATAAAAAATTTAAACCGAGAATACCTACAGGTTTGTACGGAAACCTCGGTGCGCGAGTCCGACTCGCACTTGGCCGGTTTTTTTTGTTCTTCTCATTGTTTATGACGAATGATTGACAGGTAGGCAGAGCTGACTTCTGTTTTGCACACTCTCGTCTTGTTCTAGGCTTCTTGTTGACAGGTCCGCAGTCTTGTCTTGCTCTAGGCTCCTTGTGAACAGGTCTTTGTTGTTCTGGGATATGCCAGCTTAAACTCGGGGTCGGAAAACCTTGCGCGTATTGCGAGAAGTCGATAATATCTGGAGAATCACACATTATCAATGATCTGAAACAACCGAAATAATAATTAATTATAATTACATAAAACATGATGAATTAACTTTACAAATATAATTCCATGGCCAAAGGGTCACACATTGATAATATGCTTTGAATTTGTCTTTAATTAACAAAGAGGGGGCAGTGATGTCAGCCGTTTACCTCCCGCGATTTGAGGACTTGTTTTCGCGGAGCTGCAACGGCCGCCATTTTGGTTTTTTTTTCTCAAAATATTTTTTTAACGTTTTATATATCATGAATAAAAGCAAGAAAAAAACCGCACTCAAAAAGCTTTACTCGTTTCCTTTAAAAAAAATAAAACGTAAACACCTGAAATATGGCACTCCAAGGACAAAGTCTCCCTTAATACAATAAAGCTTTGAGCGCAGTCCTACGAATTCTTTAATAACTTTACCACCCATTTCGTCCTTAAACAGTCCTGGGATCTTCTTATTATCAATGGGCAAGTGAAATTCATTGTTTATGTCATAAACAATGAATTTCACATTGTTTATGTCATAGAGGTATCAAAATATTTTAAAAAATTGAGCTTGAAATCTTTATAAACGTTATTACTCTGTACATCATAAATTAAGCTATCTGTGTCAGTATAGCACAATTCAATTCGCTTACCATAAGAAGGTTTCATGACAGAGTAGTGAAAATCGTACATATGGGTCTTAGATAATTCTAATACTGTGAACCCTATATATATTGGTTTATTAAGTATAACACGCGAAGGCTTCATTTGTATTGCTACTAGATCATCAGAAAACACAGAAGCGCTATGAAAATATGGACTGGCTATCAATTTCTCAGCACAAATAGTCTTTTTCGTTTTATTGTTTGAATCGCACCATTTGTTAACTAATTTTACATCTACTCTTTGTTCAACATTTTCCAGAGTCTTCCCAAAAATACTATTATTTAATAACTAGCTTCTGCCCGCAACTTCGTCCGTGTCAAATTTTTGCTCCCCTGACCCTTCCCGTCGCATCGATTTGCCTGCTAGTTTTCGTCCACTTTTCGTTGCTGCTCGCTCCTTTCGAGTTATAGTGAGTTAACCTTAAAAGATAGACATATGCTTTTGCAGACTTTTTTTAGAAATTTTTAAAAGGAACAATTCCGTCATACATGATTTTTGCGTTACTTTAACCGTTTACGCAGCGCACGCAACGGAAACTCTCAAAAGGAATAAATTGTCCCCGTTTATGCAACATTTTTCATTACTGCTCCGCTCCTCTTAGTTGTAGCGTGATGTTCTATAGCTTATAACCTTCCTCGATAAATAGGCTACTCAACACAGAAAGAATTTTTCAATTCGAATCAGTAATTCCTGAGATTAGCGCGTTCAATCAAACAAACAAACAAACTCTTCAGCTTTATAATATTATAAGTATATAAGTATAGATTTGAAAAAATCTTGCTCAAACGTTGATTCTGCTTTTTGTCGTAGTTGAGTGTTAAGATCGATGTACTGTTTTAAAAAACAGCTTTGCTTAAAAACAATTGCACGATGAATCCTTCGTAACGCCAATCCATGTTGTAAACATTTTTTTAAATGAACGTAATGAATAACGTAGTGGTATTTGTCATACAAATTCGGTATTAATTTTTTATTCTTACCACCCGGTGCAACATTTTTTTCTGGACAAAATGGAAAGTCGTAATGTTAATATTGTGCAATGTTTTAGGATATAATAAATCAACTTCAAGAATATAACCGTTTTCCGCGGTATCGCTTATATCTGTTAAGCTAAATTGCAAATCATCTATTTCCTGTCTACTCATGAATCTAAAATCCGAATAAGGCAAATATTGACACATGCTATAACCATATAAATTGTTGCAATCTAAATAAATAATAAATGAATTCGGCAGAGACGAGTCGTAAGAATCCAAGTATTTATGATTGGCTTTGACATGTCTTTTGGAACACATACAAACACCTCCACGAAAACCTTCTTGTATCATTCTAAAAATTCCTTCTTGTATCATTGAACATCACTTATCAATTCTAATTTAATTCTAGTTTTCAAAAGCATTGCATCGAATGATAGACTTGGTGCTGTAAGATAAAACGCAGGATCGAGATTATAGTATTGTTTACAAGTTTTTCTAAAACTTTCAAACACGTCTGTTAGCAAAAGAACGTCGGTTTAAGATATAAATCTGTGTACATACCCATATTTTGAATATTAAATACTGACCAAATGGTCTGAGCGTGTTTATAGTCTTCATCGCTAATTGATTCATTAGTCAAGGAGTTATGAAAATTATTTTTAGATGGTAAACATATATCTTCGTAATGTTTCCATTGAGACATGTAATCGTATGGGTACACTCCTTTACGGGTAAGTAGATCAAATTGTGTTTTTTCAGGAAAATAAGATTTTAATTTCTTGAAGTCTTGTTTTTTCATTGTGTTTGCTAACTTTTCTAAGCTAGTTCCTAAAAACTTGAATGAATCTACAAATCGTACCTGTATGCTTTCATTATCGGAAATCGGAATATACTTCGTGAAAGAAATATAATTTTCTTTTGTTTTAGGTATGACTTTAATAGATCCCGGAGCGTTACCTAATTCTTTTATGAAAAGATGGCAATCATAACCCGATAAGTTATGAAAAAATACAGGTAGAAACTTAGGCATTTTATATTGCAGGTTACAGTAACTGTGAGCTGCGCCACGATATTTACCAGTCAAATGACAATGATCGCGTACCCTATCACCTAACAAGAAATTCTCACAAATATGACATGTATCAGAGTTTTCAAAGTCGAGAGCATTCTCATTCGTGTAAATCATGGGAACGGTATTATTTAAAATTCTAGAAACTTTTTTGGTATCTTTATAAATAGACTTCACAAATTTTGAAACACAATCCGAACCACGATACGAGACATAACGATTATAGGTTTCATCTAGAGTGCACGTAATATGATAAGCGAAAGCGATGGGCACATGTCGCTGTCTCGTAACGGTGCTCGCCGAGTTGGGTCAGGGTCGCAGGAGTCGTACCGCTATAGCATTGTTTCAAAATCGGCGTATATAACAAATGGTACAAATTGCTTTCTGTCATAATTTTCAAACTGAATGAAAGAGCCTTTTGGCGGTAGTTCAGTAGCAACTCCTCCACAACCGTGTGAAGTAAGATTATCACAACTATCAAAGAACATTAAACAAACATCACAAAAGTATAATTTACTGTGGTGCTTTGTTATTTGATTTTTAACAAGGAGCGGGAAATCCGTAATGAAACAATAATGTGATAAATCATCTTTTTCTATGTAAAGTAAATGAATCACTATTTTCTTCAAAAATTTTGATTTATAAAGCGGTCCAGTCACGGTATTATTTTTTAAGCCATAAATATATATACAAATTTCAGGATTATTTAATTCGAATCGAGCAATATCTGAGAAACTCAATGGAAATTGAATGTCTTTTATGTTTAACACACTTTGAAAATTGGGGTAAGACGATACTCTTTCAGGATGAGTTTTTGCTGGATATAAAGCAGCAACAACTGACCATAAAAAGCAATAATTATCTTTATTCCGAATATTAATACATGCTTTTTTTTATTTAACTGCGGTCGGCAACTCGATAAAGCTTGAGCCGCGTAAAGGTTGATATTTGTTAACATTAACTTCCAAATGCGAACTGTTTAAAAATGTCCAGCCAATGTCACGATCTTGAAATTCTTCTAATTTTTTTTTCAACGTGTTTCTAACCTGAGATGTCAAAAAATCATATTCATAATTCTGATGTACCGCATAATTCTTTGTAGCAAATGATTTCATCTCCTGACTATCATTTTTAACCATCAAAATCAAAGCAAAATATTCAAAATTAATTTTAACATACATGACATACATGACCTTTCAGAGATTTGTTGATTAATGTTTTGATTTTTTCTTGATTATTACTTAAAAACGAATCTAAAGAATAATTTTCACTAGTGTCAATAATTCTATAAGAAGCTATACGATTTCGGAAAGCAGAATTAATTAATTCAACACCTTCGCAAACGTATGAAATATTTTTATTTTTATGATTGGTACTGCGTAGATGACCTGTCCAGTGACTGCGCTCAACAGATGTGTTACAAACAGTGCAGAAAGGCATTCTAGCGTGATTAATTACCGGCTAAGTTAAAAATAAAGATTTATTTAGGATGTCCTAAATATTAATTTTAAATTAATTACCTAAGTACATTTAAAATGTATCTTAGCACTATAATATACAGCCTCAGAGTATTTCATCAACTCCTAAGCCTTGAACAAGAATTTAAGACATTCTACCTACTAAGTTTAAAAATAAACATTAATTTTAGGTGTCCCAATTTAAATTTTAAGTGATTACCTAACTAGATTTAAATTTTATCTTATCACTATAATATACAGGCTCTGAGTCATTGAACAACTCATGAGCCTTATGCATGAATTTTTGTAATGAGTTCCACTGTGAGCTACCTTTCTCCAGTTGCAGTTTCAAGGCAACTTCTGCCTTCTTCCAACGCTCCTCAAGAGCAATGGAGATTATATTTTCTTTATCGAATACCTTGAGTTCCACAAAAAAGGCACCGCTTAGATCCGCTGTCCGTCGTCCTTCCCGTTGGCTACGCGGGACAGCAAGGATGATCTTAACTGCGACTTCGGAGGAAGGCCACCAAAGTCTTCCAAACCGAAAAAGTCGGTGATCCCCGGTTTCTGGTTACTGTAAACAATTAAAATTTTATTTTAATAATCTAGAAGAAACACTTTTCTAGATACAAACTATGTTGCATGATAAAATAAGTAAGTATATATTTACTTGAAATTATTGTTACAAATAAAAGTTCTCTATTGAGATCTATGTTATAATATAATAAGTGAGACTAATGAAAAGGGATAAGTCAGATAAAGAGTATTGATAAACTACCTTGATCCTGATTCTACGACCGACGAAGCTTTGCGCTTTGTAGTTTTTTTCGTAGGCAGGGTCCTTCTCGACACGACCTTTGTATCAGTTGCCGGGCTTTTTATGTAGTCAGACATACGGGAAACGTCGGAGTCAGACCTAATGTACAACAAAAAAAGTAGAATAGAATAGAATAGAATAGAATTTTTATTTTGCAAATATGGGTAATATACAATAGTTGTTATATTATGACACATCAAAGCTCAGCCATATTTTACCATGCGGCATGCAAACATTTACATTATTTATTATAATTTGTCCTTACATTTTGAAAATAAAAAACAGATCAATTGAGGACTATCATTATCATTACAATTATCATTCAATAGAAAAAGTTATAAATTATAATTAGCAATACAATTATTATCATTTTCAATACAATTAATAATATTATAAATACAATTATTGTCATTATCAGTACAATTAATATCATTTTAAATACAATTATTATCATTTTAAATACAATTATTATCATTATCAATGCAATTATTATCATTATCAGTACAATTATTATCATTCTCCTTAAGATTATCATTCCGTAGATCAATTATTACGCAAATATATCGTTTTCTCTGTTATAAACTCAGTTACACTGTAGTAAGCTTTATCTACCAAAAAATTACGTAGTCTACTCTTAAATAGTAGTGTATTTAAATCTTTCCAACCACTCGGTAATTTATTGTAAATAATTGGGGCCATGCAATAAACACTGTTGCGCATCAGAGTGGTTTGACAGGAGACTTGACATAGTTTACTATTGTCACGCCTATTTCTTGGGAATACATCAGCTAGGCGTTGAAAATGACGTGGATTTTGTTTAACAAACAGGGCCACTTCGAAAATATAAATACACGGAAGTGTCAGGATATTATATTGTTTAAAATACGGTTTGCAACTGTCTGTAGTTTTAAGTTTAAACAATGATCGGAGACATCTTTTTTGGGCCTTAAATGCAATATCTTTATCAGTTGAGTTCCCCCAGAAAATGATGCCGTAGCGTACGTGAGATTCAACTATGCCGTAGTAAGCCGTAAGAAGTGTTTTAGTATCTACTATGGAGGATAATCTATATAAGACATACGCAGAAGAACTCAGTTTTTTACACAAAATACCTATATGCGCTTTCCAATTTAAGTTGTAATCAATTTCCAGTCCTAAAAATTTGGTTTCTCCTACTTCATTAATACTGTCACTTTTATAATGTATGTCAAGAGTAGTTACGCCAGGAGTACGCTGTCTAAATTGCATTATCTTGGTCTTACTTAAATTTATATTTAAATTATTTTTGTCCAGCCATTTAATTAGTGAGTCAAGAGAATTATTAATGTCACTTTCATATGTAATTGTGTTCCTACAAGGGATCGTTATCGTGCTGTCGTCTGCAAACATAGTTAAAGGTTGTTCAAGGGACATGGGCATGTCATTGACATATAAAATAAACAAAAGCGGCCCAACAACAGTTCCTTGTGGAACACCATATGAGATTTTACGTTCTCGTGATCTTGTTATCTCCTCATGTTTATCAACTACATTAATACGGCTAACTTCGGTTATTTGTGTTCTATTTTCTAAATAAGATTTTATGAGCTCGAGCACGTTACCTCTAATGCCGTACGTTTCTAATTTATAAAGTAATGTATTATAATGGACGTAATCAAACGCCTGCGTCATATCGCATAATATTGCACATATAGGGGATCGTTTATCCATATTTCTAATAATGGTGTACAAAAAGTCATAAATTGCCATATTAATGGTTCTGTGTTGTCTGAATCCTTTCTGTTCGTCACAAAGAATATTATTTTTTTCCACGAAATTATATAATTCTTTGGAGATGTATTTTTCAAATATCTTCGAAACAACCGGTATGAGTGAAATTGGTCTATAATTTTTCATTAACTCCTTATTTTCTTTCTTAAATAAAGGTTTAATTATAGAAGTTTTCAAAGCGTCTGGATATATGCCCGCACAAATACTGAGGTTGAGTATGTGACTTAGATGCCCACATATTTCGGTTGACACTGCCTTCAATACCTTAGTGGCGATTCCATCAAAACCTACACTGCCAGTATTTTTTAGGGACATTATTATTTTATACAAATCCTGTGGTATGCTAGGTGCCATAAACATTGAATTTTGTTTCATGGATGCCATGCATGTTTTCGGCTTACATTCAGCGTCAATTTTTGGATGAATTTTGTCAACGAAAAAATCATTAAAAGCACCAGCGATATCCAGAGGTTTGTATAGAATTTTATTACCAACTTTAAGTTTATTAATTCTTTGTTTAGGGATATTGTACTTTGTTTGATTAATCACTTGCCATGTAGTCTTAGATTTATTTTCTGATTGCTGTATTTTGTAATTATTTTGAGCCTTTTGCGTTAAATTAATAATTTTATTATATAGTCTAGAATAAGTAGTGAATTTCTTTTTGTTTTCGTGATTAGGCTTCAACCTGGATTGCCACAATAGTTCCCTTTTTTTTCTACTGCTTAATTTAATGCCACGTGATAACCATTTTGGTTTATTTATTACATTGATTTTTATTTCTTTAAACGGAAAGCATAAATCGTAAAATAATTTAAATGTGTTAATAAATTCGTTGTAAGCTACGTTGGGATCATCAGTAAGATAGATCTCCGAAAATTTGAGACTATTTATACAATTTTTAAATTTTACCATATTCTCTTGACTGTAATCCCTTCTAGTAATATACCAGGATTTGATACTGCATACATTGGGAACTGGGCATTGAAGCAGCTGTGCTGTATGGTCTGATAATGCAAACTCTAATACATCCGTTTTACAAGTCTTCTTAAAATTATGGGCAAAATTATCGATGCATGTCTTGCTGGCCATTCGAGTGGGTTGTTTAAGAGCAAGTTTTAAGTTGAAACTTAATAGCAGACACTCCAGTGTATTTGAATTATTATTCTGTTTTAAAATATCTATATTAAAATCGCCCGCAATTACAACATTCTTGGAACGCCTGTCAGATATATCTTTGAGTAAATTTTCCAGTTTAGTAAAACAATCATTTAAATTTCTAGCATTTGGTACTCTATAGATACATATGACTATTAATTTATAATTCATAAGCTCAACAGCGCAGCACTCGAAAACCCCCGGTGATAACATTTTTGATATTTGAGGTATTTCCCTGCATTGGTGACAATTATTTACAATAATACATGCTCCTCCTCTCTTCTTATCCTGTCTACTGTAACATGCAGCCAAACTGTAATTTGGTAAACACAGTTGTTTTTCGTCACCTCTCATGATGAAATGTTCGGTAATACATATTATATCCACATTTATATTTATATCCGATAGTTCATTTAAACACACTGTAAGAGCATTTGATTTATTTATTAAACCTGCAATATTTTGATGTAAAATGTTAATATAATTATTGGAGAAAAAACTGTTCGTTTAGTTCATATTTTGCGTCGAGCGTATTGTTTTCTAAGATTTCCAATTGAAGGTTGAATAGGTCCTCAAAAATAATTCCCATGGTGTAGTCTTTTAAGGCCCCTGACCTTGTGTAGGTGGAATGGTGGAAGCTTAAATTCAAATTAGAGTCTAAAACATATGAGTATTCATGCGTAATATTGTCCATATAAAGCATGTTGTTGAACATTTCCAGTCTTGAGTTATATAAAATATTGTAGTTATTATTACATTTGTAGGTTGGCAAAGTAATAATAATGTTGGTGTTTTTTATGCCCTGTAATGCGTTTCTCATACATGTAATTATATCAAAGTAACATTTTGTAGTTTTGAAATCTTCCTCGCCTATCATTATTACACAGAAATCGTTCTTTGTGTAATTTCTGAGTTTTGCCTGTATTTCTCGTAGAAGGTGCATAATACCAACATTTGGTGTTAAGTAGTGACATATTTGATAATTGTCTAAAAAATAATCTTCTGCCAAAGTTAAAATATTCTTGTTTGTTGTATTAGTACTTAATATACATAGGTTATTTTTCAACTTATTTTTGTTTACTAATTTATTTTGCGTTATCACTTGCTCATTCGTAGGCTGTGGCGCCATCTGTGGACTGGAATGTGCAATTATGGTTTTTTGTTCATCATAGATTTTGATTACTTTTTCTTTGGCTGGTGATTCAGAATCAGTTTGTGTTTGTTTACTTATACGTCCTACTTGTTTAGGGTATTTAATCGCCTTTTTTTTAGGTGTGATGGTAGGAGATTGAATTGGACTGGTAACTATTTGTTTGTACAGTGAATTTTTTCGAATCAGAATTTCATTTTCTTTCTTTAGGTTTTCAATGTCAAGGCTTAATGAGTCAATTTCCCCATTTGCGCTACTGAGTTTAATGGTGAGGTCATCGATAGTTTTCTTTAACTGAGTGATTAAGTCGATGTCATCATCATCTGATATGTCTGGCATACTACATACAGTGCCATCTAGTGTGCGATTGACGAGGCTGTCGTCAATGTTGATGTCGGAGTTTGAGTGCGCTCGTGCGCGTCTGACGGTTACGTTATTGATTTCGTCCATAGTGTGTATGTCGTACTTATCTTTTTCACTAGATGTCTATTACACCGTATCAATTGTTTTGACAGTCGATGACACCTTTGATGAATCAGTTACCGAGACAACGAAGTCAAAATATTGCAAAATAACGATTTTTATTTTCACTTCAGTGAGCTTTTATTAGTAGGTACAGTTATTTTACCTATAGTTTTTGGTGTTATTTCTTCGTGAAGTCGATTTAAACACGTTTCATACGCCCGTGTCACTGCTTTTTTCGAGTTTTATACACTGCACATACTGTATTTATATTATCACTTTATACTTAAGTTTTGCGGAACTAACGCTACTTAGCGTCAATAGTCACTTTCTGCACGCAGTTATACTGGTTATTCACTAATTAATGCACAATTACTATTTATTTACATTTTTCAAATACGGAAGAAAAAAAATACGCTTGACAACTTAAAAGTACCCTCTCAAAAAAATGATGAAGTCATGTTTAATATAACAAAACAAAAACCTACAAGGTCTTTTTTGAAATACAATAAATAAGAAATCTATCAATTTATGACAGGTCGATAACAGTTACATCAGCCGGCAGGCAGAAGCCAGGTACGTAGCTGAGTAGCAGTCACGATGGATAAATAGGGCATGATAATTACAACAGCCGACAGGCAAAAACCAGGTCCGTAGCTGAGCATTATAACTTCAAATTTAAAATTAATAAGTACTCACTTACATGTTAGAAAGTCGATATTAAAGTACCACTAGTACTACTTGTCACTTTGAAGATTCCGGAGCGAATGTAATTTATTGATTGAAATTAATTCGTTTATATACACAAAAAATACAATTTCAGCACAAAAATAGATAATTTCAATTTTAAACTCTAAGTACAAGTCTTACAGTTGTATAAAAAAAATGACGTTTACGTCATATTTAACCGTATTGATTGCATATCAATTTTGCTAAATTGTAATTTGTTAATTGACACAGAATAAAAAATTACAGTAGTTTAACTTCATAGAAAACGGTCGAGATGACGCGCTTCGAAATTTCAGTGTGCACAATACGCAACAGCCTCGGAGGGTGGTAGTTACGCACATACGCGGAGGGTGCAACATTTAGTTACTTGAAATTTGACACGAAATTATCAATTGTATTATTCAGTGTTGTGTGTTTGAATTCATCATTATTGAAACCAGAAATATCACTTTTTACATTATCAACTCAGTCGGCATTTCGACGTATTCCACATTAGGCATTCGCTTAAATGGCACCTGAATGAATTTATTTCAATGTCACTGTCGAGACATACTTCTGCTTCTTTTATTTTTACTGTGTCATAAGTATTGAGAATTGAAAATAAAGCCGACAAAGTGAACCCGATCCCAAGTAATTTTAAGTTACAGTTAAACTCGGAAGTTGTTATCATCATATAAAAACTAGTGCAGAGTAAGTTAGTTTACTCACTAATAACATTTTCATTCGTATTATTAAATAATCACTTACACTTGCAATGAAAGAAACCAAGAAACTGTAGGTATCGTGTAGGAATCGGAAGTACGTGACTGAGTTATGGTTTTATAGATGTCCAATTTATCAATAATAACATCAACTCTAGGATTTCAATGCTTCTCCAATGTATTTATTCATTTATTCTTTACTCTTATTATCCCTAATAACCTGTGTTCTCTTTTTTCAAGGTCTCTTAATTAATTTTAAATCACACTCGATAACAAGTAGTAGATGGTTCGACCAATAAATAATTCGTGTTGTACTTGATACAAAATATATCATTCATATAAATAAAAATATATAATCTTAGTATGTAGAAGAATGAAACACGTTAAAACTAGAAGCGATTACAAACTTTAAAAATATACGAAAATAATATGTAGGAAGTTCTATAAAAGACTCATTTAGTGTTTACAACATGATGGTCATATTACTTAACAATATAAATGCATGGAATGCAATTTATGTGAACGTGGGAAGCGTGCATTCCATTGTCATTGAAATTTGCCGATTCGAACTAATAAAGCTGACTTATACATAAAGCTGATTATATAAATAAAACTGACAACCACCGGGTACGGTTACCGTCTACGGAACAGACTACAACAGCGGATTCACATACAGTTTGTACACCAGAATGAATAATGTGAGATACCGACGGTTATGAATCAATAGTGTTACGTAAAAACTGATATAGGCACTAATGATTGTTAACCGTCGATGCGTTTCTGATCCGGCTGCCGTTGTCAAGTGTATCAGCGCCTTAGCTTTATGCATACTGGACAAGGATCGACTACCCGTGGGACCGCGCTTGCCACTTGATTTTTACGTGTTGATGTAACAGGATGTATCGTCTGTAATGTGTTAAACTAAATTTAGATGTCCTCGACCCAATCTGGTCACAGAATATATGTGTACATACCTAAGGGTGCGCGCTATTTTACTTTTGTGGAGAGACATGAGACAATCTGTCCTAAATTTAGTTTAATGTATGAGGACATCTGAACTTTAGGATACCGCTAACCTAAAGTTCAGATGTCCTCGAGCCAATCTGGTCACAGAAACGGGTATGTGTGTTACTAAACGACAATGCATCATCCCCAAGTATGTGGAGAGACATGAGACAATCTGTCCTGAATTTTAGATTACTGGTTCGTTCAGATATAGACCTGATTATGTTAACGTGTAAAGTTTTAAAGCAGATGGGCGTATTGATGTAAAAGTATGTATCGTCTGTAATGTGTTAAACTAAATTTAGATGTCCTCAGTAGTAGTGATTCGCGGATTCTGGCGCAAGCGCCAGAGCCCGCGCTTGCACCAGAGCCCGCGAATCTGTAGCACCCATCGTAAAAAAAAAAAAAAAAAAAAAGGTTTTGGTGTGCTCTGATCTCAAATCTGTGGTCCATTTTAGCGTAGGATGCGTGGTTCTGGAGTTATGCAAATCAATTAACTGTTATCTCATTGATTTCCGGTGGTCCTGCACCCTCATTAGCATTCCATTGTTCGCCTAATCCTTTTATCTATTATACTTCGAACACCTCATTACGTTGCGCCAGAACCCACGAATCTGTTGCCCTACGGTTGATTTGGCGTTCTTATCTATTACTCATTGTATGTCTGCTTTTCTATGTCATCAATAAAACACATTCATTTTTATTTCAATATTTTATTACTTTTTTCTACAAAATATGAGCGGAAGATCATGTACGGTTTACGTACATTCCGTCAGGCTGCAAACGCAGCAACCTACTTTTCTCTTTGGTATTTAAAACAATGTTTAATATGATTTTAAGTTAGTTGACGAATTACATACTTACGCGAACACCGCGGATTAGCATCCAACCCACTTTTACTTTGTTGTGATCGGTACTCTAATAAACCTTTAGTGTTACCGAATCTGTGTGTGTTTACATCAACTCGCCTAACTCCAAGTACTGACTTACCACTTCTTACTTAAATCTACAAGTGTAAGGTACCAACTACTACGGGACCTTACATTTAATGGTCCTTCGAGTATTTCACAGTTTGGGGTAATTGTATCTCTTGGAACAACAGCGAATCGGCTTGGCTGGCCTTCCACAAGCGGATCTCACCAGTCAAGTTGAGAAAGCGCGCATATTCGTAAAAAGAGTACAAGAGCTCTGAGCAATCAACGAAGAGGGGATACTTTGGAACTTCTTCGTGAATCAAGCGGAAAAACAAGACTCAACTGCGGCAACAAGCCAACTACTACTACGACTACTGCTACTACAGCTTCCGGACTACAACGTGAACTGCGGGCAATACGAGGCCTACAAACTAGAAGACACCGAACTACGTGTTCTTCAATACCTACTTTACTACTACATCTTACTACTACTTTCGATTACCGAAACGACTACATCAAGATGAGCGAAATCACTGCACAAAACGAAGTCTTCGAGTCAGTCAAACGTCTCTGTACTAACTACCAAAAGGACAGCGCGTCTCGAAAAGGAAAGGAGTACCTGACTCAAAGGTTAGTGTCATTGGAAAACCTCTGGCAAGACTTTGGCAATAGACACAATGTATTACTTGAACGAGAGGACAAAGAAATCCAATATTTTACTGGAAACATTTATGAAAAGACGAAACATATGTATGAATCCACCAGGATTGATATACTGCAGCGGTTGTTGGTCTGGGAAGGAAAACAGGCTGAAGTTGTCATTCCTCATCCTACGGGAGTAGACACCAAGACCAAGGAACTGCTTGATCGACAAGAATGTCACATTAAAGCACTAGAACGGGCGATGTCCAAAATAGAAATTGACTCCATAACTGAAAAATGGGAGTTAGAGGATCACCTGAGCGTCCTGAAAACCAAGTGGGACACTGTAGAGAAATGTCACTGGGAGCTAGAAGCTATTTTGAAAGGGTCAAACGAAATATACAACAACTTGTTCGCCAACAAAGAACGTCAGTACGATGTCATGAAAAGATCTCTCAACTCGAAACTATGGACAAGCGTAAACCACCAAAACTATGCACCGAGGATTCAACAACCGGAATTCACTGGAAACTACAGTCAGTGGATTACGTTCAAGGATATGTTTCTGGAGACAATCCACAACAATGCAAATTCTTCGAAAGCGCAGAAAATGCAACACTTAAAATCTAAGCTTAAAGGAGAGCCGGAACGATTAGTTCAACATTTGGTCGGCGCTGAAAACTATGAAACTTGTTGGGATATTCTTATTCAGCGATACGACAACAAGAGACTCCAATTGACGAACTTGATGAATACTTTGATGGAGTTACCATCCATCCAGCAGGTCAATGCTGCTGTCTTGAAGAGAATGCATGACGTAATCAACGAATGCATGAATGGCCTACATAACATCGGTCTAAATACATCAAGCTGGGATCCAATAATCGTGTACTTGATGGCACAGAAGTTGGACTCAACATCATATACTGAATACACTAGAGAATTAGAGCATCCAAAGCAAGTCCCGGAACTGAGTGAATTTTTGGGGTTCTTGGAGACCAAATTCATGGCGTTGGAAGCAGCAAAGGGTTACCAAAAAGATGCATCTAACCAACATAAACAAATATTCAGCAACAAAACGAAATTTAACTCCAATAAACCATCATATGAACCACATAGAAAAGAAACATCAAGAATATACCATGCGTCATACGGTAAATGCCTTCTGTGCAGCGGTTTTCACGTGATCATGCAGTGTCCAAAGTTCATTGAAATGGACACACGGCAACGGAATGACACAGTAAGGAAATTACAAATATGCAAAAACTGTTTGTATAAGCATGGAGACACAGAATGCACGTCGAACAAAACTTGCAAAGAGTGCAATAAACCACATCATACGATGTTACACTATTCAGCGCAAAAACTGTCGCCAAGTTCCAATATGAACAATATGGGTCAACGTTCTCAACAACGGGAACATCAACCTTCAACATCAACAAACCAACATAGTTCGAACCATTTATCAAACAACTACAGTAAGGAAATATTACTTACTACAGTAGAACTTCAAGTAAAGACATCAACAGGAGACTTTATAACGTTACGAGCTTTACTGGACCAAGGATCTCAAGTAAACCTCATCACGGAGAACGCGGCTCAACGACTGAAACTACCTAGAAAAAGGATGAACGCTACAATTTCCGGCGTGGGTACGATTTCGGGAGATTGTAAAGGACGACTAGAATTAGAGTGTAAATCAAGATGCACTGACTTTGCATTTTCAGTCAGCACTCTAATAATGAAAAGGATCACGAACAACTTACCTAACAAAACATTTAAAAAAGAAAACTGGCCTCAGCTACAAGGTCTGAAACTAGCAGATCCTGACTTCAACTTATCAAGGAGCGTGGATTTGCTGCTGGGAGCGGATATCTATTCGCAAGTTATATTAGAGGGGGTCCTAAAGGGAGATGCCCAAACGCCGACAGCTCAGCAAACCCGTTTAGGATGGATTTTATGCGGCAAGCTAGAAACTTTTAACTGCCATGTCGCTCTTGTCGACCTGAACGACTTAAAGAGATTCTGGGAGACAGAAGACATCATTCAGAACACTGAGGACACATCTAAAGACGACTGGTGCGAAAACTACTACAAAATGACTACTGAAAGAGATCGCGACGGAAAATACATTGTAAAGATGCCACTGATTCCTCGTTATGAAGAAAAATTGGGAAACTCAAAGTCGATCGCAATCTCTCAATTCTTACAACTGGAAAGAAAATTCGACAGAAACCCTAAACTTGCATCAATGTACAAAGATTTCATCCGCGAGTACATTGATTTAGGTCACATGAAGCTTTCAAACACGACACCCGCCAAAGATGCAATCTTCTTACCGCATCATGGAGTACTGAGAGAACAATCAACAACAACAAAACTACGAGCTGTTTTCAATGCTTCCCAGAAGACCATGGGTGGATGTAGCCTAAATGACGTAATGGAAAAAGGTCCTAATCTGCAAAAGGACATCCAAGCATTGATATTACAATGGCGTGGCTATAAATACGTCTACACAGCGGACATTGAAAAAATGTACCGTTCCATATGGTGTCATCCGGATCAACAACATCTACAGAAGATCCTATGGAGAAAGCAACCAAAAGACAATTTACAAGAATATCAACTGCAAACATTAACATATGGGACAAAAAGTGCTCCATGGCTAGCAATGCGAACACTCAAACAGCTTGCTATCGATGACGGCCACAAATACCCAAAGGCCGCTGAAATATTGCTAAATCAGTTCTACGTCGATGACCTAATCAGCGGCCACAACTCTACAAAACAAGCAAAGGAAATTCAAACATCGATCATAAAACTACTGAAGGGAGGCGGAATGAATCTGCGAAAATGGTCAAGCAACGATCCTGAGCTTCTACGACACTTAGACGAAGATCAAATATCGAAAAGTACATTTGATTTTAGAGGCGACGAATCAATGAAAACGTTGGGGTTGAGTTGGAATCCAAAAGATGACGTTTTCATATTCAACTGGTCCATAGACGACTACAACAACGAACCACTAACTAAAAGAAACCTGCTATCACAAATATCCAAACTATACGACCCCTTGGGTTGGCTGGCGCCTATAACTGTGTCAGCTAAACTACTATTCCAAAGGGTGTGGCTAACTAAAATAAACTGGGATGCTGAACTACCTACTGAGTTACAAGACGAATGGCGGCATCCAAACAAAGAACTACATCTAATTAAAAACATTAAAATAAACAGATGGATTGGCAGTACGCAGAAAAATATCCAACTACATGGATTTTGTGACGCAAGCGAAAAGGCATACGCTTGCGTCATATACAGCCGAGTAATCGACGAAAAGGGCGACCCAAGGATCACATTACTAGTATCAAAAACTAGGGTAGTGCCGATTACTCAAAAAACTTCATTGCCCAGACTTGAACTATGCGGAGCACTACTACTCTCCCAACTCATGGAAAAAGTGAAGAAATCACTAACGGAGCATGAGACATCAGCTTATGGTTGGTGTGACTCCAAGGTGGTGCTAGCTTGGATTCAGGGAGACCTCTCAAGATGGGAAAGATACGTAGCTAACAGAGTGGGGAAAATAAAAGACGTAATTCCACCTCAACAATGGTGTTATGTACGATCGGAACTTAATCCAGCTGACTGCGCTTCGAGAGGCTTGCTACCGAGCAAAGTAGTCAAGTTCAACTTATGGTGGAACGGACCTATGTTTCTGAAAAACTTTGCAGAAACAGAAACACCTCATAATGTGAATTGCTACTTTACTACAAGCGAAGCAAACAGGGTCGAACCCAATGACGTCAGTTCGAAAAACTACAACACTGAAAATATTGTTTACAAGTTGTTGAAGAACCACAGTTCGCTGACTTCAGTAATAAGAATTACTGCTCGAATTGTGCGATATATTGCATCACTAAAGCAAAAGTTACGACCAAGCGCTACTTACCTAACAACAACTGACCTACAATACGCAGCAGAATATATAATAAAATATGTTCAACAAAGCGAGTTTGCGCAAGAACACAAACAGTTGAAACAAAATAAAACTGTGTCACCAAAAAGCAACATTTACAAACTCAAACCTTATCTGGATAGCAAGGGAATCATTCGCGTAGGCGGAAGACTACAGCACTCTGATCTTCCTGCAAATATGAAGAATCCCGCAGTGGTACCCTACTCCAGCCGCTTCACTGAACTACTGATCGACCAAGCACATTCGATGACGCTTCATGGAGGAGCCCGTCTGACCCTTACTTACATACGGCAACGATACTGGATAGTCTCTGGAAATCGGGCGGTAAAGGGAAGAATACGACGCTGTGTGAAATGTCATCGTTACAATTCTACGGACAATGCTCAACTAATGGCCGATCTGCCAAAACAAAGAGTAACACCAAGCCGTCCATTCACTCACACTGGTGTTGACTTTACTGGTCACGTAGACGTGAAACTTAACAAAGGAAGAGGAGTGAAGACCTCAAAAGCATACATCGCGGTCTTCGTCTGTATGGCTACGAAAGCTGTACATATCGAATTAGTCTCAGAACTAAGCACGGAAGCGTTTATTGCGGCCCTTCAGAGAATGTGCGCGAGGCGCGGAACGCCTGCTCACATGTACTCAGACAACGGCACGAACTTCGTTGGAGCATCCAAAGTACTGAGAGAGGATTTCAGTAACTTCAAGAAGCTACTCTCTCCTGAGTTCTTTGACGAGATTGGGAAACTAGAAATTCATTGGCACTTCAACGCCCCTGCTTGGCCTAGTGCGGGGGGGATATTCGAAGCAGCCGTCAAATCATTAAAACACCACTTGAAGCGGGTTCTTGGGGATCAAAAACTGACCTGGGAAGAATTCACTACGTTACTAGCGAAAATAGAAGCCTGCCTAAACTCGAAGCCTCTATGTCAGCTAACAGAAGATCCGGAGGAATTTTACAGCACTCTCACTCCTGGCCACTTTCTAACTGGCAGTGCTACGTTGTCTCTACCTCAACCGGAGCCTGACAACAGAAAGATGGATCTGAGAAAACGTTGGCAACTAACGGAGCACATGCTGGATCAATTCTGGAAAGCTTGGTCCAATGACTACCTGAACACCTTACAGTCTAGAAGCAAGTGGAACAGAACTGTACAAAACCTCAAACTAAACGACGTGGTCCTAATCAAGGAAACAAACTTACCTCCTGGCAAATGGGCCATGGGACGAGTGATGGAAACTCATCCCGGTAAGAATGGTCTAGTACGAGTGGCCACCCTTAAAACAAAAACTGGAGTGATAAAACGACCCACTGTTAAACTAACTCCATTACCACAGCAAGAAACACTGCTACCTACCGAAGAAACAACAAATAACAAAAGAGAAGAAGATACAATAACTGAAAACCAAAGAAGAAAAAGGAGCACGCGAACCAACAAGTACAGTTTCCTGACTTTCGCTCTTATAACTTTAATAGGAATGTTAGGAACTGCACAATCGTCACCAGTAACAAACAACTATAAGGTGACCTCTATAACCAACAATCAACCTATTTATTTCGATGAAGCCGGAAAACTGCAACTTATACATGATGAATGGACTCTACTGATCTATTACAACCTAACGTCCTACTGGCAAGCTGCGAATAACATGAACGACTACATAAACCAAATTGATAAACTCTGTCAAAGAATCGCGCACGAGTTTACACCATGCGAAGCAGTTGTCAGACACCTACGTCATGAAATGCATCACCTTGAGAATTATAACACTATGTTACTTTCTCAGCATTCGCGACAAAAACGAGGCTACTTTGATGGAATCGGAAAATTAGCCAGAACACTTTTCGGGGTTTTGGATGAAGACTTTGCGCAAAAGTACGAGAAGGATATCCAAAACTTGCAAATCAACGATAATTACTTGTTACAGTTGATGAAGAATCAAACTTTGATCATAGAGGCTGAAAACAATGTAATTAAAAACAATACGGAACTTATGGACAAACAATTTCACGCAATACAAACCTACATAAATCAGACTTGCAACATAATCACAAAAATTGAGAACAGAGCACAAATTTTATACACAGCAAATGACGTGAACACTGCCGCTTTATCATCAACTTTAATTCTGAGCGACTTGCATAGAATTCAAGAAATGCTAATGAATGCTCTCGCCAACATTTATCGAGGTCATTTGGATACACACTTGTTTCCTGCATCTCAAATAATAGAACAGCTGAACATCATCTCTGGAAAACTTCCACATCTACGAACTAATCCATGTCAAGGCTCGGATTACAAACAACTTTCTACTTTTCGAATTGCATATTCCACTTTTGAGCGATGAGGACTACAAAATATACCGGGTAATACCTATACCATTCCAGAAACAAGGACAATTGAGAATCGTGCAGCCTTTCTCCAATTATATCGCCATAAACTTCGTGAAAAATTCGTACATCACTATGGAAGAGCAAGACATGCGCCAATGCACGCCATACGGAGAAGACGAGTACACATGCATTTCACGTCAGCCGGTATTTAGCTTACAAGACAAGGACGCACCTTGCGAGGCCAAGGTATTCAGTCAACAAACTTCATTATCCTGCGTCATCAATGATGTAACTTGCAAAGAAACTTGGATCCAATTACATAAACCTAACTGGTGGTTGTTTACATTATGCGACAGACAGCTGATGCGCGTCATATGTAGCGATCAAGTTACGCCAGCAGTCATCAACGGTACTGGGGTGATTGCCTTGAAACCAAAATGCATACTACAAAAGAAAGATGCGACAATATTCACCTATAACCACTTAGGAAGCAAATTTCACATGGAGGCGGATATTGAAGTACCTACACTTAACACGACTATCAACAATTTATTTGATCTAAGTTGGAAAAACGCACAGCTGAATATGACAGAACTGGATACATCTGCAATAAATAGCAGAAACATAGATAAGCAAATAATTCAGCAGAAAGAGCAGGAAAGACTACCACAAGGGATAGATATATCGAGTCACGACATATATCTCTACTCTGTGACTTCTCTGCTGTTGGGAGGAGCTGCTTCGTTTGCTGTCTACATTTGGATTAGGAGACTATGGCATAAGAAAACTAAAAGGCCACCTACAAGACAACCTACAGGAATCGACAACAAAGTCGAAATCGAGATGCAAGAAATACGCCATTCGACACCGCCGGAGCCACTATACAGCGACGCGAGGCCGAAACAACTGTTTCACTTTGAGGAGCAGTAAAGCTTATTGTTTTTATGTGTACATGTTTAATTTTACTTACTTACTAATGTTTACTTTACTGTCTTTACTTTTTATTGTGACGTTCTGGGATGTCTTACTTTTATATTTTTACTTACTTAACCTACTTTTATACGGTCTATACTTTTTATTATTGCGTTTTGGAATTTTTACTTTAAAACGTTTTATGTACTGGATGCTCATCCCGCCTTTTCCCTCGGGAGCATGTACGGTTTACGTACATTCCGTCAGGCTGCAAACGCAGCAACCTACTTTTCTCTTTGGTATTTAAAACAATGTTTAATATGATTTTAAGTTAGTTGACGAATTACATACTTACGCGAACACCGCGGATTAGCATCCAACCCACTTTTACTTTGTTGTGATCGGTACTCTAATAAACCTTTAGTGTTACCGAATCTGTGTGTGTTTACATCAACTCGCCTAACTCCAAGTACTGACTTACCACTTCTTACTTAAAGCTACAAGTGTAAGGTACCAACTACTACGGGACCTTACAGATCTCATCCACAAAAATATCATTGTGCAGTGTGTTCCCTGTAAATATGTTCGTAAAACTATGCATTGAACATCCCTGAAACTTAAATAGCAAATACATTAAGCAATATTCACCACAAACTGAAGTCCAATCATTCTGAATCCTATCAACATTCCAGTCCCATCTCTTACAATTCCTTTTCAAAAACTGGAGATGATATCGCTCAGGTGTTCGTCCATATGAATCAAAATATTGACCGATACCATTCGTATCGATATGTACAGCTACCCAGTGTGAACCTGGTTTATCATCAGCATCCAAATTGCATAGTATATACGTTGGTACATGTGTATACATAGGTAGTCTATTAGCAGCATAAACATTATTTTCTAGACTGGGATGAATCTTTTTCATATGTTTTTGTAATTCTAGTGTATCCATGATATTACTGTTATTAGCAGATTATTACACAAAGCAGGTTGATGCCTGTTGCGAAGGAACGTGAGATAAGTTTGTTGACTCATAGAGTTACAATCAGTTTCGTTGTACTTAGTAATTTGCTTTAGATAAGAATGGTGCTATATAAGATCGAACAGTTGCAGTCATGCAGTCAGTCTATGGTCGTTTGACCACAGTGGATTGTATACGTCTACCAATACTACGTTTGTGTTACTTCAACGCATCAATGGTCATGGAGGTAAGTGTTTATTCTATTGACAAACTTACTTGTATTTCTGTTGTTGTTTCCTAACGTGTGTGATTAAGTGTAAACAAATTGATATTAACGTGATAACTCTGTTGTTGCAGAGATCATTCAGCTTCGCAGACGATAATGAAAATACCTATAAACAGTATTACTACTCGCCACTCTCTCCTCAACACGAAGAAGAGAGTGATGACATCGTCGTTAATAACACAGACGATGGTGGAAAAAGGAAATCGCAACCGATTGATCAATTTTTTGAAGTGGTACCAAAAATAAAAAGGAAGAAGCTGCTATCCTCGACTGTGACACGAGCTGCTAGAGATGGCGTATCATACATCTCTACAAATTCTGACGACGGAGACCAAGCGACGCATCTCATAAAAATTGAAATGTATGATATGAAGAAACTATCCAAGATTCCAACTAGTGATCACTGGAAGCACGCTACCACGAGGATTAAATATTACATAAAGAATAATAAGGATAGCATCTACGACAACACAAACGGCCTCGTATACAATATTACAAAGACAATAGCAGAAAGTGAAAAAGTTAAAAAATACTTTTTTAACAATGACACTCATTAGTGGATTAGTGAATGTGATTCTGTTTACTTAAAGTACTTCTGTGTACTCATTAGATTTTACATGACTTTCCTAATCCTTTGCTAGACTATGAATATTGGACATTATTTGAAATTGGGTATCAGTTGCTCTACCAACACTTAACTGTTACTTACTGTGCTACATACTTTCTTCTTTATTATAAAGATGGAAAACTTCAGTGAAATGTGCACCAGTGCTTTCTTTTCCGCGCCCATTGAAGAGAATATAGAACAATCCAACAGCGAATTCAATCAGGAGCTGTCTAAAGTTTGTGATGAAATAGAGAAGCATGAACTGTTCGATTCATCGTATGATGATGAGTTGTATAATCAATGTTTGATGGTTGAAACAAAGTTGATGTAAGTATTAGAAGTACAAACTCAATAAGAAATATTATTGTAGTAATGTTTTATTTTAAGATTTGCCTAATAATTTTCTTTTTGTTACAGTCAACAACAAGTTGGAAGAGGTATCAAACGAGGTATCACTACTGATGAAAATAAGGTTACCAAGAAAGCAAAATTTGATGAAGGAGCTTCTACATCATCAATTGAAACCAATGACGTGGACAACAATAAGGTGGAATGTGATACATGTCATGTTTATATTAATAAAAGGTATCTAAACAACCATTTAAAAAGCAATTCACATAAAAATAATCTTTTAAAATCACATAATTCATTAACAAATGTTACAGTTGTTGAAACCGCTTTTGGCAATCGAATTTTAACATATAGAATTAATAGTAAAACACTTCAATCGGGACAATATTTTGAAACACCGGAATCGTTTTTAAATTCGCTAAAAATTGATATCTTATTTTTGATAAATGAATGTATTCAACAACATACAATTTTTAAAATAAACTTCATATTGCATGCTGATTTCATACAACAAACTAAAGATATTAAAAATACGTTTGATTTTCAAACGTTTAATTACATAATTTGTCAGGGAGATGACTTAAATATTTTTATTCATCATTAATAGACACTGTAGTCGGTAAAATTTGTCAATTTGAAAAAAAAGATAGTGGTTGGAGTCTTAATCAAATTAAATACATAGATATGAATGTTAACAAATTCAACCCCCTACGTGGTAGTTCATATATCGACCTTCCTCAAGATATTAAATCAAAAAAAGCTGTAATCAATGTTAAAAATAATGATAATATGTGTTTCAAATGGGCATTACTCTCTGGTTTATATCCTGTATGTAAAAGTGTAGATCGGGTAGCATCTTACGCAATTCATGGAAATAAACTAAAATTTACTGGTATTTCTTTTCCGGTTATAATTGCAGATATATCAAAAGTAGAGAAATTAAACAATATTAGTATTAATGTTTTTGGCTTAGAGTATAATAAAGAAAAAAAGTGTAATTCTGTTGTAGGTCCTTTATATTTAACAAAATGTCGTACACCTAATCATATTAACCTACTATATATATCGAATGGTACTAACAATCATTACTGTTATATTAAAAACTTATCGCGATTAGTTAGTTCACAAATATCAAGACATCATTGTACAGTTTATATATGTGATTCATGTTTACTTCATTTCCCATCAGAGGAAAGACTTAATAACCATCAACAATATGATTGCGCTCACATTTGTACGGAATTACCAAACGGTGAGGATTCCAAAAAGGATTGGTTTGGTAAAGCAACCTCAAATAATAAATTAAAATTTGATAAATTCGTGAAAAAGTTGAAAATGCCGTTTGTGGTTTATGCAGACTTTGAGGCATTTTTGAACCCAATAGAATCATGTAGTAACGATCCATCCAAGCCTAGTACAATTAATATTCAAAAACATGAAGTGTATAGTTTTGGATATTACATTAAATGTTCATATGATAACAGATTATCAAAATATGAGACGTATAGTGGGTCAAACTGTGCACAAGTGTTTATGAATCGCCTTTGTGAAGATGTGAAAACAATATTTAAAAAAAATAGTTTCCAAAAATGTCTCGTTCCATTATCAGATGAAGATAAAATTAAAATTTCAAATTCAAACATATGTCATATTTGTGAAACTGAGTTAAATGAAGATCTTTTTTACGATTTTGATTGGCACACTGGCAGTTTTAGGGGTGTTGCACATCAAGTGTGTAGTTCTAAGTACAGAACCCCTCGTCATATTCCAATATTTTTACATAACCTCAGTCATTACGATGTTCATTTCTTACTATTCATAATATTTTGCATTTCAATATCTAATCGAGACAAATTACTAGTAACCTTATTTTCTTGTTTTAATTTTTCAATCAATCCCGGTTCAATAAGTATCATTTTCTTAGTATTTTCCATGTTAACTGGCTAGTCCACTTACTAATCCACTCAATATTGCACCTAATATTATTGGTAAGAAAGCCCCCCCCTCCTTTTTGTATAATAATATTTTTTCTTAGTTTATGTTTACACTTATGCACCAGTTTACGGAGTATATTTTTGTGTTTATTCAATTTTTGTTTATCTTGATCTTTAAGAGGTATCTTTCCTTGTAAAACGTTATGAATACATTCACAAATACAATTTATTTCTTCTTCATCACACGTTTTAAGTAACGCTCTTTGATATTTTGGTTTAAGCGTATGCAAAGCGTTTAGCAAATGTTTATGCGTTGTGAGTCGACGATGCATCATTTAGAAATGATTTGAATTGTTTGATTCTTGGTGTATTTAAACTGCAAAGCGTTTAGCAAATGTTTATGCGTTGTGAGTCGACGATGTATCATTTAGAAATGATTTGAATTGTTTGATTCTTGGTGTATTTAAACTCTTTCGTGGGGACGTAGACTGTGCAGTAACCATTAAATGGGAATACATTTGTCTTGATACGACAAAAATCATTTGTATTCTGTTTTAAATCTACCATTAAATATCCATGCGCTTCTAAAGTTGCATCCCTGTAGGCGTCTTCAATGAATTTTGGGTTATCTGGTGACACTTGTCGTGCTAAATATCTTATTTGAGTTTTATCTCGAGGGTTTTTAAAATAAATTATATAACTTGAGTTTAAAGAAATGTCTCTTTGACCTTTACCTTGATGAAATAAATTTTGTGTTAAATAAAATACACTAAGATTCCTGTGATGACTACCTTTTGTAAATATATCCACAATTCTTCCATCAGACTCTCTCATTAGATCATCAATAATAATAAGGTGTGGGTTTTCACCATCAAACATATTAAGATTTGGAATTCCTTGATGATAGTTAACATTTGGTAAATTATTTAAAGCCTGCATTTCATCAAAGCACCATGTGATCTGATTAAAATCACAATTACATATTTCTTTAACTGATTTTATGAATTTTGTTACAAAATTTGACTTCCCACATCCACTTGGTCCTGCCACAATAGCAGTAAACGGATGGATAAAGTGAAACATTTCACACGTCTAGAGTTTTAAAGGGATGAAATAAAAATGAAAATTTTGGTGTAAAAATTAAATATATATATATATTGCTAAAATTATATAAAACATGTAATTTGTGAAAAACAGAATGATCTGTATACTATTTCTAACACAATTAGTACTTATCAGAATTTCACAATCACCTCAACGTCAAATTTAAGCACACAAATAAAAACTACAATTATTTTACATTATTTACAATCAAACAATAAATTTTAAATATGTAATAAACTATTATATAACATTACAGTAATATCATAATTTTACAATCAGTACAAAATTTGTATATACACACAGAAATAAAAGTAAAAAGTATTACACTTAGCGTAATTTATAATGTCCCCAAGCCAATGTATCAATGTTGTTGTTCATAATACATCGTTTGGTATCATTATATGATAAAGATGTTTTATTTATTTTTTGTGTAAAAATAGTGTGTTTGATTGACTTAAATCGAAGCATACTACAATATAATACATTTTTATTAAACAAACACGATTTGTAATTTTCCATATTCATTTTTTTGGTAACACTTTTGTTAACCCCTTTTGCCTTTGCTATAAATTTATCTTCTATTTCTAAGGCATACATTTTTGATCGCAACCCTACAAATTCCTTCAATACTTTACCATTATTCTCATCTTTAAAAAAACCTAACTTTTTTTTATTTATTTTTGGATATCCGTAAATATTATTTTCCAGGTAATCTGATGTATCGAAATAGTGAAGTAGATCTGGTTTTATATCCTCATAAAAATTGTCTGTAAAAATTTGATATATCAAACTATCGGTATCGGTGTACAATAACTTAATTTTATTATGAAACTTTTTAATCATGTAGTTATAATGAAATTCATACATAAGGGTCTTAGATATATCTAAAATACAAAATCCTAAATAAATCAGCTTATCATAAATTAATTTTGTTTTGTGTAATTGTATTGCAACTAAATGTTCTGAAAATATTGATAAACTATGGAATTCTGGTTTTGCAATCCAATCCTGAGCACCTAAAACTTTACCACGATTATCCCAGTGAGTTAGTAGTTTAACGTTTACTCTTTTTTCAATATTTTCCATAGTCTTACCGAAGACAGAATTGTTCATTAATTTAAAAAAGTCTTTTTCAAAGTTTGATGTAGCTAACGTTCTCAAACTAGTATTTAAGTCTATGTATTTCTTTAACCAAGAACTCTGTTTAAATTTTAAAATTCTATGTACTTTAATTAATTTAATCCCCATTTCAATGCATTGTTTTAAATTCCTGTAGTGAATGATGTATTTATTTTTATTATTTAAATTAGGAACTAATTTAGTTTCTTTAGTATTACCCACACATATGTTTTCAGGACATAACGGAAAGTCAGAATGCAAATTATGAAGTTCATCAGGATATTCCAAATCAACTTCTAAAACATAACCGAAATCAGAGTTATCCGACACATTATAATCTGTATTAGAATCTATCCATTCGAAACCACCAACAGGAAGAGATTGAGACATTGCCCAACCATATAAATTATTCGCATCAAAATATGTTAGATATGAATTAGGTTTTTCACTATCATAATCTTCCATGAATTTATTATTTGCTCTAGCAAAACGATTGCTACACTGAGATACACCCCCTCTAATACCAGCTTTAAAAAAAGCAATTTTGTCATAGTCCGTTAACAATTCTAATTCTATTTTGGTAAATTTTAACATTGCATCCCAACTTAAACCTGGGGCAGTATAGTAATGAGCAGGATCTAATCCATAAGTTTTAATACAAAGCTTTCTAAAGTTTTCGAATACATCAGTCAAAAGTAAAACATCAGTTTTTAAATATAAATTGGAATAATCAGACATACTACTACACTTAAAATGTTGCCAAATATCTTTTGCGTGATTATAATCATCATTTGAAATATTTGAATCTGTGAGTGAACTATAAAATTGGTGTTGATCAGGAAGTGATGGATGTTTCAAGCAATCACTATTACACATAAATTCATAAGGATAAATACCTTTCCGTCTTAAACGTGAAAAATCTTCATTATTAGGATAGTTCCTTTTTAGTTCTGTAAACTGATCATCATTAAGATTTTTAGCTAGTTGATCTAAACTACACGATAAAAATTTCAATGAATCTATGAATCTTAAACTTACTGGTTGATTATTTATTGTTAACTGTTTTGAAAATGATATGTATCGTTCTTTATTTTGTGGAATAACTTCAACTTTGTCATCATCGAGGTTTAATGCATGGATAATGAAATGAGCATCGTAATGACTGAGGTTATGTAAAAATATTGGAATATGACGAGGGGTTCTGTACTTAGAACTACACACTTGATGTGCAACACCCCTAAAACTGCCAGTGTGCCAATCAAAATCGTAAAAAAGATCTTCATTTAACTCAGTTTCACAAATATGACATATGTTTGAATTTGAAATTTTAATTTTATCTTCATCTGATAATGGAACGAGACATTTTTGGAAACTATTTTTTTTAAATATTGTTTTCACATCTTCACAAAGGCGATTCATAAACACTTGTGCACAGTTTGACCCACTATACGTCTCATATTTTGATAATCTGTTATCATATGAACATTTAATGTAATATCCAAAACTATACACTTCATGTTTTTGAATATTAATTGTACTAGGCTTGGATGGATCGTTACTACATGATTCTATTGGGTTCAAAAATGCCTCAAAGTCTGCATAAACCACAAACGGCATTTTCAACTTTTTCACGAATTTATCAAATTTTAATTTATTATTTGAGGTTGCTTTACCAAACCAATCCTTTTTGGAATCCTCACCGTTTGGTAATTCCGTACAAATGTGAGCGCAATCATATTGTTGATGGTTATTAAGTCTTTCCTCTGATGGGAAATGAAGTAAACATGAATCACATATATAAACTGTACAATGATGTCTTGATATTTGTGAACTAACTAATCGCGATAAGTTTTTAATATAACAGTAATGATTGTTAGTACCATTCGATATATATAGTAGGTTAATATGATTAGGTGTACGACATTTTGTTAAATATAAAGGACCTACAACAGAATTACACTTTTTTTCTTTATTATACTCTAAGCCAAAAACATTAATACTAATATTGTTTAATTTCTCTACTTTTGATATATCTGCAATTATAACCGGAAAAGAAATACCAGTAAATTTTAGTTTATTTCCATGAATTGCGTAAGATGCTACCCGATCTACACTTTTACATACAGGATATAAACCAGAGAGTAATGCCCATTTGAAACACATATTATCATTATTTTTAACATTGATTACAGCTTTTTTTGATTTAATATCTTGAGGAAGGTCGATATATGAACTACCACGTAGGGGGTTGAATTTGTTAACATTCATATCTATGTATTTAATTTGATTAAGACTCCAACCACTATCTTTTTTTTCAAATTGACAAATTTTACCGACTACAGTGTCTATTAATGATGAATAAAAATATTTAAGTCATCTCCCTGACAAATTATGTAATTAAACGTTTGAAAATCAAACGTATTTTTAATATCTTTAGTTTGTTGTATGAAATCAGCATGCAATATGAAGTTTATTTTAAAAATTGTATGTTGTTGAATACATTCATTTATCAAAAATAAGATATCAATTTTTAGCGAATTTAAAAACGATTCCGGTGTTTCAAAATATTGTCCCGATTGAAGTGTTTTACTATTAATTCTATATGTTAAAATTCGATTGCCAAAAGCGGTTTCAACAACTGTAACATTTGTTAATGAATTATGTGATTTTAAAAGATTATTTTTATGTGAATTGCTTTTTAAATGGTTGTTTAGATACCTTTTATTAATATAAACATGACATGTATCACATTCCACCTTATTGTTGTCCACGTCATTGGTTTCAATTGATGATGTAGAAGCTCCTTCATCAAATTTTGCTTTCTTGGTAACCTTATTTTCATCAGTAGTGATACCTCGTTTGATACCTCTTCCAACTTGTTGTTGACTGTAACAAAAAGAAAATTATTAGGCAAATCTTAAAATAAAACATTACTACAATAATATTTCTTATTGAGTTTGTACTTCTAATACTTACATCAACTTTGTTTCAACCATCAAACATTGATTATACAACTCATCATCATACGATGAATCGAACAGTTCATGCTTCTCTATTTCATCACAAACTTTAGACAGCTCCTGATTGAATTCGCTGTTGGATTGTTCTATATTCTCTTCAATGGGTGCGGAAAAGAAAGCACTGGTGCACATTTCACTGAAGTTTTCCATCTTTATAATAAAGAAGAAAGTATGTAGCACAGTAAGTAACAGTTAAGTGTTGGTAGAGCAACTGATACCCAATTTCAAATAATGTCCAATATTCATAGTCTAGCAAAGGATTAGGAAAGTCATGTAAAATCTAATGAGTACACAGAAGTACTTTAAGTAAACAGAATCACATTCACTAATCCACTAATGAGTGTCATTGTTAAAAAAGTATTTTTTAACTTTTTCACTTTCTGCTATTGTCTTTGTAATATTGTATACGAGGCCGTTTGTGTTGTCGTAGATGCTATCCTTATTATTATTTATGTAATATTTAATCCTCGTGGTAGCGTGCTTCCAGTGATCACTAGTTGGAATCTTGGATAGTTTCTTCATATCATACATTTCAATTTTTATGAGATGCGTCGCTTGGTCTCCGTCGTCAGAATTTGTAGAGATGTATGATACGCCATCTCTAGCAGCTCGTGTCACAGTCGAGGATAGCAGCTTCTTCCTTTTTATTTTTGGTACCACTTCAAAAAATTGATCAATCGGTTGCGATTTCCTTTTTCCACCATCGTCTGTGTTATTAACGACGATGTCATCACTCTCTTCTTCGTGTTGAGGAGAGAGTGGCGAGTAGTAATACTGTTTATAGGTATTTTCATTATCGTCTGCGAAGCTGAATGATCTCTGCAACAACAGAGTTATCACGTTAATATCAATTTGTTTACACTTAATCACACACGTTAGGAAACAACAACAGAAATACAAGTAAGTTTGTCAATAGAATAAACACTTACCTCCATGACCATTGATGCGTTGAAGTAACACAAACGTAGTATTGGTAGACGTATACAATCCACTGTGGTCAAACGACCATAGACTGACTGCATGACTGCAACTGTTCGATCTTATATAGCACCATTCTTATCTAAAGCAAATTACTAAGTACAACGAAACTGATTGTAACTCTATGAGTCAACAAACTTATCTCACGTTCCTTCACAACAGGCATCAACCTGCTTTGTGTAATAATCTGCTAATAACAGTAATATCATGGATACACTAGAATTACAAAAACATATGAAAAAGATTCATCCCAGTCTAGAAAATAATGTTTATGCTGCTAATAGACTACCTATGTATACACATGTACCAACGTATATAATATGCAATTTGGATGCGGATGATAAACCAGGTTCACACTGGGTAGCTGTACATATCGATACGAATGGTATCGGTCAATATTTTGATTCATATGGACGAACACCTGAGCGATATCATCTCCAGTTTTTGAAAAGGAATTGTAAGAGATGGGACTGGAATGTTGATAAGATTCAGAATGATTGGACTTCAGTTTGTGGTGAATATTGCTTAATGTATTTGCTATTTAAGTTTCAGGGATGTTCAATGCATAGTTTTACGAACATATTTACAGGGAACACACTGCACAATGATATTTTTGTGGATGAGATCTTCCGCTCATATTTTGTAGAAAAAAGTAATAAAATATTGAAATAAAAATGAATGTGTTTTATTGATGACATAGAAAAGTAGACATACAATGAGTAATAGATAAGAACGCCAAATCAACCGTAGGGCAACAGATTCGTGGGTTCTGGCGCAACGTAATGAAGTGTTCGAAGTATAATAGATAAAAGGATTAGGCGAACAATGGAATGCTAATGAGGGTGCAGGACCACCGGAAATCAATGAGATAACAGTTAATTGATTTGCATAACTCCAGAACCACGCATCCTACGCTAAAATGGACCACAGATTTGAGATCAGAGCACACCAAAACCTTTTTTTTTTTTTTTTACGATGGGTGCTACAGATTCGCGGGCTCTGGTGCAAGCGCGGGCTCTGGCGCTTGCGCCAGAATCCGCGAATCACTACTACTGTCCTCGACCCAATCTGGTCACAGAATAAATGTGTGTGAACCTAAGGGTGCGCGCTATTTTACTTTGGCTTATGTTTAACTTACCACCAGATATAGTAACATATAACAGACAAAACTAGTAAATGATCACCAAAATTAAACCCGCATTTTAATGTAAAATTTTAACTAGTAGTACTATTGTAATTTTAGACTTTATTTTTCTGGTGTCAAGTATATATTTTTGGTTAAAGAACTAAGGGTATCAAAGCATTTTATGGTGATCATTATATTTAATCCCAATTGAATTGGATATTTTGTCTACAATTTGGTAAGGTCCTATTTTCAATTCATCTACTTTTTTTTCGGTTTAACCGGTTTCCGTTTTCAACATATACAGAATCTCCGACTTTTAGGTCATAATGTTTTCTGTTTTTATCAAATCTTTGTTTATTATAATTGTGGGATTTTATACTATTTTCTAAGGCAATTTTTCGGTCTCGCAATAGATGTTTTTGTGTTATATTTTGTTTCAGTTCATCTGGTAGAATGTCAAAATTTTTTCCCTCCAATAAATATTTTGGAGAGAACCCTGTTACACTATGTTCAGTTTCGTTATATTTCAGTGCATTCATGAGCAATAGTTGTCCAAGCAATTTTGTCCTTCCTTTCATTTATCTTACAACGAATTTTGTTAACCAATGTTTGGTTTAACTTTTCGTTCAATCCATTCGAAAATGGCGCATTTACTGCAGTGAAAACTATAGGTATATCTTCTTTTTCTAAAAATAATTTGAAATCCTTTGAATTTATGCCTGGATATTGATCTGACAGAATTAAGTTTATTATCTTGTGTTACTTTTTGGACAATTTTTATAAAATCATTGGCGTTCTGGGTTTTGGATGTCAAAATGAAGGCGTAGCGAGTGAAGTGGTCTACTAGAAGATGTAAATATGTTTTGGTTGAACGAGAACCACCAAATCCTCCTATGGTGTCTATAGACACTATTTCGAACGGATAGGTAGCGGGACCTAAGTGAGACATTAGTCCAAATTTGTATTTTCCTCTAGATTTGTTTTTATACAGACATCACAGTTTTCGCAAAGTTTTTTTATATTATCCAATAATTTTTTAGCTTGATAAAAGGGTTTAATCTTTTTTTCCATTTGTTGCCTTCCTATGTGACAGTAGTGGTGATGTACATGTTTTATAATCTTTTTACTAAACTCCTCAGTTAGTACAATCTTTTCATTTTTTCCTTTTTTTTATAATATATGTTATGTTTGAAAATAATTTTATTCATATTTTGTTTTATATCATCATTTTTATTTTGATCATTTCGTATGTCTTCTAATTTGACAAAATTCACTACTTTTAAACTACTATCTTGATTTTCATACGATTCTATCACAGGATTTCTGCTTAAAGTATCTGCCTCAATATTATATTTGCCCGGAGAATATATTATTTTAAAATCGAACTGCGACAAATAATACGTTAAGTCTCCTAGTTCTTCGTCCATTCTGGCTTTAATATTCATTTTTTCTAAAGGTTTGTGGTCTGAAAAAACCGTGAATGTTTTTCCTATAAGCCAGTGTTGCCAGTATTTTACCGCCTCTTTTATTGCCAAACACTCAAGATATATGGTTTTTTTCTTTTTTTGAAAGTCGTTTAATTTTTTGGAAAAATAAGCACAAGGCTTTTCATCACCGTTTGGTTGAATTTGTTTTAAAATTGCACCTATACCTTGTATGCTAGCATCTGTATAAATATGTATTGGAAAATCTGGATCAAAGATGGCGAGAATTGGTTTTGAGCAAAGTAGTTTTTTTATAGTATTAAAGGATTCTTGACATTTATCGGACCAAACGAATTTTTCTCCTTTTCTTAATAAATTATGTAAGGGATCCAGTATAATTGAAATATTTGGCACATATTTTCCATAGAAATTGATTTTTCCTAAAAATTGTCGGACGTTTTTTTGTGTTTTTGGAATTGGGAATTCGTTTATGGCAATCAAATTATCTTTTAATGGAGTTACAGTATTGTTTTTTATTATATGCCCTAGATATTTGACAGAATCCTGTGCAACGTTACATTTCATGAATTTTAATTTAAAACCTTCTTTTAAAATTGCTTCCAATAACAAAGATACGTCCTCAATGTGTTTTTCGAACGTTTCAGAAAATACTAAAATATCGTCAATGTAATTGACAGTAAAGTTTGACAGTTTATGCTTTCTTATAATGCTACTAAGTATTCTCTGAAAAATAGCGGGAGAAGTTTTTAAACCAAAAGGTAAACAAGTCCACTGAAAGTGTGCTTCTTGAGTAACAAATGCAGTTTTGTGTCTATCTTCAATTTTAAGAGGTATGGACCAGAACGCTGAGTTTACATCGAATGTTGAAAATATTTTACATTTCCTTGTTTTAACCATTAGATCCTCAATTAGTGGAAATGGTTGCGATTGGGGAACTACAATTTTATTTCATTCGCGAAAATCTATACAAAGCCTTGATCTCCTTCCATCTTCTTTTTTAAATGCTAGTGTTACCGGAGCGGCAAAAGGGCTATATGACTCCTCGATTAAATTATTTTCTAATAATTTTGATATTTGATGCACAATTTCTTTCATATCCTCGATAGAACACCTATACAGTCTTTTACTACAATATTTATCTACCAATAAATCAATATGGGCTTCGTTACCTTTTACAGTTCCTATATCAAATTTGTCTTTGGCAAAGACTGAATTAAATGATTGACTGAAATATCAAAATTTTCGACTGTTATATTTTCATTAAAGTTTATTTTATACTCATCAATGATAGTTTCTTTTTTATATTTCTTTGTAATATCCACACCTTTTTTTCCATAAAATATATCTTGTTTATTCCCTATATCACTACCTGAGCTGCCAGGAATTTCTTTAGTGTTTATAGGTTGCTTTTCTTTTTCTATGTAGTCTCTGTTATTATTGGTGAGGACATTTTGGGTGATATTTAAATTCTCATTTTGAGTTAAATGAAATTTTTGTATACAGTCTAACCCAACTAGGAAATCATAGTCAAAGTTGTCTTCATCTACAACAAAAATATTAACATGTTTTTCAATTTCGAAAATTTTAATTTTTAAAGTTACCATTCTTATTGATTTTTTTACGCCATTAATTGTTTTTAAACCTGCATTTTTATCATTAGTAGGTATTTCTTTTAGAGATAATAACCTTGAATTAATTAAAGACACATTAGATCCTGAATCGTAGATTCCTGATGTTTCCAAAGTGTCATTAATTAGCAGTTTAATTTTTATTAATGGCGGCACTATTAGTTTTTTGGATCAATTTCATTTAATTCTATTTCTAATTCAGAATTCTTAACACTCCTTATTTGATCTTTTTTTGGTCTGTCATTATTTTTTATTTTGAACCAACATTGGGATTCAGGGTGGTAACGTATACCTTTATTCTCTTTTTCACATATTTTACACGGATTAAACGAGGGCTTCACATTTTTCTCTTTAATTTTACTTTCGAAAGTTCCTATCTTTTTTTCAAATGTTTTATTGTTAACCATGTGCTCTAAACTTCTTAAATTATGAAATAAGTCTTCAGTTTCCTTTAAACTATTCCTATCAATCTTATCTGCAATAAAATTCGGCAATCCGGTGGCAATCAAATCAATTAAAGTGAGTTTATCTATGGACTTATTTATTTCTAACAGTAGTCTCTCGTTTTTAACGCATACTCCAGTAATGAGCCCTGTCTGTATTTGAATAACATCGCATACCTGATTGGTGACCAACCCTTATCCGCATATGTTTCACAAAAGTTCTTTTTCCACATAGCCCATTCTGAATTTATAGTATGCTTTATAAGCATGGAACTATACCAGTCTAAACAAGAATCTTCTATAAATAACATAAAAATTAATTTTTTTTTGACGTCTTCTATTCCTATACGTACACATTCCGCTTCAAAGGTAGTCATCCACTGGGTCACATTAGTAATGTTGCTATTGAATTTTTGTATAACAATTTTTTCTACCATTTTCCCCATATTAAAAGGTTTTGATGAATCTTTCTTGATTTCTGCGAAGCTTTCCATGATTCGCGCTAGAGGTTCTTCTGAAATTCCTGTTGTAGAAGTTTGAGGTTTTGCTTGTTTCTCCAATAGGTATCCCATAAATTGTTTATTTCCATCTTCATCACAATAAACCGCCTTCATATCCGTGTTCATGGATATCCACACCTGTCGTTTCTCATGCCGTTTTTGCAATGTTGCCTTTACTTTCTGAATGATTTGGGTTTGTACTATTTCAGTATGTAATTTTACAGGTTGTAACTTATCTGGGATCGCAAAGGTTCGGCCATCTAAATCCGTGATTGCCGTTACACAAATTATATTTGTTATCACATCCGCGCTGGCTTTGACCATAAACTCAAATCTTATTTTTTCCATTATTTCTGGTAACCAGCTATAGAAATGTTGTTTTATAATGAGATTATTTATAATTATCCTTGAATATTATGATGAACAGTAAAACTAAAATGAGTTGCTCTGAAAAGAGAAAATTTTATTTTATTACATAAACTAGTTTTAAGACTTTTACAAAACATCTTTAACATTAATTGTTCACTAGTTTTACCTGAAAAGAGAAACAACATTTAATGCTATTGTTTCACCAGTTCTTATTACTCACTATTAATATTCTAATTACATTAAAATTATCACTTTTATAAGCTCTACATTTTCCATGTTGCATCAGTCTTTCAATATGACAGCTCGCTCCATAGAATAAAAGATCTTCACAGATAAATTATAAATGAAGTGTCACGCACTTTGTTTACATATTTAATAACGTTATAATTGCTAACTGTTGTGAGTAAAACTAAAACTACAGATATAGTGTCTGGTTATAATTATAATATTTTTTTTAAATGCGATTATTACTTGTATTTCAGCGAAAGTAACACAATAACTTCGCTAAAATATCTTTCATTTTGTAAAACAAAATACAAAAATATAGAGATTTCTACGACAGTAACGTGTTTTATTTAAAATGTTCCATACGTTTAGATTACAGATTATCAGTAAAAACGTAACAATACGACATAACTTGTAAAGGTTTAGATTTTTATTAAAAAAAAAAAATTCTAGAAAACGGTACATATCTGTTTGTTTTGCAATACTGCATTTTTTTTACAAGAATAACGCAACAAGGAGGACCCTTTTTTAAATAAATAATTATAATAAATTTAATAACTGAGTTAAAGGTTTGAATGCAGTTTGTTCCAAAAAACGAAAACCTTGAAGTTATGTTGTATTGAGCTGAATAGTCCAAATATTATAATTAAAAAGTTACAGGAGTTTCAAACTTTCAAATGTCTGTCACGTTCTCGTCGCAAATGAGCGATTTGATCTACAACTTTGAACTAAGGTGATTTTTCGAAAAAACTTACCGTTTTCGAGAAAAAATCCCAAAACCTCAAATTTTGACATTTGACCCCGAATAACTTTTTTAGCACACATGGGATCGACTGGGACTTTTAGATATTTCTTGCTGATGGTGAACCCAAGCTCTCCACAAAAATTTGGCATTTTAAATAACTCACTACGCCACTAACTGGTGCAGAAAGAACGAAACGTTACAGGGAAAAATTAAAACGAGAACGCCCTCAAGAATATGAACAACAAAGAAAGAAAAATTTGGAAAAAAACAAAAAAAAAACCAAAAAATTTCACAAGTGACGCCAGAAGAAGCCGAAAAAAGGAGGGAAGAGTGGAGAAAAAAACAAAAGGACTAGCCGGCAGAAACAAAGAAGAAAGAAGGATCTGGCTATTTCGCAGAATGAAAATATACTTGGGTCTAGTACAGTACAAGAAAATACAGAAGAAAACCATTTAAATGTTATTTTAATACAAAAACTACGAAAAAAAAGTTCTTTTAAATAGATGTAAACGGCACATGAGATACCATAAAAAACTGAAAACAAATCATGAAACCTACCGAAAGCGATTCCAAAGGTTGCAAGAAAATACAGCTAAGATTAAAGATTTAAATTAAAAAAATTAACAAAATGAAAGCAGGGGAGGAAATTTTAGAGCATACTTTAAAAACAACTTATCAGAGTTGTTCAGCTCGGAAACAAAAAGATACCCTAAAAGGATTGATTAAGAATTCGGCAAACAAGTCAATTATTACAAAAATGCTGGGACTGAAGAGTAAAGTTAGACAAAGAAAATTAAGACGCAGTGGCATAGCTGAGATCATATTTTTTTTTTACAAGAGATGACATTAGTCGTAATACCGCTAGTAAAAAGGAAGTGCGCACTAAAAACAAAGAAAAAGTCCAAATTCGATATTTATTAGACACATTGGTAGATACTTTAAAAAAATACAAAAGCGAAGGCGGACGTTATGGTTTCACAACTTTTTATTTAAACAAACCATTTTATGTTCTTTCGCCAGGCTTGTCTTGCAGATCCACTTGCTTGTGCATGAAGCACAGCAATTTTGATTTCTTGCATACCGCTATGATCAAAAATGGACTAGTCACTGGTAGTATTCGAGATACTTTAAATAAAATATCATGTGACATAAATAATTACGATTGCATGTGGAATAAATGTCAGAAGTGTAAGGACAAGCAATTGCACTATGAAAATATCAGTGCCGAAAAATTAAAGTTAAATGTGGAATGGTTACGTTGGGAGAGAAAAGATCACATGTACGAGAAAATGGAAAACCAAGAGATGAAAGAAATGACAACTAAAAAAACAGTAAAGATGACAAAAAAGGTACTCTCCGTGACTTGATAAAAGATTATGAAAATGACTTATTAGCATTCAAAAAACACTTTTTCAATGTGACACACCAACAAAATCAGTACAAAATGGTAGTAAATAACTTAAAAGATAACGAGGTTGTAATAGTTTGTGACTTCTCGGAAAATTATCAAGCTAAACTAGGTGAGGAAATACAAGCTATGCATTACGGGACATCAAACCTTCAAATATGCCTCCATACAGGAATGGTATTTTGGAAATATCGCACCCAATCTTTCTGCACATTGTCAGACAATACAAGTCATCAACCAGCAGCGATCTGGGCACACTTGACACCTGTTATTGAGATGATAAATCGGATAACCCCTAAAACGACGATAATACACTTTTACTCGGATGGGCCCTCGTCACAATATCGCCAGAAGAAAAACTTTTTTTTTTTTTGAAAGGGCTTTGTCGCACATGCGATTATGCCGCCCTGGTTGGTTTAACATATTTATACTTATATCTATTTAACATAATCTTATCATAGCTAGTTTTTAAAGCACTCTAGCTACATCAGAAAGTGGCACAGCTAGAACACTATTACAGTAACCTATCTCTCTAATCCTACAATCTAAGCTATTTCTAAATTCTTCATTGCGGACGCACTCGATTAATATGTGATAAACATCATCCACGGAATTAATACAAAAGTCGCAATTAGTCGTCGTTGATTTTGCCATTAGATATAAGAACTTATTACACGGAATGTGTCCAGAGCGAAGTCTTAGTGCGACAACAGTATCACATCTATTCAACAGCTGATTATCTATCCACGGTGAGCTCAAGGGATGTGGTTGGATCGTTTTGTACCAGATTCCTTTTTCTAGTGATCTTTTATTGAAGTACTCTTTCCAAAGCGAATAATAATCCTGTTTGATATTAGGTATAAATTTACTGAAGTAAGGAGAAAAGCTAACAGGGATTCCATCACTTATGGCTTGTTTGGCTAGTGAATCAACAACATCGTTGCCTCTTATTCCGATGTGTGATGGAATCCGTTGGAGAACTATGTTTTTCCGATCAGCTTGTAGTTTCAAAATAAGTTTCAGTATAGTGTAGGCTATCGGTGTTCCTCGAAATGTCGAGGTACATCGAGCCAAGTGTTGGAGCGAACTTCTGGAGTATGACAATATTGTTTTGTTCGATTGATTCTACGTACGACAGAGCTTCTGCGATCGCAATCAGTTCTGCTTCCATTATACATACACTGGCATTAATTTGAAACTTCATAAAATTTTCATTCGACTCGAAAAAGGCGGCCCCTATACCGTCACCGTCTTTAGATCCGTCTGTAAATATTTTAAAATAAGTTGAGTATTCGGAAGTAATATAATCAACAAATAAATTTCTTACAGGACAGGATACACTTAACAGGATTGTATTGCCTTTTTGGTTTGGTCATAAAAGTGACGTCGTGTTTTATAAAATTGTTGCAGTCTATCATACTAACCCACGTATTCTGGGAAAACATATCCAGTTTATTACTGCAATGAACTTTTAAAGTGAATAGTGTGTCATGCACCAAGGTTAACAGGGGGATTCTTTTGTTTTGCCAATATGAAGAATTTTTACATAATGTGGATAGCTCAGAAAGTAAGTTGATACCTAAAGTGTTTGACTGCAAGGCTTTCATTTTAAGCCAGAATTTGCTAGCCAAGAATCGGCGACGTAGATATAACGGCTGTAGACATAACTCGCTCTCCATCACGTGAATGGGAGTAGTTTTAATAAAACTACCCACTACTCTCATAGCTTGGTTCTGTTTTTGCACTGTTGTCATAAAAAAAGCTTCCTTATTCAATACGGCTTCTAATTAGAGATATATAAAGTTTTCTTAAATATTTTGGATGCACACCCCAAGTTGAACCGGCTAACACTTTAATGATTTTAATGAATTTAAGAACTTTTTGGCAAACTTCATTGATATGCTTTCCCCACCTGAGAGAACGGTCCAACCACAAACCAAGGTATCGAACCGTGTCGACAACCTCCAATGTATTACATCTAATTGACAAGTTAATTGAAAGTCTCTTATAGCCCCTGTTAAAAATACAAATTTTGCAAAAGGAGATATACTTAAATTTAGGGTATCAAATTGATTACATAAAATATCTAACGCTTTTTGTAACTCAGCGGCTGCTTGATCAGAGTTATGAGAAGTTATATAAAGTACGTAGTCATCGGCATACTGTGAGATATATACGGTTCTAGGTATTGCTTTGTAAATATGAATAGTCGCAATATTAAAAAGCAATGGCGACAGGGGTCACCTTGTGCCAAGCCTGTTCTGGTAATTCTAGTGACAATATTATCTATGCCATTAATAGTTAAATATCTTTCTTTAAGGAACTCCCATAGATATCTACAGTATTTTGCTCCCACACCAAGTTGGTCCAAGGTTAACAAAAGAGTTGTGACGTTAACGTTATTGTACGCGTTATCAATATCAAGGAAACACCCAATCGTGATAAGCTTCTTTGAAAAACCAATTTGTATTTGTGAGGTTAGTAAATTTACTTATCCAAACATGAGCGCCCTTTCCTGAAACCTACAGTTTCGTCAGCAAAAAAACCTCTACTTTCTAAATACCACTCAATTCTATTATTGATAATGGAATGAAAGATTTTACATAAACAGGACATTAATGAAATAGGTCTTATTGCGGTGGCAGAAGTCAAATCTCGGTCTGGTTTGGGAATTGGTACTATGCGGACTTGGCGCCACTGCTGAGGAACGAAATTTAAAGAAAAAAAATAAATGATAAAGTTGTATCAAAATATTTTTAGCAAGGTCCGGAAGATGTTTAATCATAGAAAAGGAAATATTATCGCAACCTGGTGCGGTATCATTAGATTTAATAGACTTGTCAAGCTCCTGCTTTGTTATAGCTACTTCTAATGTATGATTTTGAGAACAAAAAGTAGGTAATGGGGGGCATGTGAAATCAAGAGCTAAATTAAAAAGAACTTGTTCTGCCAATGTCTCGTCCACATGGGGTCCAGCTAAACGGTTTCCCTTCAGCCAGCGCATGCGTCGCCACATATCACTGACCGAAGTGACCTCGTCCAATGAAGAACAAAACTTACGAAATCACTCATTACGAGCATTTCTAGTTAGTCTTTGCGCGTCTCGAGTTTTGTCTTGTAAATTTTGTAAATTATCTGGTGAAGGGTTTTTCCTAAAGTTCGTTAAAGTCAATCTTCTTTCCGCCACCGCTTTAGATAAAACTGGAGACCAATAAGGTTTCGGTTTAAATTGACTACTTGGATTTTGGTTAAATTTAAAATAAGGGATGTTTGCATCAGCGGCTCTGTTAATGATATTTAAAAAAAAAATATACGCTTCTTGGGGATTAACAGGCAATATACACTCAGCTATTGTTTCTTGAATATAGTTACTGTACTTTAACCAGTCTGCTTTTTTAAAGTTTCGTTTTTTTACGATACGTGGTTCACAGTTAACTAACGTGTTCAGCTTGATTATCATGTGATCACTGCCTAAGGACTCATTAGTTACGTACCATCCAAACATTAATGATAAATCTGAAGAAACTATACATAAATCAGGGGCTGACTTTTGTAAAATTCCATTAACTAACTTTATACGAGTCGGCTTCCCATCATTCAATGTAATGAAATTATGATCAATTAAGGAATCAAAAATTTGAGTACCTCTTTGATCTGTTTTCGTGGACCAACTTGAGTGATGACCATTATAATCGCCTAAAATTACGGTTTTAGAGTTAGCTATAGCAAACAACGAGTCCCAATCATTTTGTGTGGTACGGACGTTAGGTGGGCAATAAATTGAAATAATGTTTTGAATGTAAGGACAAATAACAATTTTGACATGGACCATATCAATACGGGAATTCGAAATAGTAGAATGACATTGTTGAGCCTTAATGGATTTATGAGTTAGAATTGCGACTCCCCCATATGAGTCAGGTCTGTCACAGCGAAACACGTTATAATCTTTTACACTAAAAGCACAGTCAGAATTCAACCAAGTTTCACATAAAGTAGCAATATGAACTTTTTCCAATAAAAGAATTTGTTCTAAATCTAGTTTTTTAGGTAACACGCTTTCTTTGTGAGTTCCATTGCAAAATGTTTATTTTAACAGTGTTCATTATGGAAATATTTTTTAAAAGAGGAAATGTCTTTAGGTATTATCTTATTTAGGAAACAAGTTATTGCCCACTCCACGCTAATTTGAATAACAGTTATAATTTTGACCTTGAAAGTATCATTTCTCACAAATAAGATATATTTGAATATAAATTTCTCACGAATGAGATATATTTAAAAAAATAAATAAAAAAAAAACGGAACGCTGATGCGTCACGTAAACAATGCGCTCCGAGTAATTTTATTCTTAAAAATATTTAAAGTGATAATTTCGTGTTATGTTATAATTAACTAGACAGTATAAACATTATGTAAAATTGTTATCTCCACCGAAATCACACAGTGGACCTTGAATTAGTGTTTTAAAGCTGTGAGTTGTAATTAATACCTAAATCAATGTAAGTGGACAAAAACTGATGAATTTTACTAAACTAGTGATCGCCCATTGGTCGAAATTCGACCGTACTTCATTTGAATAGAAATACATTATTAAATGAAAAAAAAATAATATGGTTATATTTGACATTCAGTAACACTATAGACAAATTGTTGACGCTGTACTACTGTGGAGAGGGTTCGCTGGCGGGATGGTGATGGCCAGGACCAGGACGTAGGTGTAATGAGTAAAGAATACTTCTTCAGGACTCTCTTCTTTATTTTCTTAATACTTCTTAACTGCTGGATATGGAATGAATTATCACAGCTCTGTTTTTATACAATTTTCCCTATTATTTTTAATTAATTATGACAGTTCAAAATGTCATAATTATAACCAGCCTGTACAATCGTGAGGCATACAAACTCTACAGTTTGCACACGACACTAAGTTTTGTATGGGAAACTTACTAATGCCATACTTGACACTCCCCATAAAACCACAAAAAATATTTCTTACAAATCTAAACTAAATTCCTATCGTCGCTAATACAAATAATATTAAAGACAAATATTTTCGATATGATCATAGATTTTAAAAATGAAATAGGTTATATATCTATAAAATTAATTTATTACCTATGGTTATACTTGACATTCAGTAAGAATAGACACAAAATCAGGTTTACCAACGTAGGGGTTTTCCCAAATTTAGGGGGTAAATAAGAGGATTGAGATTTTTTAGGGGTGTTCCATTTTTAGGGTATTCTTAGGTTTTTTTTGCCATCTTACATTTCTCATTGTGTTTTTGATTACAATAAAAGTATTAGCGACGTCTAGTACGGTTCCTCGATGCTAAGAATGCAGAGTGAATGATTAACAAATGTCGCGTAATAAATATAGACAAATATTACTACTGTGTGCCGGTCTATGATTACTGAACATTCGTTGGTTATTTTCATTATATTTTTTTAGCGGATTTTTTTAGTAATTGTGGCAATTTTAGGGGTTTTTAACTTAAGCTATAGGGGTAAATATTTCTGGGTGTTGGTAACACTGCACAAAATAATAAAGACAGATTTGGACCATAAACAAAAGAATATCTATGCATGTGTGTATTAGATACACGGTAATGAACAGTAGTGTGTGTAACGTGTTATTTATTGAAAATAATGTATTTTAACGCATAATTTAAAAAAATATTAGCATTCGTCACTTCTTCTATGTATAAACTATAAGTGTGCGAAATTTCATACTGCTCCGTCCACCCAATTTTCGTAAAAAGGGATCCAAAGTTTTCGCTTCACGTATTAATATATAGATAAACTGGTCCTCTTAGTGAAATAGTGAAGTGCAACCAAATTTTGTCAAGTTCGGCTCAAAAATTACACAAATACAATTACGTGCAATTTTTTGAAATCAAGAAAAATAACCGTCTTGTTAAAGCTCTAATGAATAATTTTTAGAAAATACTAACTTATTTCAACCAGTAACCTATCGAACAGTTGGCGCAGTTTTTAAGAACGCTGGCTTTTTGCAGCATTAATATACACTCCGCGATCGTGGGTTCAAATCCAAGTTCAACAGTGTACTTTTTCTAAATGTTTTCGATTCATTTATAATGATGGATTTCTTAGAGAATATCACATTTAGAAATCGGAAGACAACATCACAAAACATGCCTCGTATTCAATCATCGTCAATCAACGATAGCAATAATAGTTGCAACAATTTGACGCTAGATGGCACTAGTAATAGCTTACCCAACCTATCCGACGACGAAAATGATAAACAAATAGCGGTTCTCAACGATGAAATAGCGAAACTCAAACTAGTTATTGTCCTCAGCTCACCAAGAAATTAACAACTTATCACTAGAGAATACAGAGTTAAGAAAATCCATAGTTGACATAAAATCGAAGCATGAAATAGCAAAAAAAGCTTTTAAAATAGTATCCAGCGAGACCCCTAATAAAAAGATTAAAAATAAAACACCACACAAAAACGGCATCCAGGACTTTTGCCAAAAACCACAACATGACTCTTGTTCTTCTCCCTCAATTCAGATGGTATCCCTTACTACCGAACGAACACCTGCTCAATCTCTCATCGAAAAGAACAAACTAGGTATGTATTATAAGCAGCAATAAAACTAATGAAATATTATCAACAGCAGAAGACACATTTGATAACTATCAAATATGCCACTACCTGACACCTAATTGTGGCATTAAGAAACTGATTGACAACTTACACTCAAAACTGTCAAACTACACCTTAAAAGATTGTTGTATTATATTTATAGGATAGGAAGATTTTCTTAAAACAAACAACTTCTATAATTTGGTTGTTCGCATAAGGGAGGTTATAACAAAAATAAATCAAACAAATATTATATTATGCCTACCCACATATAAATGCAGTGACTACCTTACGATGTACAATTGAAGAATTGAAACTTTTAACAATATGCTTTACATGGATAATCAAAGCCACTGTTCTGCATGGCTGTTTGACTCTAATTTAAAGTTATCTTCTGGAGGGGATATGTTTTCCTGGTATACTGGCCGATTAAATAAAAAAGGAATGCTCAATATCTTCCAAAATTTAAAAGTATTTCTAAATGACCTTTACTATGAATGGAATGAAACAAACTTTATAAGCTTAGAGACACCACCTGACAAAACTAATGAAACAAATGTGACCACAGGCAGCAATAACCTTTTTCGTCAATAGCAACATAAATATTCTGCACCAAAATATAGCCGGTCTTTTGAATAAAGCTGACTTACTTACCGTCCACCTACAGGAATTATCCAGAAAACAAAAAGGCATAGATGTTCTCTGCATCACAGAACATTTCATTATGCGTGGCCATGAAAAATTGTTGAACATTGCGAACTATAAACTGGCTGCGTGTTATGCGAGACAATCAAGGAAACCTCCACGTTTCCTTGATTGTCTCGCATAACATGCAGCCAGTTGCCAGCTTGCATTTTAATTAAAAAAATCTTGAATATAAGGAATTAACGGACATCGCATGCCAATCAAAAACAAACGTATTCGAATGTTGCGGAATAGAACTCATCAAACAAAGACTGATTATTATCTGTATTTATAGACCACCAAATCTAAACAACCTAACTGTTTTTTATGAAAACTTGGACATTGTATTGAAAATGATATGTACTAAATTGAATAAGAAGACTATTGTATGTGGGGACTTCAACATAGATATCTTGAAAAGAAATAACGTTACCAAAGACTTTGAATACTTTCTACTAGGGTACAATCTTAATTTAAAACTACGTGAACCGACTAGATTATCCAGTAACAGTTGCCTTGATAATTTTGCTTGCAGTTCTCAATTAAAATGTAAATGTGAAATAATGGACTTTGCTTTGTCCGATCACACTGCACAGTTACTGGAGGCAAAAGTAAATAGAACCTGTAGAATTAATTCCTGGTGCATTAAGAAACGTGATCTTTCAATCGAAAATTTAATGATGTTCAAAAATTATCTCCAATGCCTTTCTTTCTCGGATATTTACCTTACAGCAAATGCAAACGAAGCATATGACTACTTCCTTGAACACTTCCGTATGCTATACGACCTTTGTTTTCCATACAGATTAGTCACTGTCAAAGCTAATCGAACAATTAAATGGGTATTACGTGGTATACGAGTCTGCAGTAAAAGACAGAGACATCTGTTATGGAAATACAGACGTGACTCTTCAGACGAAAATAAAATAAAGGAGTACGGGCAAAAATGTATAGAAGCCAGCCTAGAAACCAATAACAACATGCGATATATCAATGGAAAGGTTTTTTTATGTACTTCAACTATTGTTATGGCGGAAAGTCCCAAATCGCTGTGTGAATGAAGTTATGGCGAAATAAAGCTAGACTTTATTCACAGAAATGCCATTTCTCGCTAATTGTGGACCAGGTGTTTTATGACTCCTCAAAATATCTTACCTATTCTTTAATCAACATATGAATACACCGCGTTTAACAGATAGCCCAGTTTTTGTTATACTCTATTAGTTGCACGTGTTTTATAGGAGTGCCTAATGCTTTTGGCCAAGGTTGTATCTCGCTCTCACTCATCTCATGCTACAGGCGCTGATGTGCTTAAACTGGAAGTACCTACGTACTATGATTATCCCACACATTTTATTTCGGAGAATAATAAAACAACACACAAAACGCGTATATTGTTGAATATAACCTGGAAAGAAAACAATCAGTATCTTATATAATCCTCTTAGTGAGTGAATGAATTGGTTTAACTATCTTTTTAGAAGTTGTTTATTGTAGGATTATAAATAGAAAAAAACAATTAACTAATCCAACTCCTCGTATTAACAAACATTTCCTCTTAGTAGGTATAGCTTCAAAATAAGAGCACCTACCAGTATAAGTCTTTATTGCTATTTATGTATTACCACAAGATAAGCGAACACAATATAACCCTAGTATAATATATTCACTGTAATAAACAAATAAACAAACCTCCAATAGTGCATGTTCCCGTAAATAATCTGCAAGCTCAGGTTGATCTTATGGAATATTTTCAGTCAAAATGTGACGCTGATACCTTCTGTTATGTAGCCCACGCTGACACAAAACACAATTGTTGTGGTGTTCATCCATGACTAAGCAGGCCGTTTTTAAAAGCTTAGTTCTGATTGCGATAAACAAAGCCACTGGTATAACATATAACAAATCCGATAAACAGAGCTAAATGTCGTAGTCGAATGATAGTTATGACGAATGTAAATGGTAATAGTAAAACGTATTTGCTACCCTTTTTTTGGATGGGAAATCATCAAATGAGCTCTCCCGCTCTGGGTGGAGTGGGAGGGCGTGTCAGACTTTTACTGACTAAAACTCACCAGTGTTCCTTCAGTTGCCCATGTGCCAGGGTCACGGTACCTCTTTCGAACAATCTCGCGACCCTGGCAGGCATCGGTCCTAGCAGACCCCTTCAATGCTGCTGACATCTCTTTGAGCCGCGCGTGGAACACTACGAGCCGTCGACCCGAGCTTGGTCCTTACCGAGTGGCGAGCTACCCATTGCTCGCCGCCCGCAAGCTCGCGCCTACGGTGGCCGGGAGTCCGCTCTTGACTCCCGACGCCCGGGGTGCCTCCTCCTGCGACGGTTATGGACGTGAGGGCGCAGAGACTGCCACTTCCTCACGCGCCCCGCCTCTCCTTCGCGAGCGTTACTGCTTCACAGAAGGAGGTGACGGCTTCCCATGCCCTCTCGCTCCGTACCATGGCTCACACCAGGGCCGGACGTGAAAGGTCATCGCCGCCGATTGCCTCCACGAGGACACGGCGGTGCTCCACCCAGGCAGAGCACACCTCCACCGTATGCTCCACCATGTCCTCCAGACGATGCTCGCAATGGAAACACCCGGGCGTTTCCTCCCGCTTTATCTTAAACAGGAACCCACCAAAGCACCCATGCCCGGCGAGAACCTACGTCAGGCGGAAGGTGAGGACGCAGTGACGCCTCTCTATCTACTCCTCAAAGAGGGGACTTACCACCGCTATTGTGGCGTGCCCAGCACTGGGTTGCGTCAATCGTACCCGCCATGTCGCCATGAAATCGCACCGGAGCTCTGTCCTCCGTGCCGCGGTTTGTCGCGGCAGCGGAGTTTCGCCTCCTCGCGCCACCCCCACATGTGCGCGAGGACCTTTGCCTCCAGATCCCATGGCGGCAGTCCGGCAAGGAGGCTCGCCGCCTCGCACGAGACCGTGCGATATTCTCGGATAAGCCGAATGACCCTGACCCTCTGGGCCACACTCAAACGGCGCGCTGGGCGCAGCCTCAATGAGGGCGCCCACACCGGTGCCCCGTTGAGGGGTATTTGCTACCCTCAAATCAAAATAATGACTAACGAACATGCGCGCGCGCGTCTGATACTGGCTCACTTACCCCTCTCATCCGCAAACACCTCTTGCTACTCGTTCTCAGTGGCTGTCTCATCGGACGCAATAAGGAAAAGCACAATAAACCAGTGGTACAGACAAGGCGTCGCGCGTCGTTCTAATATAAAGTGATGGTTACGCGAATGTCGCGTTTTTGTTCGGAAAACCGGAAGGCGCCCTCTGTCGGCAAGACCACGCGTTCCGGTTAATCGAACAAAAAGTGACGTATGAATGCTTTATATAAGGACGACGTCTTACGGTTATATTATATATACATACATTTATAAAATGCAAAAAAAAAAATGTTTTGCTTAAGTCTGGCTTTATTGTGCAATAACTTTTTCCACACAGTGATTTGGAACTTCCCGCCATAACAATAGTTGATGTACATAAAAAAACCTTTCCAATGATATACCGCATGTTTTTATTGGTTCTTAGGCTAGAACGCCCGTTCTCCTTTAAAATGTACTCCTCAAAATTCAGAAAAATTATAAAATTAACCCAAAAAGCTCAGAACAATTATTTTATAAACACTTCCAGTAACAAATCCAGAGCATCATGGAGTATTATAAATAACAACACTCGCAATGTCGAGCCAATATGTAAAATCAAAATCCAAGACACCATCGTCAGTAACCCAACAGATATTGCAAATGCATTCAACAATTTCTTCAATGACCAGGTACAATCTAATACCTCACCAAAACATGTCGCTACTAGTTTAATTAGTAATACACAATAATACAATGTTTATAAATCCAGTGATACCTCAAGACGTAATAAGAGTAACACAGTCATTAAAAAATACAAACAGCTTTGGGTATGATAATATAGCTACGAAAGTAGTAAAATTCGTGTCGAATAATATTGCCTCACACTTAAGTCATATTACAAATTTGTGCATAAGCTCTGGAGTATATCCGAATGGTCTAAAAACAGTTATCGTAAAACCACTGTACAAAAAACACGATAAAGAAAGTTTAGTAAATTACAGACCCATTGCCCTAATTCCTATATTTTCAAAAGTCATCGAAAAGATAATGTATGAATCAATTTATATTTTTTTATGTAAATTTAATATTTTGTGTGATGAACAAAAAGGATTTTATTTTTATTTTTTATTTTATTTATTTAGGGACAATAAACAGCTACAATATATAATTTTAACATAACAAAAAATAGTAGAAGTGAATAACAATATTGCAGCCCACTACATTATCCGCATATTAAACAATAAAATATAGACAATGAGTGCCACCAAAAGGCATTATTAAACATGCAATACATATTGAAAATTATTACATCATTCACAACAAATAACTAATAGTGAATAAACTAAAAGTAAATAAATAAACAACTCAGTGACGAGAGAAAAACAGAAATTTGAAATTATACAAAATAGGATTAGATCTATTATTAATTATCATACATTCATTTCAAAGCATTAGTATTAGATAAAAGTTTCAAAACATTATATTTAAATTGTGATTTGGAGCATACGAAAATATCAATATCGATAAATAAATAATAAGTGTCTACCATTCGACGAATAGGACAGCGCATACCAGAGTTGGTTCGACAGCTATTTAGAGCAAATAGGGTACCAGCACGGACATTCCGTTTGTTAACGGTGCGAGGGACTGCATAACATAACCTGCTCGTGAGATCAATTGAGTCAAAATAACTGTGAACAATACCATGCAACACAGATGCCTCCAAGAACCTACGTCTGGATTCTAAGGTAACAAGTTTATATTTACGTAATAACTCAGGGTAAGGCAGGTAAATCTTGTGACACCTGTAATGCATGGTACGTGGAAACTTACGCTGGACCTTCTCGATCTCATCTATATATTTGGCCTGTTGGTCTAGTGGTTAGTGACCCTGACTGCTATGCCGGAGGTCGTGGGTTCGATTCCCACCCAGGACAAATGTTTGTGTGATGAGCACGATCATTTGTTCTGTGTCTGGGTGTAATTTATCTATAATATGTATGTATTTAGAAATATATAAGTATGTTTATCAGTTGTCTAGTACCCATAACACAAGCTCTGCTTAGCTTGGGACTAGATGGCGTTGTGTGATAGTTGTGGAATATTATTATTATTATTATTTCTTATAGAACGGGTTCCAGACCGGTACTGCATATTCTAGTTGTGACCGTACAAGCGTCTTATACAAATACAGGTAAGTGGAATCTCGCTTGAACTCAGTGGATGACCTTATGACAAATCCATACATGTTGAATGAATTATTAACAATTTTTTCAATGTGTTGATTGAATGACAGCTTATTATCGAAAACTACACCAAGATCTCTTACGATTGATACATTAGTAAGTATGGTGTTAAGCAATTTATATTTAAAACTAATGACAGACCGGTTTTTTGTAAAATTAATAAAATTAAGTTAAGTTTATTGTCGAGACAGTAACCCGCGAGTCTATCCAGATCTTCTTGGAACTTAAAACAGTCATCCACAGTCTGTATCGTTTTATAAGCTTTTAAATCATCAGCTTACAGGAGAAATTTTGTATTTGTAAAGCACTTATTGATATCATTTATGTATATAATAAATAAAAGTGGTCCCAGGATCGAGCCTTGTGGAACAAGGTTATGTGCACAGCACCAGATTGATATCCATTCACGACAACTTTTTGTGTCCTGTTTGTAATATACGAAGTCAACCAGCGAAGCAAATTCCCCCGTATCCCATTAAATGCTATTTTGTTTAAAAGAATTTCATGATCGACCTTGTCAAATGCCTTTTTGAAATCCGTATAAACAGCATCTACTTGAAGGCGTTTGTCAATATTTTCAAAGAGATCATTGGAGAATATAAGTAGGTTGGAGATAGTTGACCGCTGTTGAACGAAACCATGTTGTTCGGCGATGAGAGAGCTGTGCAAGATAGGATAAATTTCATTATGTACGAGTCTTTCAAAAAGTTTTGACAAGGCCGACAGAATTGAGATAGGTCGATATTGCTCTATGTCATGTTTTGAGCCGTCTTTGTGTACGGGCGTGATGTTAGCACGTTTCCATACGCCAGGAAAAACACCCTCTCGTAAACACTTATTATAAATTATAAATAGTGGCTTACAGATACTGTCAGCGGTAAACCTAAAGAAAAGAGCCGGGTAACCATCAGGGCCCGCTACCTTGGACGGATCAAGAAGTTTTAACTCTTTTAGTATTTTCGATTCCTCAATATGCAGGTTTTCAACCAAATTAGCATTGGGGTCACAGTTTGTTGGCGGAGTCCACGCTGACAGTGAGGGTGATTTCGGTTCAAATACCGAAAGGAAAAAATCAGAAAACATGTTGCAGATCACGTCCGGAGCACTTGACTTAACGGTTTGGCTGCTTAACTGCATTGTGGAAGGGATACCAGATTTATTTTTACGATTTGAAATGTACTTCCAAAAGTGTTTAATATTTGAGGAGATGTTATCTTCAACGGATTTGATATAAGCTGAATAACAGGTCTGACAGGTTTCTTTAAAAGCTGTTCGGTATTCAGAGAACTCATTGTAGTCTTAAATGTTCTTAAATTTCTTCCACTTAATCCAGAGGCGCTGTCTCTTTTTGAAGGTTTTAATTAATTGAGCGGATAACCAAACCGGAAAGTCAAGTGCTCGGGACTTAACACGTGGAACGTTGGGCCTGATAATGTCGTCCAGCATCTCATAGAAGGTATCCACGGCTTCCTCTGATGAAAGGTGGTCCAGCAGCCCCGACCACTCAATTTCACTTATCTGTTTATTAATAACATCATAGTTGGCCTTACGGAAGTCATATTTACTCAATATTTTTCTTCGCAAGACTTCCATCGATAGACTTGTAGGGGCAGTCACAACAAACGGGGGGTGATGGGGGTCAACAGGTACCTAATAATGGGTCTAATGGAGGGTCTACAGAACTTATGATGTTAGAAATAAACAGATCTAAGATTTTCCCATTTCCGTTAGTTATGCTATTATATTGGTATGCATTTAGAGATGACATAAGCTGTAGTAGTTGGGAACATATAGGGGATGTTCCTGAACAAGTCATACCTGTAACCTGATGTGAATCATCACCAATCCGGGCAGCTGTCCACGTAATTTCAGGAAGGTTATAATCACCAACAATAAATAGGCCCTCAACAAAAGGTTCGTTTAACAACTCCTGCAATTCATCAAGGTGACAGTTGTATACATCTGAGGAAGCCCACGGTGGTATGTACACTGCACTAATGACATGCACTTTTGAACTATTTTTACTTGGGACTTCAACCATAAGGTGCTCAATGCACGACGCGAAGCCTCCCCGTTGGCGACTGGGAACATCATGTAAGCAGGACTGAAGCCCACGCAACACAGCAATGAGGACCCCGCCACCATTTTTTTTTTTTTTTTTTTTCAGGATGGGAAATCATCAAATGACTTCTCCCGCTCTGGGCGGAGCGGGAGGGCGTGTCAGACTTTTACTGACTAAAACCCACCCGTGTTCCATCAGTTGCCCATGTGCCAGGGTCACGGTATCTCTTTCGAACAATCACGCGACCCCGGCAGGCATAGGTCCTAGTAGACCCCTTCACTGCTGCTGACATCTCTTTGAGGCGCGCGTGGAACACTACGCGCCGTCGACCCGAGCCTGGTCCTTACCGGGCAGCGAGCTACCCATTGCTCGCCGCCCGCAAGCTCGCGCCTACGGTGGCCGGGAGTCCGCTATCGACTCCCGACGCCCGGGGCGTCTCCTCCTGCGGCGGCTAGGGACGTGAGGGCGCAGTGCCTGCCACTCCCTCACGCGCCCCGCCTCCTCCTTCGCGAGCATTACTGCTTCGCAGAAGGAGGTGACGGCTTCCCATTCCCTCTCGCTCCGTACCATGGCTCGCACCAGGGCCGGGCGCGAGAGGTCGCCGCCGCCGATCGCCTCCACGAGGACACGGCGGTGCTCCGCCCAGGCAGGGCACACCTCCACCGTATGCTCCACCGTGTCCTCCAGACGATCCTCACAATGGAAACACCCGGGCGTATCCTCCCGCTTTATCCTGAACAGGAACCCATCGAAGCACCCATGCCCGGTGAGAACCTGCGTCAGGCGGAAGGTGAGGACGCCGTGGCGCCTCTCTATCCACTCCTCAAAGAGGGGACTTACCGCCGCAATTGTGGCGTGCCCTGCGCTGGGTTGCGACAATCGTACCCGCCATGTCACCATGAGATCACACCGGAGCTCTGTCCGCCGAACCGCGATTTGTCGCGGCAGCGGAGTTTCGCCCCGGCGTTTAGCCTCCTCGCGCCACTCCCACATGTGCGCGAGGACCTTTGCCTCCAGATCCCATGGCGGCACTCCGGCAAGGAGGCTCGCCGCCTCGCACGAGATCGTGCGGTATCCTCGGATTAACCGGATAGCCATGACCCTCTGGGCCGCACTCAAGCGGCGTGCTGGGCGCAGCCTCAATGAGGGCGCCCACACCGGTGCCCCTTAGAGGGCCATGGACCGCACGACCCCCGTGTAGAGCCTCCGGCAGGAGGCGTTTGGACCCCCCAGATTGGGCAGGAGCCGCTTTAATGCAGCCCCAGCCCGCTCCAGTCTGGGAGCCAAACGTCGGAAATGTTCGACGAAGTTCCACCGGCTGTCGAGGACAAGTCCCAAGTACTTCATCGTCGACTCGACGCCGATGTGAACACCTCCTACCGTTAGTTGGGAACCCGCAGGTGGCGCGTTCCGAGGACCATGAAAACCCATGGCCTCGGACTTGTGCAAGGCCACCTCGAGTCCCAATTGCCGGATCCTATCGACGATTATCGCAACCCCGCGTGTCATTATGTCGGCCGCCGCCTCGTACGACCTCCCCTGCGCAAGGACCAGCGTGTCGTCAGCGTAGCAAACCACGCTGACGCCGCTAAGGAGGTCAGCGCGCAGCACCCAGTCGTAACCGATGTCCCACAGATGCGGCCCCAGGACCGATCCCTGTGGGACACCGCGCGACATCTCTCGCCGGTTCCACTCTCCCTGGTGACCGGGGTAGATTACGGCCCTATCCGTGAGATAGGCCTCGACCACGCGACAGAGGTAGGTCGGCATCCGGTGATACCGGAGTGCCTCCCTAATGCAACTCCAGGGTAGGGTGTTAAAGGCATTGGCGATGTCTAGAGACACCGCCAAGACGACCCCACCCCGGGCCACTGCATCCCCCGTCGTGAGGGCTCGCACGCGCATGATGGCGTCCACCGTTGAGCGCCCCTTGCGGAAGCCGTACTGGCCGTCCGACAAGTCCGGCCCCTCCCGCACCAGCCACCCGACGAGGCGGTCTGCAATCACTCTTTCAAAGAGCTTGCCCACCTCGTCGAGCAGCACGATGGGCCGGTAAGCGGACGGAGAGTCCGCTGGGCGCCCAGGTTTCTTAATGAGGACCAGTTTCCCCGTCTTCCAACGAAGTGGGAACTGGCCCCTCTCCAAGCATGCGCTAAGGAGCCCCCTGAGTCGAGGCCCGAGAGCCTCTGAGGCCAGGACCCATGCTTTGCCAGGCAAGCCGTCGGGTCCTGGGGCGGTATTCTTGGCATTAAGCCTTCGTACCGCCGCCCTCACCTCTACCTCGGTCACTTCGTGAGCACCGTCGTCGTCGTCAGTGGTGTGGTCCGCATCGGGCACCGCAGTAGGCGGAGCCATTGGTGGGGGACTATGTTCCCCTCGCGAAGGGAACAGAGCGCTCACCACGCCCTCCACGAGTTGGGGCCGGAGACTCTGAGTCAGCGGAGGAGCCCATGGGCGGAGTTTCTCCCGGACGGCCTTGTAGGGCCGTCCCCATGGGTCCCTGTTCAGAGTCTCCAGCGACTCCTTCCGGGCCAGTCCTCTGGCCCGCAGGATCTCCTCTTGGAGGGCGGTCTTCGCCGCTCTGTACCCCTCATATAGCTCCGCCTGAATGGCTTCCGTATCCGGAGGACGGATACGGAGCCTGCGGTGCCTGGTGTACCGGCGTCGTGCCGCAACGCACGCTTTGCACAACGCTGTCAGCTGCGGCGACCACCAGTACACCTGGCGCCAAGCCCGTCCTGGCTGGACTCGGGGCATAGCCACGTCACAGATCTCGGACATGGCCTCCCGGAACCACTCGGCCTCGTCGTTGGTGTCAGCAGGCCTGTCCGGTGGTGACACCCAGGCCTGCACGATCGAGGCTTCCAGGAGAAGCTCCCGGTCCAGCTTCTTCAGCGCCCACCGCGGACCACTCGGGGTCTGCCGGATCGGCGCGCTCGAGGTCTGGGCGGAGACGTCAAACCGGATGTACCGGTGGTCGGAATACGTCTCCACCCCCTCCATGACGCGCCAATCAATAACCTGCGGTGACAGAGCGGGGCTGGCGAACTATATGTCCACCACTGAGTCGCCCCGCATCCGTACACACGTAGGTACAGAAGCCCGATTTAGGACGACCAGGCCTGTCTCCAGAGCCCAGTCCTCCACCATCCTGCCCCGTGTGTCCGTATATCGGGAACCCCAAGCCAAATTCTTGGCGTTGAAGTCCCCAAGCACGAGCACGGGGAGGGGACGGAACCCGAAGACGACGACTCTCAACTCCGCAAGGGAGTTATGGAACTCGGCGAGAGTTCGGCTCGGGGAGAAGTATACTCCCACTACTTCAATCTCCCCGAACCGTGCTGCTACACAACCCCGTCCCCTCTTGATGGCCTCGAGGGTCGGGGTTCCGGCGGCGGCCGACGAAATGAGGGTCACTGAGCCGCTCAGGTCCTCCACCCAGTCATCCCTGGGCGGGACAAAGTACGGCTCAGCGACCACAGCGATGTTAATCGACCACTGCGCCATGCTCTGGAGTAACAGATCCTGAGCGGAGGCGCAGTGGTTGATATTCGCTTGGAGGAGGCGCAATGGAGAACCTATTATTAGCACTCCATTTCAGCCCCCTCCTGAGCCCCCTGTGAGGGCCCTGCCATGGTGGTGCCGGCCACGACAGCAGTGGTCGAGGCGGCAGCGGCGACAGCAGTGACAGCGGTGGCGGAGGGTTTACCCTTGCCTCTGGCCTTGGCGGCTACAGCGCAGGCCTTACTCCCAGCCCGGTGTTCGGCCGGCTTGCCAGCCGCCGCACATGCATAGCAGTGCGGCGTGGCATTGCACGAGCCGGCCTTGTGACCGGGCTGACCGCAGCGGAAGCAGTGACCGCTGCGGTCCACCTCTGAGGTGCAACCCGCGAACACGTGGTTGCCCATCTGGCATCGGAAGCACCTCAGAGGTCTGGGCTCCATCAGTTTCACCTGCGCTGAGACCCAGCCCACCAGAAGCCTTCGGCCCTCTGCGGTGATTTTTTGGGCCGCCGACACGGGGCAGCTCACCGTGACGGTTCGCAACCCCGCATTGTCAGGGCGGATGGTGCCTGCCCTCACTTGTTCAGCAGGACAACCCCCCGCCCCAGCGATGGCGGCCACCACCTCCGCCTCCGTGACGCAATCGTCCAGGCCCAGAATGCGCATGTCAGCGCACTTGATGGGCCTGGACACTCGGGCCTCCTCCGCGTCTAACGACGCCCTGAGCCTTTCGGCCAGAGCGTCAGCGGTCGGGCCACTATCCGCACCAGGGACCTCCAGCATCCGGGCCCCAGTCAAAGTAACTTTCACCCGGAGCCCGTCGGAGATGCCGAGTTCCTGCAGGTCCACCGCTGCCTTCGCTTTGGAGAGCACGTCGCGGTAGGACACGCCCTTTTTCACCGCTTCCGGCTGTAGTGTAATCACTACAGCTGCGGACTTCGGGGCGCGGAGCCTAGCCGCGACGCTGCTCTTTTTGCGCCGCTGCTGCCTCTTTTTGTTTCTGGCCGCCCTTGCAGCCTTGCTTGCCTTCTTCTTCTCCCCAACCACTTGCCATTCGGCGTTGGCAGGGGGAGATTTAGCAGGCGGGGGCGGCATTGGCGGCCCTCTCACCTCCGGTGCTGGAGCCCTTGCGGGTGCCTTCTTTGGCAAGCCTTTGGTCTGCCCCGGCCCTTTGGCTGTGGCAGCCGCAGGCCCCGGCCCTTTGGCTGGGGCAGACGCAGCACCCGCAAACGAGGCCACCTTCGGCTGGCCCGAGACAGCCCTCGGCAGGCCCGAGGCTACCTTCGGCTGGGCCGAGGCTGCCTTCGGCTGGCCCGAGGCCGCCTTCGGCCGACTCGAGGCTGCCCCAGGCTGGCCCGAAACCGAAACCGGCCGGCTTGCCGCTGGCGGGGGGCGCAGGACAACGGCCTCCAGAGCAGAAAATCTGCTGTGGATGGCAGCGAGCTCCTGCCGCAACAGGGTCAGCGCCTGGTCCTCGGCAGGCAGGGGCCCGCCCTGCCCATGCCGCAACCCCCCCTTTGACACCTCCCGTGGGCCGGCTCCTCGGAGCGCGGCCAGGTCCGCTCGGAGCTCCTCATTTTCCTTCCGGAGGAGCTCGATGGCGGCAGTCAACCGGGCCACCTCCGCCGCCAGTCCATCGGACGGAGGCTCTGACCGAATGGCCTTCGCTGCCGCCACGATGCTTTCCGTGGCTGCGGATATGGCCTTGTCCTTTGAAGACTGGATCTTCTTCAAGGACACCAACTTGACCGCCCCAGCCACGACCTCCGCAAACCTGACCAGTTGCTCCGAATTGGAGCCAATGGCAGGGTCTGGCTCGCCGCCGGAGGACTCTGAGAGGGCCCTGCTACTGGTCCCTCCAGAGGGATACCCCTCCGTGGCTAGCCTCACCTCTCCCTGGGTCAGCTCAGCTGAGCCTGCTCGGCTCGGCTCGCTGGCCTCCCTGGTGGGGAGCCCTCGGCCCGTGCCCCTCTCGTTGAGCCCACCCCGCCGTGATATTTTTCGGCGGGCCGAGCTCAGCCCGCCGTCGGAGGACGACTCTTGGGCTTCCCCCGATTTGGGGCGCTTCTGGGAGAACTCACGGTTCCTCCCAGCAGCGCTCGCCACTCCTCGCTCCGGGCTTGCACGCGAGCCCTTCGCACTCGACGCGGCGTCGGACTCCGACCCCGCATCGCTCCCTTCCACTTCTTTCATTTTTGGGTTTTTTAAAAATTTATCCATTTTTGTTCCCACGAGTAAAAAACTTTTTATGCATGAAATTCTGTGGTTCGCACTAGTGACTAATTCAGCTACCCATTAGTCAAGCTGTCAACCTCCCTCACGGTGCGCCGCCGCTTGGAGGTTTGGGGTGATTTTTTATAGAGGTTTTCTACCTCGCGGCCCGGGCGATTAAGCCAAGACCCTCGACCCCCGTCAAAAGTCAGAGACATGACCGTGACAGTCTTCGGGGCTACGAGAATAACGGTGGCAGAAGAAGAAGACTCCTTCTTGCCTGCCCGGCGGCAGGTTAGTGCACACCGAGCCCGCTCTAGCTCTACCGCTGTGCGCCTCTGCTAAGATCAGAGGGACACACGGTGGAGCGTTCCTCCGACAGGACATTCGCATACGGGCAAAACTCCCCTTAGGCACAAAGTACCCAATGGGGAGTATTTGCCCGCACCCCAGGGTGCACCGTCCCGGAGATTGGCCTTCCCCCCGGACGTATCCATAAGGGAACTCCAACCCCCGGGCACACGAGGAGGTTTCCTGTCCAAGCACCCCGACCCCGCCACCATCCTGCTTATTAGTTGAATTGCGATCTCGGTCGCATCGGTACACAACATATCGAGGATCTACAAACTCACCGCTAGCAATATGAGGTATAAGCCACGTCTCAGTCAGTATTATTATGTCATAGCAAGAAGATAAAATACTTAAAAATAGGGAGTGTAATTTGGTTCTTATGCCTCTACAGTTTTGATAGTAGATTGTTATGTTGTTTTTATCCATTATCAAAATATTCCAACATAAATTCGTATAAAATGGGAAGAATTTTGCAAGCCAGTCGTATCGTAAAATTACAAGAAGTTATGAAACTATACAGGAGAGTATCAAGAATGCCCAGCATAATAGATTGGCAAGAGACACCATAATATAATACTAAAATAATCGAGAAACAGAAGTATCGCAATAGAAATGAATGATATACATTATTCCACACTGAGTGCCACTGAGTGACACCTAATTTTAATAACAAGTAGTTAGTTTTTTTAATCTTAATTATTATTAGAGAAACATGCAACACGAAACACACATTATTATTTAGAAACAAATGCAAAAACTTAGGAATAAACAAACAGCAGCACGCAGTTAGCGCGCATAGAACGATTAGGAAGAAGCAGTTAAGTAGTTGTTTTAGTTTTAGTTTTAATTTTATTAAGGTCGCTGGTCCCACGTATAGCGAATGCAGCCTCTCCATCACGCTCACGCACCAATATGGTACCATTTCTAATCCAAACATATTCATGGTTATGATTTTTTGCAACTTCACGGGTTTTGCGAAATAACTGCTTCCTCGCTAAGGTCAAATGCTCATTAATATAAATTGATGTGGAAGTACCTGTTACGCCAATGTGGTCAGTCTTAAGCGATTTGGCTTTACGAAACGCACTAAGTATGTTATCTCTATGTAGGCGCGTAGTGAACTTAACTATGACGTTTTTCGGTCTTGTGGTCTGTTGATGTGCATGAGGCACTCTGTGCACGGCGACGACATTACTGGGTGAGACTGGAGACTTCAGTACGTTTCCTATAGCTTCAACGATAGCTGGCAAGTTTTCGTTGTGCCTTTCAGGTAAATTACATATCTCGATATTACATTGCCTAGCCTGCTGTTCCATAAATTCAATCTTACTCTCCAGGCTACTTATTGTCGACTCTAACACAGTCGATACAGGTGAACAATGTAAATCATCAACACGCTGCTTGAGAAGGTGATGCTCCACGGTCTGGTTTCGGGTAGTATTTTGCAGGGTTGCTATGTCGTCATGGAGAACAGACACCTTTTCTTGTAAGAGTGTTTGCTCCGAACGCAACGTTTGCATATCCCTTTGAATGTCTGACAAAGTAGACTTTATTTCATCACGGATTTGAGCCATATCTCTGTTCATATACAAACAGACTCCGCGTGCTACAACGATTCGATGTACAGAGCGCCCGCACTGCTTGTCACGCACACAGGTGAATCGTGACCGCATACACACTATATCGCTTCTCTCGTCGCACGCGTCGTCTGCATCGTGCGCTCGGCCGTACTCCCCGTGTATTATAACCGCCTGGTACTATGATTCGCTCGCCCAACAAGGCTGGCTCGGACTCCGCACTGAACACCTTAAACCCAGAAAAAACACCGCCACCTTCATCGTTTGCAAGCCAGCGGTATATACGCCGCTTAGAAGAGATTACAAGAGAGGATTTTGATGAATTTAAAGATGAAATCCGTAAAATGCTCGCTTCTTTCAAGACCAACTACGACAAAATAGAACAAACTTTATTAAATATTGAAAAGAACATCTCGTTTACTAGTGAGCAACAGACTGAGATGCAAAATAAGATAAAAACATTAGAAGATGAGTGTAAAATCAACCAATCCAACATTTCTTTATTACAAGAAAAAGTTGAAGACCTACAAAGGTGCTCTAAATTGACAACTATCGAACTGAGGAATATTCCCAAAAAAGTCAAAGAGGGTATGTACGCTGCCAGACTAGGCCCACAATACGGTTTTAAATGCGCAGTGGAAGTGTGATAACCGTGGGGCTCTAGAGACAAGAGTGGCTAGCGTAATGTCCGCCGTACGCGGAGCAGACAATCAAATCAAACACTTACCATACAACAAAAGAGAACAATTGCAAGTAACTTAACTACAATAAAACGAACAAAGGAACTCACCTGATGGGCGACGACCACCTGCTTTACCGGTTACCTGGATCTGTGTATGTAAGTGAGTGTATCTGTATTGTGTGGTGACGTTACGAGTATTCTTCTGGCAAGATTCCGCTTCAACTTAGGCTTGAGGCAATCACAGCATGCGGTCTTCAAATCACTCGTTCCCCAATAGCGTCACTTGAATGACCTTCAAACTATTTCTCCAAAATATGTCCAAAACCCGTGTTATTACACCAAGATAGGGGTTATTAACTCAAACAACTGGGTCATGGTCCATTGTCCACCAAAAACGACCGGTTAAGGGATTACTTTACAAAAAGATCGCGAGACTCAAGCGGCGACGTGTTCCCTTTTTTCCCACCAAATTCCAAGAGAAAGTGTCAAACGTCAAAACTGTCATGTCAGATGTCACTTCGTTACACGCGCATTCCGTTAGTCGCACAGATAATAAACGGTACGCAACAGGGTAAACAAGATCTTCAGGCCTATGTTTCCAATATTTGTAAAAAGCTTAATATTGATTTACAAAATTCAAATATCCGTGACATTTATCGTATTCCCGGAAAACCCGACACCAAGAAACCAATCATCGTTCAGTTGTCAGATTTATACTTAAGAAATACCATAATTAGCGCCGCAAAATCTTACAATACCGATCATCCATCAAACAAACTGAACCTGAGTCATGTTGGTCTTGCGGGTAGCGATCCTATCTACTTGGCCGAGAACCTTACAGATAACGCAAGGAAGCTTTTTTATCATGCACGTGAACTTAGAAAATGTAACAAAATTAAATACTGCTGGACCTCGGACGGGAAAATTCTAATAAAGAAAGGAGACGGTGAACCAACAATTGTATGTACTTAAATCAATAACTCAGCTGGAGCAATTTAATGTCCAAGTATGACTATCCTGCCTAATCAGTTGTGTTGTTATAGGTACTTATTCTTATTGCATGCTTTTATTTTTTTGTCTTTTGCACGATATTATTACAATTCCTATGTCTACTTGCTTCGCTATGTGGCTTATTGTATTGGGTCATTTAACTGTACTTATGTTACGCACACCGATAATTGTTTACTCGATAAACTCACTTATTTACAAAAACACAAAATACATGCACCCTAATAAACACGTACACATAAATAAACTGACGCCTTCTTCCTATGAGGGTAGGCATACACTACACAGCGCTACTCACCACTATCCTTACGTATATCGTTCCGTATCAAAATTCACCAATGCTTTGATGTCTGTAAAAAATTTCTGTTTCAATAAATTAACAATTTTGTACTTGCGAATATTGATGTTCACATTAAAAATACCCACACTTAAAAATGGCCGAATTTACGACGAATTTCAATGACGACTTAGACTCTGTAGCTGTAGCTCAATCAGCGACATGTGAAATAGATGACTGCAGGAAACTGTTAGGAAATCCTAAAAGTTCCCTAAAGATTATTACTCAAAATATACGCAGTATTCACCGTAATCTGCCGAATTTTCAAACATTATTATCTAGATCTAATGTGGAGTCAGTCAGTCAGTTCGGCGCGCGTGCTTGTTTCGTTCGCACGTCTTATCTTTGCTCCCACCCGCTTACTCCGCATTGCCACTAGTGATGGGAATACGGTCGATAAAAAGTTGTCGATATGGAACGTTTTCTGACACGCTCCAACTCTGTTGGCAAACGCCCTCTCGAAGGCCCCATTAAAACCAGTGAATGGAAAATTCCCAAAAGAACTGTGCGTCAAGCCGAACAAAGCCTACCGGAGCCTATCAAGACTAAGAATAGTTTTAGCAATCTGCCTGGCAACCAATCATCGGCTGCTGACCATAGCGCAAGACTTCGTGATGCTGTCACCAAAAAGGTCACACGTATTCCACCTATCGTTTTGGACATAGAACCTACTTGGACGCACGAGTTCATCAGAACCACAATCATGACTTACTCGAAAAACTTCCACCTGCAGTACAGACGTAATAATCGATTAGCTGTCATCTGCCACACACCTGAAGGTCACCAAGCCATCAAAGACGGTTTGCGTTCCAAGGACATAGCTTATCACACTTACTCGCGAAAGGATGAGAAGTTGTACAAAGCGGTAATCTTCGGTCTACCTAACTACGTCGAGGATGTACTTCCAGAGGAAATTGCCTCGCTTGGGTTCGAGAATGTGGTTATTCAGAAAATGAAAGTACCTGCAGAAAAATCTTCATACTGCCCTCCCTTTCTGGCACAACTGCCTCCTGGTGCTGATTTCGCCAAATTTCGACAGATCAGACTCCTATGTAACACAGTCGTTCAAATACGAAAATACCGAAGCAACAATCGCTACGGAACTCAGTGCTACAGATGCCAAGGATTCGGCCATTCTTCAACCAACTGCAACCTAGCGCTCCGCTGTGTAAAATGTACCAACCCGCACCCGACCGCGGAATGCCCAAAAACGACCCGTGACGAACCAGCCAAGTGCTGTAACTGTGGTGGAAATCACCGTGCCAACTTTCGTCATTGCAAAGAGCGTGAAAAGTATTTAACAATTTTACGGGAACGTCAAGATCAACTCAAAGCCGCCAGGATTATAAAGCCCCCACTAAAAACAAACACTGTCGACGAGCGACCCTGGAACTTCGTTGCTGCTTCCAACGCACAAAAAGTCACCGTTACAGATAGCACTCAAGATCCGGCAACAGCTGATATGCTAGCCATATTGATGACGATAAAAACCATCAAAAGTCAATTTCTAGGATGTACCAATATGATGGATAAAGTCATTTTAATTTTAACTCATCTTGGTCAATATGTCTAGAACACAATATGTACGTATTTTATATTGGAATGCTGATGGCATTCGCTCTAAACTTACGGAGCTGCTGGATCTGGTAAGCGAGCTTTCTATTGATATCATAGCGTTGTCAGAGACTAGAATATCCCCCAATATTAAACTACACACCCCGGGCTTCACCTGTTATCGGTGCGATAAGAAACCTGATGGAATCGGTCAGGGAGTTGCCATCTTAGTCAAGTCGGACATTGAACATTCCCCTCTAAATTTGCCTATCATTAAAAACCTTGAATGTGTTGGAATACAAGTTTCTTTATCAAATCAGCTAGTTGCTTTTATCTCAGCCTACCAGTCGCCAAACCTAGCTCTACTACCTTCTGACCTAGACAAAATTATCAATGTTCATTCAAAAATTATAATAATGGGTGATTTGAATACCAAGCACCCATACTGGCACTGCTCTCGCTCAAATATCCACGGCGAGGTTCTTTTCGATCACATGATAAGCAATGAATATGACATCCTTGCTCCTTCGTGCCCCACTCTAGTCCACTATCATAGTTCGCACACACCATCTACACCCGACATTATCCTAGCTAACTCTGTATATCACCTTTCAGAGCCCCAGGTAATCACCCGCCTTTCTTCAAACCACCTACCAGTTCACTTCACTGCAAGTGGTAAAGTCAACAGACAAACCCGTATCACGTACAATTATTCAAAAGCGAACTGGAAAGGTTATAGATCTCACTTGAATGAGTCTATATCTTTGAGCCAAACCACTTTCAAATCAGCCCCGGAAATTGAACTTGCTATCGAACACTTAACCCATTCTATCAAAAACGCAAGAGATAAAGCCATTCCTAAATTACCTAGTGATAGTAGTCATAAACTTCCACGTCGAATTAGGTCTGAAATTAAAACAAAAAATCGACTTCGAAAACTGGCCTTAGATGAATACGACCCTTATAGACGCCGACAGCTATTCTCCCAAGTCAACAACCTGCAGAAATGTATCAAGGCTAAGATCCAAACCCTTAATGACGATGTCTGGAACAATAAATTAGCTAAAGTTACCAATCCTACTTCGGACTTATGGAGAGCGGTCAAGTCATTGAATTATCAACCTGTTTCAATTCCACCTCTAAAATTGGCAAATAATACTACCACCTCCTCAGTACTTGAACAATGTGAGACACTAGCAAATACCTTCCATGAGAATATGAACCTAACCAAACATTGGGTCAGTGATCCCAGTACTGAAGAGGCGGTTAAAGAATCAATTGGGCTGCTAGACTGTTACAAAACGAGTGACCACCCATCACTTGTTAGGCCACATGAAATCCAAAAACGACTAAGAAAACTGAAATCAAACAAAGCGCCTGGATTTGACGGTCTGGGAAATGGCCTTTTGAAAAACCTTCCTCAGAAAGCTATTGTTTATTTGACCAAAGTGTTTAATGGTTGTTTACGCACTGCATACTTCCCAAATACATTAAAACACGCTAAAATCATAGCTATCAAAAAACCCGGAAAAGACCAGTCAATACCATCTAGCTATCGACCAATTAGTTTATTGCCAAGCATAGGGAAACTCCTAGAGGCCATTATTCTATCCCGTCTCACTAAAATAACCACACATAAGTTGATACCCGAACAGTTTGGTTTCCGAAGCTCACATTCAACCACACAACAGCTAGCCAGAGTAGCTGAACACATAGCCCACGGGTTAAATGGAGGCCTCTCTACAGGCATGATCTTATTGGACATAGAAAAAGCTTTTGATTCTGTTTGGCACGATGGTCTTTTACATAAATTAATTAAACTTGAAGTACCTCTCTGTCTAGTAAAACTCATCCAGAACTACTTACAAGATCGATCCTTTTCTGTTTATATAGGCAAAGACCATTCTGCACCTAAAACCATCCCAGCTGGTGTGCCTCAAGGCTCGCTAGTAGGCCCATACGTCTTCATACTGTACCTGAATGACATACCCAAACAAGCTCACACACAACTTGCCATCTACGCTGATGATACGGCAACATTCACGACACACAAAGATATCGATGTAGTAACTGGTCGACTGCAATATTCACTGGAACTCCTAAGCAAATATTTTAAAACCTGGAAACTCAAACTAAACTCAACGAAAACCGAAGGCATTTTGTTTACCAGGAAGCGCGCACTTCCCACCACAGTTGTAAAAATTGATGACTGTCATATTACATGGCGTGTTTCAGTGAAATATTTAGGTGTTATATTAGACAAGACGCTCAACTGGAATAAGAACACTGAACTGTTTATAAGCAAAGGTGCATAAGCCCTAAACTCATTAAAACCAGTCTTAAATCGCAAATCTGTTCTCAGCCCCTCAACCAAATTGCAGATATATTCTACACTTGTTAGACCTTGCCTAACTTACGCAGCACCTGTCTGGTCTAGTATTGCCAAAACAAAATATAGTAAACTCCAAACTATCCAAAATAAAGCCCTAAAACTATCGTATAATACACAATGATGATTTTTTTACTGTGCAAAGTGCATTTGTGAGGAAAAGTGCTATTCGCGGAGGATCATTAGTTCTTGTTTCGAACAAGTTGAAATGTAAACAACGGTTAGATCTAGTTAATCTTTCCATTGAGCGCGTTATTGAGTTGTCTTGCGTTGAATTAGAGCGTTACGTCATAATATGCGTTTATCGGCCCCCCTCTGGGGATTTTATTCGTTTCGAATCGGTAATGGAGGATTCACTCAATAAATTAAAATCAATTAATAAATGTATAATTTTATGTGGAGATTTTAATATTAATATTTTAGATGTTACTCCATTAAGTATTAGACTGCTCAATCTGTTTAGGTCTTTTAATTTAATAAACTTGTTCCTTGAACCAACTAGGATCACGGCTTCTTCGTCGACTTGTCTCGATAATATATTTAGTGATTGTGATGCCAAAAATAAGTTAGTTTTAAGTGACTTAACGTCTGACCACTGTGGATTATTAGCCAGCTTCCCTTTGCCACTACTTAAAAAGCCGCATAAAATATTATGCAGGCCTTATACAGCTAGTCGTTGTAATAAATTTAAAAATAATATAGCTCATAGGATTACACCATCTATAGTAGAACGCGAGAATCCTAATGAAATCTATGGAGCCCTTTTTGATATTGTGCAAAAAGAATACGAATCTACTTTCAAGACCAAAACTATTGACATTAATAGCACTTCCGTTAGCTTCAACCAATGGGCTACTCCAGGAATTTATAAAAGTAGAGCAAGACTATACGAGTTATATGGTTTGAAAAAAATACAGATTTGATACTCCTTTTCTAGAGTATGTCAGTAATTATTCAAAATTATTTAAAAAGATCTGCGCTTTAGCCAAATCAAAGTTTTTAAGCGATACCATAAAAAAATCCAATAATAAAATAAAAACCACTTGGAAAATTATTAATAATGAAACGGGTAAACCGGTTAAACAGGAAAAACAACTAGAGATTATGATTAACAACAAATTGGTTAATAAAGCAGCCGACATAGCTGAGGCATTTAATGAGTTTTTTGCCAACATACCTATAACTACGACCTGCTCCTTAAATTCGTCCCCGTCTAAAGCTGAAAACCTTTTGCATAGTAGTGTGCCCGGATGTAGTCGCTTATTTAGTTTCGAACATGTAACGCCTCGTGATGTGATTAATATTTTTAACACACTCAAGTCAAAAAACACTGGTGATTACTGGGGCATCTCTGTTAAACTGTTAAGTAATATAATAGATATCGTAGCCCCATATCTGGCTGTAACTTTTAATAAATGTGTTGATTTGGGATCTTTTCCTGACCTCATGAAGAGCAGTAAAGTCATACCATTATTTAAAACAGGTAATAAAAATAACGTTGGCAATTTTAGGCCCATTTCTATCTTACCTGCATTTAGTAAAATATTTGAAAAGTTAATACTCAAGCAGTTGCTAAGACATTTTAATTTAAATAGCCTCCTTCATAATGAGCAATATGGCTTTACAAAAGGTCGTTCGACAACAGATGCGGGTGTTGCTCTGCTGAAACATATTTTCAACGCATGGGAGAACTCGCAAAATGCTATCGGAGTTTTCTGTGATCTCTCCAAAGCTTTTGATTGCGTTCACCATGACACACTTTTGCGTAAACTGCGTCATTACGGTGTTCAAAACGAAGCTCTCAGTGTCATAAGTTCTTATTTGCAAAATAGGCACCAATGTGTAGATGTCAATGGTGTAAAATCTTCCGGGCTACTAGTTCAGTTAGGTGTACCTCAAGGCTCAATACTGGGTCCTTTCTTATTCTTAGTGTATATAAATGACTTACCATTCTATTTAAAGAATATCTGTGACATTGTACTATTTGCTGATGATACCTCACTTATCTTTAAAGTAGACAGAAATAGACAAGATTTTGATGACGTAAATAGTGCGCTCTCAATGGCTACGGAATGGTTTACCACAAATAACCTAGTTCTCAATGCTAAGAAAACGAAATGTATAAAGTTCGCCTTACCGAATGTTAGGAATCTGGGACCCAATGTCGTTTTAGATAATGAGGTGCTTGAAACTGTACACTCGGCGGTTTTTCTGGGCATAACAGTAGACGCCAAACTTCAGTGGGGATCACATATATCAAGCCTAGCGGGAAGGCTCAGTTCGGCCGCCTACGCAGTAAGGAAAGTTAGACAGTATACGGACGTTGATACAGCTCGATTAGTCTATTTTAGTTATTTTCATAGCATAATGTCCTACGGCATTCTGCTGTGGGGCAAAGCCGCGGACATTCAAAATATTTTTGTTCTTCAAAAACGAGCTGTTCGAGCGATTTACCAACTAGGTGCTAGAGTTTCTCTGAGGGATTTGTTTAAAGATATTGGTATTCTTACGGTGGCATCACAATTCATCTTCGCCAACATCTTATATATTTGGCAAAATATACACCTATACACTAAAAACAGTGATATTCATAATATTAATACTAGAAATAAGGACAAACTACGTGCTCCCTTTCACCGGCTTCATAAGGTTCATAATTCTTTTGTTGGTCTTGGTATTACCTTTTATAACAAGCTTCCCTCTGCTTTACTAGATTTGCAGTTTAATGAGTTTAAAGCTAAAGTAAAATCCAACCTTTGTTCAAAGGCATATTATTCTATCAACGACTACTTAAACGATAAGAATAGTTGGTCGCTGTGATTAACTCAAGACAAACTCAAGACAATGTTTATGTTCTTTCAATCCAGAATTAGCTTTCCTACTGACAGTTTATATGGGTAGTTCATATAATTGTTTTTTATTTATTTTTTTATTTAACAGATTTTGTTAATTTATTTATTTATTTTTATTTTCTTTTAATTTCATTTATTGTGGACATAATCTACTCATTACAATGATTTTAAATGAGTTGTATTGCAACATGTAGTTAGCTAGCGACCTCGTCAGCTGTTCATAATATTCTTGCCTGACCAACCGGCAGCAAGTTCGTCATGCTCCCTTAGATGTCACTGCTTGCGGTAGCGTTGGGGGTCGGGTTACCACCTTCCCTCAAATATGGCGACCCCGGTAATGGCTGACCTTTGCGTTATGCTCGTGAACGGGTGCTGCTTGTGGTGACTGGTCGTCTTGCTGACCATGGTTTTTTAGTTATTGTTATTTGTATTAACTGTAATTTTATTCTACTCCGGAGGTGCTAGTTTAACTATTGTAACTTCAACTTAGCTATATGCATCAATGTATGTATATGGATCATTTTGCATCGTTGAACATGTAAGCGGGCACGCCCTTTTTGCCTGGAGGCTTTATTTAGTTTTTAAGTTTTGTTTACGTTTTTGTTTTATTATTTCAGCTTGACTTTAGTTTTCAATTTTTTTGTTGGTATATTGGCGTGTGCTAGCTAAACATATGGCGAATAATGTATGTTTTGTTTTATAATATTAATTACTTACACAATATTGTATAGAATCAAGTTCTTCTAACTTAACAGACAGCTGTGCTGCTGGGGAGTTTGTTCCGCCACTTCTTCTTCCCAGCTACAGCACTAGGAAGTGTCGAAGGGTGGGCGTTTTGGGGGGACTGTCTTTTGTAACTTTGACGTTCAAAAAGTGCTGACTCTCAGCCTAGTTTGAATAAATGACTTTTGATTTTTGATTTTGACAATTTCGTACCAACCTTAAAATATTACACAACCGTATAAAATATCCATTCTTAAAAGATTTCATTTTAAAAACCTCGCGTAAATTTTATTTACATAAAAACCCAGCACATCGTAACATTTTAATATCGTCAATTGGCAAAAGTAGACTTAGTACATTGCCGTATGCCCGCACGTACAATCGATACCGACTGCCCCATCACTATTTCCTCCGTGACGCATCATGACGATAGCTCGCTTACTAGCTGACGCCGCTCGTACGGCCGAAGAATGCGTGATCTTTTGCGAACTACCTGGTGCTTACCTCATATTATTATAACAGATTATAATAAAGCGTACATTTAGTAACTCGAATCATTTAAATTTATGTGGGTCTATATACTAAGGCTTGCACATACTTCCTATTTGAATAATAAGTATTTATAACTATAAGTCAAACCATTGTAAAATAATATTAAGTAATTTCATGTTTATATGTTTGTAAAGGCGTTAGTTAGCCTGTGTAACAAAATAAATCGAGACTTGTGAACAAATAGAATAAGATCATTTGTAAACTGTATTTCTAAACCATATATACTAATAAAGACCTTGAAAAATCAAAAAAATCAATCAAATCAATGTGGACTGGGATATAATTGTGTTGACTGAGTGTTGGCTGACGCGTAATCCTAGTATTCCATTTATTGATGGATACACATCCTTTTCCACTACTAGAAACCATACGCAAAATGAGGGTGTGGTGATTTACTGCAAGAATATTGATTTGTCTACGATTGATGAACCAGAATTCTCAGATGCGAATATTCTTGTACTTAAAGTCAATCTAGACACTGTTTTAATTGCCATTTATCGTCCACCAAGCAATAGAAATATAGACAATTTCCTAATTTCCCTCGATAAATGCCTTCTTGAATACTCGTCTTTTAAGAATATTATTTTGGTTGGTGATATCAATATCGATATTGCACTCGGTACGCAAGACCAGAGATCCTCCACCTTTCTTGATATGATTGCGTTTCATGGTATGCTTCCAGCCCACACAATCCCTACCCATAGCCGCACATGTTTAGACCATGTGATATTGAAAACAAAACTGAACGCTCATTGTTACATTGCACAAACATCTATTACTGATCATGATTCGGTCGTACTATTTTTGGAGACTGAATCAAAACGACCAATTAAAAAAACATACAGTCGCATCAATTCCGAAGGTTTAGACAAAAGCGTTAGAAATATTGATTTCAGTCCCATATATAACATGACCGACGTAAATTTAGCAACAGATTATCTCACAGAGTCGCTCTCTAAAGCTATAAATGATAACACGCACAGCATTATAAGCACCGGGCGCAAAAGAATTCTTAAGCCCTGGATAACAAAGGGACTTCTGAAATGTATGCGAAACCGCGACAAACTATATGTGAAATCGAAGAAAAATCCAGATAATCAAATTATTCAATGCACATATCGAAGATACAGGAGTTTTTGTAATAATATTCTAAAAAAAGCAAAGATTGACTATGAGAAGGATATGATTAGGAAAGCCGGAAATAACAATAAGAAGTTGTGAGAAACCATTAAAACCATTACATACACCTCAAAAAAAAAAGGACATACCAACACAATTAATGTGCCCAAATAATCCTTTAGTTTCGGTCAATGATATAAACTCGTTTTTCGCGGGCGTTGGTAAATCATTGGCAGAAAAAATACAGTAAATGAAACTAATATACCAAACACCACTCGTTCATCGCAATCAACGAACGCCTTCGCTAACTCAATAGTACTATTGCCTACAGACGAAGTCGAAATAAAATCATTGTTGGCTAACCTCAAGAATGATTGCGCGGCAGGAGTGAATAGAATCTCAGGAAGCTTTTTAAAACAATTTGCGGACGTCATTGTTCCTCCACTAACTTACATATGCAATTTATCATTCTCTACGGGTGTATTCCCGTCTGCTTTTAAAAAATCTCAAATTGTTCCCGCTTACAAAAGTGGGGATAGATGCTGTGTCAACAATTATAGACCTATTTCCATCCTTCCAACATTATCTAAAATACTGGAACGTCTAATGAACAGCAGACTTGTTAAGTTTCTGGAAGCTAATCAGCTATTGTCTTCGTCTCAATTTGATTTTCGCGCACAGAAGTCAACGGCAGATGCTGTTCATCAATTAACTGAATTTATTATGTCGAAACTAGATAATAAGAAAAAGACCTTGGCTATCTATCTGGATTTAGCCAAAGCATTTGACACAGTGTCTGTCCCTATCTTGATAAGAAAGCTTGAACACTTGGGAATTAGAGGGTTACCACTAGATTTGTTTGCGAGCTACCTGACGTGTAGAACACAGGTTGTTAGAGTGGATGGTTGGGTCAGTAATGAACTGCCGATAGAATACGGAGTCCCACAAGGCAGTATCCTCGGCCCGACCTTATTTTTAGTTTACATGAACAACCTTTGTAACACAGAATTGAGGAATGGGAAAATAATTTCATTCGCCGATGATACTGCATTACTTTTTTATGGTGATACGTGGGAAGAAGTTTACGAACACGCTCAAAATGGGTTCAATCAAGTATCTACTTGGCTTACACACAACATACTCACTTTAAATGTAGAAAAAAACAAGTTCATGACCTATACACTCAGAAAACAAGACCTACCAAACATACCCATCATCTCGCACACTTGCAATTTACGATCCCAAAATTCATGTAATTGTCCGCATTTGTCAAAAACTGACACAATCAAATATCTGGGTGTTGTAATTGACAACCGACTGAATTTCCAACATCACATTGAAGCCTTAGTTCCTCGAATTCGGAAACTCATTTATATATTTAAATCTCTTCGCCATATTGCTGACACTTCTATTATTAAGACAGTTTATCTCGCATTGTGCCAATCCTTACTGGCTTATTGTATAACTTCTTGGGGTGGAGCCGCTAAAACTTACCTACTGAAACTGGAGAGAGCCCAAAGGGCCATATTAAAAGTGAGTTTCTTCCTTCCGATACGATACCCTACGTTTGACTTATATCAGCGCTGTAGGGTACTTACCGTTAGACAACTTTTTATTCTACTAATAGTTACCAAGAAGCATTCCGAACTTTCTTACGACCCCAAAACAATCTCTGGTAAGAGAAGGTCCACCGATGTTTGTGCGACAAATAGATATAAATTCAGTCTGGCTCACAACTTTTACGGATTTCTGGGTCCATTTATATAACTATATAAACAAGCAACTCCTAATCTATTGTCTTTCTAGGGCAGAGTGCAAGAAAAAAGTCTCTCTGTGGCTTCAAGGCATTGATTACAATGCTACAGAACAACTATTAAAACCCTTAAGGTGACGTTTTATACTACGGAACAACATACAATTAACGTACACATACTCATCACATCATCACCTACACTCTCATTTTCACAGACACACACCCACACTTCACAACCCCAAATTAATATTAAGCCACCTTTACCATATGAATTGTTTTACATTAATTTTAATTTTCCATTTGCTTTCTTTTTGTTATTATAAATTAGTAATACTATGTACAACCTGTATGTGCATTCAAAACAGTCATAGTTTTATGTGAGTTGTCCGATGGAGGAAAAGCCTGGTGATCTGTAATACAGGTTTTACCTACAACAGACACCAGTCTCTATTAAGTGTTACCTTGACTTTGTACTGTGTTTGTGATTATGAGAAAACAATAAAGTATATTAATATTAATATCACTACGCCACTGGCTTAGAGTGATTTGAAGATTTGTAGTGAAGGCTTCAAGGTCTGTGTTTTTCGTAGGTTGCGATGACTGTTCAGTGATAATCGTCTTCTTAATACTAGCAGATGAGCTATGAGGGTCGTGGTCTAGGTTCTCACACGACATATCCATTAGGTGGTCATCAGCTGGGAGCTCAGTGTAGCTGCGTACGGGAGTGTGTGATTTAGAAAGAACACAGGTATAAATAATGCTATTTACGACTTGCTCAGTATAATAATAGGAAATGTTGACAAGAAGTTGCCAATTTGCGCAATCCTGACAGATATGACAAAAGCTTTCGACTGTGTCCATCACGCAACCCTGATTAATAAGCTTAACATGTATGGAATAAGGGGAAATATACTTAGTCTCATTAATTCATATTTAAGTGACCGTAAACAATATACGGAAATATCTAGAATTTGCACAAACACTAGACGTGAGAAGAAATACATATCCGAAGCAAGAGTTATCAAACATGGTGTTCCCCAGGGTGGAGTTCTTAGCTCACTTTTATTCTTGCTATACATAAATGACCTACCATACCACATTGAACACCCAATGGTCTTATTTGCGGACGATAGCACCGCACTTATTAAATGTACAGACATAGGTAATTACGAACAGGACATAAATAATACGCTTAAAGACATAATAAATTGGCTTGACGAAAATAATTTAGTAATTAACTTGCAAAAAACAAACATAATGCATTTTTATCAACGCACGTCACTGCCCAATGTAGTAATAGAATATAATAATTGTGATATAGACCAAGTACAAGTAGCAACATTCTTAGGTATACTGATAGATAGCCAGTTGACGTGGAAACCACAAGCAGAGGAGGTTTGTAAAAAATTGAGCGTATCCGCGTATGTCTTATACAATCTAGCGAGAAAGGTCAACATCACCACAAAAGTAACTGCATACCATGGGCTAGTTGCGTCCATTTTAAGATACGGTATAATTTTTTGGGGAAACTGTACTCTAAGAGAGCAAGTTTTCAAAGCCCAAAAACGCTGCCTAAGGGCAATACTTCATATGAAAATGAAAGATAGTTGCGTACCTGTGTTTAAGTCCCTCAAACTACTGACTTTCCCGGCTATATATATTTTAGAAGTTGCAATGTTCGTTAAATGTAACATAAATCTTTTTACTGCAGTTGAAAGATAGAAAGAGACCTATAAAAAGTCAGTATAAATAGTAGATATTTGTTCATGTTGAGAGTTGTAATACTGTTTTACAAAAAAAAAAGTGTTATTAGTATGGGCCCAATAATATATAATAAAATACCCAACTTCATTAAAAATGACACAAACCAAAACTTTAAAAAGAAACTGACAGCTCTGTTAATTGAGAAATGCTATTATTCTGTGAATGACTATCTTAATGATACTGACCTTTGCACTAAATTTTTTTTTTTTTTGACTTACCTACCTGAAATTGACATTGTAATTTATGATTATTATTCCAATTGTATTGCAGCTTTTTGAGTTAATGATTTATTATATGAATGTACCATGCCGAATATGTATTAACTATGCTATAAAATAATAATATTAATTGTTGATGTATTAATAATGTTGCATGCCTAATTTAAGGTAGATTGTACAAGGATCACCCATATTATTTGTCACATCTTATTTACTGTACCTGCAATATATGCAAATAAAATTTTACTTTACTTTACTTTACTTGATTTTATCTATCAGCCATCCAAATGAAGTTTCGTCTACGAAATCCTCATTTTTACCATTTTCCTCTCCATCAGTCACGTCTCCCCTGCACGTGTCTTCCTGAGAATCCATATAAAAATCCTGGGTACCTATGAGAAGTTTCAAATTGGGGCACTTTCTTTTTATGTTTTTTCTTCTTACTTTTCTTTATTGTTTCTTCTTCTTTATCTGACTGTGTTTTGTCCATTTGTGGTACATTTTTGGTTTGTTGTCCGTTTGTGGTATATTTTTGTGTGGATACTGTTTCAAGAAAAACTTTTATATTTTACTAGTTCACTATACAAAAAAGTATCAACTTCAATATACCACTTGGTCATTTTATGAAGCGGGCCACGGAAAAATACGTGGCAGATGGAATAGGAGGAAGCATCAAACGCACTCTAGATAGAAAAGTGTGTTTCGGTATTGTTATTGATGACGCAAAAGATGCTTATAACTTATTAACACGATGTTTAAAAGTAACAAAAGTATTTCTGATTGACAGTTGCGCAATTGAAAATGTGGCGAAAGATTTATCGGATAAATTACACTGGTCTACAAAATTTAACTTTTTGTGTGCCTTTCAATTGAACACTATATTTTTACATTGAATGAGGTTACCAAATACGAAAACACGATTGTTTTTGAAGTGAAAACTTCTTTAGCGCCGTTGGTTGTGATTTGAAACTCTATGAAACGAAAAAGCGACAGTAAAAAGAGACAGACATACATTCATAACATTTCACGTGGGAGAAAATGAGATAGGAAATACATGACCATGGACGAAAGAAATATGGATATGGCAAATATTGTCACATATGAACTTCAAAAAATTAAAAACGTTTTATGTACCTGTACATATTAGAATTTAATCAAAAATGTTTTATATACTTGTACATATTATTATTTCAAGTATATTATCGTAACTATTTATTATGTAAATATGGAAAAAAAATGAAAACTACAAAAGAAAAGAAAATTATAATTGCGATTGCACGACGAACAGTGATGCTGGTGACGGAGGCACCGGTAATGCCGGCCCAGGCAATGTCCAGTCATTGTCCATAAACCTGGAACAAAAGCAGTGTTGTTGTACCTGAATTTTTAGAGATAAATGGAAATTAGAAAAGTCCGTAAGTTACTAACACTGCCGGTGGCTGCAAAATCATATCAAGTGGTGGTGGTGGTGCCCTTCCACCACCCCGCGTCCTCTGGCATGCGAGCTGGAAAAATACAAAATTTCAGTTGCATTAACAGTAACATTACGTACCTACATAGGTGTCTAATAACCTCTTTTTTAAGTCGGTTAAATACAAATCACCCAAAAATGTAACCATTAAAATGTAGGAAGTCATATCCACACATTTCATCATCCGTGCAAAACACAAAAAAAATGGCGATTTTGGTGTCACGTGACCTCAAATTCCCGGTTCAACAATCGAGCTCCATCTTTTTAGGTTGCGTATTTTTCATAACAATGTTACGCAAATATCTTACAGTAAAAGGTAAATTAAATGCATAATAACAATAATACAATGCATAATAACCCATGTAACATCAATAGTTTGCTTCCAATAGTAGAATTATTACTCGTAATACTGCGAAATCCGACGCCGGCCGCGGAAAAATCGCGGCAAAATGGATGACGATGTTTGTTGAACTAACTATTTACGTGCAATTCTTTATCAAAAACATAATCTTGGTAATAAAAACTGTATTTTACTTACGTGTCCATCTTATGTTTTAACAAAAACACTTCACACACACAACTTTGCACTTAAAACTTAATTATAAACGTACGGATCACATCGAAATGTTTATGTCAAACTGTCAACCTTCGTTGGCGCGTTCCAGAGCTGAGATAAGCGATTATATTGCATTGTCCGTCTATTGTGTACTCACTCGTCCATGCATAAACTTCATAAATGCAGTTTATTAATGCTAAAAACTGTAAAAATGAAATTCCGCCGCTAATCGATGAACCATCGTGACCAATCGCGTCTGACAGATCGAGTTATTTTTGCGATCAAGATACTTCATCGTTTTTGGCAGATAAGAGGCGTTTGTGCGCGCACGCATTCGTAGTACAAAGCTTGAGTAAAGGCATCACAACAACCGTGGTGTTTTGTATACATGTACGTATTATAAGTTTGTAGTTTTGTAGTGAAAAAGTTCTTTAGCACCGTTGTGATTTTGAAAGTCTATGAAACGAAAAAGCGACAGTAAAAAGAGACATACACATAACAACTTCATTATGTTTTGTGTCTCTCTCTAACACTTGGGGTAATGGAAATCCATAAGTATTGACGTTTTCCGAGCAGGGTTTTTGGAAAAATAGACATTTGACTTATTACATTCGTCTCATTATCTTGAAGCCAAAATTTTATAAGGTTTCACTTCTACCACGTGTGAATTTATTTTTATTTTATTAGATCTTATTTTGGAAATATACCTTATATACTAAATTTGACTTTTAGTAACATGTTTAAGTACAAAACAATTTATTAAAAAATAAAACTTTATTTCTATACTATTATTTTTTACTTTTTATGTAAATTTGGGTATATTGAAATATTAACAAAATATTTAAACGTATTTAATTAAGATTTTCTCTTCTTTTTCGTTTGTATTTTGCAATCGCTGTTAAGGATATCTCTTCTCAAATTCCAGCAGTAGTCCGCTAACATTGATGCATTCCATCGGCCCTGGTATCTCTTTTCCATTGTCGAGATATCTCGCTAAAATCGTTCACCATGTTCGTCACTTACATCACCGCAATTAGAAGGGAAAAAATCAAGATGAGAATGAAGAAAATTATTTATTAGGGACATATTGCAACCCAATTGTTGATACTTTTGAAGGAGATTGTTCACAAGTTCAACATAATTTTCATTTCTCTTACTGCCCAGAAAACCATGAACGACTGTTCTAAAAGATTTCCATGCTTCGAATGAAACTGTTTCGATTCGAAATCGATTCCGTGAGGTACAAGTCGCGACACAGACTCTACATCAGGGCATACCACGCTTTGTTTCTTTTTTCTTAATATACCGTGCTGGATGGGTGGAGTCAAGCAAAAGTAACAGTCATTCGCATGATTGGTAGGTCCTCCACATCATTGACACACCAAAAGGTAATAACGTTTCTTTTTGTTTAGCCACTTAATCAAATTTGTGGACAAAGTTAGGCAACTAAAATGTGGTACCCACGATTTGTCTTGGTTTTTAATTTTAATTCCAAAATTTAGGAAGTAAGTAGTTTCTAAACGTTGAGTTATTGAACATCTTTGGTTAATATAGATCACCTTACCACATATGTAGCAAAAATTGTCTGCATTATTAACACATTTACACGACATAATGAAACTATAGATTATTCACAAAAAATTCACGTTTTAACTGTTGAACAAAACATAGTCAGGGTTAGACGTAACAAAGCAATTTGAAATAATAAAATTTCCGCGGGTAATCACTAAATATTTTGAATTATCATCATTAATGTGATAAATCTATCGCTCTACCCGCTATTATATTGTATTTGGCACAAATGAACAATAAGAGCTAACTATGAATTTTAACTTATATATATATATCTTCAGCGAATGAAATACAATCAATATAGTACATTTTCATGTATAAGGCAAATTTGATGTAGACCAGTGTTACCGGTGATGAAGGGAACAATGCAATTACACCATATTGCTACTAGCCAAAGTGACGAATCGTTTATTATTAAATATAGAGATATCGGCTGTTTTTATGGTGACTTAAGAGGTCAATGTGCGTGTTTTTCACCAAACTCACATTCGGTTGTCCTCAGTTCCGATAACATAAATAACTCGTCTGAAATTCGCCCCTCAACTTCAAAAAGCTTAACGACATGTGTTGAAGAAATATTCCAAAACGTTAAAGGGAAGTACGAAGTAGAAACTGACACTTGTTTATCTTTGAAACCTATTGTCGAAATGTCTTTGGAACCAAATTTCAAAATAAATAATTTGACTTCAAAAGTATATAAAATTGAGCAAGATCTGGATGAGGGGGCCAAAAAAGTGATAAACTACCCCAAAATAGAAGCTACTCATGAATTATCGTTAAATTTCTCATCGGATTTATTTGAGGGGCTTAATAATAGCATACCTCTTGACTTGAATAGTGTCGATATTGATGATTTAACATTCATTGTGAATGAAAATGACGAAAACCTTCCTGCAGACAAACGAGACACCAAAGACTCATGGCAGCTTATTACCTTTGAAAATGACCAAGTACCCACTTCGTCGCATACTGAAATAGGTTTACATGATAATTATGGTGCAGATCTGACTACAACTTCATCCGAGCTATCTGATGGCAGAAATATGTATATAAATTTAGCAGAAGTATCTAATAAAAAACGTTCCGCAGATAGAAGTCACTGTTTTGTTGATCCTAAAAACGTATTTTTTATTAAAACACCACAAGTCAAAAGAGAGCCTGAGAAGGTATTAACCGGAACTAGAAAAGTTACTTAACCTCTAAGTCCCTGAGATACCACATTTAGTATCGACACAATGGTTTTTTAATTGTGTCTGTAATTACGGTAATTGACTGGTTAAAATATACAAATGGTTATTAAAGATACCAAAGCACCTGCTGCTTCTACTTCAAAAAGCCTGTTGACTGAGAAAGTTGGTCCAGTAAAAGACCAAGCCAAAGCAATCAATAAAAAACCCAAAGTTTTATCAAACAAAATCTTTCTACAATGCCATAAATGCTCTTCTTCTATTCTTAACCAAAAAGGAAGATGTATTTGTTGCAAAAACTGGTTTGTTATTAATGCATGGCAGAACCTAACAGCCCTAATAATATTTGCGAATCATGTTTGGAATTGGAAGGTACTACATTTTCTAGTAGAAATCTATATGATTAATTCAATATTATTTTTCTTCCATAAATATTTTTACTTTTGCTTCAGATTGATTAGCCGGATACATTGAATACAATCAAAATGTAAAAAGAAACGTAAATCGCAAAATATGGTGATTTTCCATGACGTGGATAAGGTACTCACAATGCATGATCTGGTGCAGTTTTATTTTGATGACGCTAGCTGGCCCCGGCCTATAACTCATTTTATTTTTAACCCCCGACGCAAAAAGAGGGGTGTTATAAGTTTGACGTGTCTGTCTGTCTGTCTGTGTGTCTGTATGTCTGTGGCATCATAGCTCCCGAACGGATGAAGCAATTTCAATAAAAAAAAATTGTATTAGAGGTGACTTATGTGCGAGTGTTCTTAGATATGTTTGATGAAAATCGGTCGAGCCGTTTAAAAGTTGTGGGGGAGAAAGTGGGGAAGGGTAACCGAATGTCAGCAAATATACTCGACTGGGGTCTCAAATGAAAGCGCACTGAAAGAGAATATTGATGAATTAATCGAGAGTGTTCTTAGCTTCGTTTGATTCTACATTATAATAAGTATGTACCTATAAAAAGTATAAAATAAAAAATTAAATTAAAAATTTAAAAAAACCCCCGACACAGAAACCTAATTTCCCTTTAAAAAGTAAAAAATAATAAAAAAAACTCAGTCTTAAAGTACCTAAGTATGTATTAATAATTCAAAAAAAAATACGTCGCGTTGGGGGACCGCTTCGCGAGGGCAGACGTTGACGGTCGTATCCTAAATGCAATATTGTGAAGTAATTTTATAAAAGTTTTCTTTTCTTCCTTATTTAGGTAATAGACTACTTGCAAATAAATTGTTAGGTCTTGAGCGGTCCCCCAACGCGACGTATTTTTTTAAAATTATTAATTCATACTTAGGTACTTTAAAATTGAGTTTTTTTATTATTTTTTACTTTTTAAAGGTAACTTAGGTTTTTGTGTCGGGGGTTTTTTGTATTTGAAAAGTGTTTTGGGTGTCAACAAGAGATAAACAATTAAACAAGACTTCAACATTTCACTTTGATTATGACCAAAATGGACATTAAGAATTTGGTGCAATGTACGTACTACTGGTGTTCTTTTTGTAATTATTTTGTGTATGACCATTTTACTCCAGATGAATGTGATGTTTGTCATTTATATGGTTAATTTTTTATTAAGTTTTGAGAACGTATTTTTTATACAGGGTGACTAGTAATCATCAGTGACTGATACTAAAACTATGGGACCAAACCTAAAGTCGTGAAAGAAATCTACTGGTCAGTAATTTTTTTCTCATGTTAGCTTACTGGTCAAAATGTCACATTCCTATAAGTTCTTTTTTTATTGTTTGTTATCTTATACAATCACGTGTTTAAGTATCTGTTACCAATTACAAGTCACCTTATATGCATGGGTAAATATCGTTGATAATAACATGACTGATTAATAATGAGTGAGACTTGAATCATATGAATACAGTAAGTTCTACAGTGAGACTGATTAGATAATGTGCCAAGATTACTTTTCTTAAGAAAAAGAACAGTTATCCCTATTACTTTCTATTTAAATTCTATTATTATACTAATTACATATCATCATCAGCTTTCTAATGTTCCACTGCTGGGACTCAGGCCTCCACTCTAGGAGAGGGAATTATAATTATAATATTATAATTACATATAGGTATATGGTTATTTGTTTTATAATGTTTTGAGAACATATTATTATTTTTGAAGTTTTCATAAAAAAAATTATTATATATGTGATATTCCAAAATGTTTATGCGATATAGCATTGCTAGGTTGATTAGAAATGAGTGGGATTTATAGTCATAAGAATAAAGTAAGTTCCATTGTGAGACTGATTAGATAATGTGAATTAGTTTTGTTAAGAATTACTTTAGCTAGGTAGTTTACTATTTCAATAATACCCTAGTATATTAAAGAAAGAGACTGATTAAATTCCTTTTATAAAAAGGTAATGTAGTCGGGGTGGGTCAGGTTCAGTTAAAGAGCTTTGTTACACGATAAAACTTTTATTGAAAAGATCGTACAAGCGCGCCATTTGCTTTCTTAAACTACTCTCTCTTATGATACATGTTTTACCTGATTGGTTCTTACAATATTCAAATATGATTCAAACTGACCAATCACTGATCAGTAAGCCTTGTCCTTGAAGTGACCGTGGCCACCATTGGTTAGAGCGACCACAGACAAACTGTAGTGTCTATGGGCGCGTTCGGAAACGCGATACTTAGCCTGGCGAATACCGCTGAGGCGGAATACCTTTGCCTCTGCGACCAGAGACTATACGAGCATCCGCTATACACTCCCCCTCGGGTTCATGAAAGCGTCCTCGCTCAGGAACCCGCTCAAGAACGTCAGAAACAGGCTGAATATGACAAGGGCGGCCTCGGTTACGCTTTGGCATAATCGTAAGAGGAGGCGCGTCATCTCTATTAACAAACCTGGTGAGTTGGGACGCGTGGAACCTACCTAAGACATTGTCAGGAGCATTCAGTTCACAAACTAAATAACTGGTAGCTTTTTTAAGGATTGTGTAAGGACCATCCCTTTTTGGCACAAACTTAGCCGACAATCCTTTACCAGCATTACTCAATACGTGTGACTTTACTAAAACCTGATCACCCACATCAAATTCTTCAGGTTTGCGACCCTTGTCAGCATAGTCTTTACGTCTGTCCTGTTCTTTCTCTACCTTATCCCTAATAGAAACTAAAGAGTCTACAAACTTCTTAAGGTAAGGTGTGATTTGTGGAACAAAATTATCTTTTTGTAAGACAGCCCTAATATCAAAATGAACGTCAATGGGAGAACGGAGATCTCTAGCGAAGGTCAGAAAAGCATTCAGATAAGAAAAGAATTCATTGAGAAACGAACCGATGGTAAATGTTTCGGCCAAGAAGAATGTTCAGTGTCGACCAACTGTGCTAGCTGTACCTTAAGATCTCTATTTTTCCGTTCGGCCGGGTTTGCCTCCGGATGATATAAAGGTAACAAATCCTGTTTAATTCCCAAAATAAACATGCACTGTTGCATAACGGCTGAGACAAATTGTACCCCATTGTCCGAGACAATACGGCGCGGCAGGCCATACCTGAGGAAGTACTCCTCGATTAGTGTACGGGCACAGGCTTCTGAAGTGGCATCAACAAGAGCAAAAAGCTCAACCCACCGAGTAGCTGCGTCCTCGACTAATAAAACGTATTTCTCCCCCTGCTCTCCAGGAGGGAGCGGGCCAAACAAGTCGATCGCCAAGATCTCTCCCCTTTGATGTAAAACTGGGGTCTGTAAAAGGCCCGAAGGCTTCAAGTTTGACGACTTGTACCGCTGGCACGTCGCGCAAGACTTAATAAAGTCGGCGACAAACCGTCTCATTCCAGGGAAGAAAAACCGCTGTGATAGCTTGTGTAAGGTCCTATCAATACCTTGATGCCCAGCAATAGGCGTGTCATGGCATTCCTTCAAAATGTCGAGTCGTAAACTCATGGGAACTACAAGCTGTGGCTCCTCAACATCGACATCAGGATTGTACCTATAAAGAACTCCTTGCTGCATAAAGTAACCTCGCTCAGACCAGCGTTTTTCTTCTAATGCGTCATTACTTTCAAGACCACTGATTATTTTCTTTAATTCTGGATCACCTAATTGAGCATGTCGCAGATCAGTGGGAGTTCTAGAGGGTAAGTCAACAATGACTGAACAAATACCACACTGATCTTTATTGTCTTCTTCGCAGGTAGGACGACTTAACGTATAGGCGACAACGTTGGCTCTGCCTGGAGTGTATTCGAACTGAATATTGAACTCCTGTAACTTCAGTGCCCACCGAACTAATCTACCAGACGGCGACTTCAAACTCAACAACCATTTCAGAGGCTGATGGTCACTACCTATTATAACTTGTTGACCTTCAATATAACCTCTAAACCGATCAACTGACCACACTACCGCAAGAGCTTCCCTCTCGGTAGTGCTGTAATTACGCTCGGCAGGGTTTAAAAGGCGGCTTGCATACTCAATAGGCCTTTCATCCTTTCCGTCACCTTGCAGCAGTACTGCACCGAGAGCGTAACTACTCGCATCTGTACGCAAGACAAATGGTTTCGAGTAATCAGCTTGAACAAGTATGGGCGCAGACGTTAAACGTTTTTTCAACTCCTGAAACGCCTGATTTTGCTCAGGGCCCCATACCCAAGTCTGATTCTTCTTCAAAAGACGTGTTAAAGGTTCAGCAACCTCTGAAAAATTCAAAATAAACTTTCTAAACCACGAACAGGTCTGAAGAAAAGTTTTGAGGTGCCGTGGAGTGCTCGGTGCCTTCATGTCCGCCACAGCGCGAACTTTGTCATGATCAGGCGAAACCCCATCCTGAGTAATGACATGGCCCAAATATTTCACTTCTTCGCGAGCGAAAACACACTTATCACGGTTGGCGCGTAAGTTAAACATACGCAACCTCTCAAAAACTGCACGTAAATCAGCCACATGCTGATCGAAACTCTCTGATATAACGAGCAAATCGTCTTGATAAGCTAAGAGTGTCACATTCTTAAGTGAGGCGCCTGTGCGCAGCTTATCAATGAGACGCTGAAAGGTGGAAGGAGCGTTCTTGAGACCAAACGGCATCCTTTTGAAACGGTAAGTACCGAAAGGTGTTAAAAAGGCCGTTTTGTCTCTATCACATTCGCGGACAGACACGTTCCAAAATCCACTACGCATATCTAGTGTACTCATGATGCAATTGCGCTTGGTAGACTGCACTAATTCGTCTATAAGCGGCATCGGATACACATCAGTTTTCGTAACTGCGTTAAGCTTTCGGTAATCTACGCAAAAACGAACTTGACCGTTCTTCTTAGGCACTAACAAAGCGGGAGAACCCCATGCTGATTCGCACTCTTCTATTATATCATCAGCTAACATCTTTTCTATTTCAGAATGCATAAGCTTTCTTTTAGCTGGAGTTAACCGATACGGAGGGACTGCGATCGGAGCGTGATCACCGGTATCGATGACGTGCTCTGCAAACGTAGTTGGTTCGCCTCTTAATTCAAAAACGTCCTGATTTTCAGACAGAAATTTGGCAAGAACCTCGCGCTGCTCGTCGCTAAGCTGTGACGCTTCCTCGTCCCTAAGCACGCTACTTATAGACACAGTCTTAACGTGGTGTGCTGGTTTTTCAAAAAGAAGATTAAACTGCTCAGAGCTATCAGCAAAGTGCCATTTTGCATTACCGAAATCTATACTAATATTAAAATGAATCAAAAAATCTGTACCTAACAGACTTTCATTACTATCCGCGTCCGGAAAAATTAAAAAACTAACGAGCCTGGTTCTACCTTCAAGAGTTACATTTACCTCGGTAGCAAGTACATTCAATAACCTACTTTTACCATCTGCGAGTTTTACATTTTCCATGCGCGAGGACATGGGATAACCTTTGGCCTTTAGGAGAGCGTATAGCGTATGGCCAGCAACACAGCATTTAGCTGCCGAATCTACCATCGCGGTACCGTTTTCACCTAAAATACTAATTTTTAGCACGGGCCGACGCGACAAAAAGATTGAACCTCATTATTACCGGAAAAATGTTGCGAACCACTGGTAATTCCGCACAATTGTTGACAATCAACATTTTCAAAACAATAATTAACATCGTTTGTGTTCCCGGAAAAATGTTGAGAACCACTGGAATTTACGGAAAAATGTTGACGACCACTGTTTTCCACGGAAAAATGTTGACGACCACTGTTTTCCACGGAAAAATGTTGACGACCACTTGCAAAATCGGAAATATGTTGAGAGTCGTTGGTGCTGTTATAAAATGGATTATAATCACAAACAGATCTGGAATTAGGCATAAAATCGTGAGCACTAGATTTTGATCCTTCGGAATTACCAGATAATGATTGACAACCATAGAACATTACCGACCGTAAATCGCTTTTATCATTATTCGACTTTGACGGCGACGCGAACTCCCCCTGGTCGCAAGTGGCACAAACACACATCGTAGATTTAGTACAAACACACGTTTCAGTACATAAACAAACATTTTCCTTATTTACACAATAACAATTTCCAAAATGACCACTCTGAGTCATAGAAGTATTATATACTCTGTTATCGATACAAAAACTATCATTTAAAGGCACAGAAATAACATTAACATCGTTATTAATGAAAGACATCGCTTGTGAACCACAATGATCATTTAAATTAGAACATAAACTCTGCGAATTACAAGCTACTTGTTTATGTAAACGTTTACTATAAGGAACACTATTATCAGAATAGTAAGTATCCATAGTGATCAAATTACAAGAACTTTTATTAGTAACAGAACCCCCAGTGACATACGTGGGGTTACCTCCAACACTGTGAGAAGACGTAGACTCGGTGCACGAAGGAGTGAGCGCGTTCGCCTTGCCGGCAAACATCACGCTACCTCGCTGTGGCGGGGTAGGCGCTTGCGGTGGCGGCGCGCTGGTTTCGTCGCATTTGTCGCTACGCGAAGGGCGCGTACGACTCGATTTAACGCGGACGGTGGGTGCACAATAATCACGTGCCGAACTTAGGGAATAGAACGCGGAATGTTCACCATTTTCCCCGGTATTACTATTACACTTCGCGCACTTCGATTTTATTACATTCGCGGCACCACAACCGTAACACTTAATGTCTTTTGAGTCTTCACTTTTGGAGATATTTTTGTCACTATTTGTTAACTTTTCACACTTTTCTTTGGTGTGACCATTACGTTTACAGTAAACACAGAATAACTTCGAATTCCCTGCCTTCTTCGTCGTTGAGTCGCTCGTGCGTCTAACGACGGCTGCAGCGGAAGAGCGAGAAGAATGATCCGACGTGGAGGCGCGCGCAGGCTCGGCTGCGGCGGCGGCGGCAGCGCGAGAGCCCTCTTCGCGGCTTGATGACGGCTTCTGAGCTCGTGACTCATTTAGAGAGTCTTCCACGGCTCTTGCTTTCTTTAGCAACTCGTCGAACGTCGAAGCTTCGGCTCTGTCGATTCGCTTCCGAATGCGGCGATCCAATAACCCAAATGCCATATCCAACTCGACCCGTTCACATAGGTCTTCCTGTGGTAACTTGGCTAACAAGGCTCGGACCTTAGCAATGAATAAGTCCGTATTTTCTTTACCTTGTGAGAGGGAGAATAACTCGACGTAAATACGAAACGGTGGGCGGCGTTCACCGTGGGCACTTCGTAGCCTCGTGATGGCTTCATCCCACGTTTTCGTTGTACCCTTGACGCCTTGCCACCACGTTCCCGCCGATGAAGTCAACAGCATAGACATACCTAAGAGCGCGTTAGCGTCGCTTATATCCAGGCATGATTTATAAACTTCTATTGCATCTATGAAGTTTTCCACGCATTCTTCTGGATTTCCGCTGAACTTTGATGTGCACTTCGAGAAATTGGCTGTTGTAGACCTCATGACGTCCATTGCGGCGTTGGCGGCACATGTACTTGCGTCTGCCGACACGTGCGGCGTCAACGAACGTACTTCACGTAAGAGTCGATTGCAAAATTCGGCTTGCGACTGCTGAAGAGTAGTAAGCAATGTAGTAAGCGCTTCTTGAGTCATTGAAATATTGCTTGATGGCTTTGATTCTTCGAGAATTGACTCGTCGGATGCTTGTAACGACTTGCGGCTTCGCGGCATTTTGCAAACACGTTGGTGAAAACTTGGAACCAACGGCTCGTGGCTCTCTCAGCCAGCAAAATAAACGAAGCTGAACGCAAAACAGCTAACAACGGCAGTCTTTGTCGATTGTAGTGTCAGTCGTATCAAGATTCCGAAAACTTTTCTAGAACCCGCGACGAGAAAAAGTTCGATTCGCGCACAAAGACACCGACCCCTTGTTTTTATTATCACAAAACACACGTTGGGCGCCAAAATGTAGTCGGGGTGGGTCAGGTTCAGTTAAAGAGCTTTGTTACACGATAAAACTTTTATTGAAAAGATCGTACAAGCGCGCCATTTGCTTTCTTAAACTACTCTCTCTTATGATACATGTTTTACCTGATTGGTTCTAACAATATTCAAATATGATTCAAACTGACCAATCACTGATCAGTAAGCCTTGTCCTTGAAGTGACCGTGGCCACCATTGGTTAGAGCGACCACAGACAAACTGTAGTGTCTATGGGCGCGTTCGGAAACGCGATACTTAGCCTGGCGAATACCGCTGAGGCGGAATACCTTTGCCTCTGCGACCAGAGACTATACGAGCATCCGCTATAGTAATTAATAAACCTACTGTAGGTAATTTTGCATTTATATTTAATAATATTTTTAGGGAGCTATTAGGATTATGTTCCTTTGTTGTCGATAGAAACTCTAAGATTAAAATATGATTAGTTTTAAATACTTTGAATAAAAATGTGAAACAATAAAGATGTTTAACTACCAGCGCTGTTTTATTTTCAAAAGCGAGTTGTTGATATTCCTACCGCGGAATTCTAAAGTCGTACCGTCCCACCCGTTACACTAAATAGTGTACCGCTTAACAGAGTGACGTAGCTTAAGTACTTGGGTCACTGGGTCACGGAGGACCTCTCTGATGACGTAGACGTTGAGAGGGAACGAAGGGCATTGGCTGTCCGTGGGAACATGCTGGCTCGCAGGTTTAAACGGTGCCCAAATGAGGTGAAGTGCACAATGTTCAGGGCATACTGCCAATCCTTTTATTCGTGCAACCTGTGGATCAGCTGTACTCAGCGGGCACTCAGTGCCCTTCGTGTACAATACAATAATGCTTTTAGAATGTTGTTGGGGCTTCCGAGATGCTGTAGTGCATCTGGCATGTTTATGGAGGCTCGGACTGATGGTTTTCCTGCCATCATGAGAAAGCGAGCGGCCTCCATAATGCACCGTATTCGAACAAGCTCCAACAGCATTCTAAAAGTAGGTAATAGCAGACCGGTTAGACGGTCCTTTTATTAGACACTGGATTGCACTCCACGTGTCTAATTGATTTGATTGAAATTTTTTATTTGTATTTCATTTATTTATTTTTTATTATTAATACGTGTCTTTTTTTTTTTTTATTTGCGCTTTACTAACATAGTTGTTAAGTACTTACTAACATAAATATGGATTATTTAATCTGAAATAAAGTAAATATACACGCTGATTTTTTAATGGTTGTTTTCCCGTGGCGACATGGTTTGGTCTTGGTAGTACAATCCATTTGTCAAAAAAGAAAAACAAAATATAAAAAAATGGCAGATTTGCAAATGTGAAAAACCAAAATCGAAAGTGATCTCGAATAGTAGGTAATGTAGGTATTACAGCGCGAACGGTTGACTGCAGGCCGGGCGGCCGGCCGGCCGGCGCGCGGCGCGATTGATGTGCGGTCTTTGTCACTACAGCTGATGATTACCTACTCCTGAGTTAAGTCTCCTACAAACCGGCGCGACGCGGCAACGCGACGCGACACTCGTAGAACAATTTTTATGTGAACTTCATGGAAATTGTTCTAAAAGAATCGCGTCGCGCTGTCGCGTCGCGCCGGTCTGAATAAGCCTTTAATGGAACACAATAGTTACCTAAAAGTTATTCCAATTTTCCCTTCATACTTTTACGGGCTTAGGACCGTCATAAATACTTTTTTACCTACATCGTACAACTTACTGAACACGAAACTGTGAAACAAGTTTAACTTACAAAAAATAATTTTCTGATCGTGAAGTAGGTATTTAAGGCTTATTTAAAAAATTGATAACGATTTTAATTAACTAAACAAAAATGTTCGCTATTTACAAAGGTATGTACTTACACTTCCCGGTAACGGAGTAATTGTTCGAAGTGCAAGCCACTGCGTTCGATACACAACCGGGCACGTTTTATTTGATTGTCTTTTAATTTTTATTAAAGTGTCTCTCTCACTTCGCACCATATTAAAAGCGTCCACTATCGCAGTTACTGACGCGTCGCGAGTTTCGTGTTCTTCCCGATACACTAGGTGCTTGAGCTCAGACCACAAGTAGAAATCCAGCGAAGTCAGGTCTGGGCTTCTAGCTGGCCAATTCACTGGCCCGCCGCGTCCAATCCAGCGCTGGGGAAACACCGCGTCCAGGTGCTCGCGCACGGCGCGCTGATAATTAATGGGCCGGGCACCCGTTATGCTGTTAGTGCAGATTGTCCACGGGGACTGCTAGCGGAACTTCGTCTAATCAGTCCGGGATAATTACGTAACATTTCGCGTTGCGTTGCGTCGTTTTCGTGTAGGGCATGAACTTTGCGAAAATGATATGGATGCAATCCTTCGCAATGAGGATCAGCGACGATTTTAGTTATATATGTAGAATTACAGTCATACCTAAACCAATTATTTCAGTGAAAGAATTATTAAAATTGGACCAAAAATGACGAAGTTAGAGCGGTTTTAATTTTGCATTTTCAAAAACGCCCGCCAATACGCACAATTTGTTGATGACGTCATTTTCCACGTTCGCGTCCGCGGCACCGCCTCGCACGATCTTTCTGCCTTTAGTTACGTGACTCGCAGAACATTTAAACGAATAATGTCTTCATAAAATATTGTATCGTGCCACGATGCGAAAATACAAGTGTTGCTACACCGGACAAATTGTTATTTTGTGTCCCAAAATACCCAAAAAATAGAAAGAAGTGGTGTACTTTCATGAGGAGCGACGCCCCATGTCCCCTTAACTAAAAGTACTTTATACTGCATTCCAAAAATTTTGGCTATAACAATTTATTTTAACTAAATCTATTTTGAATCGCGATAAAAAAGGTGTGGATTAAAACTAGTAGTTATGAACTAAAATTCACACCAACGAACGCCTCGCCTTCACGTGCTTTAAACGGTACTGTATTTTTGTTTTCCTTTTCTTTTGCTCATATCTCGAAAATGGCGTTTCCTGTCGCAAAAATAATGAAATTTTCGACCCCCTTTGTAACCGCCTCACATATAAATTTCAACACTTGGGTAATATTTTTTTTTTTTCGAAGAAAATGTGAAAATTCCATATAAAACACGTCCATTGCGCGCGCCTCGCGCCTTGCCTTCACGTGCCTCGCCTTCATGTGCAAAAACAGTACTGTATTTTTGTTTTCCTTTTCTTTTGCTTATATCTCGAAAATGGCGTTTCCTATCGCAAAAATAATGAAATTTTCGACCCCCTTTGTAACCCACTCACATATAAATTTCAACACGTGGGTAATATTTTTTTTTTATTTTTCGAAGAAAATGTGAAAAATTCCATATAAAACACGTCCATTGCGCGCGCCTTGGTCTTTCAAAAAATTCATTGCGTAGCACACCCAAGTAAAAGCTGAAGAGTTGTACGTTTAGTGTTGCATAGCCCATTTATCGAGGAAGGCTATAGACTATATATTATATAAGGTCACGCAAAGACCCTTAGGAGCCGAGCACAAAGAAAAACGTCACGCATACAAAGACCTCGCACGGGCAGGCGATTCGATGCGACGGGATGGGTTGGGGGAGCAGGAAATTTTACGCGGATGAAGTCGCGGGCAGAAGTTAGTACGAAATATTATTTAAAATAGGTAGAGAGGTGCCTACACATTGTAGAAACACGAAAAAGGTACCTGCCTGCCAAATCAAAACATTCTAAAAAGTAGAACCTACCTGTGCACTGGAATAAATTGTTTTTTTTTTTTTTTACTTTTCAACCGTAAACGAATCAATCTTCGCGAGATTGTCCGATTGGGCCTTGGGTAAATCCGACTTCCATGTTTCCTATCTACCAATATCTATAAAACATAAATAAACAAGAAACAACGATTAAACTCCGCAAATCATAACAAAGCAGTGCGGCGCGTGGCGGGCGATCGAGCCTCGTGACGTCATCAGCAGTTTCGCGCGCGCGGCGTGCGTTTTAAAACTCCCTTTTTTTAAAGTTTAATAACTTCGTAATTTCTCGATGGATTTGAGTGATTCAAAAAGAAATGAACTCAGATATTTATATTGTATTCGATGTAGTATTCAAAATTGCTATATCCTTTTGTCGAATTGATCCTCATTGAGCACTTTCCAGACGTAATATTGGCTTACGCCAAACCTAGTCGCAGCCATACGCGTACTTCGACGAGGATCCCGTTCAAAGTACTCGATGATCTCCTCGTCGAGCTCTGGTGAATACACGGCCGGTCGACCTCTGCCCTGTGCATGCACTGGTGTCTCGAACTGTCCATGGTCGAGTAGCCGCTGTGTCGCCGCTACTATCGTCCGGGCCTGTGGGACTTAGGGGTTCAGAACCCCGCGAAGGCGAAGAGACCCCAAGTGTTGTGGCTCCGCGTAAAGTCGCCGGGCAGCATGGGAGTCGTAATTAGCCCTAGCGTACAGCTGCACCATAGCGACGTACTCTAAATTCGAATAAACGTAATGTCGATTCATTTTAGCAAATCGCGATTTCGCACTGTGATGCGCATACGGCGGTCACGGCCCTACTGATTGAGCCGGCGGCGCCCGCGTCCCGGGCGGGAACTGCTTTGATGCGCTCGCCGCGTGCGGGCTAAATTATGCCGTATCACTACGCGCGACAGCTTATTTTGCTTTGAACATTTATGAACGCGCGGCACCGACAAAGGGTTTTTGTTGTGTGTTTCCATGGATTTTAATATTCAGTAGCGATCGAGAATGAAAATTGAGTCATTATACTTAAAACATTAAAACAGTTCAATTTATATGTCGTCACCAAAGTGACTACTGTTTCACTACCATGTCCATTTATTTTCCGTTTTTAATTGAGAAAACATGCTATTAATTTACAATAAAATGTGATTTTTAATCCATCAGACTGTGTAGTACAGCCTAATACCTTTAAGCATCTTAAAAAAGCAACTTTAAAAATATACTCATATTTTTATCAGGGTACACTTTTAAGTGAAAATGCCCGTAAATAAAAACATAGCGGGCTTTATGACTACACTTGCTCGGACGAAACTTGACTGGGACATAATCGTATTAACCGAGTGTTGGCTCCCTAGCACCCATAATATTCCCGAGTTACCGAACTATAACTTTTACCTTACCAACAATAACCATACACAAAACGAGGGTCTAGTCCTGTATGTACATAAAAAACTGCAACTAGTTGCAGAGGAGCCGTCATTCGTAGATGCTAACTGTCTCCAAATAAAAATCGATAGAAATATTGTTCTCTTGGCGATATACCGTCCGCCAGGTTACAAAGACCTAGATAATTTTCTAAACTCCCTACATATTACCCTAACTAGATTTTCCAAATACAAACCTATAATTATTGCGGGAGACATAAATATACATGAACACTGCAAAGATTCCGCTAAACATTCCTATCTAAATTTACTGGTTACCCATGGCCTTTTACCAGCTCATACAATACCTACGCGACAACAATCTTGTCTTGACCACATTATACTAAAAACTCGACTTCCTGCTTCTACTTCGGTCGCACACTCTGCTCTAACTGATCATGAGATAGTAATGCTATTCTTTTCAAAACGAATGCCTAAAATAATTACAAAAAAATTTATTCGTTATAATTATGTTAAGAGAGACACGGACCTAAAACAAGTAGACTTTAGTGAAGTATACAAGACCCAAGATCCTCATGTGGCAGGGGAAACAATAACTAGGCTAATAAAACACGTGATAGACTCAAACTCCAAATCTGGTAAGACTCCGAATCGTAAACAAATATTAAAGCCTTGGATTACACCTGCACCCTAATTGCGAAACGCACAATTTATCAGAATCTGAATGGGATTAAAGATTATTTTTAAACCATTGCGTCATTTGTCCGAATAAATTGTCGGCGCAGCAACGTAAATAACGCAATGAATGTTGTTTAACTATGAATATTAAACCAATTCCTACCGATAAAAAGTTCCGCAATTACCCCTCTAGTTTACTTCGCTGTATGCGGCATCGTGACACATTGCATAGAAAATTTAATCAGGCGCCTAATAATGAGGTTTTAAAAATTACTTTTACTAGGTAAAGAAACTATTGTAATAAATTATTAAGGAAAATAAAAATAGGATTTGAAAAAAATGAGATCAGTAAAGCAGGGAAAACACTAAACAGTTATGGTCGGCGATAAATAATATCTCAAACAGGTCGACAAGGAAAGTCAACACATTATCACAATTATTTGTCTCATCAAATACACCACAAAATTCTGTAAACCATGTCAATGACTTTTTTGCCAAAATAGGTGAAAAACTAGCTAAAAATACAAAGAGTACACAAACAAAAGTTACAGAGGGAAATCTATCTAACGGAACGCAATCCATGGTAATGCACCCAACAGATGAGGAAGATGTAGCCGGAATATTAATGTCGCTCCGCAATAACTGTGCCGCGGGTTGGGATGGGATATCCGGTTACCTGTTGAAGAAGCATGCGGCCGTGATTGTGCCTCCGTTAACGTACGTATGTAACCTTGCTATTTCCATAGGTAAATTTCCTAACGTGTTCAAAACAGCCATAATTCATCCAATCTACAAGAGTGGGGACAGGAGCCGTGTTGATAACTACAGACCTATATCTGTGCTGACTGCTTTTTCCAAAATACTGGAACGGGTAATGAACAGCAGACTTGTGAGCTACCTGGAAAACAATAGTCTTATCGCACCAGTGCAGTTTGAGTTTCGCTCAGGCAAATCCACCTATGACGCAGTCCATGAGCTAACAGACTATGTGGTCACAAACATGAAAGAAAAAAAAAGAAATTGTTCCTCATTTATATCAACGATCTGGGTATGCTCACTATCCTCAATAGAAAAATGATTGGCTTTGCTGATGACACTGCCCTCTTGTTCAGTGCGAGCTCGTGGGAGGATGTCTATAAGCGTACACAACTAGGCTTTAATACGGTATCCAACTGGTTACGCGACAATCTGCTGACTCTTAATACAACCAAAACCAATTACATAGCATTCTCCATGAAAAGCAATGGATCATCCCAAACATTACCTAATACTATTGTAGCTCACTATTGCACAAACCCACTCACCAGTAGTTGTAGCTGCGAACCGCTAACCAAGGCTGAGAATGTAAAATATCTGGGAATAACAATCGAAAAAACCTAAGATTTCAAGATCATACCGGATGACATTTTTTACCGTCTCGACCTTCATACGGTGTGTTGTGTAACTAGAATAGAAGGCAGTAAGGCCTTCAGATTCATCGCAGGTGACTAAAGGAGCGCGGGACGCAGGTGGACGGGGATGTGTGTGCGGCTCGTGCGCCTGCGCAAAATCAATTTGGCCGCCTATCGGCTGACTTCAAAGGGTAGGACCGGGCTACAAAATCATTGATACATGCCGCGCATTGAGTAGGGTGCGTATAATTTGAGTTTCGATAGATTTTAATTGATTTTTTTATTTTATTTTTTTCAAATTTCTGTTTTTGTTGTTCTAGTATGAAAATGTTACTTTAAATGTGTAGTATTTATTGCTAGATCAATTTCATTAAATGTTATTCAAAAATAAAAATAATAAAAATTTCTATGTCAAAGGCTTCTACTTCTACACCCATTTTTTTTCAAGACGTTAAAAAAAGTCACCCGGTATAACCACTCTTAGTAACAGATTACGGAAACTAATATATGTGTTCAAAACGCTGAGACATGTAGTGATAAAAATATTATGAAATTAGTGTACCCTGCTGGGTATACCCTTGCTCAATCTATAATATGCTACTGCATCACCTCTTGGGGTGGAGCTCCAGAAACTACCCTAATAGAAATTGAAAGAACCCAAAGAGCTATACTAAAAGTGTCATCTTTTCGACCGTATCGCTACCCTACTGAACAGTTATACAAAGAAAACGAAGTCTTGACAGTGCGTCAACTGTCCCTTTCAGGATGCCGGAATACGATCGTGCATTTTATTTAAAACTAAACCCGCGCTTTTTCTTACCAACTCTTCGGGCCCAAGACGCTAGCCAACGATCGTGCACGAGTCTATTTATGAATTAAACGTGCAGGTGCTAGTGAGAAGGCAGTCAGTGCTCTTTGACATTGTGGTGAAGATGTCGGCGTATTTTGTTAAGCGGAGTGGTCAGAGTAAGTATTTAGTTTTTTGTTATTTATTCAACTATTTTGATATGATTTTGCTTTTAATAGCTTGTTTAGTTAATAATATTATTCGGTAAACATTATTCTTGGTGCTATTTAGTTTGAATTGGAAAACATAACCTCTCAAATATTGGTTTGCACGATAGTGACGATCCAACTCAATGTCATTTTTTAGTGTCATGCTTTGTATGGCGGTAAATCATTCTTTTTTTTTTTGCTTTCAATCAAAGTTTTCTTTATTTTTGCTTTCAGGAATGGAACTAACGGGTGAGTTGTTGCTTCAACTCATTGGAGACGGCAATGACTCCGAAATAGAAGAATTGGAAGATGACGAAGGTGATCGAGAAGAATCGGTTTTGCCGTTGGTGTCTACTGAGGAGCCTGAATCACCTCCCCGTCCAGGTCCATCATCTGCTACTGCACCAAGAGCTCGTCAAAGCCGACAAAAAGCCGAGACACTCGCCGAAGAATCTGGAAGCAGATGCCATTCAACCAGAAGGAACACTGCTATCCGGAGCGGTCGTCAGCAGCGGTAAGGTCTCCTTTGGCCTACTTTGAAGACTATTTCGATGATAATTTTTTTGAGCATGCTGCTGTTTGTACCAAAAATTATTATATGCGCAAAACGGAAAAAGTTTTGAACACCACAGCGGCAGAGTTGAAAAAAATTATTGGAATTCATTTCATCATGGGATGTATTCCATACCCACCCAATCAATGTACTGGCGGGCGGATCGAAATGCGATTCGCTTTAGTTGCTGACAAGATTTCTAGAGATCGTTTCAAGATTCTTCGTATGGCATTCCATGTTGTCGATAGTGATGGTGCTCCGGCAGGAAACCAGAATTCAGTCTGGAAAGTTCAACCTGTACTTACTCAAGTCAAAAATGCTTGCGACAAATTAAAACGTCAACCATGCTTTTATTCCATCGACGAGCAAATGATTCCATTCTCTGGGACATGTCCACGTGGTTTGAGACAAGTAATAAAAAACTTTTTACAAAAAAAAAACAACCGACTTCCTTAAAAAAAAAACACTACAAAGTCAAAAATAACTTTAATTTCGGAAGTCGGTGGCAAAAACCTTAAATACAGAGCCTAAGACACCGACTTTCGAAATTAAAGTTATTTTTGACTTTGTAGTGTTTTTTTTTTAAGGAAGTCGGTTGTTTTTTTTTGATCCGCCCGCCAGTACATTGATTGGGTGGGTATGGAATACATCCCATGATGAAATGAATTCCAACAATGTTTTTCAACTCTGCCGCTGTGGTGTTCAAAACTTTTCCCGTTTTGCGCATATAATAATTTTTGGTACAAACAGCAGCATGCTCAAAAAAATTATCATCGAAATAGTCTTCAAAGTAGGCCAAAGGAGACCTTACCGCTGCTGAAGACCGCTCCGGATAGCAGTGTTCCTTCTGGTTGAATGGCATCTGCTTCCAGATTCTTCGGCGAGTGTCTCGGCTTTTTGTCGGCTTTGACGAGCTCTTGGTGCAGTAGCAGATGATGGACCTGGACGGGGAGGTGATTCAGGCTCCTCAGTAGACACCAACGGCAAAACCGATTCTTCTCGATCACCTTCGTCATCTTCCGATTCTTCTATTTCGGAGTCATTGCCGTCTCCAATGAGCTGAAGCAACAACTCACCCGTTAGTTCCATTCCTGAAAGCAAAAATAAAGAAAACTTTGATTGAAAGCAAAAAAAAAAGAATGATTTACCGCCATACAAAGCATGACACTAAAAAATGACATTGAGTCGGATCGTCACTATCGTGCAAACCAATATTTGAGAGGTTATGTTTTCCAATTCAAACTAAATAGCACCAAGAATAATGTTTACCGAATAATATTATTAACTGTTCGGTACCGTTTATTATCTGTGCGCCTAACGGAATGCGCGTGTAACGAAGTGACATCTGACTTGTCAAGTTTGACGTTGACACTTGACAGCTTCTTGTTAATTGGCCGCTAAAAAAGCCCCGTCGCGCTATTGGGACCCCCGCGACGCTTTTGTTGAAATTAATCTTTTTGAATCGATCCGTTTGTGACAATTAGTCGTGATTAGAGGATACAATCCCGAGCATGTTTTTCAATCCCGGGATTACGGGATTTTTGAAGCGTAATCCCGGGATCCCGGGCCTATCCCGGGATTAGACTATGTGGTTTCTAATTGGGCTAAAATGAAAAAAAAAAACTTAATTTATTTAAAAAAATCTTTTTAATGTTTTTGCACAACAAAAATCACAATATAATATGAAAAGATAAATACAAAACAAAAAAAACTATATTTTTGGAAGAAATCAAAAAGACAACACAAAAAAAATATATAAATTCCCAAAATATAATTGCAAAAAAATATTAGAGTATCCAATCTTTGACTTCCAAGCCTGCTTCGTAGTTTATTGTCAACATAAGCAGCAGCTGAAAACACTCGCTCAGGTTTTACGCTGGTTGGAGGAATAGACAATACGTGTAGATACTAATATGCTGTTTCTAAGTTATATCCACGAACTCCTCCATTTTTGAACAGGCTCAATTCATGTCTAATACTACAATATTTGCCAACCCCAATTCATTTGGATTTCATACTCTTGTTAATTTCCAGCTGTAACTTTTCCTTTAAGTCCCTTCTAAGTTCTACGACAAACATATGTATATTAGGACTGTACCTGTTTAGTGTGTACTGTGTATAGTAGGTACGTATCGTACGACGGCGTATCTAAGGGTTGTTTTTTGTAATTATGTAATAAATGCTATTCATATAATCTAGGCAAGGTTATTGTCAAGGCGCAACGGACTACGGAATACAAATTGAATACAAATGAGACTTGTTTGTGGCAATCCCGAAAATCCCGGGATTAGCCAAGTACAGTCCCGGGATTTTCGGGGCCAGAATCCGGTCGGGATCCCGGGATCCCGAGATTCGGGATCCCGGGATTGTATCCTCTAGTCGTGATCCAATTGTATTAATTAACCGGTCGTTTTGTGGACAATCTGTCATGACCCGATGGTTGAGTGTGACGCTGTTGGGAACGAGTGATTTGAAGACCGCATGCTGTGATTGCCTCCAAGCCTTGTTGCAACGGATTCTAGCCTGAAGAATACTCGTAACGTCACAACACAATACAGATACACTCACTTCATACATAACTCCAGGTTGGCACCAGAGCAGTGTCCTTCAACCATGAGGTAAGTTGTTTTGTTGTATGGTAGGTGAATTGTTCTCTTATATATTGTCTGCTCCGCGTACGGCGGACTAGTTGCGCTCGCCACTTCTTGTCTCCTGGACCCCACCATCACGCTTCCACCTACTCAATTGAAATCCTATGGTAGGGGTCTAGTCTAGCCTGGCAGCGTACATTTTGGTATCAGAGGCGTGGTTCTAACCTATAAAACCACCAAATTGGTAATTTACAGTAGGCTAATTACTTGGCAGTCTCTATAAGGGAAGTAGTAATACGCTGTAAATATTTGATAACTATAATTAATTGTTATTTGAAATAATTTGTTGGAATTTATTGAGTCGAGTAACTCATATTGACGGGTCAACCAGGTTTGCATATTCTAACGGAGTTGAATGAATTGGGCTATGTTACAACCCCTTGTTTGTGTTTGACCTCTGTGTTGTATTGAATGTCAGGAAGACATTAAAATATTGAGTTTTGTACCATTGATATGGTTGTTTGAGAAAATTAATAATTGAAATTGGCAATTTTGAGTATTACCATTGTTTTGAATTGGAATAAAGGTTTATTATTGTTGTACCTTTGACACAGTGGTTTGTGAACTTAACATTTGGAATTGGATTAGAATTTGAATATTTGAATTGAATATGAAATAGAATTTTGAATGTTGATATTGGGTTTGAATTAAAATAAAAGTTTATTGTTGAATTGAAGTGCAACCAATATATTGTTATTTCTTGAGTTGCTGATTAGTCAGTTTGGTAGTTTGATTGTTTGCTTGTAGTTATTTTGTAATTGATTGTTTGAACTTTGTTACTTAATTACTTTTTGCTTGGTTTATTTTATTTGATTGTTTGCGTTGGATTTCCTTGTTATTTATTGATTGAACTTTGTTATTTGATAATTTAATTGTTTTGTTTATTTGAATGGTTTTGTTTGTGCAATGGCATACAAATGGAAATATTGCAGTGCCGGACACCTGTCCAGGTCAAGCCGGAGACCTCGGTTGTTTCAGGTCCCGGACTATTGAGTAGATTGCCTGCTTTGGAACTGCCACACTTGAGGGTCGCTGGGACCACTGGTACGGTTTCCAAAACCTGTTTGCAAGTTTGGTTGATGCACGCTCGGACCTCAGACCCGCCCAAAGGTTGGCCTATTTGTTGTCTGTCCTGGAAGGTGAGGCCCGAGCCTTGGTGCAGCATCTGTCTTTGACTGACTCAGCCTACCCTACCGCTTTGGGACTACTCACCCAGCGGTACCAAATGAACGTTGTTTGGCTGATGTTCATATTGAATTGATTTTGGGGTTACCGGTCATTACTGGATTGTCAGCATTGCGTACTGACCTGTTGAACCCGTTGGTAACAGCGACCAACGCTTTAAAGCAATTGGACTTGCCGGTGGACCAATGGTCTTACCTTTTGGTGCACGTTGTGCTGCAACGGCTTCCTGCCGATTTGAGGGCTCGTTTCGAGCAAAAGTATGGTGGGGATAGTGTCACACATCTCCCCCCCATTTGATGACCTCGTCCAATTTTTGGAGGATGAGTGTCGGTTTGTGGACAACTCTGGCGTTGCCACTGAGTCATGCCAGCCGTCTTCCCGGCCACGAGACCAGGGACGGATTAGGGCTCGCGGGCCTGTTGATGGTCACCCCGCCGCTCGTTTTGCTGGCACCCAGAGTCGTCCTGGTTGTGAGTTTTGTAGGGACACGGGGCATGGCATGGCAACTTGCGCGGCCTTTTTGAAGTTGCACGTGAGTGCCTGCCGCCGAATTGCCAATGCACGCCACCTGTGCTTCTCTTGTTTGGGGGCTCACTTCCATCGGGACTGCCCCAACCCCCGCCCTTGTAGAATTTGTGGGGGGTCCCATTTGGACATATTGTGCGCTAACGCGAACCACGCTGGCAGACCAGCCTCTGATGAAGGTTCGCGCACGGGGGGGTACCATGGAGTTGGTCACCGGGCTTCTGCCTCGCCGGTTCAGAACCGGGGAGAGGCCCGCAATTTTGAGCGCCGCACTCCACCCCCCGCGCAAGTTGATCGGGAGCCGCGCGACCGCCATTTGGTCTCCCCGCGTAAAGGCGATTACGCAGTTGTTGCTAGGCAGCGCTGGCCAGACCAGCACCGCCTTCCCTCCCCTCCTTTGGCGGAACGTCCCCGGTTGGAGTCACGCCCCCCGCCATTCAGGCATCTGGTGGGATATGCCCTTCCAGCGATGGCGCGTGGCTCGGGACACCGCGCGTACGAGGAATTTGAATTGCATCCTCGTCGGGAAAGACTTGGGTCTGGGTGTGGCGATCGGTCGCCGCCCAGGCATTGTTAGGACATTGGCGCCTGCCCCGCTAAGGTACCCCTCAGATCGACACGGTTTTGTTGCCAACGGCATCGGTCAGGTCTGGGGGCCCACGGGGGACTCTGTTGTGGTCCGTGTCATTATGGACATGGGAGCCCAGGGTTGCCTTTTGTCTATTGTTTTGTTGTTTTGTTTGTATTGTTTTGGGCAAAATTGTTTTCTTGAGCGCCTTTGGACTGCGGGACTTGGCTGGGACGAGCCAATTCGGGAAACCCTGTTGGAAGATAGGCTCCAATTTGTATCCGCACTCCCTGCAGTCAACGAGGTCGTGTTACCCCGCGCTATCCTCCCCCCTGGGAGCTACACTGCTATCCTTGTTTGTGATGCGTCTTCGCACGGTTATGCAGCTGTTGTTTGTTTGCGCACCGTCTGCGCAACAGGCCAGGTGAATTTGTCACTGGTCTTGGCCAAGAGCAAGGTGGTCCCCCTCCGGACGGCACTGACCATCCCTAAGTTGAATTGTCAGGGGCGGCGCGTCTTGTGCGTCTATTGAACCACGTTGCTCACAGTTTGGGTGGAACTGTGGACATTCGGTTTTCTTACGCCTGGACGGACAGTCAAATTGCTTTGTGTTGGTTGTAGACGTCCGTCCACTCTTTGGAGGTCTTTGTTGCGTACCGAGTGTCCCAGATTCAAAATTTTGAAACGCCTTTGATTTGGAGGCACGTGCCTGGAGATTTGAACCCAGGCGCCGTGGCCTCACGTGGGTGCATGGCACCCCGCTTGATTGCTCACCCTCTATGGTGGGGACCAGACTGGCTGACTCACCCCGAGGATGATTGGCCTCGATCGCCAGTCTTGATGTCGGGTCCTTTGCCCGGGCTCAAGGTGCTCGCTGTTGGAACAAAGGACCCTGAGTTTTGTTGAGTCGATAAAGCTCCCTCGACAAATTGTTGAATTGTTGTTTTGTTGTTGAATTGTTGGTGACTGATCGTCACATTATGAACTCGCATGCCGGTTGCAATGCGCTGTTGGCCATTCTGCAGCGAGAGTTTTGGATATTGTCGGGAGCCATTAGTAAGTTGAACCCCTTTTGGACGATACGGGTCTTTTGTTGTTCGGTTGTTGACGGTTGAGTCACTCTAGCCTTCCTTATGGGGTCCGTCACCCCTTTTTGTTGCCTAAGGAGGGCCATTTGGTTAAATTGTTGTTGTTGTTGTTGTTTGGTTGTTATTGTTGTTTGGTTGTTTAGTTGTTTGTTATTGTTTGACCCGCCAGCCTGCCCCCATTGGGGGGGTATTTTGAGGCCGCGGTGAAGGCGGTTAGGGACTCTGGCGCAGATTGTTGGGAGACACCGTTCCCACCTTTAAGGAGTTAGCTACGGTATTTTGCCGCATTGAAGCTGTGTTGAACTCGCGTCCATTGTGCCCGCTGTCTTCGGACCCGAACGTCTTGGAGGCCCTGACCCCGCGCCATTTTTTGATTTGACAGCCACTTGTCGCCCTGCCGGAGCATCCTTTTGTCGATGTGAGCCAAAATTGGCTATCGCGGTTTCCGTTGGTGCAGCAGCTCGCTCAGAGTTTTGCAAGCGTTGGAGCTTGGAGTGTTTGCACATCCTCCAGCAGCGCGTCAGGTGGACTGATAAAACGCAACCTTGTCGGGATTGCCAAGTGATTGGCGGACGGGAAGGCCCGTCCGGGGGAGGTAGATGTTCGTTACCGTTTATTATCTGTGCGCCTAACGGAATGCGCGTGTAACGAAGTGACATCTGACTTGTCAAGTTTGACGTTGACACTTGACAGCTTCTTGTTAATTGGCCGCTAAAAAAGCCCCGTCGCGCTATTGGGACCCCCGCGACGCTTTTGTTGAAATTAATCTTTTTGAATCGATCCGTTTGTGACAATTAGTCGTGATCCAATTGTATTACTTAACCGGTCGTTTTGTGGACAATCTGTCATGACCCGATGGTTGAGTGTGACGCTGTTGGGAACGAGTGATTTGAAGACCGCATGCTGTGATTGCCTCCAAGCCTTGTTGCAGCGGATTCTAGCCTGAAGAATACTCGTAACGTCACAACACAATACAGATACACTCACTTACATACATAACTCCAGGTTGGCACCAGAGCAGTGTCCTTCAACCATGAGGTAAGTTGTTTTGTTGTATGGTAGGTGAATTGTTCTCTTATATATTGTCTGCTCCGCGTACGGCGGACTAGTTGCGCTCGCCACTTCTTGTCTCCTGGACCCCACCATCACGCTTCCACCTACTCAATTGAAATCCTATGGTAGGGGTCTAGTCTAGCCTGGCAGCGTACATTAACTAAACAAGCTATTAAAAGCAAAATCATATCAAAATAGTTGAATAAATAACAAAAAACTAAATACTTACTCTGACCACTCCGCTTAACAAAATACGCCGACATCTTCACCACAATGTCAAAGAGCACTGACTGCCTTCTCACTAGCACCTGCACGTTTAATTCATAAATAGACTCGTGCACGATCGTTGGCTAGCGTCTTGGGCCCGAAGAGTTGGTAAGAAAAAGCGCGGGTTTAGTTTTAAATAAAATGCACGATCGTATTCCGGCATCCTGAAAGGGACAGTTGACGCACTGTCAAGACTTTGTTTTCTTTGTATAACTGTTCAGTAGGGTAGCGATACGGTCGAAAAGATGACACTTTTAGTATAGCTCTTTGGGTTCTTTCAATTTCTATTAGGGTAGTTTCTGGAGCTCCACCCCAAGAGGTGATGCAGTAGCATATTATAGATTGAGCAACGGTATACCCAGCAGGGTACACTAATTTCATAATATTTTTATCACTACATGTCTCAGCGTTTTGAACACATATATTAGTTTCCGTAATCTGTTACTAAGAGTGGTTATACCGGGTGACTTTTTTTAACGTCTTGAAAAAAAAAACCGGCCAAGTGCGAGTCGGACTCGCGCACCGAGGGTTCCGTACAAACCTGTAGGTATTTTCGGTTTAAAAATATATATATTTTTTAATTTTTATATTTCAGTTGATTGAATGTAAGGTAAATTGCGGTTTACGATTTATGACGTTTTAAAAAAAAACTACTCACTCGATCTAGTTCAAACCAATTTTCGTTGGTAGTTTGCATGGTAATGTACATCATATATTTTTTTTAGTTTTGTCATTCTCTTATTTTAGAAGTTACGGGGGGGGGGGGACACACATTTTACCACTTTGGAAATGTCTCTCGCGCAAACTATTCAGTTTAGAAAAAAATGCTAATAGAAACCTCATTACCATTTTTGAAGACCTATTCATAGATACCCCACACGTATGGGTTTGATGAAAAAAACCATTTTTGAGTTTCAGTTCTATGTATGGGGAACCCCAAAATTTATTGTTTTTTTTTCTATTTTAGTGTGAAAATCTTAATGCGGTTCACAGAATACACCTACTTACCAAGTTTCAACAGCATAGCTCTTATAGTTTCGGAATAAAATGGCTGTGACATACGGACGGACAGACAGACAGACAGACAGACATGACGAATCTATAAGGGTTCCGTTTTTTGCCATTTGGCAACGGAACCCTAAAAATGGGTGTAGAAGTAGAAGCCTTTGACATAGAAATTTTTTATGTTTTAACTTTTTAGTTGTGGTAGATACTCCGTACGAATCTAATCACGCTATTCTTTCATTTGTCGCGGAAATACGTAATGCAAATTTAAGACTTATATGGTTTTCACATTACACTTACATCTTTTGACTGGGTGAACCAATTTTGATGATTCTTTTTTTATTTGAAAGGTGGTGCTTCCCGAATGGTCCTGTTTTAATTTAGTTCCATTTGGATAATGGGGTCCATCCCATTATTCGGAAAGCACCAGTTTTTAAATTAAATAAGAATCATCAAAATTGGTTCACCCAGTAAAAAGTTATGAGGTAACAAACATACGGTATTCGTTCATTTGTCGCGCAAATACTTAATGCAAATTTAAGACTTATATGGTTTTCACATGGACTCCATTATCCGAATGGAACCAAATTAAAACAGGACCATTCGGGAAGCACCACCTTTCAAATAAAAAAAGAATCATCAAAATTGGTTCACCCAGTCAAAAGATATGAGGAAACAAACAAAAAAAAAATTTAAAAAAATACAGTCGAATTGATAACCTCCTTTTTTTGAAGTCGGTTAAAAACAAATCCGCGTCCACAAGGGCTAAAACCTTTCGTCGCTACTACTTACGATGGTTTGATGATCGACTTCGAAATTTATCAGGGCGCCAAAACATATTTTGGAGACAAATCTCTAGGCGTTGGAGCTTCTGTCATTCTTCATCTCTCTAAGTCAGCCTTTCCCAAAGTGGGCGATAACGCCCCCTTGTGGGCGCTGCAGGCCTAAAGTGGGTGGTAAGTGACCCAGAAAAAAAAAACGATTGGGTTGCACTCCGGGAGTGCCGGCAGAAGTGAAAACTTCAATATTAACGTTGTGAATTTTTGATATTTTGGAATGGTTAGGGAATAATTTTGCACGAATTGCTTTAATTATCAGTATAAAAGTACTATCGTTTATGTGGTAGAATACAATATTTATTTATTGCGCTATCGTACACAAACATGACAATTTATATTACATTAAAAAGTTTATCACTCAGAAAAATCACTCTCCGTCCATCTTACGAATTTTCGATCAGGTCACGTGTCCTGACGCGAGTTTAAAATTTTATACCCATTACAAAAAAGTGCACAACGCCGCTAAAGAAGTTTTCACTTCAAAAATGGGGGCATTGTGTAGAGTCTACACAACGCCCCCATTTTTTTTTCTGGATCTCTGATTTTCAGTGTATACAAAGTAGAAAGTTTCAGACTGAGAAAAGTTAATTTAATAATTTTGTCTATTTTTGTATAGTTTTAAGAAGATTTTTATTTTTGTTGATGAAGAAGAATAATTTTTGTTAATATTTGATTGACTCTAAGTCTAAAGTGATTTGCAATTTGATTAAGAGTGATTACTAAATGTTCCTACTACAAAAAAATAATAATAAATAAACATGTGTTCTTATGATAATTTTTATTTTATTTATGTGTTTACCTTGAAAGTCTAACACCGTCACTATCGTGCAGATAATTAGTTTAAGCCTGAGCATCACGATCGTGCAGGGTCCCCCTACACTAGGGGGGGGTGAGGAGGATTTTTTAAAATATTTTTTTTGAGTATCTTATCCAATATTAAAACATGCTATGTAGTCAAAAATCTTAATTTAAAAAAAAAACAACCGACTTCCTTAAAAACACTACAAAGTGAAAAATAACTTTCATTTCGGAAGTCGGTGTCTTAGGATTTGTATTTAAGATTTTTGCCACCGACTTCCGAAATTAAAGTTATTTTTCACTTTGTAGTGTTTTTAAGGAAGTCGGTTGTTTTTTTTTTGTAAAACAGTTTTATTTTTAAATTTTTAGTTATGGTATCTACCCCGCACTAATTCCAAACAAACAATGCATATTTATGCGATAGCAGAAATCGCGGTTGATTTGCTGTAATTTTTTAAAGAGTTTCGGTGTTTGTCTCCGGAACTCATCATCAGATCTATATGAAATTTATATGGGACCATTTCGCAATAAACCCCTTTCGAATAAAAAAAGAATTTTGCAAATCCATTTATAAATGACGGAGTTATGCCCGAACATACATAAAAAAAAATATATAAACATCCGAATTGATAACCTCCTCCTTTTTGAAGTCGGTTAAAAAAAATCAGGAATCAGGCCTGAAAGGGATATTGCATATTCTACTAAAACAACATACTCTCTTGGTTTATAATCCAATGCTGTCCAGGAGGAAAAGACGATATGACCCAGTGGAGCGCCATCATCTACGTTACAAAACTACTTTTGCTATCTGGGTGGCTACTTATACAGTAAAACTAATAAGGTAGCCTGGTAGCCTTACAAAGAATAAATGTAAAAAGAGGCTAACTGACTGGCTACAAAAATTAAACTGTAATGATACTGAAAACATCCTTACAATGACCTAAACACACAATCAAGCACTCTGACAGGGAGCACACTCACACATCCACATACTCACACACCCACACAATCACCCATACACTACATCTACTAACATTCTTCTCACATGCTTAACCTAGATTTTAATCATAATAAATAAACTATAAATGTCGTATGATTCCTTACATTCTGTCAGCGCACCTAGTACAATATTTATGAAATGAAAATGTAAAGGGGTGGGATCCTGGTGTCCCGAAACACAGGCCACGAGCCTAACTTAGGCACCAGTCTCCCACAATATATACTTAGGTCCCTGAATTATGTATAATTGTCGAATCTGACCAATGTATATTGTGGTGAGAATAAAGTTGATTGAATTAAAAAAAAAAGAATAATTGAAATCCGTTGGCGTGAGATTGAGTCATTCGTCCATTTATCGCGATATATTGACACATACTTTACGCAAATTTAAGACATGTGATTTTTTCATGGATGCCAATGTCAGAACTGGACCAAATTGAAATACGGAAAGCACCAACTCTCAAATAAAAAAATAATTATCTAAATTGGTTCACCCAGTCGAATGATCTGAGATAACAAACACAAAAACAGTCGAATTAAGAACCGCCTCCTTTTTTGAAGTCGGTTAAAAATCCATACAAGTATGTGTAAGAATCACACCCGGAGGGTTCTGTGTTTTAGCTGTGCACGGGCTCAAGTGATCATCATCATCATCATCATTTCAGCCGAAAAACGTCCACTGCTGGACATAGGCCTCCCCCAAGCACCGCCACTTCGACCTGTTCTGTGCCTCTCGCATCCAACGCATTCCTGCGGAATCCTGCGGCCTTCACCAGGTCATCGGTCCATCTTGTGGGAGGCCTTCCAACGCTACGTCTTCCAGTACGCGGTCGCCACTCCAGAACCTTCCGACCACATCGGCCATCTGTTCTGCGAGCAATATGCCCTGCCCACTGCCACTTAAGTTTGGCAATTCTTCGGGCTATGTCGGTAACCTTGGTTTTCCTACGGATTTCATCATTTCTGATTCGATCACGTAGGGAAACTCCAAGCATAGCCCTCTCCATTGCTCTTTGGGTGACTTTGAGCCTTCTTATGAGGCCCATTGTGAGCGACCACGTCTCAGTACCATATGTCATCACTGGCAACACACACTGGTCAAAGACTTTTGTCTTAAGACACTGCGGTAATTGGGACGAGAATATACCGCGTAGCTTCCCGAACGCTGCCCAGCCGAGTCGGATTCGACGATTGGCCTCTTTCTCGAAGTTGGACCTACCTAACTGGACAGTCTGTCCTAGGTACACATATTCGTCCACTACTTCGAGTGTAGCGCTTCCGATCTTCATTGGAGTGGGTATCACATGAGCATTGGACATGACCTTTGTCTTGTCCATGTTCATCCTAAGACCCACTCTTTCGGAAACTCTACTGAGGTCATCGAGCATTGTACTGAGGTCCTCCATAGTCTCAGCCATGACTACTATATCGTCGGCAAATCGAAGGTGAGTGATGTACTCGCCATTGATGTTGATGCCAGCCCCTTTCCAGTCGAGAACCTTGAAGACATCCTCCAGTGCAGCGGTGAACAGTTTCGGAGAGATGACGTCTCACCCCTCGCTGCAGGAGGATAGGTTTCGAGGCTCTGTCCTGGAGCCGGACTGACATAGTGGCGTTTTCATACAAACACTTCAGCACTTCGATGTACCGATAGTCAATCTGGCACCGTTGGAGAGAGTGTAGTACAGCCCAGGTTTCGATCGAATCGAAGGCTTTTTCGTAATCCACAAACGCTAAGCAGAGAGGCAGGTTATACTCTTCGGTCTTCTGTATAACCTGCCGCAGCGTATGTATGTGGTCCACGGTGCTAAAGCCTTTACGGAATCCAGCTTGTTCGGGAGACTGGAAGTCGTCAAACCTGCGCGCGAGACGGTTCGTGATGACCCTTGAAAACAGCTAGTAGACATGGCTCAGAAGTGAGATGGGCCTATAATTCTTAAGTAGGGTATTGTCACCCTTCTTAAAGAAAAGTACCACCACACCTCTGTTCCATGCCTGTGGCGTTTTGCCCTCGAGTATGACGGAATCAAATAGCTTCTGAAGGGCCTTTAGAACGGGTTTTCCGCCGGCCTTCAGGAGCTCGGCCGTAATTCCGTCATCACCCGGCGCCTTGTTATTTTTAAGCTGCTTCAGAGCCATCCTAATCTCGTACAAGCTGACGTCCGGGATATCTTCAGTGTAGTATCGAGTCAATCTAGCTCTCGGGTCGTTAGCCAGATTCATAACGGGGTTTCTGGTGGACGTGTATAACTGTCCATAAAACAAGTGATGCGAGTCTTAAAATTGAAGTTACACATGTGCCTAAAGTTTTCCGCCTCGAGTTAAAAGTGCCTGCTTGATACTTAATTGGAACTTCTGAGTACATCCCATCCACCCCGGTCGTCCCGTCCCGTTAACGGGGTGGTTGGGAAAAATTGTTGCATCGACCCCGTTAAACGACGGGTCGGCCTAACCGGGGTCGATTCTTGACAAGTTGTGGTGCTGATGACAATTACAGGGGGCGGGAGCAAACAAGGAGGCAGGAAGTTTATCACGTCGGTCACGCAGTCACGCTGCTAGGCCACAAACTGAGCAAACGAAAAGCAAACATTTGTGAACAAAGTACAAAACATATCTTTTATTTAGTTTGATACGATTCTTGTGTTGCCCAATACTCAACAATAGAGTAGATTTCAGAAAAAAAAAACGCTTCATTTATATTTCTTCTACGAGTATGTTTCGGATAAAAATCTATCTGAAGTCGGATGGAGAATTTGCATTAAAAAAAAATCAGGTCAGAGCTGGTCGCGCGCTAGCTGTTCGATGTTTGGCCGGTCGAGGCGCATGGCGGCGCGGCCCTCGGTGACGCGGAGGTCGCGCGCGCCCAGTCGTGCGTAAAAGCCGATTGCAGGCGCGTTGCTCTCCAGCACATGCCAGTCCACTCGGTGCACGCCCTCGGCCACCGCCATCTGGAACATGTGGTGACCATTATGACTAGGGTTTCCAACCGTACTTTATAATAAAGTATTGTACATTATTTCACATAATTGTACTCTATATTTTATGAGAACAATAAAGTACACGAAAATACTTTATTTTGCAAGATTAGATTTCTTTGGGATTTTGAAAAGACTAAACGTAAGTATGTAGGTACTTTTTCGTTAAACGTTATGTGGTATAAACCGCAAAAAGCAATAAAAAATATGTTTTTAAATATATAAAGAAAAATAAATTGTACTTTATTTTTATATTATGTACTTTTTTTGATGTGAAACATCTATAGGCGAGGGTAAACATACATTTTGGCATTTTTGCACAGTGGGCCCATACTGAAAATTAGTGGACTTAGGCAACAAAGTTCTAATACCGATGCGATTTTTTTTTTGATGTTATAATTTACGTATTATTAATATGTTACTTTTTTAGGTTTTTTTCCGGTTCCGGTGTTTACTAACGTCAGTCGCTTCGCTAATCGCTCCTCGGTTTTATAGAAAAGTATACGGTTTTCTTAAGTTCTACCTACAAAAGTGCCGTTTGGAAGTTTGTGCGTGAGATTGTGCATTGAATTACAACAGGAAAACAACAAAAACACGCCAATAAAACTAAATAAAGTTTACTTAAAACAAAGATTGCCGTAGTGGAGGTTATCTGTCAAAACAGCAAACCAGAGACAATACAGAAGTTACGTCAGTACCAACCTAAAGGCTCCTACACACAGTGCCGGCGGCAGGGCCGCCGGGCAAGCCGCTGGCCAAGCCGCCGTGCACCCGGCGACTCAAAGCCGCCGGCTTTTGTTGTTCACAACCGGAATGATGCTTGGCGGCTTTGCGCGGCTTGTGCCCGGCGGCTTGTATTGCCGGTGGCATAGCCGCTCGGCATAAACCCGGCGGCATTGCCGCCGGTATTGTGTGTAGTAGCCTTAACAACAAAAGGCTAAAGGTTTTGTTATTGCAAGATGTCTACAAAACTTAGCAGCCCTGCGTTTTGTCATTGCAAGATGTCTACACAACTGTCACCTGAGATGTCGCTGCTCTTGTCAAAAATGACAGAACAACTTAACGTTCAAACAAACACAATAACAGAAAATATCACTAGAACTCTTTGATTATATACCTGTCTAGATGACACATCGGCCGTACCGAACGGCTCAAAAAAAGTCTACTAAATTTGGTAGACTCGCTTCTCGTTCTCACCGACGTCAGTGTCATTTGAATCACATAAGGGTAACGTGCTCACGAAAAATTATTAATTACGCTGGTTTGTGCTGTCAAACTTTGTCGCATTTATGTGGAAAAGCTATATAATAATACCAAGATCAGTTATCATCGCTAAGTTTTGTTATTTAACAACATTTTTTTAAAGAAAACATGAATTTTTAATTCGATACTTCGTAGGTTACTTTGATTAGCCGGTGTTGCCAGTTTATTATTAGGGAGATTTGGCGAAAATATGGGAAACATATTACAAATATCATTAAAACTTATGATTATCTGCCGTGACCGAAATTCAATCAGGGGAGTAATAAATTATTATTTAAAAACTGATGGTATTTATTTATTTGATCTGAGAATGAGATAAAATAAAATATAAAACAAATGAAACACAACACATAAAACAAACATTCATGTCATGACATAAAATAAATGAAATCCATGACGTCATGCACGAAATAGTATTTTTGTTAGTTCTTTCTAATATTTGGGTTTTAGATTTCCTACGGATTCCGTAAAAGCAAATTGCTGGACACATACTTTATTAATTAAATAAAACACTAACACAAAAATCATTATTTCATTAACCTTATTTGTTTAACATTGATCTTATTAAATGATGGAAGAAAGGTAGGTTAATCATTTGTGGCTGGCATCTCTAAACACGCACACTTTGACAGTTTGATTATAATAAGTACGCGAGCGCTACTCACACATAATCGCGAAACTGGGGACAGTTTTTGTGCATCGTTTGTTTGCATTACTCTATCTAGACAGGTATATAATCAAAGCTAGAACTATACTGCACAAGGTGGACGAAAAAATTAAACCTATTATCAAAGAAAATATGAAGCTGAAAAACAAGGTTGAGATATTAATCTCAACCTTGTTTTTCAGCTTCATACTACTACTGCTACTGCTGCTACTCGAGGTATTCAATTTTTCTATTTAATAATAGAAAAATTGAATACCTCGAGTTGAATGGAAGGAGGAACAACATAATAATCAACGGGGTCCCAGAACTGAAAGACGAAAAGCACGCGGATTTGATAACCTTGGTAACTTCTACATTAACAGATATTGAGGACCATCTTAAGGAAGGTGAAATCGATAGAGTCCAGAGATTGGGTAAAAAAAGCATCGAAGACCGTAAGACAAGACCAATTCTTCTTGCTACCACGACCTTAGGCAAAAAGATCCAGATACTTAAAAACAAAAAAAAATGAAACCCTATACTTATATTACTCATTATTTGCCCAAAGACACTTATTTAAAGCAGACACAAAAAAGGAACATGGAGAGCATTGAGAATGAAAAACGGAAAGATCTGAAACTCCGAGTCCCACGAACGGAAATGGTAGACCAAAAACGACCCAAAAATGCAGAAGATGCCTTTCAGTACTTACGAGGGAGATCAATCTCGTTCTCGGACAAGCCCACAAACAGAAACTAAAGAACTAGCACCACGAACCAGACAACCACAACAACATGACAAACAACTAACAACAAATTGTCTTCCAGCACGGCTGGGCCTCAAGTCTGCTATTTTTTATTAATTCGTCATTCCAACACAATCCCATTGTCATTTTGCTAAAAGTTTGTAATCTGCTAATTCATAATGGTGGATCATTGGTCGGTCAGTGGTCTCGTAATAGAATCGTGGTACAATGACATTGTCGTATTGCCATTATTATAAAACCCGTTAGTAGAAATGATTTTCTAAAAACTACTACTAAATTTGAACATTTAATTATGCCAGATTTCATTTATATATATATTTACATATTATTTATTAGTGTTTTAAACAATCTAAAGTAGTAAGAAGTTCGTAAATAGCAAAAACATTGCATTTACATGTGTAACGCGGATAAATGTGAAAATAGACAACTCAATAATATTTTATTTGTTTAGCTGTCAAAGTCAAACGTGGCATTACTGCTTACTGACGTTAGTCTGTTTTTATTTCTAGCGGCCGGTGTTTTGTGTGTTAATTATTTATTCAGTTTTCTCATCTTAATTTCTGCCGATACGCTATCGTTTCGACGCGGCCTGGCCATAAGGGGAATGAGTTCTTCAATTAACCCCCTTACTGAGTCCTTTCCAAGGCGAAACGTTTTAAAAATTGCGCTTCGGAAATATCAATAAAGGGGTTTGTATTCATTCTCGTCAAGCGACGGGCTCGACGACGTCTTTTGCATTCTGCCCATCTTCTTTCTTAAGCATCCACTGCGTTGGCTAGCTCGAGAATATTTGCTCGTAGTGAATACATTTCTCCGTTCAATATTCCACAAACACGATAGCTAGCAAACACTTTTTGACAACCGAGCTATTACAATACAAGCAATGACTGCACAATGACGGTCCAATGGTAGGTCACTGATCAAAGGAACTGTCAAAATTTGAGCAGATTACCGCATAAGTCAGTCATTCATTTGTCATTATGTACGAGATTACCATTCTAAGCTATTTCTTTCAATGGAGTGTCAGTGGTTGACCATTGGAAAGTCATAATGACGCCATTATATTAGTAGATTACTAAACTTGTCAAAATCAACAATCATGAAATCAATGATAGACCATTCTGACACTATTGTAATAGCAGACTTGAGGCCCTGGTCCCCGCGGGAGAACTAGACCACCACCCTCTAACTAAAAGATGTGAAGTTTACAACATTGCAACACTTGACACAAGAACACTCAGGACACCTGAAAGCTTGATGGAATTAAACAAGGGCCTAGAAGATATAAAGTACGACATACTAGGCATAGCGAAATGAGAAGACTAGGCGAAAAAATTGAAGAATATCCAGATTATATCCTATACCAAAAAGGAGAAACAGCCGGGCAGAGAGGAGTAAGATTTTTTTATTAAAACGTACCTAAAACAACATATACAAGAATTTATTGGAGTCTCAGACAGATTAGCTGTACTTAATATTAAACTGCCAGGCTATAAGAAACAATGGTCAGTTATACAAGTTTACGCTCCAACTGAGCGAGCAGAACTGTCAGTGTGAGAGTCGTTCTAATAAAGAGATGTCACAAGCAATAAAAAACAGCTCAGTTAAATTTATTATCCTAATGGAGGATTTTAATGCACAAGTAGGGACTAGAAAAAATACGGAAGAATATGTCCTTGGAAAATTTTGTTACGGTAAGAGAAGCTGCAACGGCCAGAAACTTGTTGAATTTCTTATGGAACATAATTGAACTCTACTGAACTCGATGTTCAAGAAATACAACAAAACCAAATGGACATGGATTTTTCCGGAAGGGTCATACAAAAATGAAATCAACTACATAATAAGCAACTACCCCAAAGCATTCACAGACACTGCCGTTATATGCAAGTTGAACTTTAACACAAACCACCGCATGATACGCAGCTCCTTAAAAAAATGCCCCACAAAAACTTCTCGAAATCACATAAACATCAACCGATTTGATCAACCAAGAAATCTAGAAATTACAAATTACACAACTTTCACAACAAACGAAACAAAAAAAATTACAACGAAGGATTCAATTGTGACACAGAAATATGATAAACTAGAGAAACAAATTCAAAACCACTTGACCAGGAAAGAAAAAAGTAACAAATACCAACTTAGCGACGAAACTTTGCAACTGATTAATGAAAGAAAAGGACTGATAAAGAACCAAATAAAAAAAAAACATTGAATTGATAACAGAAACAAGTAAGAAACTTAAAGCAAGTATCAGAAGGGATCGTAAAATCAAAAGACTGCAAACCCTAGAATATCATATACAAAGAACTGGCGGTATCAAAAAAGCTCTAAAGGAACTAAGGGAAGCAGGAAAAGAATGGATACCAAAACTTAAAAGAAGGTCAAAGATTACTACACAGAGGAAGAGCATCAAAGAACTGGCAACAGACCTCTACCGTTGTCTATACGCAAAACAAACATCAAACGCTATGAGGAAAAATCATACTGAATCAATACCTGACGCCATTCTGGAACCCGTCCCCTCAATCTTGTCCGCAGAAGTAGAAAAAGCAATCAGGAGCCAAAAAGCGGGAAAATCTCCAGGACCAGACAAAATCACAAATGAGCTGTTGCAAGGTTCAATAGAAGAACTGGTACCCAATCTAACTCAAATATATAACGAGATTCTGAGGAGCGGGGATATCCCTGAGAAATGGGCAAAGTCTTACATCATCTTAATCCACAAAAAATGTGACAAAGAGGACACTGAAAATTACAGACCAATAAGCCTGATGTCGAATGTGTATAAGATATTTGCAAAGGTCATACTGGATAGAATAAGCCCAATGTTGGACGAACAACAGCCGGTGGAACAGGCAGGTTTCACAAAAGACTTTTCGACAACAGTTAAACAGGTAATGGAAAAGTATAAGGAATACAATAAAATTATATACATTGCCTTCATTGACTACGCAAAAGCTTTCGACAGTTTAAGCCATGAATACATATGGGAAACTCTTAACCAACAAGGAATACCAGCAACATACATCAACATTATCCAAACTATTTACTCCAACAGTATGGCTAGAATCCAATTGGAATCTCTAGGAAACGGATTCCGCGTAGAACGAGGGGTGAGGCAAGGTGACTCACTATCTCCGAAATTGTTCTCAGCCGTGTTAGAAAACATCTTTCGTAACTTGAACTGGGAAAAGTTTGGTCTTAATATAAATGGGTTGAAAATGAACCACCTCAGATTTGCCGACGACTTAGTGTTATTCGAAGAAATCCCAGAAAACTTGCAAATTATGATACAAAGTTTGAGCGAAGAAAGCGAAAAGATTGGTCGGAAAATAAACTACAGCAAAACAAAACGAATGACTAACTCTAAAAAGGTTGGTATAAAAATAAATGAGGCAGCTTTGGCCTATGTAGGGGACTACATATACCTTGATCAAGTCATCTCCACCAAAGACCAAACTAGCCAGGAAATTGATATGAGGATTGCAATAGGTTGGAAAAAATACTGGTCCCTCAAGGAGATCATGAAGTCAAAAGACCTAAGTATGACTTTGAAAAGAAAGACCTTCAACTCATGTATACTCCCATGTCTAACTTATGGGTGTGAGACATGGGCACTCACGAAAGCACTCAGAGAAAACCTTGCCAGGTGTCAAAGAGCAATGGAAAGAAGCATGGTAGGCTCAAAAAGACAGGACAGAATCAGGAACACAGATCTCCGGTCCAAAACAAAACTGACCGATGTTCTAACAAGAATAGACCAACAAAAGTGGAGGTGGACGGGCCACGTGATGCGAGACACTAAAGGCAAGTGGAGCAAGCTAGTGACAGAATGGTATCCAAGGGACGGCAAAATAAATCAAGGTAGGCAGCCTACCCGCTGGGAGGAAGAAATAAAGCTGACAGCAGGTCCAAACTGGCGGAGAGTACCTCACGACAGACGTCAATGGAAATTGTTAGAGGATGAGAGCATAGGCCATGCCACGAGGCACACCGAAATTCGAGACATTTTGTGATTTTTGTTACAACCATTTATTGTTAGTGTAATTGTCTGGTTTCGGAATAAAAGGCTTTATTACTATTATTAACTAGCTGACCCGACAGACGTTGTCCTGTCTTAATGATAACTATTTAATTCGAATTGGTATCTATCTATATATATAAAAATGAATCCCTATTTCCCTTGGTCACGCCATCACGCGTGAAGGGTTGGACCGATTTCACTTTTTTTTTGTTGTGTTTTTCTTACATAAGAACCTTCTCCTGACAATAACAAATACAACAAAAAAGAAAAAAGTGAAATCGGTCCAGCCGCTCACGCGTGATGGCGTGACCAAGGGAAAAAGGGATTCATTTTTATAAATATAGATAGATATGTTATTTTTGATTATACCATATTTATTTCCTTTCGTAAAGTATGCTTTATAAATATTTTTTTTACAGTTTTTTGTTTTCCCCGTATCGCAGGTTCGCTAGGTTTAGCTACACTTCTCAAGGACAGCCCTTGGATGGGTGACCATTTAGTTTTTGTTTTGCCTTGTGTCGCAGGTTTGCTAGGTTAAGCTACACTTCTCAAGGTCAGCCTATGGTTGGGTGACCATTTAGCTTTTGTTTTGCCTTGTGTCGCAGGTTCGCTAGGTTAAGCTACACTTCTCAAGGTCAGCCTTTGGATGGGTGACCATTTAGTTTATGTGTGGCGTTTTGTCACAGGTTCGCTAGGTTAAGCTGCATTTGCAAGGTCAGCTTTTGGATGGGTGACCATGTAGTTTTTATTTTGCCTTGTGTTGCAGTTCTCTAGGTTAAGATGCATTTCGCAAGGTCAGCCTTTGGATGGGTGACCATTTAGTTTTTGTTTTGCCTTGTGTCGCAAGTTTTTCAGGTTAAGCTACACTTCTCAAGGTCAGCCTTTAGATGGGTGATGTTTTTTATGTCCAAACGTAATTTTGATGATGATGTGAAAGCTAAATTTTGGTGTGACGAGAACGGCCGTGGCGACGCATCGCCACGCTATATGATGTTATGTTTGTTACCGCAGACCTTTCAACTGGGTGAACTGATTTTGATGATCCTTTTTAGGGTTCCATTGCCAAATGGCAAAAAACCGAACTCTTATAGATTCGTCATGTCTGTCTGTATGTCCGTCCGTATGTCACTGCCATTTTTCTCCGATACTATAAGAACTATGCTGTTGAAACTTGGTAAGTAGATGTATTCTATGAACCGCATTAAGACATGGGGTTCCCCATACTTAGAACCGAAACTCAATTTTTTTTTTTTCATCAAACACTTACGTGTGGAGTATCTATGGATAGGTCTTCAAAAATGATATTGAGGTTTCTAATATCATTTTTTTCTGTGATACCACATTTGGTATCGACACAATGGTTTTTTAATTGTGTCTGTAATTACGGTAATTGACTGGTTAATGCGGTTTACCGAATACATCTGCTTACCAAGTTTCAACAGCATAGCTCTTATAATTTCGGAAAAAAAATCTGTGAGATACGGACGGACAGACAGACAGACATGACGAATACATAAGGGTTCCGTTTTTTGCCATATGGCAACGGAGCCCTAAAAAGCTTGCTATAGCTATGTGAAGTGTACGCACCCGGCAGAGCTCTTGCAGCAACAGCAGGCCGACGCCGCGGCGGCGCGCAGCGGGCCGCACGTACAGGTCCTCCACGTAGAAGGCGCGGCGCGTCCACGACGAGTAGGCGCGGCTGCACAGCGCGTGCCCCACCACGGCGCCGCCGCACTCCGCCACCAGCGAAAAGAACCACGCCGGCTGAGACTCGAACCCGTCCTCGATCAAGTCTACGACGACATCACCAACATATTATTCACCTACCTTGGACACCTGCCAAGGCTACGAATTATAGCGTAGGTATACTCATAAACATACGAAAAACACACAACCTAAAAAGATGGAGCTCGATTGTTGAACCGGGAATTTGAAGTCACGTGACACCAAAATTGCCATTTTTATTGTGTTTTGCACGGATGATGAAATGTGTGGGTATAACTTCCGTACATTTTATAATAATGGTAAAATTTTTGGGTGATTTGTTTTTAACCGACTTAAAAAAGAGGTTGTTGGACACGTATGTAGGTCTAGACACGCGGTAGCGTGTCAAGCCAAGTTTAAGTAACAGAACTGGCGAGCAGCACCGTGTGTAATATTACACGAACCATTTGGAGCCACTTTTGACCCCCTTATAACTCAAAAACTATTTCACATAAACGTATCAAATTTGACTCATATAGTGAAACTTGCGAGATACATATGTGTTCCAAATTTCATAAACCCGTCTCAAACGGTTATTTAGATATTAACGTCCAAAAATCGACATTTTTATCACTGGCTGACCTATAGATCAAAACTCTAACCCAGTTCCAGATGACCTAGAAAGTTCAAATTTAGCATGCAGATAGGTAATTAAGTGAATACAAAGGAATAAATCAGAAACTGGTAAATTTTTATCATTCTATTATAATTCTTCACTTAATTGATTCTATTAAGAACACTTATAACAAAAACCATTTGGTATTTATTTTGTGATAAATTTGTTATAAATAAGTACCTACCTACTAATAATTTATGTACAAAAAGTAATGATATCCCATCATCAAAAACATAAATGTGAAATGAGAGCCAAGTTCAATCTATACTATATATGCTATAATCTATACATCTATACAAATAAATAAAATTGGAGTGTCTGTTTTTAATATTAAAATAACCGCTTTTTACTAAGTGTATATGGATGTATACACGGTACATATACTAAAACAACATTTTTTGTCTGTCTGTCAGTCTGTCTGTCTGTCTGTTTGTTCCGGGTAATCTCTGAAATGGCTGGACCGATTTTGACGGAACTTTTATTGGCAGGTAGCTGATGTAATAAGGAGTAACTTAGGCTACTTTTATTTTAGATTTTTTTTATTTTAGAAAAATACCTGCGTTAATTTCCGACATTCACGCGCGCGAAGCCGCGGGTAAAAGCTAGTATAATAATATAAAGCTGAAGAGTTTGTTTGTTTGTTTGTTTGATTGAACGCGCTTATCTCAGGAACTACTGGTTCGAATTGAAAAATTCTAAGATTCTAACCTATTTGTGTTGGTTAGCCTATTTATCGAGAAAGGCTATAGGCTATAATATAACATCACGCTACAACTAAGAGGAGCGGAGCAGTAATAAAAAATGTTGCAAAAACGGGGAAAATCACACGGGTAGGGAATTCGACGCGACGGGAAGGGTCGGGGGAACAATAAATTTAACGCGGACGAAGTCGCGGGCAGAAGCTAGTATTATGATATATGCCTTGGTTGTTGACTCCAAAAACAAAAGAAGTGAGATCTAAATGGGTACCAAGTTCAATGGTCAGTCCTGAAATTTATTTATAACTACATAAAATATAATTTATTCTTATAACTTAGGATAATATATTGTAGTCAGACTTGGCTGGTTCTCATTTACTAATTATTATGTTCGATGGCTAGTTTCTACCAGCAAGCCAAAATTTCGGAATAGTAAAATTAGAACCGACAAGTAACAGGTTTAGAACTTGCAAAGGCTATAATATAATTCATCATTATAGTATAGCCTTCTCATTTTCTTAGCAGGGCAGGCTGTGCTGGGGCGGCTGCTGCAGGTGCAGAAAACCTCAAACGGCGCAAATATAACAACCTTATTGGGAGTTATATGTTTGAGCCATTTGGAGTTGAAACACTAGGGCCGTGGGGTCCGAGTGCTCACGGAGTATTCCGGGATATCGCCAAGCGGTTGGCCGAATCTTCACGTGACCAGAGGGCTAGCCTATTTTTAGGTCAAAGAATCAGCATTGCCATCCAACGTGGCAACGCTGCCAGCCTTCTGGGCACTTTTCCCACCAACAGCGATGCGGACGAATTCTTTGATGCCCAGTGAGCTCTTTTCTTATTTTTTTCCCTTTATTTAATTGTACATAATATATTTATTTTAGTGTTAGTTTGTATATTGTGTTGTTATTAATGATATTTTAATCGAAGAAATAAAATTAATAGGACATTTATGTTTTTGATGGGATATGTAATGTTAGTGTTAATCCAACTGAAATTTTGTATATTTCCAGCTCGCATGTCAGAGGACGCGGAGTGGTGGAAGGGCACCACCACCACCACTTGAGATGATTTTGCATTCACCGGCAATGTTAGTAACTTACGGTGTTTTCTAATTTCCATTTATCTCTAAATATTCACGTACTACAACATTGCTTTTGTTCCAGGTTTATGGATAATGACTGGCCATTGCCTGGGCCGGCATTACCGGTGCCTCCGTCACCAGCATCTCTGTTCGTCGTGCCATCGCAAGTATAATTTTCTTTTCTTTTTTAATTTTCAGTTTTTATATAAATAGTTACGATAATAGACTTAAAATAGTAATATGTACAAGTTCATAAAACATTTTTGATTGGATTCTAATATGTACAGGTACTTAAAATGTTTTTAATGTGTTTTAATATTTTGAAGTTCAGATGTGACAATATTTGCCGTATCCATATTTCTTTCGTCCATGATCATGACGTCATGTATTTCCTATCTCATTTTCTCCCACGTGAAATCTTATGAATGCATGTCTGTCTCTTTTTACTGTCGCTTTTTCGTTTCATAGAGTTTCAAATCACAACCAACGGCGGTAAAGAAGTTTTCACTTCAAAAACTACTTACTAGAATCTCGTTCAAACCAATTTTCGGTGGAAATTTACATGGTTATGTATAAGTATCATATTTTATTTTAGTTTTATCATTCTCTTGGAAGTGTCTCTTACGCAAACTATTGAGTTTAGAAAAAAAATATAGTAGAAACCACAAAACTATTTTGAAGACCTATTCATAGATACCCCACACGTATGGGTTTGATGAAAAAAAAAAAATTTAAGTTTCAGTTCTATCTATGGGAACCCCAATTTTTTTTTTTTCTATTTTAATGTGAAAATCGTTATGCGGTTCACAGAATATATCTACTTACCAAGTTTCAATAGCATAGCTCTTATTGTTTCGGAAAAAAGTGGCTGTGACATACGGACGGACAGACAGACAGACATGACGAATCTATAAGGGTTCCGTTTTTGGCATTTGGCAACGGAACCCTAAAAATACCTTAAAAAGCACCCAACGCTTTTTTTCCATTATTTACTACTTTTTAGTTTGGTTTTCTATGGAAGCGTGTTTTTTAATTTTTTTTACTATTATTTATTTTCTACTTTTAGGGTGTTTCGAATTTTGAGACGTATGTCAGCGTAGTTTTCGCAGACAGTTTTTTTGCTGTCCTGGTAACCCTGGATAAAGGCACAAATTTATGAAATTATAGTCGGCCCTGATATCGGTCCTCGATAAATCTCGATAAAGTTTAAAAGAAATCTAGTCGTTTAAAGTAGGTTAAAATCGCGCTATAAGGAGTCGGTTACAAACAAACTTACAAGTGAAGCTGAATGAAAGAAATGAAGCAATGCAGCAATGAAGTGTGTAAAAATTGACGTATACAGTCAATAATTAAATAAACCAATAAACTACACCCAAATAACCTATTATAATTAATAAACGGTGCAATAGATGCTCCTGAGCTTTTAGTTTTATTGCGTTTGTGATTGTACATCGGTTTTGTGAATTCCAATAAAAGTTTTATTTTTTATTTTAAACTGAAGCGGTTGCCCGGAAGAATTCACACCATAATATATGTCTACACACTGGATCTATCTAGACACGCGGTAGCGTGTTTAGCCAAGTTCAAGTAACAGAACTGGCGAGCAGCACTGTGTGTAATATTACACGAACCATTTGGATCCACTTTTGACCCCCCCATAACTCAAAAAGTGTTTCACATAAAAGTGTCAAATTTGGCTCATATAGTGAGACTTGCGAGTTACATATAAAGACCACACGGGAAAAACAAAGAATGTCAAAAAAGTACAATTAAGAGAAAAAGAGTTTTATATAGTTTGAAAGTCTATATTTTTTTCATTTTAGACTCTTTTATGTAAAATATTGAAACAACTTATTACTATGTTGACATATGCTTTGCCTATACTTCTAAAACTTGATTTGTTTAAATAATTTGTAAGTTATGGTTCAGAATCTAAAATAAGTGACTACACTCCATAGTATAAACCATCTATGTCATTGACATTCCTGGTTTGTGCATTGCATTGACATTCACTATTAAAGTTCAATTATAAAAGTAACATAGAAATATTTTACATTTCTATGTCAAAATCAAAAGTCATTTATTCAAACTAGGCTGAGAGTCAGCACTTTTTGAAAGTCAAAGTTACAAAAGACAGTCCCCCCAAAACGCCCGCCCTTCGACACTTCCTAGTGCTTTAGCTGGGAAGAAGAAGTGGCGGAACAAACTCCCCAGCAGCACAGCTGTCTGTTAAGTTAGAAGAACTTGATTCTATAAAATATTGTGTAAGTAATTAATATTATAAAACAAAACATACATTATTCGCCATATGTCAGCTAGCATACGCCAATATACCAACAAAAACGTTGAAAACTAAACTCAAGCAGAAATAATAAAACAAAAACGTAAACAGAACTTAAAACCTAAATAAAGCCTCCAGGCATATATGTTACTTTTATAATACATAATAATAATACATTAAACATTTAGATTTAACATTTAAAAAAATATTTTGGCTTTAACTTCTTTAAAACAAAATTTAAAAAAAAATATCATTCATACACTATGAAAGTAATAAATTGTTATAAACTTAATATGTATTTAAAACTTATTTTACTACTACATTATGTGGAATGAATTACAATACATTGCAATATTACTTTTCCCTAATGTGGAAGTGAATTAAAATAACTTTTTGCTTCATGTGAACAAAACTCCTTCATAACTTGCAAATCGCTGTATTTTTCTTTAGTGACTGCCAGTGGTTCTGAAAACATAATAAGAAATATGAATAAAATTCAAATACCTACAGAAAACAAAACAGAACTTATAAAAAAAAAATTGTTGCTCAACAAATAACAAACCTTGGTAAGCTGATGGCGGTGGCATATAAAATCGTTTTCCTGACATTTTGGCCAAACTAAATGATTCTTCTTGTTTTTCTGAGATATAATGCTATTGTAGAACAGGCCATTATAGTTAGATCTGTGCTGAATATAACCTTTGTCAGAAGAGGTTTTAAACTCCCGAATTTCTTGAATTTTAACTCAAAGTGTCAAAATGACAACGACGGTTTTTAACGTTTGACGCGCGGACATAACCGATTCTTGCCATGGACAAAAAAATACAAATTGAACTATAACAGTTGACTACGATGATTTTACCAAGGAACTTAAATCCAACCTGGAATGCGCACAGGTTGCCAATACGCGGTCCGAGCGAGATAGCTTCGCGAGAGCCCTCTGTCCCTTTCATTAGGGTGACCAAGCAATATGATGTAGGTAGATACTAATATGATGTAGGTAGATACTAATATAACAGGATATAATATTATATTAACCAGTAATTTGATTTAAAAAAAAATAATTACGCTTTAAAGATGGATTAAAGTAAAACGCAGTAAACATAAACGCAACGCAAAGCATAAACTCTGCTATCGAGTATTATTGTATAACGTGGAATATCTGGCGCGCTGGGCAAATAACCATTTTGTTTAGTATTAATTGTCGTAAAAATCTACCCGCTGCCCGCGACTTCGTCCGCGTTAAATTTATTGTTCCCCCGACCCTTCCCGTCGCGTCGAATTGCCTACCCGTGCGATTTTCCCCGTCTTTGCAACTTTTTTCATTACTGCTCCGCTCGTATTGTTTGTAGCCTAATGTTATATAGCCTATAGCCTTTCTTGATAAATATACTACTCAACACAAAAATATTTTTTCAATTCGGACCAGTAGTTCCTGAGATTAGCGCGTTCAATCAAACAAACAAACAAACTCTTCAGCTTTATAATATTATATATAGTATAGATAATATGCTGCAGTCGACACGCATGATGCGTATAGGCCTTACATGGCTACTCATCGTGATAAACAAATCGATGCACACACAACAAAATCCAAGGTATCAGGCAGAATCGGAATCCAGAGTCACAGAAAAATGTCGTCGTATAGGCAAACAATCAAAATCCTAAGGCAAGCACTAGTCACACAGGGAACCGTAAATCTCAGAGTCCATAAGCAGAAGCAGTCGATGAAGTAGAAAATCACGGAAAATCGATGGAAAACAAAATAACAAGACGCAGGCAACGACAAGTTATCAGTGCCGGCCGATTGACAATTGAAATAATAAAATAAATAAAAATAAAAATCTTTTATTTCAGACCCTTAAAGTCCATTTGGTTAGTATACAAAGAACTTAAAACTAGTGTTAGTACTTATACCTACCAATGAATTAAATTAAAAATATTATTACGCCACAGTGGCATGTAGGCGTATCCAATGTCCCAGTATGGGGCTGTCCCACCTATCTGCTATAACATTCAGGATGCCGTTAGGGCTGGCGCGTACCCTGCACATGATGGAGGCGCATCGCTTGCGCATGATGGCATGGAAATCATCTATTCCCGCCTCTGCAAACATGCTGGAAGCACTGCAGTAGCGCGGCAACCCCATCAACACCCTGAATGCATTATTGTATTGAACGCGCAGAGCGCTGTATGTCCTCTGCGTGTAGCTGATCCACAGACTGCACGTATAAAACGACTGACAGTACGCTGTAAACAGTGTAGCTTTTACTTCAGTCGTACACTTGGCAAATCTGCGAGCCAACATGTTGCAGCGGACAGCCAACGCCCTGCGCTCACGCTCAATATCCAGACAGTCTTTCATGTCTTCGGAAACCCAGTGGCCCAGATACTTGAAGGAAGACACCTGCTCCAAGGAACTTCCGCACAGTTTTTTTGCGGTACAATGGGGTATGTTTTAGTGCCCGCCTTAAAGACTAGTACCTGACTCTTCTTGACATTGTATCTGAGCCCATGAGCCTCCGCATACTTTTCACATATCGTGAGTAGGTTTATCATTGCGTTAATCGACGGGCTCAGCAAGACCATATCATCAGCATAACTAATGTTGTTGACGCATACTCCATCAACATAACAACCCTGATAGGTCTTGCTGAGCTCGACGATCAACCTGTTTATGTACAGATTGAAGAGCCGAGGGGAGGTCAAGCCACCCTGCCTCACCCTGCACTCCAACCTATACACAGCCGACAACGAGCCAGCCCACCGTACACAATTGGTCTGATTGTTTTACCAAAACCATAGAATGGCTATAACTTCTCTATCGACAGAAGTATCATTCGATAGTTTTTGCCACAGCAAGTCGTACGATACCAGATCGAACGCCTTGGAAAGGTCCAGGAAACACGCACTAACAGGCGTTTTCCTAGACGTATAATACTGTACAGTATGCTTGAGAGACAATATGGCACTTTCAGTGGAGAGACCTGGTCTGAATCCAAACTGCGCATCATGCAGTTCAATGCGAGTCGCCATATGTCTATCAAGCAAACTGTCCAGCACCTTGGCAATGACAGTGGCAAGAGATATGGGCCTATAGTTGGAGAGATCTGATGTGTCCCCAGTCTTATCCTTTACAATAGGTACAACCACAGTTTTCATTAGATCGCTGGGCAGATGAGCGTGGCTCAGACAGAGTGAAAAGAACATTGCCAGTACCCTAGGTAGGTGATGGCCTGCATGTTGCAGGTGCTCGATGTTAAGGTAGTCATGCCCCGGTGACTTGCTCCTTACCATACTTTTTATAACTGTAGCAACACCTTTTGCTGAGAACCTGACCTTTAAGTCCGTCAGACCATCCTCAGCATCGACCACCTGCGATGCGGAGCCAAGGGGAGATTCGACCTTAAAATGTTGCACAAACAAGTTTGCTACACTCACACTCACGGAAACGCCCGTGCTTGGATTCAGTCTATTCGTATTTTTCCAAAACCTTGAAAAGTCTTTAGACTTACGATTGTCAGCTATGATGTCCATTTTAATTTTGTCTTGATTGTTCTGAGACCATCTTAAATTTGACTTAAAGACTTTTCTCGTGTCGTACATATGTTCATATACAGAACCAGAGGTTAGTTTACGAGACAAACTCCAGACTTGAAAAGCTAGCCGGGCGTCCGCGTGAACCTGCCTAACATGCCTATTCCAACCGACAACTCGTTTATTCCATTTACCCGCCGCGGTACCCCCATCACTGCGACATTGGGCAGCCTCTGTAAGTGTACATACAATGCTCTTGTACATATTGTCTAATATGACTTTGTGATTGGAATCTACACAACATCCGTTAGCACATTCTTTAAATTCTAATGGAAAATTAATGTCCCTTAACATTGAATTACATTTTTCTTTGTACTGACTTATTTGACTAGTATCCCGTTCCCCCCATATCGCAAAGTTTTTGCTCAGATTGGGTGTGACAATTGTTGGTGTTATTATATTTAAATTACATTTAATTTGTATAGGCATGTGATCTGACCAATACGTATCATACAACACAGTTGCATTAACGAGCAGACGGCTCGCAGCTTCGGTCACTACAGAGTGGTTGGAGCCAGCGGTGACAACCATGCGCGTCAATCACGAAAGTGTACGTACCTTGCGGCAGTAAGTCCAGGTCCGCACAGGTCCAGCACTGCTCCTCACAGAAGCTCAACAGTTCACTACCGAATAACTCTCCTGGGTGAGCGTTAAAATCACCGAGTAAGATCACTGATTGCACATTATTACTTTCTATTATCGCACTAATTTCACTAAGGCAATTTGTAAACACTGTTATGTTGTCGTTCGAGTCCGTGGGCATATACACTGAGAAAATGAGTATAGAACAGTCCTGCGACACTATCTTGATAGCTATTAGGCGAACGTTGTTGCAACTAATTACTGTGACAGATGGAAATAGGCTCTTCCTCCACAGCAAGGCCACTCCTCCATAAGGCCTTCCACGTAACACTCCCGCTGAGGTGTCGACTGCTGACTTGCCAGTAAAAGCGAAATCATCATCTATTTGGCCAAGAAAGGCGATATCATGTGGCAAAAGCCAGGTTTCTTGCAACGCGATGACGTCGGCCGCTACACACAGCCGCCTCACACAGTCAACAGATCTTTTAATACATTTGCAATTAAAACTTATTAGTGTCGTATTATCCATTTAAACTGTGTGTAGTAGGTATTCATTCTCAGAGTATTTTCTCTGTCTGTTTTCATTTTAGTGAAGTCTATAAATTTACGATAAGATACACCTTCTTCACGGTGGGAGGGGTTCACATCGGCGTCGAGTCGACGATGAAGTACCTGGGACTTGTCCTCGATAGCCGGTGGAACTTCGTCGAGCACTTCCGACGTTTGGCTCCCAGACTGGAGCGGGCTGGGGCTGCCTTAAAGCGGCTCCTGCCCAATCTGGGGGGTCCAAACGCCTCCTGCCGGAGGCTCTACACGGGGATCGTGCGGCCCATGGCCCTCTACGGGGCACCGGTGTGGGCGCCCTCATTGAGGCTGCGCCCAGCGCGCCGGTTGAGTGCTGCCCAGAGGGTCATGGCCATCCGGTTGATCCGGGGATACCGCACGGTCACCTGCGAGGCGGCGAGCCTCCTTGCCGGAGTGCCGCCATGGGATCTGCAGGTAAAGGTCGTCGCGCACATGTGGGAGTGGCGCGAAGAGGTGAAACGCTGGGGTGAAACTCCGCTGCCGCGACAAATCGCGGCACGCGGACAGAGCTCCGGTGTGATCTCATGGCGACATGGCGTGTACGATTGTCGCAACCCAGTGCTGGGCACGCCACAATTGCGGCAGTAAGTCCCCTCTTTGAGGAGTGGATAGAGAGGCGCCACGGCGTCCTCACCTTCCGCCTGACGCAGGTTCTCACCGGGCATGGGTGCTTCGGTGGGTTTCTGTTCAGGATAAAGCGGGACGATACGCCCGGATGTTTCCATTGCGAGGATCGTCTGGAGGACACGGTGGAGCATACGGTGGAGGTTTGCCCTGCCTGGGCGGAGCACCGCCATGTTCTCGTAGAGGCGATCGGCGGCGGCGACCTCTCGCGTCCAGCCCTGGTGCGAGCCATGGTACGGAGCGAGAGGGAATGGGAAGCCGTCACCTCCTTCTGCGAAGCAGTAATACTTGCGAAGGAGGAGGCGGGGCGCGTGAGGGAGTGGCAGTCTCAGCGCCCTCACGTTCCTAGCCGCCGCAGGAGGAGACGCCCCGGGCGTCGGGAGTCGATTGCGGACTCCCGGCCACCGTAGGCGCGAGCTTGCGGGTAGCGAGCAATGGGTAGCTCGCCGCCCGGTAAGGACCAAGCTCGGGTCGACGGCGCGTAGTGTTCCACGCGCGCCTCAAAGAGATGTCAGCAAAACTGAAGGGGTCTGCTAGGACCGATGCCTGCCGGGTTCGCGTGATTGTTCGAAAGAGATACCGTGACCCTGGCACATGGGCAATTGAAGGAACACGGGTGGGTTTTAGTCAGTAAAAGTCTGACATGCCCTCCCGCTCCTCCCAGAGCGGGAGAAGTCATTTGATGATTTCCCATCAAAAAAAAAAAAAGATACACCTTCTGGCCAAAAATCATCACTCATGAAGATTTTATACTTTTGTTTTGGAACAAAGATCTTGTATGCATTATAACTTCTGGGCATCTTCAGGACAAACAGTACGGGCGCGGGGCGGTAGTTTTTGCAACAAAAACTGGCCGGTCATTAGGATGGGTTATTTGTAGTAAACTAATGATATCCTCGATCTCACGTAACTTTTTTCCATCTTTCTTCCTTGTAATCTTACGTTTGGAAGTTGTTGCTATCGCATCAAATAGAAGGTTTTTTGCTTCCACAGTATCAATATCCGAGAAAGCACTAATACAATATCCGACTTAGGCGTTCCTCGTCCATTATGTCCAGTTTATTACTCACTAAAGCTAACACTTCGTTAATAACGACATTGCAGCTCACACATTTCACTACTTTGGAGGAACTCATCCTGCACTTAATTGTCATGATGAAATGTCATGTTTTTTTTTGCGTTGTTACCATACTCGAATTGCACTACGATGTCATATGTACGTATTAAAAATTATGACTGCTATAATCTTTAGCACAAGCAATCATATTTATTTTAACATTTGTATTCTGATGCAGAAATATATTTCCTAAGTATATTAATGCAATAAGTAAAGCCACAGCGTATGTAACTTGATTAAGATTTATATTACATGGCAACATTAAAAGTATCGCTTAGCCAAAAATCATGAAGTCAAGCAAGAAAGAAAAAGAAGTAAGCCATGATTATTTATTATCATCAAGAATCTAGTCAAATAAACTCTTTATCGTGATGATTTTTTTTCAGACTTGATAGTACTTATGTTTGATTTGATAAAACTTAGTTAATTATTTCGTCGGTATCTAGTAGGGTGACATACGTAGACGCTTAATAATTTCATCAACAATTCTCTCGCCGGTATCCTTTGGCATGCAGATGGGTAATTAGGTAAATACAAAGGAATAAATCAGAAACTGGTAAATTTTTATTGTTTTATTATAATTTTACACGTATGTGATTCTATTAGGAACACATATATTTCGTGCCTGTAATAACTGTATGTAAAAATAATATATGTAAGAATCAGCAATCAAAACTTATGACAGCCTGTCTTTATGTGGATTTTAAGGTCTTCACGTGAATATATAACGAGTTGAAGAAACTAGGCATATATCATAATATTGAACTTGGCTCTGATTTCACATTTATGTTTTTGATGGGATTATATAAATAACAATTTATTACGCTTAAAGTTTCGTATTAGTTAATATTTTTTGCTGTGGCTTACAGAGTCCACTAGCTTTAAGCCACTTGTAAGAACTTTTCACATTATGGAATGCAAATAAAGATATGAATATTTTATTCTGTAGATCATTTTACTAAAAATATGATTTTTTTCACTGAAACTCGGCCAGAAATATTTAAAAAGACCACACTTTTGGAATGTCTGTCTATGATAAATAATTTTTCATCCCACCATCTCGGAAAGAGTATTTTTAATCTTCAATATCTGAGTGGAAAAGCCGTTTTTATTCTCTAGAGGATAAAGTAAATTGAATTTAGAACATCGTGTGCACTAAGTTTGTGAATAAAAAAAAACATTAAACCTATTTACTTCTACCTCCATGGTGCCGAATTTATCATACAACCTTTTTCTAATTTGTTAAAAACTCAGACTCGGAACCTTATTGTATAACAAATAACTATTATTTCTGTAAGTAGATTAGTACAATCACTATTACACGTCAACCATATTTTTAAACTAGTTGAGGTCGGCTTTTCCTATCTGACTACTCTGAGAATAAAGACCGAAACATACTCAGCGGTCACAGTCTCTTTTAAAGTCCAGACATAATCTTGGTCTCATCATGTGAAGGCCTTGTAGATTGTCTGAAATTGTCTGTTAATGAAATAATCACACAGATTATGTGGACCTGTCCAATCAGTGCACACATTTGTCAATTATCGTGCGGCTCAATTCGGAGCTCTAAGACTTGACGAAAATTATAAATTACATTTGGGTCCAATTCTCTTCAACATTATCATAAACGACAACACTGTGTACATTTATTAGACTGTCTACGAGTTTGCCCTTATTTATTTTGTTATTTATTTATTTCACCAAATATTTACACATATACAGGAAAATTTTGTAACCAGTGCGCATTTTTTTTTTGGTGATTCAGTATCCGTAATAGAACACATTACAATATTTTTTTTCAATGCTTTTTTTTTATTTTTATCCGACCTTATATCAGTAAACTCTGGACAACCTACTATTACGTACTAATATTTAAGTAATACGGATATTAAAAATGAAGCGTGGCACAATGCACGTGGCCGTGTTGCAGTGACAGTCTGCGCACGCATGCGGTCTCGAGATGTCGAGTCTAAGGCGCGGGACAAATACAAGAGGCGTCGGGCGGAGGCGAGGCGCGGGCGCGGCGCGGGCGTGGTGCGGGCGCGGCGACGGTGCAGCGCAGAACAGGCGTTCTAACGGTGTCGGAAAGGCGAGGCGCGGTGTTTCTCGTTAAATTCTATATCGTCACGTATTTTCCGGGTGCGCCGAAGGCGAGGAAGCGGCGCCCGCGCCGCGCCCGCGCCACGCCCGCGCCGCGCCCGCACCCCGCCGTCTCAGTATGTCTCGCGCCCCACCTCTTCTATACATTTTGTATGAATTATCAAAGAAGTGGCGCCGCGCCCGCGCCTCACCTCTGCCCGACGCCTCTTGTATTTGTCCCGCGCCTTAGGCGCGGGACAAATACAAGAGGCGTCGGGCGGAGGTGAGGCGCGGGCGCGGCGCGGGCGTGGCGCCACTTCTTTGATATTTCATACAAAATGTATAGAAGAGGTGGGGCGCGGCGTGGCGCGGGCGCGGCGCGGGCGCCGCTTCCTCGCCTTCGGCGCACCCGGAAAATGCGTGACGATATAGAATTTAACATAAAATAACGAGAAACACCGCGCCTCGCCTTTCCGACACCGTTAGCACGCCTGTTCTGCGCTGCACCGGCGCACAGTGGGAAAATCGCGTAAGTTTCGTCTCAAAATTCCGTATCTCAGTTGTTTCAAAACGAAATGAGCTGTAATTTTGCACACATATACTTGAATACATATAGTTTAATGGAAATAAATTTTGTGGGAAATAAAACGATTTTGAAAAAATATATAATTTTATCTCACGATATGTTTTGATCCCGTGTCAGAAAAAGCGCAAGTATGCGCAAATTTTTATTTTTTCCTTGTATACCTATACTAATGTATAAAGATCTTAATACAACAAATATCTCGACAGCGGCAAGCAGCGGTAAAGGGTAAAAGTCTAGTTAAAAAAAAAATTGCACTAAAAATATGCCATCTTAAACTATATTGGTTAATTTTATTTTATTAAACAAATGTATATAATATTAATTAGTAAACGTTATGGGGGCATTATAAGCATTCCAAAACTGTATAATACTTGTACATTTATATCAAAAACTTTTGAGTAATGTGGCGTTGAATTATAGTAACGTATTGCGTTTAAATTACGTTATTGAACATGAGTTAGCGTTGATGCCTATTTATATACATTATGGTTAACTAAAAAAAACTAAAAAATTACGAAAAGAAAGCTTATTCATCAAACTATATTAATTTATTAATTTTATTCCATTATAACGACTTTCACGTAAAACAGTTTTGAGACGGCTTTGTATGGGGCTTTCCCACAGTGCGGCGCCGCGCCCGCACCACGCCCGCGCCGCGCCCGCGCCCGCACCACGCCCGCGCCGCGCCCGCGCCTCGCCTCCGCCCGACGCCTCTTGTATTTGTCCCGCGCCTTACGTTTTCCCGCGCAGCGCCGCGCAAGCGCCGAACGTGTCGTAGGTCGCGATGTCAGACTACCCCAACCGTGAGTTTTATGAGATAAATTATAAATTGAGGTTTCCGGCGACTGGGACCGCAACTAACTAGGACCGCGGTCCCACTCGCCGGATCCATAAAAATTCAATAATTTTCTTCCGGCGACTGGGACCACTCATAGGTAACTTAAAAAAATTTACTCTACAAGCCAAAATCGGTACAGACAAACGAAAAAAATTCTAAATTATTTATATGAATATCATTGACTCGTTCTAGACATGATTTTATACTATGCGCTTAGTAATAGATTAAGCTAGCCCGTTTTTACATAATTCACACATGCAGGTAAACACACACAAATGCAATAATAGCATTGTATGATTGTATATTATTATCCCTTTCTAACTCGATTCCGTTTTGCCTGTCGATTTCAAGGTCAGGTAGCCCTTTTGTTATAAACGGGAAATTTTGCATCGCCCGATGACTGGCTCGGCCAATCACTAACAAGAAGCTTATCAGTTTAAGAAAGACAAGTTTTGCATCAGACAGTTTTGGATTAGATCATTGTATGTAAGACACTGCGCTGAATATTTGTTGCAAATTGCGTGTCAAAGTGAAAGTCAAAGTATCTTTATTGTGGGCACATGTAAGTTACAGGTGGCGTGATGTGAGAGGTAGTGTAGTGACTTCATTTAATAGACTTCAGGTATGTAAAACAATTTTTATTAACTTATTTATAAACAAAACAAGCTAATAAGGGGGTTAAACAACGTGCTTACAAATATTTTTACTTTAAATTGCTTCTCATCTTTGATGAGACTTTTTAATATCACAAAAAAGTTGTCATCTATTAAGATTATCTGATATTATTTTTAGTTCAATCATATAATAAATTAGAATAAAATAATAAAGAAACCTTAAAACTACATAATATACACATAAATAAAAAAACCCTTATGAACTTAACTAAAAGTAGCTGATAGTTAATAATTTTAGAATTATCAAAATGGATGAAAAAAGTCCTTCAACTTCACGTGGTTGTTAGGTTTTTAAGAATTTCAGTATTTAATTTGATTTAAAAGTTGTTTTTGTGGTAATATTTGAACACGTACTTGACCGGAAGTAAATAGAAAATAACGTTTAAAAAGCTGTTTTTCGGGCAACATTTGAACACGTGCTTGACCGGAAGTAATATTAAAAAAGAAACGTTTAAAATATTATGGATGGGGAGATGATTGGCGGGATTGGGGACTGGCATTCTGATTTCAGTTCTTGTCGAGTTTTGACATAACCCTTTAGAGCTTCTTAAGTGTGCTTAAGGGGCCGGCGACGGTCAATCTGTCCATACAAACGTAATACCAAAATCATTTGCAATTGGAGCATATTTCCACCATTTTAAGATGATATTCGGCTTTAGACAGTATTTATCTAGGTTATGGTGACGTTTTTTTTTAAAAAAAACTGAGCTAAAACGAAGTTTGAGCGAATTGCATTTCGCACATTTTTACAACATAAATGACATGTTTTCTTTTTGTTTTTTCTGCATTAAAAACAACAATATCTGTAATAATGTTTTATCCATAACACAGCTTATATTATCAAGATACTAAAACACGAAAACCAATTTAAAAATCATTAAGTTTTCATTCATCATTTTTGGTATTACGGAACACAGCCAAATTATCATACATTTTCAATAGCTAATAGTGCTATCGCGTCTCACAAAAATGTCAATGTGTGCACGGTTGCGTACGGCTCGCGGTGGGTGTGTTGTGTATCGCTCGGACATAGATTCACACTAACGCAACATGCATTTTGGGTAGCGGGAAGTTCACTCGGGGTGTTTGTTGTCAGTGCGAGACGATTGCCTTACGGTGCGGAGCGTACTTTTATTTGTTTTTCAATTGTATTGTGATATTTCTGACAATATTATTGACCTATGCTATGAACTTGGATTTTGATTTTTCTTGTGACTTGGTATCGAGTACTCTACATTCTGACGAACTTTGCTTTGTTTACGGACCTGGATTTATTGTTTACGATTCGGTTTGGCTGCCAACATGGACTCCGAACGTTGGGATGTGTCTCACAGATATTATAAGTTACCTGCCTAATATTTTCTTGGCTACTAATTCATCATCATTCATTCATCATCATTCATTCATCATCATCATTTCAACCGTAAGACGTCCACTGCTGGACTTAGGCCTCTCCCAATTTGGGGGGCTTTGCCATAATCGCCACGATTGGCAGGCGGGTTGGCGATCGCAGTATGGTGGTAAAATGCATCGAGAACGCTGCTGCCCATTCCCTAGTAAGTCCCTTAGTCGCCTTTTACGACACCCACGGGAAGAAACGGGGTGGTGTTATTCTTTACGTCCGGCACCACAAGGTACAAATACTTACACTATTTTAACCTCGGCCCAATAAAATAAAGATTTTTTTGTGGTCCGAGTTAGTAGTAAGTATACCTAACTAAGTATATCTAATATATAAAATTCTCGTTACAGTTTTCGTTGCCATACTCCTCCGAAACGGCTTGACCGATTTTGATGAAATTTTTTGTGCTTATCCGGTACCTATCTATGAGAATCGGCCAACATCTATTTTTCATACCCCTAAATGTTAGGGGTAGTCCACCCCTAAATTTTTATTTTTATTTTTTCGACAAAAATTTTAATTTCTATTTTTTTATGATACAACATACAAAAATACATACATCTTTAAATTTTCACTTTTTTTCACCCGGCAAAACAACGTTTGCTGGGTCAGCTAGTCTATTTAAATAAAAATCTATGCCACTTTTCGTTGTAACTGAACCTCCTAAACGGCTGGACCGATTTGAATGAACTTTTTTGTATGTGTTTGGGTGGCACCCTGGATGGTTTAGATTAACTATAAGACCCGGTAGGTGGTGCTGCTATCGAGTTCTAGGAAACAGGACAACGTCTGTACGGTCAGCTAGTTTTGTATAAGTGTATTTACCTACCTATCTAGGTAGATATGTAGGGACGGAACAAACAAAGCTTTATAGGTAGGTACCTATCAACTTTTATTTCTTCCCTTTCTTTTCTCATGTCACCGACCGGGCGTAGGTAATTATCTCAAGGACTGTCCTCAGACTTAGTTTGCTTTTCCACCAGAGATGTGCTATGCTACGTTGCCATGGATGCGTTTGATATTCACCAATCATATTCATTGGCCCCCATAAGTAGTACTGGTGGAGACGGGTTCAACTAAGCTCTGTTTTTACATGGAAGGGTGCGTGTTATGGATGGAAGCTATGGATGCGCGAGTGGTGTAGTTATGTGCAGAGTTCATACAGTAGGAGCGCGTTTGTCACCGAAAGTAAACATGCCGCCATCGCAGTGTCTCCATATGTAAATCGAGAGTTACAGTGTTGCAAGGGTGAAAATACCGTGTTTCTAGACAAAATTACGGTGAACCTGCTAAAATTGTACCGCGTAAATTACCGTGTAATTTTTCAAAGAAAAAAACAACATTGTGAACCAAATCAAGTCTTGAATATATTTGCTTTTTTAATTATTAACCATAATCACATTAGCCGTATGCCAGATGACCGCTGGGCAAAGGTTTGCATACAATGGGTGCCTGAAGATGGACGACGCCACCGCGGTCGGCCCAGAAAGCGGTGGCGAGACGACCTAGATGCGTACCGCGACGACTGGTTTGAGGTGGCGCGGGACAAGAGTTCCTGAGAAATTGGGGGAGGCCTTTGCCCAGCAGTGGCTAAACAACAAAAAAAAAAATTAACTAAGAAGATAAAAACTTGAAATTGAAACTGTTTACTACGTATTTGTAACGCGTCGTAATCGTAACTCGAATAAAAGACAACGTAGTAAATTTTACGTCATTCACCCATCATAAGGAAGAGAATAGATTGCGTGGAGATAAAAGACACTCTCAATATCTACAACTTCTAGATATTGAGGGATTTCCCTAGAATTCTCGGCAATGAAGGAGCAGTGCTGCCATTAAAAAAATTGTTAAGTTGACTGACTGAGATTCGTTTTACGCAGTACATGATGAAATATTTACAACAACGTAATTTATACTGGCAGTACAGTGAATTACGGTGATATATGACACGGTAATACATTATTACCTTGACGGTAGAATAATACCAGATTACGGTGCATCTACGGTAATTACCACGGATATCTATGGTAATTACCGTGTACATGGAGACATTGCGCCATCGTGAAGGCACAAAGTTATTTTATACCTCGCCATGCCCCTACTAGCGAAGCATCGCATACCTATACAGAGAGTCAGCTGTACATCGACGCGGAAACTGTTACCAATTACCATAGATCACTTCAAGATTCTAAATCCATCTGTGATCCGGTTATTAAAAAAAATGAGCAACCCATATAGTGGTCGAATATGATGTGTAAGATCTGACCTCTTCCTTGGTAAGGGACCGTTCAAGTATTACGTAAGCACATTTATTACAATTTTTATAAATAAGGTTTACAGTTTTCGTGATCACTAAACACATGACATGGGCTATTTAGTAAATCTTGTTTTAAACTATTAATTTTTTGGGTCGTGGTCATATTTGGAAGTTTCGTCGTATAATCGACGGCCCCTTTTATAGCTTTTCTCAAAATATTCATATCCAGGGTTTTTCTTAGTTTTATTGGGACCAAACCCAATTTATTTTCTGTCTTTTTAACGAGATTTTTTTAATTTTGAGCAATAATTTCGTAGCAAATGATTGCTACATTCAATTTTTTTAATGGTAGTGCAGTGTCCGTACGGCAAAGATTCGTTGAGAGCGCTAGTAACGCTACTATCACCATCACCGATCATCGTTTTATATCTTAATTGATGCATTTCAATGCTACATTTGAATCCCTCTACAATGCCATCTGCTTCCATAGCCGTCGAGCTTTTCGACCAATTTTTAAAGCAACGGTGAACTTTCGGATCTGTATTTTTATTTTTAGCTAAAGCACATACGCAACAATATGCATTCCTGATGCCCTAAAATAAGATTTTTTTAGTTTCAAAACCGATTATGCACGATACTCTAGATAAAGAGTTATAATTAGTCCTATACGATCGTTTAGCCCATAAACCGTCTACTACAACTGTAATATAAGGAATGCCGTCAGGATCCAAATTACCATTAGCAATGGCAATTTTTTTTTTCTTCTACACCGGCTTGGTGCATACTTTATTATATCGCCAAAAAACACTACAAGTGAAAAATAACTTTAATTTCGGAAGTCAGTGATTTTTATTTTATAAGGTTTTTTCGTCAGGGGAGTAACGTGTAAGAACATTACAAATAAATTTTACTTAAAAGTCCTTGTTTTTTACTTATCCTCTTTTATATCTGCACATCGCGTAAATATGTAGAAACTATTGGAATATTTGTCTGTTACTAATATTTTGCGTAACACTCTTAGTGACATTTATTCATTATAGCTTCTGCCCGCGACTTCGTCCCCGTTCAATTTCTTGTTTCCCCGAAATGTTGCAAAAAACGGGGAAAATCGCCTACCCGTGTGCTTTTTCTCCGTTTTTGCAACATTTTTCATTACTGCTCCGCTCCTCTTGGTTGTAGCGTGATGTTATATAGCCTATAACCTTCCTCGATAAGTAGGCTACCCAACACAAAAAGATTTTTTCAATTCGGACCAGTAGATCCTGAGATTAACGCGTTCAAACAAACAAACAAACTCCTCAGCTTTATAATATTATATAGTAATATAGATTTATAAGTAGTTAAGTTTGCCGGTGGCTTCGCCCGCGTGGAGGCTGGAAAATGCATCTAAAACTTCCTCATAAAACACTCTATCTATTGGTGAAAACCGCATGAAAATCTGTTCAACATTTTTTGAGGTCTTCGCAAGTAGACAGACAGACGCGGCGGGGAACTTTGTTTTATATTATGTAGTGATAACATTTTTTTAAATTGGTAAAAAGAATACTTATTTACGTAAATATGACAGAAAAAGCCTTCGTTTTTAGGGTTCCGTTGCCAAATGGCAAAAAACGGAACCCTTATAGATTCGTCATGTCTGTCTGTCTGTCTGTCCGTGTATGTCACAGCCATTTTTTTCCGAAACTATAAGAGCTATGTTGTTGAAACTTGGTAAGTAGATGTATTCTGTAAACCGCATTAAGATTTTTACACAAAAATAGAAAAAAAACAATAAATTTTGGGGTTCCCCATACATAGAACTGAAACTCAAAAAAAAATTTTTCATCGTACCCATACGTGTGGGGTATCTATGGATAGGTCTTTAAAAATGATATTGAGGTTTCTAATATCATTTTTTTCTAAACTGTATAGTTTGCGCGAGAGACACTCCCAAAGTGGTAAAATGTGTGTCCCCCCCCCCCTGTAACTTCTAAAATAAGAGAATGATAAAACTAAAAAAAATATAAGATGTACATTGCTATATAAACTTCCAACGAAAATTAGTTTGAACAAGATCTAGTAAGTAGTTTTTTTTTTATACGTCATAAATCGTAAACCGCAATTTACCTTTCATTCAATCAACTCAAATATAAAAATTGAAAAAATAGGATTTAATTTCATAAACACAAGCCTTATGCATAAACCGTGAATACCTACAGGTTTGTACGGAACCCTCGGTGCGCGAGTCCGACTCGCACTTGGCCGGTTTTTTTAAAGTTGAGACCACTCCTGTGATGTGATTTGTATTTGATTTGACTCCAAAGGGAATGAACAAACATAAATAGGCTTAAAATAAATGAAGGCAATAATAATAAACATCCCTATCATTTATATTTACGCAGCGTGCGTGTGACAATTTTTGCGCCGTGTGCCGCCGCCATCAACTGTTCATTTTCTGCCTAACGGCCGAAGGCTCGCTGCGCTGCCGTTCACTATTTGGCGCGGTAACGATACATTGCGTATTATGAGGTAATAAAACTAATCGGGTTATTGGACTCACAACGTTCATGTATTTATTTATTGAAGAACACAAACAGTATAATTATACATTGGTTTACAAGTACCAAGTTAGGAAAGGTATGTAAGCCCTAGATCTCGAGATATTGTAATAATTTGAGATATGGACATTGTAAAGAAAATTCCACAAAACGCATTACTAGTCTGTACATTTACTAACGATTCCCCAAAGCAGTCAACAAAAATAAAGCAAATAACGAACATACCTAATTACAAGTAAATAAAAATGCGTCGAGTCGTTATGAATAAAGGGTAGGTACTATTACTCACTCACACACGGCTGCACACCGCGTCAGCATTGGCCTTCTATTGTCAAACAGAGATAGCAATATTCCGATCGAGTTTTGCCCTTGTCGTCGGCTCGTGGTTGCGAGTTTAGGGCAGGGCTTGGTAACGATACCAAATTCACACAATAAGTATCGTTAAGTAACGTTATTTTCATAAAGTTAACATTTTAACGGTAACACGGGTAACGATACTTTGGTATCGATACTATAAAATAACGTTACGAATTAACGTTCCAAGTATCGATACTTTTATCGTTACTTAATGCGTTGTTGTCAGCCCGCGCAACCTAAGCGGCGGCGGCGCGACACGGGCGGCGGTGACGCTCTACGGAACGGCAACATCGCCAATCAAACAATGCAAGCTAGTTGCAACTAAAATGTAAATACGCAGTACGGTTTCACAAACGAGGTATGCGGTAGGTAACGGATTTAGTCTCAGTAATTTTGATTCCTTAATAAAAATAAAACGAATATTATTATCTTTAAAATGATAAAAAAAAACACTACAAAGTGAAAAATAACTTTAATTTCGGAAGTCGGTGTCTTAGGATCTATATTTAAGGTTTTTAACCGACTTCAAAAAAAGGAGGAAGTAATCAATTTTTTATTTTTATATTTGTTACCTCATAACTTTTGACTGGGTGAACCGATTTTGATGATTCTTTTTTTATTTGAAAGCTGGTGCTGTCCGTATGGTCCCATTTTAATTTGGTTTTATTCGGACAATGGGAACCATGTGAAAACCATATAAGTCTTAAATTTGCATTAAGTATTTGCGCGATAAATGAATGAATATTGCGATTAGATTAGTGCAGGGTATCTACCATAACTAAAAATTAAAAATAAAAACTTTTTACGTGTCTTAGGATCTGTATTTAAGGTTTTTTTTTGCCACCGACTTCCAAAATTAAAATTATTTTTCACTTAGTAGTGTTTTTTTTTTTAGGAAGTCGGTTGTTATTTTTTGTAAAAAGTTTTTGGAACGAAGTTCTTATTCTTAACTTTTTGGTTATAGTAGATACCCCGCTCTAATCTAATCGCAATATTCGTTATTAGTTCATTTGTCGCTAAATACTTAATGCAAATTTAAGACTTATATGGTTTTCACATGGATCCCGTTGTCTGAATAAAACCAAATTAAAATGGGACCACACAGAAAGCACCAACTTTCAACTAAAAAGTGTCATCAAAATCGGTTCACCCAGTCAAAAGTAATGAGGTAACAAACATAAAAATAAAAAACCAGCCAAGTGCGAGTCGGACTCGCGCACCGAGGGTTCCGTACAAACCTGTAGGTATTCTCGGTTCAAAAATATTTTTTTTTTTAATTTTTATATTTCAGTTGATTGAATGTAAGGTAAATTGCGGTTTACGATTTATGACGTTTTAAAAAAAAACTACTCGCTCGATCTCGTTCAAACTAATTTTCGGTGGTAGTTTACATGGTAATGTACATCATATATATATTTTTTTTTAGTTTTATCTTTCTCTTATTTTAGAAGTTACGGGGGGGGGGGACACACATTTTACCACTTTGGAAGTGTCTCTCGCGCAAACTATTCAGTTTAGAAAAAAATGATAATAGAAACCTCATTACCATTTTTGAAGACGTATTCATAGATACCCCACACGTATGGGTTTGATGAAAAAAAACATTTTTGAGTTTCAGTTCTATGTATGGAGAACCCCAAAATTTATTGTTTTTTTTCTATTTTAGTGTGAAAATCTTAATGCGGTTCACAGAATACATCTACTTACCAAGTTTCAATAGCATAGCTCTTATAGTTTCGGAATAAAATGGCTGTGACATACGGACGGACGGACAGACAGACAGACAGACAGACATGACGAATCTATAAGGGTTCCGTTTTTTGCCATTTGGCAACGGAACCCTAAAAATAAATACAAAAAAAACAGTCGAATTCATAATCTCCTCCTTTTTTGAAGTCGGTTAAAAATGGGGCACAAGAAGCAGAATACATATCGTTACTTCGAAATAGACGGAAATATGAAGACTTCTAGGTGTTTAGTAAACGAATGTGGAGAAATACTGAGGCTACCTAGCCTCAGTATTTCTCCACATTCGTTAGGTAGGTACCTACCTATTACAGTTTTAGTAGGAATTATTAGTTTATTATACTTATTGAAATGAAATATTTACTTAGGTCTCAGATGATTTTTATGGTTTTTGGAACGAAGTTCCTTATCGCGCGTTGCGAAAGGGGGCTAGACGAAAAAAAAATTAAGACCAAAAGTTGTAACGACACTTTTTGCTATAGTTGTAAGTCGTGCGGCGTGCGCGTGTTTCTCTGTCTGTTTCTTTATCTCTCTCATAGAAATATTCTTTGTTCTGTGCATATAAAGCAAGCCAGTTATTTTGGTTTCGTCTTTCTATTTCGCATTGAACAGTGTGATGTCGCGACGATTATTTTTGTTGAGTGTATACAGGTTTTTGTACATAATAAATAATAAAAACATTTCTACCATCGATGCAGTTTTTTCAAGACATTTAAATAAAATAGAATCCCAAACATATGTTTCCTACTTCAGTTACCACAAGCCAATTATTACTAAAATTGAGCCTACTGATTAAGTTTATATTACATTATATTTGTTAATAATAAAAAAAAATATAATCATAAATTTAAAAAAAAAATACAATTCCTTCACTAATTAATCGAAAGGAACTTCGTTCCATCCGGGTGTCCCTTGACACCTCTCAAGTTTTTTTTTTAGAAACAAAAAACAATTAAATTTCTGGCGTTATGTAAGTACCTACCTCAATCAACTCAGCCTATCGCAGTCCACTGCTGAATATAGGCCTCTCCCATATTGCGCCACAAACCCTGTCCTCCGCCATCCGCATCCAGTTTGCGGTCTACCTAGCTGGGGGGCATTCCACGCTACGATTGCCGACACGCGGGCTCCACTCCAGGACTCATTTGCTCCATCGCCCATAGGTCCTTCGACAGACATGGCCAGCCCACTGCCACTTCAGTTTGCTTACTCTACGAACTACGTCGGTAACTCCAGTTCTTTTCCGGATAATTTCATTTCAGATTTTATCCTTCAAAGAAACTCCGAGCATAGCCCGCTCCATAGCGCGCTGAGCGATCTTGAAATTGTGGACTTGCCCAACTGTCAGTGCCCATGTTTCGGCACCGTATGTCATTCGGGCAGGACGCACTGGTTGAAGACATTATGGGATAGGCGACGAGAAGACGTGACGAAGTTTCTCAAACACTGCCCAACCCAACTGGATCCTCCTGTTGGCTTCCTTCTCAAAGTTGTGTCTACCGAGCTGGATGACTTGCCCTAAGTAGACATACTCCTTCAAAACTTCGAGAAGCGAAAGCTCGATGTGGACTGGAGCCGGCAAGACGTGCGAGTTGAACATGACTTTCGTCTGGTCCAAATTCATGCCGAGGCCTACCTGCCGGGAGGCCTGTGCAGCATCTGGTCCAACTGTTCCAGCGTCTCTGCCATTACGACGGTGTCATCGGCAAAGCGAAGGTGTGAGATGTACTCGTCATTCACATTGATACCCTGTCCAGTCGACTTCGACATGTCGTCAGTGCATGTCGAAGTCGACGTATATACCTGTATCACTTTCAGGTAGTACCTGTCCGTGAGTTTTTGTACAAGGTACGCTACCAGTGTCGACACACCACTGATTTCTACAACGCTGCTAGTGAGTTCCTTGTTGATCAGGAAGCCGACACCGCCTTGGGAGAACTGATCACCTTCGTGGAAGTAAAGTAGGTGGCCTGACTCCAGAGTTATCGTATCCTCCCCCTGTCTTCGGACTTCGGATAACCCTAGCTTAGCTTAACTGGCATATAGCCAGTTAATGCGCCCTAACTCTACCTCAGTTCGGCAAGGTCCAGTCTCATTTAACGTCCGTTATACGTAGCCAGATGTAGTCATGGTTGGTAGCCTGCCGTTACCCGGAGATTCTTTGCACTTGCCGTCCCGCCGTTACCGTAACCGCTACCTTGACCAGAAATAGTGGGATCACCGGGAACTGGGGGCCGTTGTTTTCGCAACTTCTTCATTTGGGAGGATTTATGCACGTAGTCACCACACTGGGCATGCGGGTTGGTGACCGAAGAGCCAATCTTTTTGCAGCGATGACGCTGCTGCCCGCTATCTCTCTGGAGGATTTAATTTTTCAATTTTGATCAAATTTTTATTTCATAACCAACGATTGGGAAAAACATGGTTCGCTAATCATCATACAACAAAAAATTGGTTTAACCTTTCGAATACCGTACTTAGATACACAATAGAAAGACAATGAGAGGAGGGAGTAGTTCAATAAAATTATCAGTGCAATAATAGGTCTAAGGAGGTTGTTTATTAAAATTATGCAAAACACGGTCAATTAAAAAGAAAAAAAATAAAATGACTCAAAACCTTAAACGGCGTAAATATAACAACCTTATCGAAAGTTATATTTTGAGCCGTTTGTGGTTGAAAGATTAGGACCATGGGGTCCGAGTGCTCATCGAGTGTTTCAGGATATCAGCAAACAGCTGGTCGACTCTTCACGTGACCAGAGAGCTGGGCTTTTCTTTGGACAATGAATCAATCAGCATTTCTATTCAACGTGGCAATGCTGCTAACGTTTTGTACACTGTTTCCGTTAACAGCGATGTGGATGAGTTTTTTGATGCTCAATGAGTTATTTTTATACTTACCCGTTTGTACATATGTATAAGTTAGTTCATTAGACCTAAAGGTAATTAGGTTTTGTTAGTTGTGACACTATTGTAACACAGGCCTTCCTCTTTATAAATAAAATTTTGTAAAGCGAGAGTTAGTAAAATGAAAAATTTTGCTGAACGAATCATTTGTGAAACAAGTAGTATACAAAACGTTGGTTGTTGACCAAAAATTTGTCAATGGAGTTTTGGTGAAACAATAGTGAACCATATTATTGATGTACTTTTAATAGATTTAATATATGAATGAGTATATTATGGAGGGTCAAAGTTCACGTAAAATAACAGATTTTCAGAGCTATTTACTAGATTAGTTTAAACAAATTTTTGTTTTAATTTCTATAGAAGCCAGATAATATCCACAAGATAGCTGTGTACCCAAAACATCTAGAGAAAAAAAAAACGACGCTGAAAAAGTATGAAACAAAATTTTCAGGATGCTGAAATAAACATACTTTTTCAGCGTCGTTTTTTTTGTCGTTGTCGGGTTTTTGTTTTGTTAATTTCTATTATTTAAACTATTTTGGTGTTATTGTCCGCTAGTGAGTGTTACTTTTTTGAGCAATATTTTGGAAATGTCCAAGTGAAGCCCTTTCAAATAATACCAAACACGGTGTATTAATCCTTTTTTTTGGGAAGGGAAATCATCAAATGACTTCTCCCGCTCTGGGCGGAGCGGGAAGGTGTGTCAGACTTTTACTGACTAAAAACCAACCGTGTTCCTTCATTTATCCATATGCCAGGGTCACGGTATCTCGTTTGAACAATTTCGAGACCCTGGCAGGCATCGGTCCTAGCAGACCCCTTCAATGCTGCTGACGTCTCTTTGAAGCGCGCGTGGAACACTATGCGCCGTTGACACGGGCCTGGTCCTTACCGGGCGGTGAGCTACCCATTGCTTGCCACCCGCAAGCCCGCGCCTACGGTGGCCGGGAGTCCGCAATCGACTTTCGACGCCCGGGGCGTCTCCTCCTGCGGCGGCTAGGGACGTGAGGGTGCAGAGACTGCCACTCCCTTACGCGCCCCGCCTCCTCCTGCGCGAGCATTACTGCTTTGCAGAAGGAGGTGACGGCTTCCCATGCCCTCTCGCTCCGTACCATGGCTCGCACCAGGGCAGGACGCGAGCGGTCGCCGCCGCCGATCGCCTCCACGAGGACACGGCGGTACTCCGCCCAGGCAGGGCACACTTCCACCGTATGCTCCACCCTGTCCTCTAGACGGTCCTCACAATGGTACCATTCCGGGCGTTTCCTCCCGCTTTATCCTGAACAGGAACCCACCGAAGCACCCATGCCCGATACGTCCCTAGCCGCCACAGGAGGAGACGCCCCGGGCGTCGGGAGTCGATAGCGGACTCCCGGCCACCGTAGCCGCCAGCTTGCGGGCGGCGAGCAATGGATAGCTCGCCACCCGGTAAGGACCAACCTCGGGTCGACGGCGCGTAGTGTTCCACGCGCGCCTCAAAGAGATGTCAGCAGGGGTCTACTTCATCCAGAAAAAAAAAAAAAAAAAAAAGGAGTGGATAGAGAGGCGCCACGGCGGCGTCCTCACCTTCCGCCTGACTCAGGTTCTCACCGGGCATAGGCTTTTTTTTTCTGGATGGGAAATCATCAAATGACTTCTCCCGCTCTGGGCGGAGCGGGAGGGCGTATCAGACTTTTACTGACTAAAACCCACCCGTGTTCCATCAGTTGCCCATGTGCCAGGGTCACGGTATCTCTTTCGAACAATCACGCGACCCCGGCAGGCATCGGTCCTAGTAGACCCCTACACTGCTGCTGACATCTCTTTGAGGCGCGCGTGGAACACTGCGCGCCGTCGACCCGAGCTTGGTCCTTACCGGGCGGCGAGCTACCCATTGCTCGCCACCCGCAAGCTCGCGCCTACGGTGGCCGGGAGTCCGCTATTGACTCCCGACGCCCGGGGCGTCTCCTCCTGCGGCGGCTAGGGACGTGAGGGCGCAGAGACTGCCACTCCCTCACGCGCCCCGCCTCCTCCTTCGCGAGCATTACTGCTTCGCAGAAGGAGGTGACGGCTTCCCATTCCCTCTCGCTCCGTACCATGGCTCGCACCAGGGCCGGACGCGAGAGGTCGCCACCGCCGATCGCCTCCACGAGGACACGGCGGTGCCCCGCCCAGGCAGGGCACACCTCTACCGTATGCTCCACCGTGTCCTCCAGACGATCCTCGCAATGGAAACACCCGGACGTATCCTACCGCTTTATCCTGAACAGGAACCCACCGATCTATCCACTCCTCAGGTGTATTTATATTATGTTTTTTTTTAACACAATAGTTTTTGTTCCCTAGAGGGCGCCGCCATATTGAGTTTTGTGACACGTCACATAGCCTATGTTCAGCGGACCATTAAAACAGTTCTATGTATACCTCATGCGTCGAGTTATGATAAGTAGCTTAGGGGCTATGAGGGAACATATGAAATTACACACATACATAGCCTGTTAAAATCATAACTCTCCTTTGCCTTTGCTGTTGTCGGGTAAAAATTTGTAATAACATCATAATCACGTAAGAGCGGTTGGTTGTATGAAAATGTACCTCGAAAAGGATTCTCTTAAGTAATATAATTTATACGAAGTAATCAAGATCGGACATACAGAATAGCATCACCTCATTTCTTCCCGTGGGTGTCGTAAAAGGCGACTAAGGGATTTACTTGAGAATGGGCTGCAGCGTTCTCTATGCATTTTACCACCATACTGCGATCGCCAACCCGCTTGCCAAGCGTGGCGATTATGGCAAAGTCCCCGAAATAGGAGAAGGCCTATGTCCAGCAGTGGACGTCTTGCGGCTGAGATGATGATGATGATGAATCAAGATCTAGCATAGCATAAACCGTGCTACCACAGCTGTAATCAAGATCTATTTGATTAAAATAAAATTACTTTGTCAGTTTTTAATTTATATTTTATTTTGTCAAAGTAATTTAACAACAGTGCTTCCACAATGACTTAAATTTTGATGTGATAAAAAATTCAACCTGTATGTATAGGTACTTGAATATGATGTATCTTATAAATCAGCATTAAAATTGTTTGAAATGTGGCCAAAATAGAAAAAAAATGTTAGCATTAAATCTGTCTATTAATCATAAACCATTTCAATACCAAATTATGTATTTTAAGTTATACTAAGACTTGTTTTTAATAAATCGATATACGAAGTCTCATAACTTTTCAATTTGATTAAACCCTGGCCCATTACTACCTGATTTGGTTCATTTATTTACCTACTATAATATTATACATACTGTGTCATTGAAAGTTTTAATCCCTTCGTCCACGCGCTCTTTACATCAGCAACCTGAACAATGTTTGCTCTTCTACTTCCTACTAAACTAACTAACTACTACTAAATAACAATTGCTCATGTGTATCATAAGCCATAAACCCATAAACGCTCGAAAAGTATTACCTCCTTACTGCCGCCCATTAACTAGACCTCAAAGCCACAAATATTAAACATATGATATATGAGCGAAAAATATATGACGCATGTCATGCAATCGAAGGTTAAAAATTTTTAGGTAGGTATAGGATTAATTTACATCAGGATCCTGAATCATATCCACTATTATCATTACAATGACGGCGAAAATATTCTTCCGTGTCCGTTTCGGTTTCTGGAGCAAAATTCCGTATCCTTTTTGACATTTTAATATAGTAAAATAATGTACGTAATTCCGAAAATGTTGCGCAGCGCAAGTGTTTTTGATTTGATTACCAACGTGATCAACTAAATCAGTACTGCATGAATTTAGACGAAAGAAAGAGATGAAAGAAAATAACGTTATTTAACGGTACTTTTCGTATGCATTTGGTAACGTTATCAAACCCTGGGCGATGGTAACATTACATTTACCGGTAAAAATCCTTGATAACGTTAAGTCAGTTTACCGGTAAAACGTATGCGAAGTATCGTTACCTAACATAACGTTACCTCTTAAAATAACGTTATCGTCGTCCGATGAAAGTAACGATACCAAATTTTTAACGTTATTCAAAGCCCTGGTTTAGGGCGCCGCGTTTATTTTACTGTGGATAGTGAATAAATATTGTTTATTAAGAAATAAACGAGTTAGTAATTTTTAAAATTGAGTAAGTATTATTGTTCCTGTTGTGATGTTCCCGCAATGTGCAGTGTGAGTTTATTTGCCTAGTTTTACTTTATTCGATCCAGGTCTTTAGTATTAAAGTTAATCTAACATGGTGAACAGTCGTTATACACTTGAGAGCAATAAAATCGCACACCCCTTGTAATTTGGTTTATTACTGATTGTTTTCTAAAATCGAAAGATATTGAGTAAAAATCATTAGACAAAATTAAAGCATACAGGCTTAGCTTTACAAAAACATAAAATTAAAATCATTGACCTTCACGTAACTTACAAAAACCGACCGTACACCGAATTCCCCAAATTCACGCGTTTGCGTTGTCACTACTTGCACCCTTGCAGACCTACGTTTGAAGGGCGCCCAAGCACTTGGTGCTTTAAACCCCATAATGAACCGCAAAAGCAAATTAAGTAGCAGTACTAAACTAAGAATTTATACTACGCTTGTCCGTCCGTGTATAACGTACGCCTGCCCCGTGTGGAGTAGTACATGTTTCTCCAACCATCAACTTCTTCAGGTAGTCCAAAATAAAGCCGTAAAAATATCCTATAAAACTAAATTTAAAACAAATCTTAAAAAATTACACAAACATATTAAACTTCCTATATTATTTAATTACATTATTAAAATATCATTAAAATTTTACAATAAAAATAAAATGAATAGTACTAACCCGTTAATTACTAATTTATGTTCATCAACTTTAGATAAATTGCCTTATATCGATAGATACGGCACTTACCGCCTACCTCATCACTACCTGCTGTTCCCACCACCCGAGATGCGAGCGACCAGCGGCTTGACCCCCGTGAGGCTCGCTGCCGCCCCGGCCAAGGCCGTAGATACACCGGGTCGCGGGCGCCATGGCGGCTCCGTCCGCTGATCATTGACTGGTCGCACGGTTACTAGTAATTTACATACATACATCGTGCGACCGACAAATCACTTAAACATTTTTTGTTAATACCTCGCAATGAGTAAATTATAATTTACTAAATAATTTACAAATTATCATCATGTACCCATGATTTTTGTTGTGATGAGTTTATGTTGTAATCAGTTGAAACTTACATCTGTGTTTAGCTTTGAAAGGTGTGTTGCTAGCCTCATAAAGTGCCCTTGTAATATTGAGTCAATGTAACTTAGGTTAAGTGCATTAATTTATTGTTTTCTTATGGTTAAATAAAGACATTTGAAAATGAATGAATGACTTGCACCCTTAGCCGCAGGTATAAAAAGGTCAGTTTATTGGAATTTTTATTCAGTTGCATACCGAAGGTCAACGTGATAACATCTCTACTGGAAGCATACGGATTTACTGGAAAAATATGGATACCACGCCCGCAGAAGCCGCTCAAGTTATTGCCTTGCTCGAAGCAGGCCATAACCAAAGTGAAGTTGCTCGACGGCTAAATTTGAGCCGCTACTCTGTTCGTCGTGTATACCAGAGGTTCCAAGAGACCGGTGGCTACATTCGGCGACCAGGATCTGGCCGGCGACGCACAACATCAGAGCGTGATGACCGCTTTCTTGTGACAAGGTCTTTGAGAAATCGGCAACTGAACGCGGTTCAACTGGGACAACAGCTTCGAGAAGTTCGCAATGTCAGTATAAGTCGGTGGACAGTTCGAAGAAGACTAGGTGAAGCAGGAATGACTTCACATCGCCCAGCAAATGGTCCCAAATTGACCACAGCTCACCGACAAGCCCGGCTACAATTTGCTAGGGAACATTTAAATTGGACGTATGACCAATGGCGGGCTGTTATGTTCTCTGATGAGTGCAGAATGACTTTACATGGTCATGATGGACGCTCTAGGGTCTACAGAAGGTCATCAGAGCGATTTTCACAATGCTGCATAAGCGAACGTGTGGCTTTTGGAGGTGGATCGTGTATGTTTTGGGGTGGCATAATGTTGGACACTAAAACTGACATTGTATTCATCACTACGGCGAATACCGGCCCGAGATCGAGAAGTTTGACGGCTGCACGATACGTCGAAGAAGTGCTCGAAGAACATGTGAGGCCGCTTGCGTGGCTTATGGGAGAAGATTTTCTCTTAATGCACGACAACGCCAGACCGCATGTCGCTAGAACAGTTTGCGACTACATGGAAGATGTTGGAATCACCGCGATGGAGTGGCCAGCTCGTAGTCCTGATCTCAATCCGATTGAGCATGTCTGGGATGAGCTAAAAAGAAGAGTTCGAGCAAGAAGCCCTGCTCCTACGCGCCTCCAAGAGCTTCAACTTGCCATTGAAGAGGAGTGGAACGCCATACCACAAGATTTCATGGTGAAATTAATACGGTCCATGAAAAACCGATTAAGAGCTGTAATCAAGGCTAGGGGAGGGAATACACCTTATTAAAAAACAATTTGATCAAGCATTTTGAGTTTTATTTTTATTCTTTGTTAAGCTAAATTGGGTAATTTTATCCGTATGTTGGGTTTTGTGCCCTAAAACTCCCTATGGGTACTTTTTTTACACTGTATTTGATATCATTAGTAAGTAAACATTCAAATAGTGTAAGTTTTATTTTAATACGTATTCACATTTATGAAAAAAACTGCTTTAACAACAAAAAGTCAACGTGTGCGATTTTATTGCTCTCAAGTGTATATTGATGTCACACAAAGAGGACGTAAACTTTTGAGAAGAGCTGGCTATGAATATATTCTTAAAAAAACCGGCCAAGTGCGAGTTGGACTCGCGCACCGAGGGTTCCGTGCAAACCTGTAGGTATTCTCGGTTTATGCATAAGGTTTATGGTTATGAAAATAAATGTTTTTTTTTATTTCTATATTTCAGCTGATTGAATGAACGGTAAATTGCGGTTTACGATTTATGACGTTTTAAAAAAAAACTACTTGTTCGATCTCGTTCAAACCAATTTTCGGTGGGAAAAAAATATATGATGTAAATTACCATATAAACTATAATATGGTAATTTACATCATATATTTTTTAAAGTTTTATCATTCTCTTATTTTAGAAGTTACGGGGGGGGGGGGGGGACACATTTTGCCACTTTGGAAGCGTCTCTCGCACAAACTATTCAGTTTAGAAAAAAATTATATTAGAAACCTCAATACCATTTTTGAAGACCTATTCATAGATACCCCACACGTATGGGTTTGTTGAAAAAAAAAATTTTGAGTTTCAGTTCTATGTATGGGGAACCCCAAAATTTATTGTTTTTTTTCTATTTTATTGTAAAAATCTTGATGCGGTTCACAGAATACATCTACTTACCAAGTTTCAACAGCGTAGCTCTTATAGTTTCGGAGAAAAGTGGCTGTGACATACGGACGGACGGACAGACAGACAGACAGACAGACAGACAGACGGACAGACAAACATGACGAATCTATAAGGGTTCCGTTTTTTGCCATTTGGCAACGGAACCCTAAAAATAAACAAAGATGGCTCAAAACTCTAGCGATGTGCAAGAAAAAGTGTTAGCAACGCGACAATAAAAATCAGAGTCGAATGCGATGACTATTTTGAATGAAACTGCTCATTGTCATGAACCTATTGATTTCGCGAAGGATATAGTGAACCGCCAAATGCAAAAATGTGTTGAAGATGTTCAAGAGGACTTAAATATCCCTGTTGCGACAGTTTTTGAAAATAATATGGAAGTTTGATGTACATTCGTTTGACTGCACATTATTTGATTTCAGTTATCATTTATGAGTGGTCCCAGTCGCCGGAAGAAAATTATTTAATTTTTATGGATCCGGTGACTGGGACCGCGGTCCTAGTTAATTGCGGCCCTAGTCGCCGGAAACCTCGATAAATTCTCCGATTAAAACACTGAAAAACTAGAGGCTAATCGTTAAAGTTCGTGATATAGATCAAAAATACCAAATACCAAAATATTTACTCACGTTAACTAGCATCGCAGGTGCTGTCATTCCGATGTTACGGGTACCGCTAGTTTGTATAAGATGGCGGCCGTGGGTGCGCTGCGGCGTTCCATTCCTAACGTGCTTATTCAATATCTCTTTTCTTCGCAAAGTTATTTCAGTCGGAACAACCTACCCCGGTAACTTCAGGCCCCGCTCTCCCCTACTAACAATATAAAACCTCTTCTGTTTGTTTGTTGTCGAATTATATAAGATTCTCTGAGGCTCTGATTTCAATTTAAGTTTGTACTGTTAACTATGGCATATATTATTCACTAAATAGTTCAATGTAAGTTTGTACTGTTAACTATGGCATATACTGTTCACTAAATAGTTCAATGTAAGTTTGTACTGTTAACTATGGCATATACTATTCACTAAATAGAGACAGGTTTCGTATCAGTCGGTTAAAAAGATTCGTACATGCTACTGGATTTGATATACAGTTTGACATTGTTCGTACATAGAATAACCATAGCTCACCTTGTAGGGAGAGCTGCGGGCCGCGCGGCACGCCCTCGTACTCCGCCAGCTCCTGCAACACACATCACTCGCACTTAAGGTCTATTCACACAGCGGGCGGGGCGTGACGGGGCGCGGCGGCGGCGTGGCGGGGTGGTGGCGGTGAGGGCGGGAGCATTCACACTGCGGGCGTGATCACGTCCCGTTCCGCCGCGCCGCTTCACGCCGACCTTGTGGCGACGCGATTCTTTCATCGAAAAAATTTTGAGCGATTCAGACGTAGAAACGCTCTTGCTCTTATTTACGCTAGCTAAGAAGAAACCGACTTCCTTAACAACACTACATAGTGAAAAATAACTTTAATTTTGGAAGTCGGTGGCAAAAAACTTAAATACACCAACTTCCGAAATTAAAATGATTTTTGAAAAAAAAAGTTTTCGTTTTAAACTTTTTACACACTTTATATTAGCTTTACTTGTATGTTATGTTTGTATTTGTTTGTAACCGATTCCTTATAGCGAGATTTTGACCCACTTTATACGACCAGATTTCATTTAAACTCTGTAGACTTATCGAGGACCGATGACAATACTATAATTTCATAAATTTGTGCCATAATCCTTGCCAGGGTTACCAGGAAAGCAATAAAAACTCTTCGAAAACTACGCCGACATACGTCACAAACTACGCTGACATACGTCTCAAAATTCGAAATACCCTAAAAAATTGAAAATAAATAATAGTTAAAAAAAAAACTAAAAAACACGCTTCCATAGAAAAACAAACTAAAAAGTAGAAAATAATGGAAAAAAGCGTGAGGTGCCTGATATCAATAAAAAATACCTTAAAAAGCAGCGTTGGAAGCGTGTTTTTTAGTTTTTTAAACTATTATATATTTAGTTATGGTATCTACCCCTCACTAATTTCTATAACACTACTGGGCCAAGTAAATTTTAAGACATATGGTTTTCTCATGGATGACGTTGTCAGAACTGAACCAAACTGAAATGGGACCACACGGGACGCACTAGATTTAAAATAAAAAAAGGATCATCAAAATCAGTTCCCCCAGTAAAAATACAGTCGAACTGAGAACCTCCTCCTTTTTTTTTGAAGTTGGTTAAAAAAACAACATAAATGGAAATGAACTGCTGAAATGATGATAATGATGACCTCATTACCATCATTTCAGCCGTTAGACGTCCACTGCTGGACATAGGCCTCTCCCAATTTGGGGGCTTTGCCATAATCACCACGCTTGACAGGCTTTTCGTCCGGCACCACACGAAACATCTGAAATGGGGGCATGAAATAAATAAAAAAGTAATTATTTCATGCATCTATCATACAAACATAGCTACGTGAGCACGAACACATTCGATTAGTTTTTCGACATCCATTTATGTAAAAAAAAAAAAATAGAAAATCACATTCACGCCCCGGCTGTGTGACTACTACATACGTAAACCATACAATACAACATAAAGGGTCGGCATCCTGCCCTGCCGACGGCAGTGCTGCGCCGCCGCCGCCGCGCCGTTTCTGAGTTGTATTCCCGCACGACGCGGCGGCGCGCGGCGGCGGCGTGGCGCGACGGTCACCGTCGCGCCAGCGGCGTTGTGTGAACTCGTCCGTAATATTTAGTACATTACAACTACTCAACGTCGCATCGCGGTCCCGTCCCGCCGCGCTCCGCCCGCTTTGTGAATAAACCTTTCGTGCTGTTTGGCGGAGCAGCTCGCGACGGAGGGCTGCCGCACGCCCCCGGCCCCGAGAGTAGTAGTGATTCGCGGATTCTGGCGCAAGCGCCAGAGCCCGCGCTTGCACCAGAGCCCGCGAATATGTGGCACCCATCGTAAAAAAAAAAAAAAAAAAAAAAAAAAAAAAAAAAAAAAAAAAAAAAAAAAAAAAAAAAAGGTTTTGGTGTGCTCTGATCTCAAATCTGTGGTCCATTTTAGCGTAGGATGCGTGGTTCTGGAGTTATGCAAATCAATTAACTGTTATCTCATTGATTTCCGGTGGTCCTGCACCCTCATTAGCATTCCATTGTTCGCCTAATCCTTTTATCTATTATACTTCGAACACCTCATTACGTTGCGCCAGAACCCACGAATCTGTTGCCCTACGGTTGATTTGGCGTTCTTATCTATTACTCATTGTATGTCTGCTTTTCTATGTCATCAATAAAACACATTCATTTTTATTTCAATATTTTATTACTTTTTTCTACAAAATATGAGCGGAAGATCTCATCCACAAAAATATCATTGTGCAGTGTGTTCCCTGTAAATATGTTCGTAAAACTATGCATTGAACATCCCTGAAACTTAAATAGCAAATACATTAAGCAATATTCACCACAAACTGAAGTCCAATCATTCTGAATCCTATCAACATTCCAGTCCCATCTCTTACAATTCCTTTTCAAAAACTGGAGATGATATCGCTCAGGTGTTCGTCCATATGAATCAAAATATTGACCGATACCATTCGTATCGATATGTACAGCTACCCAGTGTGAACCTGGTTTATCATCCGCATCCAAATTGCATATTATATACGTTGGTACATGTGTATACATAGGTAGTCTATTAGCAGCATAAACATTATTTTCTAGACTGGGATGAATCTTTTTCATATGTTTTTGTAATTCTAGTGTATCCATGATATTACTGTTATTAGCAGATTATTACAGTACCAATCTATTCAATGGTTGTCATAGGAATGTTCAATTATAGTGATTTGTAAATATTAAATCGCATTCTTTGTGGGAGTCACAAAGCTTAGGATTATCATTTTGCTGCAGCTAATTTAAAGTTTGTTATATGGGTCTGATTATATTAAATAAAACACTTTGAGTACATAGACATTTTTAATTAACTGATCAACACAATAATTATTAAATAAATAAATTAAATACAGACATATTATTATCAAAATACCATTTTCTAATACACACAGCATTATTCAATGCACAATTCAATTTATGGTTCACACAATTAAAATCAGTTTTATTTTTACAGAACTTTTTTTTTAATGTCGCAAAATTAGGACATCCCTTCTCACCTATGTCAATCACTTCACAGTTTGCACATAACTCTTTAATCCACGTAATCTTTTCCAAACCCTTTGTCATAATTTTTTTATTTTCTAAATATGGTAAAATAACACGTTTAAACTCTTTGTAGTCTATGTAGCCTTCACTCCAGTAAATTCCTCGATTTCTTTCTAACCATCTCACCTGCTTTTTTTCTTCTAGTGTTAGGTAATGGAATGAATATGGTGGTTTCACCAAGAACGTCTGTGTATGATCATGACTCGCAATGGCCAATTCTTTGATAATAAAATGATTTAAAGAATCTTTAAATCCTTGGAGTTCCACTATAAGGGTGTCCGTCTTCATGATATCTTCTTAACAATGTTACTTAATGGTTTGTATTCAACAATGCAATCGTTCAGAATGAGACAATATGCTGAAGTTTGATCTGGTATCTCCGAATCACTTTCAATTTCTACTCTCACGTCCACAACTGGCCCTGTCTTTAGATTATCCACTTGTCTAGAGCAATCAATGACAAACAGCGGTGCTAAATCTCTAAACTGTTTTTCGCTTAATATGGGTTCCGGTCGACGTCCGTAATACGACTGTTGAAATCTGGTGTATTGCTCGTTGTAAATATTAAATCGCATTCTTTGTGGGAGTCACAAAGCAGGTTGATGCCTGTTGCGAAGGAACGTGAGATAAGTTTGTTGACTCATAGAGTTACAATCAGTTTCGTTGTACTTAGTAATTTGCTTTAGATAAGAATAAGGAACGTGAGATAAGTTTGTTGACTCATAGAGTTACAATCAGTTTCGTTGTACTTAGTAATTTGCTTTAGATAAGAATGGTGCTATATAAGATCGAACAGTTGCAGTCATGCAGTCAGTCTATGGTCGTTTGACCACAGTGTATTGTATACGTCTACCAATACTACGTTTGTGTTACTTCAACGCATCAATGGCCATGGAGGTAAGTGTTTATTCTATTGACAAACTTACTTGTATTTCTGTTGTTGTTTCCTAACGTGTGTGATTAAGTGTAAACAAATTGATATTAACGTGATAACTCTGTTGTTGCAGAGATCATTCAGCTTCGCAGACGATAATGAAAATACCTATAAACAGTATTACTACTCGCCACTCTCTCCTCAACACGAAGAAGAGAGTGATGACATCGTCGTTAATAACACAGACGATGGTGGAAAAAGGAAATCGCAACCGATTGATCAATTTTTTGAAGTGGCACCAAAAATAAAAAGGAAGAAGCTGCTATCCTCGACTGTGACACGAGCTGCTAGAGATGGCGTATCATACATCTCTACAAATTCTGACGACGGAGACCAAGCGACGCATCTCATAAAAATTGAAATGTATGATATGAAGAAACTATCCAAGATTCCAACTAGTGATCACTGGAAGCACGCTACCACGAGGATTAAATATTACATAAAGAATAATAAGGATAGCATCTACGACAACACAAACGGCCTCGTATACAATATTACAAAGACAATAGCAGAAAGTGAAAAAGTTAAAAAATACTTTTTTAACAATGACACTCATTAGTGGATTAGTGAATGTGATTCTGTTTACTTAAAGTACTTCTGTGTACTCATTAGATTTTACATGATTTTCCTAATCCTTTGTTAGACTATGAATATTGGACATTATTTGAAATTGGGTATCAGTTGCTCTACCAACACTTAACTGTTACTTACTGTGCTACATACTTTCTTCTTTATTATAAAGATGGAAAACTTCAGTGAAATGTGCACCAGTGCTTTCTTTTCCGCGCCCATTGAAGAGAATATAGAACAATCCAACAGCGAATTCAATCAGGAGCTGTCTAAAGTTTGTGATGAAATAGAGAAGCATGAACTGTTCGATTCATCGTATGATGATGAGTTGTATAATCAATGTTTGATGGTTGAAACAAAGTTGATGTAAGTATTAGAAGTACAAACTCAATAAGAAATATTATTGTAGTAATGTTTTATTTTAAGATTTGTCTAATAATTTTCTTTTTGTTACAGTCAACAACAAGTTGGAAGAGGTATCAAACGAGGTATCACTACTGATGAAAATAAGGTTACCAAGAAAGCAAAATTTGATGAAGGAGCTTCTACATCATCAATTGAAACCAATGATGTGGACAACAATAAGGTGGAATGTGATACATGTCATGTTTATATTAATAAAAGGTATCTAAACAACCATTTAAAAAGCAATTCACATAAAAATAATCTTTTAAAATCACATAATTCATTAACAAATGTTACAGTTGTTGAAACCGCTTTTGGCAATCGAATTTTAACATATAGAATTAATAGTAAAACACTTCAATCGGGACAATATTTTGAAACACCGGAATCGTTTTTAAATTCGCTAAAAATTGATATCTTATTTTTGATAAATGAATGTATTCAACAACATACAATTTTTAAAATAAACTTCATATTGCATGCTGATTTCATACAACAAACTAAAGATATTAAAAATACGTTTGATTTTCAAACGTTTAATTACATAATTTGTCAGGGAGATGACTTAAATATTTTTTATTCATCATTAATAGACACTGTAGTCGGTAAAATTTGTCAATTTGAAAAAAAAGATAGTGGTTGGAGTCTTAATCAAATTAAATACATAGATATGAATGTTAACAAATTCAACCCCCTACGTGGTAGTTCATATATCGACCTTCCTCAAGATATTAAATCAAAAAAAGCTGTAATCAATGTTAAAAATAATGATAATATGTGTTTCAAATGGGCATTACTCTCTGGTTTATATCCTGTATGTAAAAGTGTAGATCGGGTAGCATCTTACGCAATTCATGGAAATAAACTAAAATTTACTGGTATTTCTTTTCCGGTTATAATTGCAGATATATCAAAAGTAGAGAAATTAAACAATATTAGTATTAATGTTTTTGGCTTAGAGTATAATAAAGAAAAAAAGTGTAATTCTGTTGTAGGTCCTTTATATTTAACAAAATGTCGTACACCTAATCATATTAACCTACTATATATATCGAATGGTACTAACAATCATTACTGTTATATTAAAAACTTATCGCGATTAGTTAGTTCACAAATATCAAGACATCATTGTGCAGTTTATATATGTGATTCATGTTTACTTCATTTCCCATCGGAGGAAAGACTTAATAACCATCAACAATATGATTGCGCTCACATTTGTACGGAATTACCAAACGGTGAGGATTCCAAAAAGGATTGGTTTGGTAAAGCAACCTCAAATAATAAATTAAAATTTGATAAATTCGTGAAAAAGTTGAAAATGCCCTTTGTGGTTTATGCAGACTTTGAGGCATTTTTGAACCCAATAGAATCATGTAGTAACGATCCATCCAAGCCTAGTACAATTAATATTCAAAAACATGAAGTGTATAGTTTTGGATATTACATTAAATGTTCATATGATAACAGATTATCAAAATATGAGACGTATAGTGGGTCAAACTGTGCACAAGTGTTTATGAATCGCCTTTGTGAAGATGTGAAAACAATATTTAAAAAAAATAGTTTCCAAAAATGTCTCGTTCCATTATCAGATGAAGATAAAATTAAAATTTCAAATTCAAACATATGTCATATTTGTGAAACTGAGTTAAATGAAGATCTTTTTTACGATTTTGATTGGCACACTGGCAGTTTTAGGGGTGTTGCACATCAAGTGTGTAGTTCTAAGTACAGAACCCCTCGTCATATTCCAATATTTTTACATAACCTCAGTCATTACGATGCTCATTTCATTATCCATGCATTAAACCTCGATGATGACAAAGTTGAAGTTATTCCACAAAATAAAGAACGATACATATCATTTTCAAAACAGTTAACAATAAATAATCAACCAGTAAGTTTAAGATTCATAGATTCATTGAAATTTTTATCGTGTAGTTTAGATCAACTAGCTAAAAATCTTAATGATGATCAGTTTACAGAACTAAAAAGGAACTATCCTAATAATGAAGATTTTTCACGTTTAAGACGGAAAGGTATTTATCCTTATGAATTTATGTGTAATAGTGATTGCTTGAAACATCCATCACTTCCTGATCAACACCAATTTTATAGTTCACTCACAGATTCAAATATTTCAAATGATGATTATAATCACGCAAAAGATATTTGGCAACATTTTAAGTGTAGTAGTATGTCTGATTATTCCAATTTATATTTAAAAACTGATGTTTTACTTTTGACTGATGTATTCGAAAACTTTAGAAAGCTTTGTATTAAAACTTATGGATTAGATCCTGCTCATTACTATACTGCCCCAGGTTTAAGTTGGGATGCAATGTTAAAATTTACCAAAATAGAATTAGAATTGTTAACGGACTATGACAAAATTGCTTTTTTTAAAGCTGGTATTAGAGGGGGTGTATCTCAGTGTAGCAATCGTTTTGCTAGAGCAAATAATAAATTCATGGAAGATTATGATAGTGAAAAACCTAATTCATATCTAACATATTTTGATGCGAATAATTTATATGGTTGGGCAATGTCTCAATCTCTTCCTGTTGGTGGTTTCGAATGGATAGATTCTAATACAGATTATAATGTGTCGGATAACTCTGATTTCGGTTATGTTTTAGAAGTTGATTTGGAATATCCTGATGAACTTCATAATTTGCATTCTGACTTTCCGTTATGTCCTGAAAACATATGTGTGGGTAATACTAAAGAAACTAAATTAGTTCCTAATTTAAATAATAAAAATAAATACATCATTCACTACAGGAATTTAAAACAATGCATTGAAATGGGGATTAAATTAATTAAAGTACATAGAATTTTAAAATTTAAACAGAGTTCTTGGTTAAAGAAATACATAGACTTAAATACTAGTTTGAGAACGTTAGCTACATCAAACTTTGAAAAAGACTTTTTTAAATTAATGAACAATTCTGTCTTCGGTAAGACTATGGAAAATATTGAAAAAAGAGTAAACGTTAAACTACTAACTCACTGGGATAATCGTGGTAAAGTTTTAGGTGCTCAGGATTGGATTGCAAAACCAGAATTCCATAGTTTATCAATATTTTCAGAACATTTAGTTGCAATACAATTACACAAAACAAAATTAATTTATGATAAGCCGATTTATTTAGGATTTTGTATTTTAGATATATCTAAGACCCTTATGTATGAATTTCATTATAACTACATGATTAAAAAGTTTCATAATAAAATTAAGTTATTGTACACCGATACCGATAGTTTGATATATCAAATTTTTACAGACAATTTTTATGAGGATATAAAACCAGATCTACTTCACTATTTCGATACATCAGATTACCCGGAAAATAATATTTACGGATATCCAAAAATAAATAAAAAAAAGTTAGGTTTTTTTAAAGATGAGAATAATGGTAAAGTATTGAAGGAATTTGTAGGGTTGCGATCAAAAATGTATGCCTTAGAAATAGAAGATAAATTTATAGCAAAGGCAAAAGGGGTTAACAAAAGTGTTACCAAAAAAATGAATATGGAAAATTACAAATCGTGTTTGTTTAATAAAAATGTATTATATTGTAGTATGCTTCGATTTAAGTCAATCAAACACACTATTTTTACACAAAAAATAAATAAAACATCTTTATCATATAATGATACCAAACGATGTATTATGAACAACAACATTGATACATTGGCTTGGGGACATTATAAATTACGCTAAGTGTAATACTTTTTACTTTTATTTCTGTGTGTATATACAAATTTTGTACTGATTGTAAAATTATGATATTACTGTAATGTTATATAATAGTTTATTACATATTTAAAATTTATTGTTTGATTGTAAATAATGTAAAATAATTGTAGTTTTTATTTGTGTGCTTAAATTTGACGTTGAGGTGATTGTGAAATTCTGATAAGTACTAATTGTGTTAGAAATAGTATACAGATCATTCTGTTTTTCACAAATTACATGTTTTATATAATTTTAGCAATATATATATATATATTTAATTTTTACACCAAAATTTTCATTTTTATTTCATCCCTTTAAAACTCTAGACGTGTGAAATGTTTCACTTTATCCATCCGTTTACTGCTATTGTGGCAGGACCAAGTGGATGTGGGAAGTCAAATTTTGTAACAAATTTCATAAAATCAGTTAAAGAAATATGTAATTGTGATTTTAATCAGATCACATGGTGCTTTGATGAAATGCAGGCTTTAAATAATTTACCAAATGTTAACTATCATCAAGGAATTCCAAATCTTAATATGTTTGATGGTGAAAACCCACACCTTATTATTATTGATGATCTAATGAGAGAGTCTGATGGAAGAATTGTGGATATATTTACAAAAGGTAGTCATCACAGGAATCTTAGTGTATTTTATTTAACACAAAATTTATTTCATCAAGGTAAAGGTCAAAGAGACATTTCTTTAAACTCAAGTTATATAATTTATTTTAAAAACCCTCGAGATAAAACTCAAATAAGATATTTAGCACGACAAGTGTCACCAGATAACCCAAAATTCATTGAAGACGCCTACAGGGATGCAACTTTAGAAGCGCATGGATATTTAATGGTAGATTTAAAACAGAATACAAATGATTTTTGTCGTATCAAGACAAATGTATTCCCATTTAATGGTTACTGCACAGTCTACGTCCCCACGAAAGAGTTTAAATACACCAAGAATCAAACAATTCAAATCATTTCTAAATGATACATCGTCGACTCACAACGCATAAACATTTGCTAAACGCTTTGCAGTTTAAATACACCAAGAATCAAACAATTCAAATCATTTCTAAATGATGCATCGTCGACTCACAACGCATAAACATTTGCTAAACGCTTTGCATACGCTTAAACCAAAATATCAAAGAGCGTTACTTAAAACGTGTGATGAAGAAGAAATAAATTGTATTTGTGAATGTATTCATAACGTTTTACAAGGAAAGATACCTCTTAAAGATCAAGATAAACAAAAATTGAATAAACACAAAAATATACTCCGTAAACTGGTGCATAAGTGTAAACATAAACTAAGAAAAAATATTATTATACAAAAAGGAGGGGCTTTCTTACCAATAATATTAGGTGCAATATTGAGTGGATTAGTAAGTGGACTAGCCAGTTAACATGGAAAATGCTAAGAAAATGATACTTATTGAACCGGGATTGATTGAAAAATTAAAACAAGAAAATAAGGTTACTAGTAATTTGTCTCGATTAGATATTGAAATGCAAAATATTATGAATAGTAAGACGGAAGACCGAAAGAAGTGGATGTTATATTTACAAACACTACAAAGATACCTTCACTTTACCGAAGAGGATCGTCAACCACTCAGATTACCAATTTATTCTGATACATCTAATGAAGATTCAAATGGGTCTAAAATTGGTTTTAAAAATAAAGATAGAGATCTAAAAAGTTCAGTTGATGCTGAATCTTTGTTGGAGGAGAAAGGATCTATTAAAAGTATAGAAAGTGAGGCAAATCCACTGTATTCATCAACACAAATACTCAGTTTAATACCAAAAACTTATAATAAAAAAGGTGAGTCATTATTAAACTTAATTGGAACAAGTAAAAGTAAAATACGTTGGGATAATGAAGGCACAGTCATAATTGATAATGAAAAAATTCCAGGAAGTAATATTGTTGATTTAATAAATGATTCACTTAGACCCTTAAAAAAAAGTGATCCGATAGGGTGGGATAGATTTGCTAAAGCATTAAAAGATATTAAAGTACCACTTACTTATATTGGAAATCCAAAGAGATGTGAGTTTATTAACCAACTTCAAGTAAAAGATCTGAACAAAACCTCTGAGATTGAAGTTCAAGAGTTTTCTACACCGAGCAGTGGAGATAAAAGATCTATAACTAAAATACATAAAAAGATCGATTGGGAAAAATGGACCCCGTACTAGAAGAAATTAACAGGATTTATTATGATCCATCTAACCCCGCTGGTTTTGGTAGTATTGATAAATTATCAAAAGCTATGAAGGGTAAAATGGATAAAAAGCAAGCAAAGGAATGGTTACAATCACAAGAAACATATACATTACATAAACCCATTCGGAAAAAATTCCCGCGTAATAAGTACATTCTATCAAATATTAATGAGCTGTGGCAAGCTGATTTAAGTGATATGCGAACTTATTCTCAATATAATGATGGTTTCAACTACATACTTTGTGTTATTGATGTATTTAGTAAATATGCTTTTGCAAGACCAATGAAAAAGAAAAACTCAGAAACAACTAAAGAATGTTTTGAAAGTATATTTACTGAAAGTAATACAACACCTACTCACATACAATCTGATAAAGGTACAGAATTTGTTTCAAAAGATGTACAAAAATACTTTAAATCCAAAAAGATAAATTACTATACCACTAACAATCCTGATATTAAGGCTAGTATTGTTGAACGATTTCAAAGAACTCTAAAAATGAAAATGTGGCGTTATTTCACTCATAATAATACTTATAGATATATAGATGTTTTACAAGATTTAATATACTCTTATAATCACAGCATTCACTCGAGTATTAAGATGTGCCCATGTGATGTAAGTTCCAACAATATTATGACAGTTTGGACTAATCTTTATGATAGAGGGTCAAACAAACTTTCTCTAGAAAATCCAAAACCAAATTTCAACGTGGGTGATTATGTTCGAATAACTAAATATAAACATGTTTTCCAAAAAGGATATGAATCAAATTGGAGTGATGAAATATTTATTATATCTTCAATAATTGATAGATCTCCATGGGTTGTTTATACAATAACAGATTTACAAAATGAACCAATAGTTGGTACTTTTTATGAAAGAGAATTACAGAAGGTCACTTACAGCCCCACCTCACAATATAAAATAGATAAAATAATTGGCACTCGTTATTCGGGTAACAGAAAAGAAGTATTAGTGAAGTGGAAAGGTTATCCAGATAAATTTAACAGTTGGATTTTAGCTTCTAGTTTAAAAGAAATATGAATAAAGAAAGTTTTTATTTAACTTTGCTCAGCAATAGTTCAATGGAATACTTTCCTGATAACAAGACCACAAATTTTTCAACAAAATTACCAAAAGCTATGAAATTAGAAGGTGAATGGGCGGTTGGAGTTGTCGAGTTTCAATATCCATGCACCATGTTTACTGTTCAAGATCATGAAAATGTTGTATACATCACAAAAACCATGTTAATGCCTAATGAAGATAAACCATCAACAGTGTACTACAAAAAACATATTCCCGCTACCAACTACGATAACGTTGAACATATTTTAAGAGCGTTAAATGGTATCAGAGAGAGCTTGAAATTTCGTTATGATGAAATAACAAAATTTGTGTCTGTTTCTGTTTTGGATAAAAATATAACATCCGTAACATTATCACCCAAATTAAGTTTACAACTAGGTTATGAACCAAATACAAATCTCCTAGACAGAAATTTTGGGAAGTGTCCTGCTAATTTACACTTAGGGTTACCATCTCAACTATTTCTATATTGCGACATTATCGATCCTCAGATTGTGGGTGATGTTATGACTCCACTATTAAGAGTCATTTCATTAGATCCTTCAAAATACATTTATGGTGCGAATAAAATGTACATTTTCTCTCCACCTCACTACTTACCTGTTATGCGAAGAGAGTTCGATACGCTGGAAATAGATATAAGATCGAGCACAGGACAAAAAATACCATTCCAGTTTGGAACCGTGTGTGTTAAACTACATTTCCGCAAATTATAATAATGTATTCTCCTCATGATCATCATAAATGTCCATATGAAAATTATTATTCACATCAAGCTGGATCAGGAGTTGGAGTAATTTATAAGGGTTCACCATACCAACGCGGTCATGGTATTGGGAGCTTCTTAGGAGGGTTATTTAGATCAGTTTTACCTTTACTTTCAAGTGGTGCTCGAGTGGTTGGTAAGGAGGCATTAAACGCTGGAGTAGGACTTTTATCGGATATGGTTCAAGCCCGTCCTATGGAAGCCTCAATAAAAGATCGTCTAAAGCAAGTTAGTACAAACTTAAAACGAAAGGCTGATGACAAAATTGATCGATTTAACATGACAGGATCTGGGTATATAAGTAAAAGAAAACGATTGGCCTCGTTCATTCCACCACTAACAGCTAAAGTGAAAGCTACGAAAAAACTTGGTCTAAAACCAAAAAACATCAAAGATATATTTTCAAATTAAGTATGTCTTTCCTTCATAATCATTCTTGTGAGTGCGTTAAGTCAGAATTAGATTTGTTTGCATTACCGTCTACACAAACAAGCATTGAAAATGGATTGTGGATTCACTATAAACCAATTTCATCTCTTGCTGATGATGGACCTATCGAGTTTCAAGTTCCTGGAACAGGCGATGACTACATAGATTTGTCTCATACATTACTCCACATAAAGGCAAAAGTATTAAATCAAGATTCAACAAACTTGATATCAGCTACAGCAGTAGCACCTGTAAATAATTGGTTGCATTCACTTTTTAGTCAACTCGATGTTTATTTAAACCAAAAACTTGTATCACCACCTAATAATACCTATGCCTATCGAGCATACATGGAAACCCTTTTAAACTATGCTCCTGCTGCTAAACAATCTCATCTTACTTGTAGTCTTTGGTATGATGATACAGCAGGAAAAATGGATTCCACAGATGGTAAAAACATAGGATTTGTTAAAAGACAGGAATTAGTTAATGAAAGCAGGGAAATAGAAATGATTGGTCATCTTCATGGTGACATTTTCAATCAAGATAAATTTTTAATTAATGGCGTTGAAATGAGTGTAAAATTAGTTCGGTCAAGAGAGAGTTTTAATTTAATTGCTGGGTCAAATGATGTAAAGTTTAAAGTTTGCATTACGGACGCAACTCTTATTGTTCGAAGAGCACGAATTAATCCAAGTGTATTACTCGCACATCAGAAAGTTTTAGCTTCTACCACTGCTAAATATCCTATTACTCGTGCTGAAGTTAAAGTTTTAACAATTGCATCGGGTGTTCAAGGAAAAACTCTTGATAATATATTCTTAGGACAGGTACCCAAAAGATGTATTATTGGTTTTGTGAATAATTCTGCATTTAATGGTTCACTTACTAAAAATCCATTTAACTTTGAAAACTATGGTATTAACTCTTTCAGCTTATATATTGATGGTCAACAAATACCTTCCAAAGCTTTGCAACCATCTTTTAATAATAATATATTTACATCAGCATATCATACTCTATTCTCGGGGACTGGTATTCACTTTCTTAATGAAGGAAATGCAATCTCTCGTGAACAGTATGCCAAAGGTTACTGTCTTTTAGCATTTGATTTAACTCCTGATTTATCAGCTAACTCATCAGCCCATTGGAATCTCATAAAGCATGGTAGTGTAAGATTAGAAGTACGATTTGAATCCTCACTAATACAAACAATTAACTGTATTGTTTATGCTGAGTTTGATAATATTATTGAAATAGATAAAAATAGAAATGTTACTGTAGACTATAGTAGTTAGGATTATAATGTGTGTTGTGTTTTAGATATATGTGTTATGTTTAATGCATTTTGTGTGTGTGTAACTAAAGATAACATTATAAAATTAAATAAAACAAATTGTATGCAATATACTATCAAGGATTTAAAGATTCTTTAAATCATTTTATTATCAAAGAATTGGCCATTGCGAGTCATGATCATACACAGACGTTCTTGGTGAAACCACCATATTCATTCCATTACCTAACACTAGAAGAAAAAAAGCAGGTGAGATGGTTAGAAAGAAATCGAGGAATTTACTGGAGTGAAGGCTACATAGACTACAAAGAGTTTAAACGTGTTATTTTACCATATTTAGAAAATAAAAAAATTATGACAAAGGGTTTGGAAAAGATTACGTGGATTAAAGAGTTATGTGCAAACTGTGAAGTGATTGACATAGGTGAGAAGGGATGTCCTAATTTTGCGACATTAAAAAAAAAGTTCTGTAAAAATAAAACTGATTTTAATTGTGTGAACCATAAATTGAATTGTGCATTGAATAATGCTGTGTGTATTAGAAAATGGTATTTTGATAATAATATGTCTGTATTTAATTTATTTATTTAATAATTATTGTGTTGATCAGTTAATTAAAAATGTCTATGTACTCAAAGTGTTTTATTTAATATAATCAGACCCATATAACAAACTTTAAATTAGCTGCAGCAAAATGATAATCCTAAGCTTTGTGACTCCCACAAAGAATGCGATTTAATATTTACAAATCACTATAATTGAACATTCCTATGACAACCATTGAATAGATTGGTACTGTAATAATCTGCTAATAACAGTAATATCATGGATACACTAGAATTACAAAAACATATGAAAAAGATTCATCCCAGTCTAGAAAATAATGTTTATGCTGCTAATAGACTACCTATGTATACACATGTACCAACGTATATAATATGCAATTTGGATGCGGATGATAAACCAGGTTCACACTGGGTAGCTGTACATATCGATACGAATGGTATCGGTCAATATTTTGATTCATATGGACGAACACCTGAGCGATATCATCTCCAGTTTTTGAAAAGGAATTGTAAGAGATGGGACTGGAATGTTGATAGGATTCAGAATGATTGGACTTCAGTTTGTGGTGAATATTGCTTAATGTATTTGCTATTTAAGTTTCAGGGATGTTCAATGCATAGTTTTACGAACATATTTACAGGGAACACACTGCACAATGATATTTTTGTGGATGAGATCTTCCGCTCATATTTTGTAGAAAAAAGTAATAAAATATTGAAATAAAAATGAATGTGTTTTATTGATGACATAGAAAAGCAGACATACAATGAGTAATAGATAAGAACGCCAAATCAACCGTAGGGCAACAGATTCGTGGGTTCTGGCGCAACGTAATGAGGTGTTCGAAGTATAATAGATAAAAGGATTAGGCGAACAATGGAATGCTAATGAGGGTGCAGGACCACCGGAAATCAATGAGATAACAGTTAATTGATTTGCATAACTCTAGAACCACGCATCCTACGCTAAAATGGACCACAGATTTGAGATCAGAGCACACCAAAACCTTTTTTTTTTTTTTTTTTTTTTTTTTTTTTTTTTTTTTTTTTTTTTACGATGGGTGCTACAGATTCGCGGGCTCTGGTGCAAGCGCGGGCTCTGGCGCTTGCGCCAGAATCCGCGAATCACTACTACTCCCGAGGATCACAGGACTAATGTATCGGAACATTTACATAATAGTGACTATTTAAATGTTAAATAGGATGGCAGGGAAAACAGGGTCGCAAATGGTAACCATGAATTCAGCACATGATTCTAGACACCCTCCAAAGAAATTATTCACCGGTTATCAAAAAATATATATTGCTGTTTCGTAGAAGAGGATTCAGTGTAAAATATGCACTATTCTACGAAACCTAGCCATCCCAACGCGACTATTTCAACGCAGGGGGTTCAGAATCATGTACTGAATTCCTTATAACAGGTGGCGTAAACCAAAATAGTGAAAAGGGAACCTTGGTGCGCCTTAGTCTGTCTGTCCGTCTGTCAGTCACAGCTGGATATCTCAAGAACTACTATTGCAACTTAAAATTTGGAATTGTTTTAGATGTCATTGCCCAAATATTTTGCAAATAAGATTTTTTTTTTATACAATTGAACTGAGTGGGGGTTTTAAAAATTCGAAGTGGGGGGCTACTAGGACAATTTGGGTATCATATGAAAGATCGCTACTTGCACATTCTCAAACATTTTTTTAGGTCGCATAGTTTTCAACTCCTGACGAAAACTGTAAAAAATCTTCTGTCCCAAATTATAATAATTATTTTGCATAGATAAAAATTCTGAAATTATCAAATTATTCTTTGTGATGGAAGTTTATGTTAAGATTACAGGAAAAATAAAACGATGTCTCCAAAGAGCACAGTTTTTCAGAAATCATCAACAAATATTATATTAGTTCCACTATCGGTCAAGAGATGGCGCTGACCTATACTGCAATACTATATGCAATAATGCCATATGACTACATGGTCTAGCATATAATGTTAAGAAGAGTGTAGTCATGGTCTTTGGGGACAGGGGTTAATGCCCAGAAGCAGCACCTTCAGTGAAGATAAACGGTATGCCCCTTGTGAGGATAGACCGATTTAAATATCTGGGTCACTTATTGACCACTGAACTCAAAGACGATGAGGATATTGATAGAAAGCGGAGGGCGCTGTGTGTGAGAGCTAACATGATTGCCTGCAGATTCAGGCGTGCCTCTAAAGAGGTCAAGCGCACTGTATTTAGTGCGTACTGCACGTCTTTTTACATTTGTAGTCTGTTGGTTCATTATGCCTAAAAATCGTTCAGCGCCCTTCGCGTCCAATACAATAACGCATTTGGGGTGCCGATGGGGTTGCCCCGATACTGCAATAATGCTCCGCGCCGATAGTTTGTAAGCACTTTGTTAGTAACACGATTACACGACTCATAAGTGTTGTTGCTCGAATTAAATATTTAAATAACAAATAACAATACTACAAGTATATATATATATAAATATGATGGTACGGAGCCCTCAGTGTGCGAGTCCGACTTGCTCTTGACCTGGTTTTTAGATAGGTTCTTATTTTATTGATATTTGTTCGTCGTCAACGACAAAACACCTACACATAATAATAGGGGTTAAAGTATGAAATAGCCATTTTTACACGCTTTATATTAGCTTCACTTGTATTTTTACACGCTTTATATTAGCTTCACTTGTATTTTTACACGCTTTATATTAGCTTCACTTGTATGTTTGTTTGTATGTTTCTTTGTTTGTATGTTAGTATGTTTGTTTGTAACCGACTCCTTATAGCGCGATTTTGACCCACTTTATCATTATCCTTGCCAGGGTTACCAGGACAGCAAAAAAAACTGTCTTCAAAAACTACGCTCACATACGTCACAAACTTCGCTGGGTGTTTCGAATTTAGAGACGTATGTCAACGTCTCAAAATTCGAAACACCCGAAAATAAATAATAGTTTTAAAAATACTAAAAAACACGCTTCCATAGAAAACCAAACTAAAAAGTAGAAAATAATGGGAAAAAAGCGTGGGGTGCCTGATCAATAAAAAAATACCTTAAAAAGCACCCCACGCTTTTTTCCCATTATTTTCTACTTTTTAGTTTGGTTTCTATGGAAGCGTGTTTTTTAGTTTTTTTAAACTATTATTTATTTTATAGTAATAGATACTTTGAATTGACATTAACAACAATAGTACAGACATAGTACTGATGCAAACTACAATTAAGGAGATGAAGACCACGTATGCCACTTCAAGTAATTTGAATAAGTTAGAAGAAAATTCGTTAAAATTTAGTGTGACTCATTACCACCAACGTCCACATTTAAAGTAAACACAAGGCGAGGTGCATGGTCACTGGATAGTGGCCGTAGGGGACTTTCAAATATGCATAATTCTTTTTTTTTTGGATGGTAAGTCATCAAATGACTTCTCCTGCTCTGGGCGGAACGGGAGCGCATGTCAGACTTTTACTGACTAAAACCCGTGTTCCTTCAGTTGCCCATGTGCCAGGGTCACGGTATCTCTTTCGAACAATCTCGCGACCCTGGCAGAGACAATAACGGTCAGAATTGGTTAGCAGTGTCTACATTGCGATGGCACATGAGTGTGACGTAGCGTCGAATGCTGCGGTTACGTAAAAGCCATCGAATCTTCATTCGCGCGCGCAGTCGCCTGAGCTGGTCCGGTCCGAAGTCCGCCTCCACCGCGCGGCCAACTCTTAAAATTTGATAAAATTTTGCCAGGAATTAGTGTTGTAATTTGTTACAATACACACCTCTTTTCCTGAATTTGTTACAAAAAAAAATACTAAGACGCAACGACCAAAAACAGTTGGCCGTTAGAACCGCCACTTGACGTAGTCATCGCCTGTGATTACACAGAAACTAAATAATGCAGATAGGCGAATGATACATAAAGAAAGGTCTTAATTTGTTGCATTTGTTACAAAAATAAAAATCATCAAAACGTAAATATACAAAAAGCTATGCGGTGGCATCGCCAGCGCAGGTAGTAATAGTAACTAGTAATAGCCAGTCAGCTGACCGACACTATGAAAATTGTAATTTTAAAACAGCTGAAAAGAAAATTCCGATACTCATTACGAATATTCACGCTGAAACATCGAAAAACGACATATTTGCATACATTTACCGTAAAACACAGGAAACTGTATGTCTTGACAGAATTAAAATGAAACAAAGACAAGGGCCACAACGCTTACAAATTTTTGTGTCGGAATCCAACGTATTGTTATTCTTAGATGAAAATACAGGATAAGTTTTTAACCAGTGCGTAAATTTTAACAAATTAAACTTAAACGAGTTATAATAACCATGCAATTTTTATTTTGATATATCTTAGTACAAAAAAATTAAGTTATCGTTAATGAAAGATGTTTATTTTGGAACTGGTTTTTATGGTAACTTGCGCGCGGTGGCAGCGAAGGTAAACGACCGAGCGTAGCTACAAGTAGGTATTTACCAGCTGTTCAATCGGTCAAAATTCTAAGAAGTTTAAAGTACCTACGCCAGCGCAGTCGCGAAGGTGAACGACCGAGCGTAGCTACGAGTACGTACTCGGCTGGTAGGTATCAGCTGTTCGGTCGGTCAAAATTCTAAGAAGTTCGCCGGCTTGCGTTTATTGGCCTATTCCTATTGTCGATATCATATGAATCGGTTATTTACCAAAGGGAATAAGTCACCGTTTTTCGGAAATGCCAATTTTGAAGCAGTTCGATTCATTTTAGGGAGATCTTGCATTGTAGTCAAGAAAGGAAATAAGTCAGTTCATTTTGCCAGTTTGATATAAGCACATTATTTTTCGTTATTTTACCAAAGGAAACAAGTCGTTGACTTATTCCCCTTTGTTACTTTGTTGTAATCACATGATGATAAGTTTATGCCAGGCTCTTATAGATACCGGGCGGTTTGATAAAATTGTACAACGCTTCCCAGTTCGAGGGCACTCATTTTTACCAAATGATCGGTCTTTTGGTACTGTGAAAAAAGTTTTAAAACGAAGAGATAGGTATTATCTGCCTAAGGAGGTGTGTGAATTTCTTGAATTTATATGCAATGCCCACAAAAATTCACAGTATCTATGGTTAATACTGATGACATTCTAAATTTTTAATACTGGTGGGGCAAATTTTATATGAAAGATGCCATTTCTTTGGAGAGTCAATCAAAAAGTATTCCACGTTCTGACAAGCAACATTTTTTGGTATCTAATTTTATGGAATTTGAGTACTCCTCAAACTTGAAAGGCACGGTAATTACCAGGCCTTTCATTGGGAATGTAGTGAGAACTAACACATTTGATTTAAGAAAGAACAAAACTCAAACAGTTACACTACCAACACAAAAAGCTTATGATGGACCGGTGCCTCTAAAGATTAATAAAATAGAAGACTTCAAGCGTACCATGCAATATATTCTACCTGAACATAAAGCCTATTATGAAAATATTATAGAAAATTGGCCAAAATGTTAATAAAACATTATTTTTAATACCTTGTTTGTCTATTTTTTCCTCTAAACTTCATTTAGATACCAAAAGGAATAAGTCATGCAAGTTTAAATAAGCATATTTGTTTCCAAAACAGACAAACAGCAAAAAACTTTGCATGAGTTTGCTTGTATAGGTTTCAACAGACAACAGACAGACAACAAAAAAAACCTTAGAGAAGTATATTATTTTATTATTTAAAAAGATAGTTACTATCTTTTTAAATAAAAAAATAATATACTTCTCTAAGGTTTTTTTTCAATAAACATATTTTTTTACTCCCTATAAAATTAGGTATGCTTGACTTAGTCCCTTTAGTAAATAACCGATTCATATTAGGTTCGAAATATGTATGATTTAAGGTAGGATAAAAATTAAAAAAAGTCTTTAAAAAAAACTTTTTTCCAAAAAAAAAACAACCGACTTCCTTAAAAACACTACAAAGTGAAAAATAACTTTAATTTCGGAAGTCGGTGTCTTAGGATTTTTATTTAAGGTTTTTGCCACCGACTTCCGAAATTAAAGTTATTTTTCACTTTGTAGTGTTTTTAATTAAGGAAGTCGGTTGTTTATTTTTGGAAAAAAGTTTTTATTTTTAAATTTTTAGTTATAGTATCTATCCCGCACTAATTTCATACAAACAATGGATATTTATGCGATAGCAGAAATCGCGGTTGATTTGCTGTCATTTTTTAAAGAGTTCTGATGTCTGTCTCCGGAAGTCATCATCAGATTTATATGAAACTTATATGGGACCATTTCGAAATTAACCCCTTTCGAACAAAAAAAGAATTTTGCAAATCCGTTTATATATGACGGAGTTATGGCCGAACATACATAAAAAAAAAAAAAAAAAAAATATAAACATCCGAATTGATAACCTCCTCCTTTTTGAAGTCGGTTAAAAATAGTTAAAATGTGTTCTATTACTGATACTGAAACACCGAAGAAAATTTGCGCACTTGTAAAAAAAAAACTGTATATGCTCGTATCATATTTAGACGCTTCGTGAATTTTAACAATAGAAATACGAACAGATTCTCTGTGGACGGTGCTATACCACATAATAATGGATGACTCCCGATTTGCTAGCTTCAACAGTAAGAACGTCAAACGATCAGTAGATAGTGCAAGAAACATGGTTACTGCCTGAGGAAATAACATATCTAGGCGCGACCGACTGCGGCTTTGGATACACAGGAACGTCGGCGGTGGATGCGACCGCATACAGCGCGGGAGGCCATTTGGTGGCGTGGCTTTACTATGGTGAAGCAGTATTTTCCAACAAGTGTCAGTGTTGCAGTGTGATAACGCTCGTATTAGTGCAATCAAAGTGACAACAAAAGACAGACCGGTGCTTGTGATGAGTACCTATCTATATGCCTACAAATTTTGCGAATAAACTACTGAATTTTATGGACTGTTTAAGTGTCGTAACTCAGTAAATGCTATTATAGACGAACACAACATTCAATCGGTTTTTATGTTAGGTGATTACAATGCTGACTTATACGAGTTATTTTATAACGAGCTTTTTAGTTTTTGTAGTGAAAAATGTTGGTCATGTATTGATGTTGACTTGCTCGGTGTGGTTCGGGTAGATACACATTCATTAGTGACGCTCACGGTACGTGCAGCTGGTTAGATCACTGTATAGTTACGCAATGGGCAAAACGATCTGTCACTAATGTTTAAATTAATTATGATACGCTGTGGTCTGATAATTTTCCTCTAATCATAGAGTGTGACCTTGAGTTACTTACACCGAAATTGTAGACTGAACTGCCATTGAGCGATAACACTGTGTCGTGGAGCACTCGAAATAAGGAACAGATCACGAAATATACTACGTAGTGTCATAAACGCTTAAGATTAATTGACTTTCCTACCGAATGTATAAATTGTGCTAATTTGTATTGTAATGACCCCTATCACCATCGTATTCTTGATTTGATATACTCTGACATTGTGTCCGCCCTTCATGCTGCATCCTTGGCAAGTCGAGAGAGCCGTATGAGGAATAGGAGTGGGCCGCGCATAGTGTCTTGGAATAAACATGTCAGCGAGGCTCACCTTCCGGTGAGCTAGAATGAAGTTTACGGAGTGGGTATCGAATTCTCAACAGAAAGTTTTGATTCACAAGACTCCAATATTAATTATGGTACTTTGTTTTCTACGGTATGGCAAGAATTCAATAAAGCATGTCCTGTATAAAAGTTACAATCAATATTAAACCAATATTTAGTGAATGGACTACTATTGGCAGTAGAGAAAGTAGAGATATTTTGTATAACGAGAAATCATTGACTTCTGATCAAGCCTTTCATAATTATGTAAGAAAATATTCTAAGATATTCAAAAGAGTCTGCGCTCAAGCTAAATCTTAGTTTAGAATTAGCTTGAGCGCAGACTATAAGCAACAAAATTAGTATTTCTAACAAAAAAAAAAAGCTGTATGGCCAGTAATTAATAAAGAAACTGGAAACATAAAACAGCGAGATCAGAATGAGTTGTCTCTAAAAATTGATAACGAAATCATTTCAGATAAGTTAAAAGTTGCTGAGACACTAGAAAATTTCTTTACCAACATTCCAATAGAAGTTATGAAATCTCTCCCATCATCATCTATATTAGCTGAATCTCTTCTTAAAGAAAACTTCAGTAAGGACATTTTTAATTTTTAATTCAAACTCATCTCTATTGCCATAATCAACAGTCAATAGTTTGGTTTCACGAACGGTAGGTCGACGACTGACACGGAAGTAAAACTCATCAGTCACATTTTGGAATCCTGGGATAAGTCCCAGGATGCAATTGGAGTCTTGGCGTTGACCATAATACGTAGCTTTCGCAGCTTCTGGAAATGTACCAATAAGATGAGCGCGGCCCAGAGCCTTCTCGTGAGTGTTGATGGCGTAACTTAACCACAACAAATAGCCGAGGTCTTCAAAGACCACTTTATGGTTCGATCACCGTTGGGACCATCGCAGCAGGTGATCGATGCTGAGACCCAAAAAGGCCGCATTCCCACTCTTATCACAGCAAAAGATATTAAGGTTGCTCTTCAAAATATGAAAAGAGGGAAATCCCCTGGTCACGACGGACTCAGTATCGAGCACTTGCAACATGCGGGCTGCCACTTGCCCAGAGTTTTGGCATTACTGTTTAATGTTTGTATCGCACATTCTCACTTGCCCGACAGTATGATGAGGACGGTGGTCGTACCAGTAATTAAAAACAAAACAGGAAACTCATCAGATCGGTCGAATTACAGGCCAATTTCTCTAGCAACGATTGTCGCTAAGGTGCTTGACAGTGTGCTTAACGTACAGCTACAGAAATATATATCTTTGCACGACGCGCAGTTTGGTTTTCGACCTGGTTTATCCACCGAAAGTGCAATAGCGTGCCTTAAACATGCTGTGAAGTACTACGTTGACAGGAGAACACCTGTTTATGCAGCGTTCCTGGATCTCTCCAAGACCTTCGACCTGGTCTCATACGACATTCTTTGGGATAAATTAAAGGCAACAGGGATACCCAATGAGCTGCTGAACGTTTTTAAGTACTGGTACGGCAACCAAACTAACGTTGTAAGGTGGGGGAGTGGCTATTCTCTACCGTACAGGTTGGAATGTGGCGTGAGGCAGGGGGGCTTAACCTCCCCTAACCTTTTAAACTTATACCTGAATGCATTGATCGAGGGACTCAGCAGTGCGCATGTGGGCTGTTTTGTTGACGGGTTGTGTTTTAACAACATCAGCTACGCGGATGACATGGTGCTGCTGGCTCCCTCGGTCAGTGCACTAAGAAAACTTGTAAAAATCTGCGAGAACTATGCTGCCAGCCATGGGTTGTTATATAATGTAAAAAAGTTCGAACTCATGATCTTTAAAGGCTTATTCAGACCGGCGCGACGCGACAGCGCGACGCGATTGTGGTAGAACAATTTCCATGAAGTTCACATAAAAATTGTTCTACGAGTGTCGCGTCGCGCTGCCGCGTCGCGCCTGTTTGTAGGAGGCTTAAGGCTGTTGGCAAGAAAAGTCCAGTAGATGTGCCACCAATTAGAATTTATGATGTCCCGATTCGTTGGGTTCATCAGTTTAAATACTTGGGACATCTCATTGCTGACGACCTTAACGATGATGGTGATGTTGAATGGGAACGCAGGGCACTGGCGGTACGGGCGAACATGTTGGCCCGTAGGTTCGCTCGATGTACAGAAGCGGTCAAACACACGCTTTTTAAAGCATACTGCACATCTATGTACTCTAGCGCCTTATGGATCAGCTGTACCAAACGTGCCGTCAGTGCACTGCGCGTCCAATATAATAACGCCTTCAGGGCACTGATGCGGCTGCCACGTTACTGCAGTGCATCAGAGATGTTTGCAAAAGCCCGAGTCGACAGCTTCTCAGCTGTCGTACGGAAGAAAAGTGCGTCTCTGCTCGCTAGATTGCATGGCAGTGGCAACAGCCTCCTGAAGGTGATAACTGACAGGCCTGATGAGAGCCCCATAACGGGACATCTCATCAAAACAACATTGTCCGTAATAGTGTATGTACTAACATAGATTATATGATATATTGTTGCTAACACCTTTTTAAGTTTTTCTGTTTTTGTCAGTGTGGACCTTTTGTTGTCTGTTTACATGAATAAATAATAATAATAATACTCTGATCTGTAAATTACAGCAATACGGAATTCGTGGATAAGCTGCTGATCATGCTATTTGATAAATAGCAAAGAACAACTTTTCTATTTATCAAACAGGCAGCAAAAAGTAAATGTTAACGGGGCGAAGTTCTCGGCGTCTCTAGTTAAGTTAAGATGGGCGGGCCTTAAGGTTCAATTGTTGGCCCTTTTTAGGGTTCCGTTGCCAAATGGCAAAAAACGGAACCCTTATAGATTCGTCATGTCTGTCTGTCTGTCTGTCTGTCTGTCTGTCCGTCCGTATGTCACAGCTATTTTATTCCGAAACTATAAGAGCTATGCTGTTGAAACTTGGTAAGTAGGTGTATTCTGTGAACCGCATTAAGATTTTCACACTAAAATAGAAAAAAAACAATAAACTTTGGGGTTCCCCATACATAGAACTGAAACTCAAAAATGTTTTTTTTCATCAAACCCATACGTGTGGGGTATCTATGAATAGGTCTTCAAAAATGGTAATGAGGTTTCTAATATCATTTTTTTCTAAACTGAATAGTTTGCGCGAGAGACACTTCCAAAGTGGTAAAATGTGTGTCCCCCCCCGCGTAACTTCTAAAATAAGAGAATGTCAAAACTACAAAAAATATATGATGTACATTACCATGTAAACTACCAACGAAAATTGGTTTGAACGAGATCGAGTGAGTAGTTTTTTTTAAAACGTCATAAATCGTAAACCGCAATTTACCTTACATTAAATCAACTGAAATATAAAAATTAAAAAATATATATATTTTCATGGGCGTACCCAGGGGGGGGCAGAGAGGGGCAGCTGCCCCCGCCCCTGGAGTTTGCTGATGTCCCTACTAACTATCTACTTTTGTCGATAAAAATTAAGAAAAATAACTTTTTGCTATTTGTAATACAACATAAAACTTTAAAAAATCGCGCGACGCGTCCGTTCTACCTACTCGCTAGCAAGCAAAAATAACGTTAATATCGGAAGTCGGTATCTTTGGATCTGTATTTTAGTTTTTGACAGTGACTACCGAAATTAAAGTTATTTTTCACTTTGTACTGTTTTTTTGGAAGTCGGTTGTTTTTTATTTTTATTTTGCAAGAACGTTTTTATCTACCCTGCACTCATTCGTATACCACTACTGACCAAGTCAATAGCAGTGACGAAGTATTAGAATATCATCACGCTACACAAAGTGGATTAAATACGCATTATAGAAGCTAACTCAAATCTATCAAAGCACAGTAAAAAAAAATATATCGGACCACCCCTGACGACCTGACCTGACCAGCTATCCATTAAAAAATCACTGAATATCAATTTCAAGCTCAAGTGAAGTCGTTTGATGAAGTCTAGGCTCCGTCCAAATACGCTCCAAACTATGATAGGATCTGTAGGTTCCAGCTAGACCTGAAGAACAGATTCGTTACCGTGGAAACCACAAATAACGTCGACTAGGCCCTCCAACAACCGGTGAGAATCCTCAGGGAAGAAGGCTTGAGATTTTGCAAAATGCGGCGTACGTGCATGAAGTCCAAACTTTCGGAAGAGACTCTGATTACGGAATGACCTGAAAACCCACCTGTCACTTCGTTAGAACAACGGGCACTCAATAATAATATTAGAACATTGATACGACACGACTTCCGATGCTCCAATACACGCTTTATAGAGAAATCGATTGAGCAAAATCGAGGGTCGAAAGTGTTCCTCCAATCATTTGGGAGAAGCCATCTGACGAAGTTGACTAAATCTAGTGAGCATATCGTCGTTTCGAAGCCGGATATCCTTTCGGAAGTCGAAAACTTCTACAGCCAAATGTACGCATCGCATGCATCTCAAACTGATCCCAAAAATGAGGATTCCAGAGCCAACTTAACCCGCCACTTCACAGAAGACCTGCAAGAAGTAAGCCAAGACGAAATCGAGGCAGCTCTAAAACAGCTTAAAAGTGGAAAAGCTTCTGGTGAGGACGGGATTACGACTGAGCTCCTGAAAGCGGGAGGAAATGTTGTCCTTAAAGAGCTTCAGGAGCTCTTTCATTCTGACCTGTTCTCTGGTAGAACTCCAGAAGCGTGGCGAAGGAGCGTGGTCGTACTCTTCTTTAAAAAGGAGGATAAAATATATTTTTTAAAGAACTACAGACCCATTTCGCTCTTGAGCCACGTATACATATAAGTTGTTTTCAGAGCCGTCACGAATCGTCTAGAGCGGAGACTCGACGAGTTTCAGCCGGGTTTCGAGGAGGATACAGCACCATATACCACATCCACACATTGCAGCAAATTATACAGAAGTCAGAAGTATATAATCGGGCGCTGTGTCTTGCGTTTGTGAATTATGAAAAGGTTTTTGACTCTATCGAGACCTGGTATGTTTCGGAGTCTTTGCAGCGATGCCAAGTCGACTGGTGATACATTCTAGTGCTGAGATGTCTTTATGAAAACGCGGCAATGACCGTCCAAACTTAGGACCAGCGAACTGAACAGGAGGAGGCGACAAGTGGACGTAATTTTCCCAAAATTTTTCTTTAACGCATTGGAGGATGTTTTCAAGTTGCTAAACTGGACAGGACGCGGTATTAACGTCAACGGCGAGTAGATTTCATACTTGAGTTTTGCAGAAGACTTTGTCATACTGGCTGATTCGTATTAGTTTATTCTTCTGTACGCATTGTTCTCCAGGTGAACTTGGACACACCCAGGTTATGTTCAATGAACACGTAACTCCGAGACCGATTGCTGTGAATGGCGGTGCCCTCAAGGTTGTTCGAGAATACGTTTACCTCAGGCAAACTCTGCGGTTTGAGAAGAACAACCCTGAGAACCAGGCTAACAGAAGAATTCAACTGGGCTGGGCAGCGTTTGGGAAGCTTCGTCGAGTCTTCTCGTCGTGTATTCCGCAGAGCCTAAAGACGAAAGTCTTTAATCAGTGCGTCCTGCCTGTTATGACTTACGGAGCCGAAACGTGGACACTCACGGTACGGCTGGTTCATAAATTTAAAGTCGCTCAGCGAGCTACGGAACGAGCTATGCTTTGTGTATCTCTAAGGGAGAATATCTGGAATGAAGTGATCCGGCAGAGAACCAAAGTCGTCGACATAGCTCATAGAATTAGCAAGCTGAAGCGGCAATGGACCGGTCACATTAGCCGTAGAAACCGTAGAAGATGTATGCTTAGTGTATGTAGAAAATATGCTCACGCTATGGGCGATTCTTTCACGAAAGACGTCATAAGCTGTTTTGCTGAAGACCCTTGAAAGTTACTTTTGAAATAGCTATTGTATATTTAAAGAATTAAAAAAGTACCTACTTTAATATATGCTTATTTATTTGACTGAGTGCTTATAAAAAAACTGCTTTGCCCCCCCCTGGCCCAGAACCTGGGTACGCCCATGTATATTTTTAAACCGAAAATACCTACAGGTTTGTACGGAACCCTCGGTGCGCGAGTCCGACTCGCACTTGGCCGGTTTTTTATTTCTAGTTTACGTTAATGACCGTCCTTTTTTTTGTGGGTAGGAAATCATCAAATGATTTCTCCCGCTCTCGGAGCGGGGAGGGCGTGTTAGATTTTTACTGACTAAAACCCACCCGTGTTTCTTCAGTTGCCCATATGCCAGGGCCACTGTATCTCTTTCGAACAAAACTCGCGACCCTGACAGGCATCGGTCCTAACGTCCTCTTCAGTTTTTGCTGACATGTCTTTGAGGCGCGCGTGGAAATCTACGCGCCATCAACCACGGGCCTGGTCCTTACCGCTACTACCCATTGCTCGCCGCCCGCCAGCCCGCGCCTACGGTGGCCGGGAGTCCGCAATCGACTCCCGACACCCGGGGCGTTTTCACCTGTGGCCGCTAGGGACGTGAGGGCGCAGAGACTGCCACTCCCTCACGCGCCCCGCCTCCTCCTTCGCGAGCATTACTTGGCTTCCCATGTCCTCTCGCTCCATACCATGTCTCGCACTAGGGCCGGACGCGAGAGGTCGCCGCCGCCGATCGCCTCCACGAGGACACGGCGGTGCTCCGCCCAGGCAGGGCACACCTCCACCGTATGCTCCACCGTGTCCTCCAGACGATCCTCGCAATGGAAACACCCGGGCGTTTCCTCCCGCTTTATCCTGAAAAGGAACCCCCCAAAGCACCCATGCCTAGTGAGGACCTGCGTTAGGCGGAAGGTGAGGACGCCGTGGCGCCTCTCTATCCACTTCTAATGACTTTCCTTACATGATAGCTAGCTTCTCGGATATAATTTTATTCGCTGATGACACGTCTCTTATTTTTAAAATACATAGAAAAGATATAGATGTCTTACCTTACATGTTAACGAGAGTCTAGCTGTTCTTTCAAAATGGTTTACAGCTAATAATGTCTTAGTTAATGCAGACAAAACTAAATGTATTAAGTTCTCATTACCAAGTGTACCCTAAGTAGGTCTAAATTTAAAACTTGATGGCAAGAATATGGTTTAAGAACTTTATTATTCCTCATTAAGAATTGAGAAAAGAGACTAGATGTTATTTCGGAAACTGTATTTCTAGGAATTACTTAGATTCAGAATTGCAAAGGAGTGTCCACATTCCTATTTCAGGTAGATTAACCCGTTGAATGCCGCTAATTACAGACACAATTAAAAACCATTGTGTCTATACCAAATGTGGTATCTCAGGGACTTAGAGGTTAAGCTCAGCTGCATATGCAGTAAGAAAAATAAGGCAGTTGACCGATATAGCTACAGCTAGATTAGTGTACTTTGCTTATTTCCACAATTTTATGTCTTATGGCGTTCTGCTGTGGGGTTTGGCAGTTGACGTTGATTCATTTTTTATTTTACAAAAGAGGGCAATCCGCGCAGTCTAAAAAATGAAGCCTCGCGAATCTCATAGGAACAAATTTACAAAAATTGATATACTGACTCTATCTTCTCTTTATATCTTAGAATGTATCTTGTATGTTCGCAAAAACTTAGGCCATTTCAAACTAAGAAGCGATTTCCATAATATAAATACGCATAGTAAAAATGAAAATGTGATATACCTAAATTTAGCTTAACTAAAACTAGTAAATAACTTCTTATAAACAGTATCCGCTTCTATAACAAGTTGCCAAAGTCGATTACTGAACTTAGCTATGGAAAGTTCAAATCAAACATCAAATGTGTTTTTATCAAAAAAGCATATCTATACTAATATTATAAAGCTGAAGAGTTTGTTTGTGTGTTTGTTTGATTGGACGCACTAATCTCAGGAACTACTGGTCCGAATTGAAAAAATCGTTTTGTGTTGGGTAGCCTATTTATCGAGAAAGGTTATATAACATCACGCTACAACCAAGAGAAGCGGAGCAGTAATGAAAAATGTTGCAAAAACTGGGAAAATCACACGGGTAGAAAATTAACGCGGGCAGAAGCTAGTTATAAGATAAAAGACTACGTTCAAAACAAGGAAGTTTGGCAATAACTTCTTCTGCACATGTGGCTTCCCTGGCAGCTCATTACAAGATCACCATGTTAATGGCTATTAACTGCTGCCAAATGACAATGCACATTTTTTATTTAAGTTTTTTTTTTACATTCTTCTTTGACATAGGTAATCTGTTCATTTGTTGAAGTTATACATATAATACATACAAAATACAATTTTAATTTTAATTCTTTATTATTGGTTGTCATGGCCACAATGGCATTTGGTTTAAATCTATACTATCTATACTAATAATATTATAAAGCTGAAGAGTTTGTTTGTTTGGTTGGTTGAACGCGTTTTAATCTCAGGAACTACTGGTTCGAATTGAAAAATTATTTTTGTGTTGGGTACCCCATTTATTGAGGAAGGCTATAGACTATATAACATCATGCTACTACCAAAAGGAGTGGAGCAGCAACGAAAAATGGACGAAAACTGGCAGGCAATTCGATGCGATGGGAAGAGTCGGTAAGAAAAATTTGACGCGAAGTCGCGGGCACAGGATAATACGTTTTATTTATGAAATACTATCATATAAGTAGATTCTTTTATATTTTGTGAATGTGAGAACGTTGTAGACTGTAGACATTTTTTTTATTTTATTAAGTACCTGGTACTTGTTGACACCCCATTTATTTCATTTATTTATTCATTTAACAATTTACATTGTGTTGAATATTACTATATACACCCATATATTCCCGTGGGTGTCGTAAGAGGCGACTAAAGGACTTACTAGGGAATGGGCAGCAGCGTTCTCAGCCGCCTGCCAAGCGTGGCGATTATGGCAAATCCCCCAAAACTGTATTGGTCAAATTGGCGGTGCACGGGGAAGGCCCATGTCCAGCAGTGGACTTCTTACGGCTGAAATGATGATGATGATGATGACTTGTTGACAGTCCTACACTGTTCTCTCATACTTATTAACACTGTAATTTGAAACTATTGTAAAAGCCAATTATTTACAAAAGAGTAACCGTGGAGTTTCTTGCTGGCTCTTCTCCATAGGAATCTACAATTTGGAACCGTGCACCTAACTTCTGACGTTTCATAAGTGCCCTTGTAGGGTTATGTGAAATAAAAATATTTTGATTTGATTTGATGTATGAAATTGTATTTATAATTTGATCATATCATTTTAATGTTGTTCTCTAAAGTGGGTTATGTTCGTTATGTTACCTAAATTAAACGAATTTTATTTTTATTTATTAAACTTTCATGTTGATAAATATTCCATTGAAATAAGACCTCACGGGAACCGCCAACTTTCAAATAAAAATAGAATCAACAAAATCGGTTCACCCAGTCGAAAGTTCTGAGGTAACAAAAATATAATAAATACAGTGAAAATGAGAACCTCGTCCGTTTCTTTTCGTCGGTTAAAAAGAAGGCATATTGGATCGAATTGCGACATGTGACGAAAAGTGGAATCTATAATCCCCAGAGTTCTATCGCAAAGGCATAAATGAGCTTCCGATTAAATGATGGCAATAATGACGGTAAATATTTTGATTAAATAAATATGTTACATCTTGGAAAAATACGAGTTTTAATTTTGCAGCATAAATATTTTATTTACAACACTTGTTTTACGCCCACCTATGTTTTACAAATAAAAACATAAAACCGGCCAAGTGCGAGTCGGACTCGCGCACCGAGGGTTCCGTACAAACCTGTAGGGATCCTCGGTTTATGTATAAGGTTTATGCTTATGAACTTAAATGTTTTTTTTTTTTAATTTTTATATTTGAGTTGATTGAATGAAAGGTAAATTGCGGTTTACGATTTATGACGTATTCAAAAAACTACTTACTGGATCTCGTTCAAACCAATTTTCGGTGGTAGTTTACATGGTTATGTACATCATATATTTTTTTGAGTTTAATCATTCTCTTATTTTAGAAGTTACGGGGGGGGGGGGGAGGATACACATTTTACCACTTTGGAAGCGTCTCTCGCGCAAACTATTCAGTTTAGAAAAAAATGATATTAGAAATCTCAATACCATTTTTGAAGACCTATTCATAGATACCACATAAGTATGGGGAACCCCAAAAAAAAATATTTTTTTCTATTATAGTGTAAAAATCTTGATGCGGTTCACAGAATACATCTACTTACCAAGTTTCAACAGCGTACATCTTATAGTTTCGGAGGAAAGTGGCTGTGACGTTCGGACGGACGGACAGACAGACAGACAGACAGACGGACGGACAGACAGACATGACGAATCTATAAGGGTTCCGTTTTTTGCTATTTAGCAACGGAACCCTGAAAATGTAGACTTTAACTTTGGCTTCAAGGTACTTATACCACAATATACCTACCTCTTCTTACTATTAATCGTCAGTGACAGGAAGTTGTGTCACACATCTCTAATCAAAGCATCTCTAGCTTCTGCCCGTCACTTCAAAAACAAAAAGATGTTAATCGGATAGGATGAGAAATCCAAGAGACAGAACAATTGAGATGATTCGGGGCTTGGCAGTGGCCTACATCAAAGAGGCGGCTTCCATAGATAACAACCAGAATCAAAATCAAATAAATACAACAAAATTGATGGTTAAAGATCAATTACATGTAAGTACCTACTTCAAAACTCATAAATATAATAAAATAATTATTGTAAATAATGATTACACTTTCATCTAACACAGATAAGACATCTTTATCAAAAGCTAAATATTTTTTAAACTACGATAAGATTATCTTAGTTATTTAATTTTCAGATAAACATCTTACATGTTATGTAGGTATATTTTTTATGAATACATAGCCAATAACAGCTATTTTGACTTGCACGACATTCCATTTAATGGCAACACTGTGCCTGACATAAACACAAGGCGCGAACTTGCGTAGGAGTTTTGACAGGTGTTTGGATTGTGATGCGTAGCATTGCTAGTCAGAGCAAGACTACGCCGCGTCGGTACGAGTGCACGAGAACTGGAGTGCGCAGCGCCGCTCACCTGGATCATGTCGAAGACGTGCTGCATGTCTTGGCGCGTGGCGGGACGCACGGTGACGCGCTTGCCGTCGATTTCTGAACTCACTGTCGCGGACGCCATGCTTGCTCCACGAAGTCGCGTGCCGCACTGCTCCCGATGTCATTGTCATGTCGCGCATGACGCGCCCAGTGTTGCCATCAATCATTTTGAGATTCCGTTAATATTGTTATGATTTTACATAAGACAGCCGTGATTATTTTTTTTCGCCGCGTTTAGAAGCTGTTTAGTAGATTTAATGATAATATTATACACAAATTCGTTAAAACTGACATGTTTACGAACGGGTTGCATATTATTACTTAAAGTTTTACTTACAATAAAAATAAATTACCTAAATCGACCGCCCCACTAGCTGACACACAGAACAAAGAATATTCCGTGAGCTGACATGAAATATAGGTACTAGTATGTGACGGAGGATTTGAGTTGTGATAATTTATGTCAATTTAATTAAATAGGTACACAGCCACACAAAAAAAAATTCTGACCTGGAGGTCGCACTATATGTACTATATGTTTTTGGGGTCGCTAAATGCGAATCTGGGGTCAGTTTTATTCTAGCACATCTGGGTTCGGCCATAACCTCAAAATATACCCTCAAATTTGCTAAATTTGGTTAAACTGCTAACCGTATGGCTTTAAAACCTTATAATCCTTTATTACAGTAGCTCGGTGACCTCTTGCTTGAATAACTACATAATCCATAGTCCCATAACTACATAACCTTATAACCCCTTACCAACATAACCCTTAAACCCAATAACGAAGTTTCTGACGTGGGAGCCTGAGAATGAGTACTATGTGTTTTTGGGGTTGCTGAATCTGAATCCGGGATCATTTCCATTCCAACACGTCTGGGTTCGGCCATAACCTCAAAATATACCCTCGGATTTGCTATATTTGGTTAAACTGCTAACTGCTGTTGGTAAGGGGTTCTATGGTCCTGCCGGGGTCGCGTGATTGTTCGAAAGAGATACCGTGACCCTGGCACATGGGCAACTGATGGAACACGGGTGGGTTTTAGTCAGTAAAAGTCTGACACGCCCTCCCGCTCCGCCCAGAGCGGGAGAAGTCATTTGATGATTTCCCATCCTGAAAAAAAAAAAAAAAAAAAAAGGGGTTCTATGGTTATGTAGTTATGGGTCTATGGGTTATGTGGTTATTTAAGCAAGAGGTCGTCGAGCTACTGTAATAGAGGATTATAAGGTTTTAAAGCCATACGGTTAGCAGTTTAACCACATTTAGCAAATTTGAGGGTATATTTTGAGGTTATGGCCGAACCCAGATGTGCTGGAATAAAACTGACCCCAGATTCGGATTCAGCGACCCCAAAAACATATAGTACATATAGTGCGACCTCCAGGTCAGAATTTTTTTTTTTTGTGTGGCTGTGTGATTATTGGAAGAACTTTACAGAATCCATTATAAAGTGTGTTAGCCGTTATAATATTTCTTAACCGACTTCAAAAAAAAAAACACTACAAATTCAAAAATAACTTTAATTTCAAAAGTCGCTCTCTTAGGATTTGTATTTAAGGGTTTTTGCCACCGACTTCTGAAATTAAAGTTATTTTTGACTTTGTAGTGTATGTTAAGGAAAAAGTTAAAAATTAAAACATTTTACAAATAAAATAACAACAGATTTCCTAAAAAAACAATATAAAGTGAAAAAAACTTTAAAAGTTATTTTTCACTTCGTAATGTTTTTTTAGGAAGTCGGGTGTTATTTTTTTTTTTTGTAAAAAAGTTCTTTTCCCATATCCACCTGTAGTTCCCGGTAAGTCTGTAGTTGGCAACCCTCGTCACGTTGCGACCGAACATTAGAATTCATCTTTCATAGTTTTGGAAACATTTTCGAAACTGGCAATACCAAAGAAAACATTGAACGACAAAATAATACAATTTTATTATTGCGACCAAAGATGGCGCCACTACTACTGTAAGAATATTTCTATATTTCCTCGACATTATTAATGCTTAATCGGAAACGCTTATGTAAATTGATATTAACCGGTTTCAAGAGAACAGGCTTTTATGTGCTATGTACTGTTAGAAGTTTCAAGTGGTGAGCAACAATGTGCTGCTAGTATTGCCTAGATGGCGTCACGGGTCTGTGTCGCTATAAATAAATACAGTTCTCGTTTCTCTCAAGTAGGTAATAATATCATTGGTTTCTCTCATAAAAATTTGATTATCACGATGTCATTCGTTACCACAATTTTATGAAGTTTTGCGCTTATTTATGTATTTTTAATGAGAAATCTTAAACAAGGAAAAAACTAGGAATAATGGTTTATTTGGACACAGTTATGATAAATGAAACACAAAATTAAAATATCAAATAAAGCAAAAACAACTGTGTGTGCCAGACGGCTGCATCCAAAAGGTAATGCCAGTAAGATGATGTCTGATATGTTTCCTAATGAACCCACAAGTATCGGAAAGAACGAACTGTTTCAACATACTACCGTACTTAATTATAGTATAAAAATATTGTGAACTAGACTTATTATACTTTTACATATTAGGTACATTAATTTCGTGAGGCATTTTTGTGAATTTTTCGAACCCCCTCTCCCCCCTTGGTGAGATATCGTAAGATTTTCCTCAAGTCCCTCCCCCCTCACCTAATCTCACGCGAGATTCTTCAAAACTTCTATTTGGGCTGTAAACGTGTTAGCTTATTGAGAAAAAAAAAAAACAAAAACACAACCTGTTCTATTAGTTTTATTGAAGAGTAGCAACGACTAGTATTTGTGAATATAACCGTTATTTAAAATCACAATCATAAAATTAAATAATGAATATTAAACAAAAATTAAGAAAAGATTTATTCTAATTCAGTCCAAGAATTTATTCTCTTGACTCAAGAAAATCATTTTCTTCAAAATGGTGTTTTTGGTTCAAAATTTTGGCTATTGAGTCAAGTTATTACACGCTTTATATTAGCTTCACTTGTAAGTTTCTAAGTTTGTTTGTATGTTTGTTTGTAACCGACTCCTTATAGCGCGAATTTGAACCACTTTAAACGACCAGATTTCATTCAAACTTTGCACACCTGTCAAAGACACATGCAATGCAATAATTTCATAAATTTGTGCCATTATCCTCACCAGGGTTACCAGGACAGCAAAAAAACTGTCTTCGAAAACTACGCTGACATACGTCTCAAAATTCGAAACACCCTAAAAAATAGAAAATAACACACGCTTCCATAAAAAAACCAAACTAAAAAGTAGAAAATAATGGAAAAAAAAGCGTGGGGTGCCTGATATGTTTTTTAGTTTTTTTTAAACTATTATTTATTTTTGAAGTGAAAACTTCTTTAGCAGCGTTGTGCACTTTTTTTGTAATGGGTAAAAAATGTTAAACTCGCGTCAGGACACGTGACCTGATCGAAAATTCGTAAGATGGACGGAGAGTAGACAGCCGGCGCGCGGCGTGGCGTAGGAGAGGAAGTATCCCCCTCTCTTTCTACGGCGCGGCGAAAATGTATGCCTGCGCCTGCTGTTTCGTTTAGGCGGCGCAGGACGCTTGCGTGTGCAAAATGATTCCCTAACCATTCCAAAATATCAAAAATGCATAACGTTAATATTCAAGTTTTCACTTCTGCCGGAACTCCCGGAGTGCAACCCGTCGTTTTTTTAAAGTGAACATTTCTTTAGCGGCGTTGTGCACATTTTTTGTAATGGGTAAAAAATGTTTAACTCGCGTCAGGACACGTGACCTGATCAAAAATTCGTAAGACGGACGGAGAGTGATTTTTCTGAGCGATAAACTTTTTAATGTAATATAAATTGTCATGTTTGTGTACAATAGCGCAATAAATAAATATTGTATTCTACCACATAAATGATAGTACTTTTATATTATAGCTGATAATTAACGCAATTCGTGCAAAATTATTCCCTAACCATTCCAAAATATTAAAAATGCACAACGTTAATATTCAAGTTTTCACTTCTGCCGGCACTCCCGGAGTGCAACCCGTCGTTTTTTTTTTATCAGTGTACTATTGTCTCAGATTTGGCCAAATTTTATTGTAGAAATAATTTTTCACGCAATTTTACACCGTTTTCTGCGAGAAAAATAATTACGTGATATTTGCCAAGACCCCCCCGTGAGATTTGGAAAGATTTAGCTTGATCCCCTCCCCCTAGAACACCTCACGTAATTAATGGACGCCCCCTTATAAAATAAAGTCACTTCGCTGTCTGTCTGTCCCTATGTATGCTTATATCTTTAAAACTACGCAACGGATTTTGATGCGGGTTTTGCTGGATTCAAGAGAAAGGTATGTATGTATGTATGTCATCATCATCATCATCATTTCAGCCGAAAGACGTCCACTGCTGGACATAGGCCTCCCCCAAGCACCGCCACTTCGACCTGTTCTGTGCTTCTCGCATCCAACGTATTCCAGCGGCCTGTATGTATGTAACGTGCATAATATAGTAAAGAAACGCTGCTAATTTTAGGGGGTTTATAATGTGATGTCATTTTTTTTTTCTGGATGGGAAATCATCAAATGACTTCTACCGCTCTGGGCGGAGCGGGAGGGCGTGTCAGACTTTTACTGACTAAAATCCACTCGTGTTCCATCAGTTGCCGATGTGCTAGGGTCACGGTATCTCTTTCGAATTATCACGCGACCCCGGCAGGCATCGGTCCTAGTAGACCCCTACATGATGTCATAAATAAACTATTTTTTTTTTTGTGCTTACTTTTGCGCCTACATTGTGAACGCTGTCTGAACCCTACGAAATAGATCATAATAATGTACTACAGTATTGTATGTACTCCTTTAAATAGTCTCCAAAAAATCCGCGATGGTATGTTATGTCTATCTCTTAGTGTAGGCGAAGCCCAATAAAACAAGCTATAATTAGTATTTATGTTTCTTTATTGTTGTGGGCGATGCCCAATGAGACTAGCTAACTTTTAACATTAATATCTCCTCGCTATTGTATTCGGTAACTCCGGTATAGCCTCTGTAAAATACTTAAACAAATACCTATACTGTTCTTTAATAAAAGTAGTAGGTAGATTTCCATGAAGATACTTACGTAAATACCGATGTATGTTTATAATCACCTGTATTAACATTGTCTTGACCTTTTGAATTCTAATTAACCTGTAACAATAACCTGTTGGAATCTAATTAGTCTGTAATGCCTGTGTCATGTTTGTATAAAACTAATTAGCTTATAGTTACCTAACTCATTGATTGTAAAGCACTAATTAGCTGTAATTAGGTATGAATATACCTAATATGTCTTATGTAGTTCGTACACGATTTTGAAAGTAGCGTATGTCCAATAGGACGAGCCACGTTGTTAATCCAATAGGAAAGCAGAAACCTTGAACTCGCTTACACGTGTTTTGAAATTCTCGACAAGTCGAAACCTGTCCCTTAGGGAAAGTCCATTTTTCTCGCTCTCAATTGGCGGAGAAGCTAATAAAAGTAAAGAAATGTATACGCTACTTGCAGTAGGCAACAAAATCTATATAAGGGCCGAGCGTCTATTTTTGGTTTAGTATTTTTGCAAGTTTACACGAATCATCAAGTTACCACGTAGTGTTTGTGAAGTAAGGGGCTCCGCTGTCCACCTGCTTAGTCGCGATGTACCCTATATCTAGTTAGCCAGTCTTCAAGTGTAATATAGCTAGGATTTAATTATGTGTACTGCTTATTCTGATTGTATTTTATATTGTGTGCTGTGTACTCTTTTCCAAACATTTGTGTGATTTCTGTGTTATTTCTGTGTGCCAAATATACTCAATTACTACGACATTCTGACTGGTTTAATTTCACTCTTTCGTCAAGGGAACACCGTCATCCCCGCCTACAACACCTGACTCCCGTTTTATTAACACTTGGAGATAACCCACATTAACCATTTTTTATCCTTTACGTTTTACGAGAAATAATGGCTTATTTACGAAGCGATTTTAACAATACAGAATTAATCCTTATCGAATTAAGTACCTTAAATATATTGTGCATTTAATATAAATCAATATGGCCCTTTACAGCATGTAATTTAAATGAATATCTTAGAAGATATCAGAGATTTAACCCTTTATTTACCGCATGGTGGTTCATAAATGATCCAAACCATATTATCATATATACAGCTCGATTAGTCTATTTTAGTTATTTTCATAGCATAATGTCCTACGGCATTCTGCTGTGGGGCAAAGCCGCGGACATTCAAAATATTTTTGTTCTTCAAAAACGAGCTGTTCGAGCGATTTACCAACTAGGTGCTAGAGTTTCTCTGAGAGATTTATTTAAAGATATTGGTATTCTTACGGTGGCATCACAATTCATCTTCGCCAACATCTTATATATTAGGCAAAACATACACTTGTACACTAAAAACAGTGATATTCATAACATTAATACTAGAAATAAGGACAAACTACGTGCTCCTTTTCACCGGCTTCATAAGGTTCATAATTCTTTTGTTGGTCTTGGTATTACCTTTTATAACAAGCTTCCCTCTGCTTTGCTAGATTTGCAGTTTAATGAGTTTAAAGCTAAAGTAAAATCCAACCTTTGTTCAAAGGCATACTATTCTATCAACGACTACTTAAACGATAAGAATAGTTGGTCGCTGTGATTAACTCAAGACAATGTTTATGTTCTTTCAATCCAGAATTAGCTTTCCTACTGACAGTTTATATGGGTAGTTCATATAATTGTTTTTTTTTATTTTATTTTTATTTAACTGATTTTGTTAATTATTTTTTATTTTCTTTTAATTTCACTTATTGTGGACATAATCTACTCATTACAGTGATTTTAAATGAGTTGTATTGCAACATGTAGTTAGCTAGCGACCTCGTCAGCTGTTCATAATATTCTAGCCTGACCAACCGGCAGCAAGTTCGTCATGCTCCCTTAGATGTCACTGCTTGCGGTAGCGTCGGGGGTCGGGTTACCACCTTCCCTCAAATATGGCGAGGGGGGTAATGGCTGACCTTTGCGTTATGCTCGTGAACGGGTGCTGCTTGTGGTGACTGGTCGACTTGCTGACCATGGTTTTTGTTATTGTTATTTGTATTAACTGTTATTTTATTCTTACTCCGGAGGTCCTAGTTTAACTATTGTAACTTCAACTTAGCAATATGCATCAATGTATGTATATGTATCATTTTGCGTCGTTGAATATGTAAGCGGGCACGCCCTTTATGCCTGGAGGCTTTATTTAAGTTTTACGTTCTGTTTACGATTTTGTTTTATTATTTATTTCAGCTTGAGTTTACTTTTCAATGTTTTGTTCGTATATTGGCGTGTGCTAGCTGACATATGGCGAATAATGTATGTTTTGTTTTGTTTTATAATATTAATTACTTACACGATATTGTATAGAATCAAGTTCTTCTAACTTAACAGACAGCTGTGCTGCTGGGGAGTTTGTTCCGCCACTTCTTCTTCCCAGCTAAAGCACTAGGAAGTGTCGAAGGGCGGGCGTTTTGGGGGGACTGTCTTTTGTAACTTTGACGTTCAAAAAGTGCTGACTCTCAGCCTAGTTTGAATAAATGACTTTTGATTTTGATTTTGATTTTTGATATCTTAAATATTTTAAAGTTTCAAACTGATTTTCTTATTTTATGCATACTGTGTCAAAATCGTCCCAAACGAGCTTCATTTTATTTATAAAACCGCCCATCTATGAGCAAGTTGTGTGAACTACAATCTTCATCAAAGTCAGTGCACAGGCACGAACCGGTGCGGAGCGAGTTTTTGATTTTTGAAATTGTGTAAAAAATACAAATCTCAGCGTTAGTGCTTGCAAATAAATACTCCAGGAAATAAAGGAATCAAAATATTCGTACTAAGGTAAGCTTTTATTGTTTCATCAATTAATAATGACTTAAAAGTGGTTATAACTGAATGGAACAAATTTGGTACAACTGAACATGCAGAAATATTCTATCTTCCGTAGCTTTTTTCGTGCCAACATGCACTAATATTATACTTTATAATGTAAAGTTATTTAGCTTATTTTGCGATGTAACCTCTTATTTTGTTATTTACGTCGTTTTATGCTTATTTAATCTACAATCTATTTACAGGAAACTTGTGATATGGATCCACGTCGATTTTACGGAGGTATTCATACAATTATCCAGGATTTTTCTGAATGTAGTAGCAGTGACGAAGACCTGTAACCGAAGACCTTGCCTGCCGAAATAATGGGCTTATATTGGAGCACAAGGGCCTGTACAATCACTCAGAAATGTACGTCCAATCACTCAGAAATTTACCAAAATATAGTATTTTTGGTGATGTAGCTGTTCGCCTTCAAGAACTAATCCTGAAGGAGCCAACTATACACTATTTTTTGATAAATGGTACATATTTTTGTCTTTGCTGACTTATCTTACTACGGCCAATACAAAGTTCCTGCAGAAAAAGATTTGAAAAAAAGGGGAGAGGTGCAACTGTCGAGAAACTGGCCACTGTAGAAGATATAAATATTTCTGAGGTATCTTAGTATGATAAGAGAGTCATCAACTTAGCTTCGACCTACGTCGGAAGCAGACCGTCTTCAGAAGTTCGACGTTTAAAGGAAAAGACTTACCAAACTACACCATGCCCAAAGGCTGTGGTGACTTATAATAGACACATGGGAGGAGTGGATCTATTAGATGCTCTTCTTGGTTGTTATAGAATAAAAAAAACACCGCATATTCTTCCATTTGGTCGATATGACTGCAGTAAATGCATGGCTATTATACGTGCGAAAATTTGAAAATGCTGAGTCGTGGCTGCCTTTAGCTAATTTTAAGTGCGCGGCAGATGAAGATTTGTGCTATGCCAATAAACCTGCAACGAGTAGCAAACGTGGTCGACCATTTTCCAGTGTTATAGAATATAATATACAACAAAAAAAAAAAAGAGAACGCCCGTAGCAATAATGCCATCTCAGGACGTTGGTTTAGTTAAGACTAGCTGCTGCCCGCAACTTCGTCTGCGTCAAATTTCTTGCTCCTCCGACCTGTCCCGTCGCATCGAATCGCCTGCCCATGCAAGGTCTTCATATTCGTGTTTTTTTTTTCATTTTACTCGGCTGCTAAGGGTCCTAGCGTGATCTATATACATATAATAAAACAGTAAAAAAACTGTTTCTGTACATTGAATATACTAAAAAAATAATAAATGAGGGGGGTTTAGAGAGAGTGCTCATCAGGCTGAACAACTCTTGCTAAGACGTCATTCCTATATATGTTATAGTGTTGCTGGGCTCTTGGAGTTCCACATCAGCTGTTCCAGAGCTTCAAATTTTACACGACAACCGAGAGTGCTCATCAAGCTGAACAACTCTTGCAAAGACGTCATTCCTATATAATGTTATAGTGTAGCTGGGCTGTTGGAGTTGGAGTTCCACATCAGCTGTTCCAGAGCTTCAAATTTTACACGACAACCGAGAGTGCTCATCAAGCTGAACAACTCTTGCAAAGACGTCATTCCTATATAATGTTATAGTGTAGCTGGGCTGTTGGAGTTGGAGTTCCACATCAGCTGTTCCAGATCTTCAAATTTTATACGACAACAGAGAGTGCTCATTAGGCTGAATAACTTTTGCTAAGACGTCATTCCTATATATGTTACAGTGTAGCTGGGCTCTTGGAGTTCCACATCAGCTATTCCAGATCTTCAAATTTTAAACGACAACAGAGAGTGCTCATCAGGTTGAACAACTCTTGCTAAGACGTCATTCCTATATTTGTTATAGTGTAGCTGGGCTCTTGGACTATTATAATTCACAATTTAATATATTATTGTTAAAAATACAGACCAATATTAAGAATTTATAGAAAAATAATTAAAGCGCTCTTCCTCTATTCTAATTAGAATTTAAAATGTTGCTGTGCCCTACGGGGTCCATAATTGTTTCTATATATATTAATACCCACCACCTGTATACATTATGGAATGCAATAAAGATTTGAGATTTGAGATTTGGAGTTCCACATCAGCTGTTCTAGATCTTCAAATTTTATACGACAGCTGAGAGTGCTCATCAAGTTGAACAACTCTTGCTAAGACGTCATTCCTATATTTGTTATAGTGTAGCTGGGCTCTTGGAGTTCCACATCAGCTGTTTCAGATCTTCAAATTTTATATGACAACAGAGAGTACTCATCAGGCTGAACAACTCTTGCTAAGACGTCATTCCTATATATGTTATAGTGTAGCTGGGCTTTTGGAGTTCCACATCAGCTGTTTCAGATCTTCAAATTTTATACGACAACAGAGTGTGCTCATCAGGTTGAACAACTCTTGCTAAGACGTCATTCCTATATATGTTATAGTGTAGCTGGGCTGTTGGAGTTCCACATCAGCTGTTCCAGATCTTCAAATTTATTCTCTTAGCAGAAAATGCTCATCACGTGAAACAATTTTTGGTATGATACCATTTTCGTATCTCTTATAGTTTAGCTGGTCTGTTGCGGTTTTGCATCAGGTGTTCAAGTTTCCAAGATAAATTATAGCCTATATGTTGCCCAGGCTTAATACCTATACAACAAAAAAAAAACATTCTAATCCGTTCAGTAGTTCCGAAGATTAGCGTGTACAAACAAACAGACAAACAGACAGATTTTTTTTTTTTGGTTTCGTGCTCTATTACTGTTTCTAAACCCCCCTCATTTATATATTTTTTGATATATTCAATGTACAGACACAGTTTTTTTACTGTTTTATTATAAGTATAGATACAGATAGACCATTTACCTATCAGGTCCACTAAACAACGTTGTAACTTTGTAAGGTCCCTGAATGCAAAAGTAGATCTCATGTGGAGTGCCAAAACTGCAAAATCAACCTTTGTCTCAACGATAAAAGGACTTGTTTTGAAGTATTCCTTACTACATAATTTTTCTCTATGTACAGGGTGGAACTGAAGTCATGGGCATTATTCTAAACCAAGGCACTACTCACGATACTAATTGCATTAAGGCTACTATTATGCAAATCAAAAATATTATTAAGAGCGTTAACGTCGATTTTGGTTGTTTGACCCAAAAAGCGTACTTTTCAAACCATTTAATCACCTCATAAAACGTATCTAACGAAAGTGTGAATAACTAAATATTGTTGGAAATATTTCGGTCTAAAAAGTTGACTGAAAACCTTTTTAAATTAATAAAGTATTCGTGAATTCTAACCAGATAAACAAACAGTGTTTTCTAAAATCCTTTTACAGTAGTCATTTCGAAGCTTAAAATATCCGAAACCACTAATAAAATTGACAAACTAATAAACATATTTAATTGTTCACATCCTTGAGCAAAAAACTGAGAGAGACTTTTTTGATTTTCAGCGCCTAACATAATAAATAAAACAATAAACAAAGTGAAATTAACAAGAAAAAGCAGTTGCTAAATTCATTATTTCTTCCAATAAATCTTATGTAATTTTACAAAATAAAGATGTATTGTAATAGAAGAACATCTTTTTAAAACTTGCAATAAAAAATTTCAACTAAATTAGTTTTATTATTTTTCTACAATTATTTTAAAACTACTATAAAACCGTGCGCGGTAATAATTTTAAATCAGTCCGCCGCGAGGCTGTTCAAAGAGTGGACGTATCGCTCAGTGCTCTACGCGTGACCTCTCCCGACCCTTGTCATCGAGTGAGTTTATAGTGCGATATAACGATCTTGGGTTGGTAAGTAAAATAATTATTTTTTATTTAGATAATTGAAAACAATGTTTTTCGAAACAACAAAAATTGTTTCAGGTGCCATGGGGAATAAGAGTAAAAAAACGAAACTAGTTTTATCGAGGAAAAGGAAGAGACTCAATCAAGAGGTTTTAGCTAAAGCTAGGGCTAAAAGGTTGGGTAAAATAATATTTTGTATAGAACTTGATTTGTTATCTTTGTTGATCGAAGTTTGCTATACAACATTAATTTTTGTTTATGCGAAACCCGAAACACGGGTCTAGTATTTTTATGTAAAGAATCTATGAAAAAAATTTCAAAACTGTATCATTAATAATCACAAAGTTATAAGCTTGATAATTTACCTGGTTGTCCACGCAAAAACATATGCAGATCACCACAAACAGCTAGTGTACGTACCATCTCCGTGTAATGGACGTTAGAATACGAGAAAGACATGATAATTTTAAAATCGAAACAAAACACTAAGGCCCGCGACTAGGAAGCGTAATTAAATATTTTTGGTACAAAATACAACATGGTGTAAAAATTATTGGAATCGATTCAGTTACTGATTCTGAACAAACTATATTCAGGTTTCGCATATACTAAAAATAATCTTGTATAAGGTCCTCGTTTATTAATTTATTTCCTTCTAGGGGGTCATTGTACTACTCAAATACATTTTTTTTTTTCTAAACGATCATTTTCGAAATTGCAAAAAACAATACTTCCTCAAACTAAACCGTCGATCATCTGATTTTTTTAACTTGCATTGTAATAATAATAATTTAATTGATTTGATTTAATTTAAACTTTATTTCTTCTTTTTAGAGAATTTAACTAAAAGCTTGTTTTTAAAAATGTTTTTAGGGTTCCGTAGTGAAAGAGGAACCATTTATAGTTTCGCTAAGTCTGTCTATCTGTCCGACCGCGGCTTAGCTCAGAGACCCTTAGTACTAGAAAGCTGGAATTCAACATGAGTAAACATATTAATCACGCAGACAAAGGGGTAAAATAAAATCCTGTTTTTTTTATCTTCAGGCATTGTAGAGAAAATAATGTTGTTGTGAGTACGGAAGATGTTAAAATCCAAAATGAGGTAAAGGTAAAGCACAACTAACGTATTTTTTATTTACAATTTCATATTTACGTATGGGATTACATCTATCTTTTTTTTTCAGGACTTAGCCTCGTCTTCCAAAACCAGCTTGTCGATGTGTGGAACACACGTGTCGGTTATCTTTCAAAGTCGGTAAAGGAAAACATTTATTTAAATCTACATACAAGTGCTATATATAATAAATATAATATTATAAATAAAGAATTCTTCGATATTGAAATATTTTATTTTAAAACTAGAATACTTAATAATTTGCTAGAGGACCATCGCGACTTCCTACTACTTCAAAATGATGAACCCCCTTCATTATGATTTTTTCATGTACTTTTTTATCAAATGAGCAATTAATCAAAATTCATTTAGTAGTTTTTGTGAAAGAGTAACAAATATACATCTACTCATCCATAAATAAACTCTCAAACTTGCGCGTTTATAATTATTATTTGAAAACATGATCTGTATGGTATTCTGATGTGTAATCGATATGAATTGAAGTTTCATCAAAATTCGTTCAGTAGTTCTTACGGTAAATTGTTAAAATCATTCATCCATACATCCTCACAAACCTTTGTGTTTATAATATTATTCGTAGTAGGATTTTACATTTGTACAATATTTCTAACTTTTCTCCCCTAAATAGTACCTACTTACTATACTACGTATCCAAAATTGCCTTTTTATTTCACAAGCATGTAATAAAAATAAGAATAGTAAATAAAAATCAACTGACGATTAAATAAGTAAGTATCATTAAACATTAAGGATCAACTTGGGTTAGTTTGACTATAATGACGGGCAGCACACCAACTCTACGCACACAGTTATGCGCGTATCTGTGTGAGTGGAAGGAGCACTGCAATTACCTAAACTTGGTGCCGTGGATTTCACGTTAACGCTCTTAATGCAAGTATGGAAAATCTTAAAAATGTAGTAAGTCATACAAAGGATCAAATCGTTGCGCATCGCGATAGCGAATGCTGCAGTAGGTACACTACACCGTACGCGTGAACTCTTTGACCCTACGCGACCCACGTGATTTAGGTACGTAAGTTGCTAACGATTTGATTCATATTAGATTCCAACTTTCCCTTCATACTTTGCCGGCTTAGGACGGTCTAAACTACGTTTATTAACACAAATTAAAAAAATGTTTACGTACCTCATCATTTCAGCCGTAATACTTCCACCGCTGGACATGACCTCCACTAATTTGGAGGGCTTTGCCATAATCGCCACGCTTGGCAGACGAATTGGCGATCGCAGTATGGTGGTAAAATGCATAGAGAACGCTCGTACGTACCTATCTAGTTAAAATTAATTTCATGTAGTTTTGGCGTATTTACAAAGTTAGAATCACAGTATTTACAATAATTGTTCAGGAATCCCAATGTATTTACACTAATTTAAACTACCTATCTTAGTATCTAGCACTTACACGTACGTAAAAGATGGTCAAAATGTCCACCACCTTTTTCATTACACAATTGAGTCCTACGTCTGTGATTGTCTTTCAGACTGTTCAACACAGTCCCGCGCTTTCACTGTATCGAATGCGTAAACAATTTTGTTTTTTAAATCGTCTCTCGACTCACTTTCACTTTCGTAAACAATTCTTTTAATTTCACCCCATAAATAAAGTCCAGAGGTGTTAGATCGGGTGATCTCGCCGGCCAAGAAAAACGTTTGGTGTACCAAGCCTGCACATTACGCGGTCGAGGCATCGTGTTTCCAATCACTACACTACCACTGACACTTAATACACTGCAATCCAAGGGTATGATCGAGACGTGAGATGCGCGTGCGGCGATTACGTCACGGGATCAGTTACATGCGTCAACGCACCTACGCAGTTGTTTGGGACACAGCCCCCGCGCGGGGGCGATATCCGAATTTTTGCATGTGAGGGAGCGGGACGGAGAGAGTTGTCGGCGGGCGGCATGCCTTTTAGCCTATTGTCTGTGATTGTGTTACCGCTTCTAAGGAAACGCCGCGCGCTCGCCGCCGCCGGTCGGCCGCAATGACTAGTTATTATTACTAGTGATCGCCCATTGGTCGAAATTCGACCGTACTTCATTTGAACAGAAATACATTATTAAATGAAAAAATATATATAATAATAAATATATAAAAAATGGTTATATTTGACATTCAGTAACACTATAGACAAATTGTTGACGCTGTACTACTATGGAGAGGGTTCGCTGGCGGGATGGTGATGGCCAGGACCAGGACGTAGGTGTAATGAGTAAAGAATAGTTCTTCAAGACTCTCTTCTTTATTTTCTTAATACTTCTTAACTGCTGGTTATGGAATGAATTATCACAGAAAGCTCTGTTTTTATAGAATTTTCCCTATTATTTTTAATTAATTTTGACAGTTCAAAATGTCATAATTATAACCAGCCTGTACAATCGTGAGGCATACAACCTCTACAGTTTGCACACGACACTAAGTTTTGTATGGGAAACTTAATAATGCCATACTTGACACTCCCCATAAAACCACAAAAAATATTTCTTATAAATCTAAACTAAATTCCTATCGTCGCTAATACAAATAATATTAAAGACAAATATTCTCGATATGATCATAGATTTTAAAAATAAAATAGGTTATATATCTATAAAATTAATTTATTACCTATGGTTATACTTGACATTCAGTAAGACTATAGACACAAAATCAGGCTTACCAAATTAGGGGTTTTCCCAAATTTAGGGGGTAAATAAGAAGATTGAGATTTTTTAGGGGCGTTCCATTTTTAGGGGTATTCTTAGGGATTTTTTGCCATCTTACATTTCTCATTGTGTTTTTGATTACAACAAAAGTATTAGCGACTTCTAGTACGGTTCCTCGATACTAAGAATGCAGAGTGAATGATTAACAAATGTCGCGTAATAAATATAGACAAATATTACTACTGTGTGCCGGTCTATGATTACTGAACACTCGTTGGTTATTTTCATTATAATTTTTTAGCGGATTTTTTAGTAATTGTGGCAATTTTAGGGTTTTTTAACTTAAACTTTAGGGGTAAATATTTCTGGGTGTTGGTAGCACTGTACAACATAATAAAGACAGATTTGGACCATAAACAAAAGAATATCCATGCATGTGTGTATTCGATACACGGTAACGAACAGTAGTGTGTGTTACGTGTTATTTATTGAAAATAATGTATTTTACGCATAATTTAAAAAAATATTAGCATTCGTCACTTCTTCTCTGTATAAACTATAAGTGTGCGAAATTTCATACTCCTCCGTCCGCCCAATTTTCGTAAAAAGGGATCCAAAGTTTTCGTTTCACGTATTAATAAATAGATTATTTGATGTTTGTTTACTTTTCGTCGCGCTGTACTGTGCTTTAAGATGTTGATACTTCATCACTTAGTAGCGTTTATGAAGTATCTTGTTTTAATTACTTTAAGTGTTTATTTGCAATAATAAGCCTTTTTCAATATGACTTACTACAGTTCTAAGGTTTTACATACTTGCATTACAATATTTTTGATTTGCGTATTAATAGACCTAATGCAATCAGTATCGTAAGTAGGGCCTTAGGTTAAAATAATGCCCATGACTTCGATTGCACCCTGTATATTACGTCTTTTTATGTTCATTTTCTGCTCTGTTCGATGCCAGGCCAGGCCTCACCATAGAATTTCAATAGCGCAGTGGAAGTTATGATGGTGGGGCTCTGGAGACAAGAGTGGCGACCGAAACTGTCCGCCGTGCGCGGAGCCGAACAATGATATAATTCAAATAAGTACAATTACAATACAACAAACAAAGGACTCACCTGGTTGAAGAACACCTGCTTATGGGGCCTACCTGGAGTTATGTATGTAAGTGAGTGTGTATTGTATTGTGTTGTGACGTTATGAGTATCTCCAGGTTACAATCCGCTGCAATACGCCCTGCCACCAAGACATGCGGTCTTCAACACTTAACCTCAAAGTTTCAACAAAGATATATCCAAACTCAACCCGTATTATTACGTCAAATGGGGTTATTAAACACAAAACAATTGGGTCATGACTTATTGTCCACAAAAACGACCGATTCTCAAGGATTAATTTACAAAAACTCGCGGAAGCAAAAATCTATCCGACGCTTTCAAAGACCAAAACTAAAAGGGGCAAGTGTCAAACTGACAAGCCAGATGTCACTCCGTTCGGGCGCGTTCCGTTAGGCGCATAGAGTAAACAAATCGAACGGGACTGAACATGCTCATTGTACCATATTTGATCCAAAGTGGAAAAGTGTGAAATTTTCTAAAACTATGCAATAAAAAGAAAAATCCTGAAACACGTGTCCATTTATTTAGTGTTTTCTACCACATATATTTTTTTTTGAACATAAATAAAAAATCATGCAGAAAAAGGTTAAAAAGCGGGAGCAGAGCGTCTAGCGGGCCGTACGTGTCCGTCCCGTCGGTCCGTTGGCAGCGGCCGCAGCCGGGTAGTACAGGATGAGTAGGATTGTAATTCATATTACTTTGGCTTCATAATAAATTAAATACGAATATCAAGTGTGTTCGTTACACTCAAAATAAACCTGTTCGATGCCAGGCCAAGGCCCCGGCCATAGGATTTTAAAGAGGTACGTGGAAGCGTGATGATGGTGGGGCCTTGGGACAAGAGTGGCGAACGAACTTTCCGCCGTGCGCGGAGCTGATCAATACAATATTCAAAAGACTCACCTGGTTGAAGAAAACTGCTTCTGGAGCCAACCTGGATTTATGTATGTAAATGAGTGTATGTTGTATTGTGTAGTGACGCTGTGAGTATTCTCCAGGATACAGGCCGCTGCAATACGCCAGATGTTTTCATGGCACGCGGTCTCCAAATCACTTAACCTCAAAGTATTTCAATCAAACAAACCGAACCCGTACTATTTCGTCAAAAGGTGTTGGTTACACACAAAACAATTGGATCACGACAAATTGTCCCCAAAACGATCGGTTTAAACGGATTAATTTACAACTAGGTCGCGAGGTCCAAAAACGGCGACGATCCTACATTTTCCAAGATCAAACCAAAGAGTCAAAATCAAACTGACAAGTGACAGTTCTCACTCTGTTACACGTCTAGAAACGTAGGCGCATAGAGTAAACAATTCAAACGGGACGGAACAAAACCTAATAGTATTATTCCAAGTAAGAGACTGCGAAATGGCTTAGATATTTAGATTTTTCGATGTTTGTTTCTCAATGATGCAAAGACGGCCAAATGGATTTAGATCGAATTTGGCACAAAGATGTTTTATATCATGGATACTAATTTGATCCCGGTAGTAGGTTCCCGGGTGATATTTTCCGACATCTATACAGGCCAAGCCACTGGCAAAAGTACTATTCCTATAACTATGTTTGATGTCTGGTAAATAATTGAGTGTCTGTATAGGTAAAATAGGAGCGTTAAGAGCCATCTCACAAAATTTGAACGCTCGAGTTTAGGTAAAAGACGGCAACCTTATGCATGTGTGCGTAGCTATCCACACATGCACAATTTCTTTCTCTAAAACAAATAGAGCTAGGAATGTGATTCCAAAGCCAAACTGTAGACAACATTATGACACATATTAGGTACGTATATCGATCTTACTTAGTTTGCTAAAAATATTTTTTTTTTAATGAAATAATTTATTTTCGGCTATTATTAGTAAGTTCTAACAGAGTGACCACTTTAAAAAAATATCAGAAATAGTACTTAGTATGTTGATTTTACAAGTTTCATCGAAATCCTCCACCTGCAACATATTTAAAAAAAAGAAAATGTTGCTCAGGTCCCTATTTGTAACACTACACATGCAATTTTAAATGATATTTTTAATAATAATACATAATAAGAAAAAATAATCTCCATCCACTCTGCTAACCCCGTAAGAATTTGGCGTGCAGTTAAGTACGCAAATCGAATTCAAAGAATGCAGATCCAAGTGTATTTTTATTCAAGACCCTTTATACAGACTGTGCCTGTATATCTCATGGCACACTTATTGAACACCGATTGATATACCCTTCTCGCTCTTCCGCATTGGCGGGAGAATACACAAGAGCGAGAAGAGTATATCAAACAGTGTTCAAAATGTATGCCAGGACCCATACAGTGTTACGTAAACGTTAAAAACTTCATGTATGTTATTTAAAAACGTTTGTGGAAGCTTGGATTCCCTGTGTTGATTTAAATGTTACAGCAAAGCGAGTTCAAACAAGCTTGTGAATAGCTAATCATTACTTAATTTTTCGCCAAAGTTGATGTTTTATCTATTCGTTTTAAGTGTGTACAGTGCAAAATATCCGTTAACAGATTTCACATGTTTTGAAGACAGTTATAAGTGAATGAAAAATCTTTCGTTCCTATACTTACGTTTTTAACGTTTACGTAACACTGTATACATCCCGGCATACATTTTGAACACTGTTTGAAATACTCTTCTCGCTCTTGTGTATTCTCCCGCCAATGCGAAAGAGCGTGAAGTGTATATCAATCGGTGTTCAATAAGTGTGCCACGAGGTATACAGGCACAGTCTGTATAAAGTTAGCAGGTTGGAGGCAAGCCAGTGGCAGACCTTGTTGAAGCCCTCTTGGGCATAATGAAAGACTTCGTCCCAGGTGTCTCCATAGAAGGTTAGGGTTGTGTCATCAGCGTATGCGATAATTTTGCAATTTTGAAGATTCAGTTTGCAGAGGTCATTGATATAGCACAGGAAGAAAGAGGGGCCCAAATTACTGCCTTGAGGGACTCCAAAAATCACAGAGCTTGCATCACTAACAGTATCGCCTATCCTTACCTTTTGTGTGCGGTTTTTCAGGTAGTCTGTAAAAAGAAGTAGTTCTGATCCCCTTATACCCATACTTTCAAGCTTTGCCAGGAGTTTTTCAGAAGAGACTGTGTCAAAGGCCTTTGCTAGATCTAGAAAAATGGTCAAGCATCTCTTTTTCTCATCCAATTTCGTTGCGACAAATTCCGCAAAGTTCCGTAAAGAGCACTGTGAGAATTAGTGTCGGAAATCGGCTGATTTGTCGGTATGTTACTCGCTAATTGGGTGCCTATATTTGCGAAGAAGTTATTTATTGCAGTTCTAGATTCGACAGGCGTTTGTTCTAACGTAAGTAGTTCATGATTTAATTTTTTTGTTTTGTTTATGTTCGTTATCTTTTTAATACTACTCCAAAGTTGCTTGCTATTATTTTTGGCCAGTTCAAGTTCATCTTTTTCATACTGTCTTTTACATTTCTTTATTATACAATTACAAATGTTTCTGTACCTCTTATAAGTGATTGCAAGAATGTCATTATTTGGTTCTTTTTTAAGTTTAAAATGCATCCTATCACGGTTTCTGATACATCTGAGTAAGCCTACTGTTATCCACGGATTTAACGTTACTTTATTGCGAGGAATTTTGATTTTGATTGAATTTGTAAGAATTAACTGTTGAATATGTTGAAGAAATAACGTAAGAGAAATATTTGGATCATGATGTTTCAAAACTTGACTAAAATCAATATTTTTACAATCCGCAATGATATGACTGTAGTTTACTTTATCTAAGAATTTTTTGTTTGATATTTCGTTCTTACTTTTAGTTTCCAGACAGAAAAGTACCGCTTCATGGTCGGTTATGGCCGAGTTAATTCTAAGTGATATTGAGGGTAACTTTGTTTTAATAATGACGTGTTCAATACAGCTTTCAGATCTAGTTGGAATGTCAAAAGCGGGGATTAATCCGTGGAATGTCAATAGGTCGAGATAACTACAAACGTTTTGATTTGAGTCAAGTATATTTATGTTTATATCTCCGATGACAAGGATGTTTTTAAAGGATGATAGATCAGATAAGAGTTTATCCAATGAGTTTAAGAAGTTGTCAATTTTTTTGAAACATGGCGGTCTGTATATTGCAATTATAGCTGTGTCATTTTTGCCTTTTTTAATTACCATACAATTTGCGTCGCTGAAAGAGGGTTCCTCTATCTGATAATGCAGGTGTTTACTAATATAAATAAGCAATCCGTCACACAGTGGGCCCATACTGAAAATTAGTGGACTTAGGCAACAAAGTTACCATATCGATGTGATTTTTTTTTATATGACGTGTTATAATATTCTTGACAACTTTTATTCTTATAAAATTTCTTCTAAACTTGATAGTTTGTCTTGAAAAAAATTTATTAGATTTTTTTGTATGGAGCGAATCACGTTTAATTTTTTTTCTTCAATTGTACTAATATGTTGGGTGTGTGGCGTAAGTATATAATAGCTAAGGTCATTCTCTATCCACGAAAAAAAAATCAGCTGCGGCCATCTGCGGCAGCGCGAGTAATCATTCGGTAAAAAAAAAATAATTTGGAAGATTTTTTTTGTCATTTAAAATAAATTCAAAGCATATTTTTTGTCTCATTTGGCTGTTTTCACCTTCTTTTTAGTTTAATAAATAGTTTTAATAGCGCATACGTACTTAGAACTAGTAATTCTGGTAGAGATTTAGTTATTATTGCATGTTATCGCTACAAATGAGTCATCAATCACAATGCAGGTGCTCTGCATTGTGATTGATGACTCATTTGTTTGTGCGCGCATAACTAATGAGTCATCAAAAAATGCTCGTCTCTGATTGGCTGTGTTATTTTTTTAACTGCACGTTATCTATTGTTGAATAAATATATCGTAATGTTTCAGGTTATACTAATTTTGTTAATGATAGGTGAAATAATTTAAATTTGTACGGGCAAGTCGTTGATAATTATCTACATAATCAACTGTATGTATATTATTATAGTATAAGTTATCGTACGTATGATCAATATGAAACTGTGAAGTAATTGTAGCCCTGAAAAGGGCTGTTTGTCATATTCCTAACCCTGATGGGCTTTTGTGGGAATAATTTAGAGCCGGATCACATTATTTCTTGTTCCAGAAGTGCTAGTGGGTCCGGCAAATTTTCGGACTCTTCTATGAGGCATTCTTCTTCCTCCATAATTTCACTGTCACAGGGAGGCTCAGTAGTCTGTAACAACTGAGTTGCTTCAAGCAACAACTCATTATGAACCTGTTTCATTATTTTAGGCCTTATGTAGGATATGTGGGGATCAGAGCTTATTAGAAGTCCATGGAGGATGTCTTCGTTTGTTGCTATTCTCCCCGTTTTCCGAGTGTGCCTCTCCCTGACGTTTCTGAAGTCCTTATTACGGGCTTCCGAAGCTTCTTCAGATAAGGTACCTAAAACGAATAAGTACATACATTTTAATTTCAAAACGCAATCGAGTCAAATAATACATCAAACTATATTTATTTTTTACTTACCGATTGGCAAAACACCAAAGTGGTTACAGATGTCTGCACCGTGCATTAGAAGTTTATGTACACTAACTGGCATGTAATACCACGAATAGTGTTGCACGTACACATCAGCTGTTTCTCTACAGTATCTTCTAAATTTTTCACAGTCAATGTTTTTGCCTGATGATATGGCTTGTAGAATAACGGAAAATCTGAAAATCAGATTTTCGTCAATTCCCGTTATTCTGGAAGATCTTTTGTAATCTTGGAAAAAGCGCCTCGCTGTATTCCCGTCGTTTGTAGTTCCAAAACCCTAAAATGGGAAAACAATACTGTAATATACAATACATAGAGATATAATTCACAAACAACATAAAGAGAGCGAAAATTAAATACATACCTGTTTGACTATATCAATCAGCATTCCAGTTTGCTCACGAAACTCTTGCTGTGTGGTATTTTTCAACCGACGAAAAAAAACGGAGGAGGTTATCAATTCAACGCGTATTTTTTTTTTTTTTTTTTTTTATGTATGACCACGCATAACTTTTTACATAGTGGTCCGATTGTGACAATTCTTCTTCTATTGGAAAGGGTATACTCCCAAGGTGGTCCCATATAAATTTGGAAAACAAAATCGAACCTTAAGGGTCGGAAAACAGGGCATGATTGATTGTTCACTCACTGATTGTAATGTATAAACACGCATAACTTTATACAGAGTAGTCCGATTTTGATAATTCTTTTTGTGTTGGATAGGGTATACCTTGCCAAGTATTATTAGTACATTAAAGCCACAAAAAACTATAAAATAAAAACTTTTTAACAAAAAATGAAACCGCCGAAAAACCGAAAAGCATAAAATAATAAACCTTAAAATTTTGAGTCGGCGCTGAAAAATCAATGAACAAGGATCACTCAAAGCGCCGACTCATAATTTTAAGGTTTATTATTTTATGCTTTTCGGTTTTTCGGCGGTTTCATTTTTTGTTAAAAAGTTTTTATTTTATAGTTTTTTGTGGCTTTAATGTACTAATAATACTTGGCAAGGTATACCCTATCCTGTTTTAGCTTGTTTCAAAGCCTTATGTTCGCCTCGAGCAATCCATCGTTGAAAATCCAGATTATAAGATATATGGAGAAGACATTCCATACACCGAATCTTCATATGCAGTGAAGAAATTCCTTGTTTGTAAATTTCTTCACGAAGTGATTTAGAAGTCAAAGCGTCTAAATTATTCATCTCACTCGGTTTTGCCAAGCAAATGGGACACGTTGCATATGATGGTACTCCAGCAATATTATTTGCCACTTTTCCATCAATCATGGTCATATGCAATTCATGTGATACAATAATATTTCCACACTGTGTAGATATTCGTTCATCAATTTGTTTTTTTCATCTCAGACTCTTCAGACTTTATAAAGTCAGCTGTCTCCGAAGTGAAAGTGAACTTCACTGGTCGACAGTACAGAGTTGAGCAAGGTGTGGGGTTCTCCCAAACTAGATTTTCATTCCCAGATGATGGCCTAGTAGACACTAGCCGAAGAGGGACGATGCTTATCATGACTACTGATGAATCATCGAACTCTGTAGCTGTGTTTGACGTTTTCTGTTTATAGTTACTCTGCGACGAAGAACCATCAAGTCCCCATTTCCAGGTCAACTTGAGTTCTTCATTTTGAGACCTATCAACAGTATTTATATCAAGTAATATCCTCTCCACAGTGTGGTCCAATAGCGCTTGCAATTTAATGTGAGCTCCGTTTTCGGTAATCTCCATACTCTCTTGTGGTGGGTAACATCTTTTCTTGGCATTTACAAGCTTTGGATAAGATGGAAAGGCAGCACAGTTTTCTTCTTTCAGAAATTGTCGAAGAGTCAAGTACTTCCATTTCGAGAGCGCAACTGATGTATAAAGAGCTGAACACTTATCTTCAGAGACAGTACTTAAGCTCTGCTTTTTGAATAGTCTCTCTTCTACTTCGGATAGCGCATCTGGATTACTGGAAAGGTATTCGACCACTTTTGCCAGATTCGTTTTGCCGTTGTCTTTCAATTTTGTTATGTACCAGTGCTGCAACTCTTCCTCGGAATTTTCTTCTACTATGGAAGTAGAACGTCTTTTCTTTTGCTTATTACTTAACTCTTCGAACGGTTTTCTGTGCTCCTTTTCTGTAGATGTTCCCGCTTCCGCAGTACATACTGCAAGAGTAGGAACATGGCAATCTATATCCACAAGCTCAGATAAGGCTGCGTCCGAAAAGCCCATCACACTTCTCAGATCAACACTGTCACAAACAGGCCAGTTGATGTTTTTTTCCAACCACTTGCGATTAATTACACGATTCATAAAAGTTTTTTGATTTCTACTTGACTCTATCCACTTTTTATTTAAATTTACACAAAAAAGTCGACAGAACTCCTTGATTCGGTTCTAGTCTTCTTCAGAAACTTCGGTAGTCAAGACAGAAATGATACTTTCATACAGAAACATATGATTTTTCAAATCACCGCCACTTCTTAATTTCACAAAAAGATCTAGGTTGGTACAAAATCCAGCCATAGTTCTAATGTAAATATAAAAATACAAGTATTTCACTGTGTTCACAAACAAGCGACAAGAGCGAAACTAGATGGACTTAATGAATGTCTTTATATTTATAGTTAGTGTTAATTACTCAAGTAGTGGACATAACAGTGAGTGAAAATTATTCAGCCAATCAGAGACGAGCATTTTTTGATGACTCATTAGTTATGCGCTTAGCCGAGTGCACAAACAAATGAGTCATCAATCACAATGCAGGTGCTACCGATAACATGCAATAATAACTAAATCTCTACCAGAATTACTAGTTATAAGTACGTATGCGCTATTAAAACTATTTATTTAACTAAAAAGAAGGTGAAAACAGCCAAATGAGACAAAAAATATGCTTTGAATTTATTTTAAATGACAAAAAAATCGACTCGAAGTTGTGGACGAATATGTGTACCTAGGACAGACTGTCCAGTTAGGTAGGTCCAACTTCGAGAAAGAGGCCAATCGTCGAATCCGACTCGGCTGGGCAGCGTTCGGGAAGCTACGCAATATCTTCTCGTCCCACTTACCGCAGTGTCTCAAGACAAAAGTCTTTGACCAGTGTGTGTTGCCAGTGATGACATATGGTACTGAGACGTGGTCGCTCACAATGGGCCTCATAAGAAGGCTCAAAGTCACCCAAAGAGCAATGGAGAGGGCTATGCTTGGAGTTTCCCTACGCGATCGAATCAGAAATGAAGAGATCCGTAGGAGAACCAAGGTTACCGACATAGCCCGAAGAATTGCCAAACTTAAGTGGCAGTGGGCAGGGCACATTGCTCGCAGAACGGATGGCCGATGGGGCCGGAAGGTTCTGGAGTGGCAACCGCGTACTGGAAGACGGAGCGTTGGAAGGCCTCCCACAAGATGGACCGATGACCTGGTGAAGGCCGCAGGAATGCGTTGGATGCGGGAGGCACAGAACAGGTCGAAGTGGCGGTGCTTGGGGGAGGCCTATGTCCAGCAGTGGACGTCTTTCGGCTGAAATGATGATGATGACAAAAAAATTCTTCCAAATCATTTTTTTTTTTTTACCGAATGGTTACTCGCGCTGCCGCAGATGGCCGGCGCTAATTTTTTTTTCATGGATAGAAAATGACCCTAGCTATCATATACTCACGCCACACACTCAACATATTAGTACAATTGAAGAAAAAAAATGAAACGTGATTCGCTCCATACAAAAAAATCTAATTAATTTTTTTCAAGACAAACTATCAACTTTAGAAGAAATTTTATAAGAATAAAAGTTGTCAGGAATAATATAACACGTCATATAAAAAAAATCGCATCGATATAGGAACTTTGTTGCCTAAGTCCACTAATTTTCAGTATGGGCCCACTGTCGTCATTTTGGTTGTAGTGATTAGTGGTGGTAATAGAATCGTACCCATCTAAAGAAGGCAAGTTATGTGCACAGGACAGCCAACATTCCGATAGTATGATAATATTACAGTTTACCTTTATTCGCTTTAGTAGTACACATAAGTTATCAAAATGTTTATGGATACTGCGAATGTTTTGATGAAGAATTTTGGTGTATAAATCAGGATTTTTAATTATGTTTTCACTTTGTTCAGGCTGGCAAATTAATGGTTCGCTAATACTGTAGTTATCTAAATTGCTAATTATGTTGTTTATGTCCGAGAATTTTAAATGAGAGAAATATTAGAATCAAATATAATGAATATGCTATGTATCTTAAATAAATAAGTATAATTGCTTTTTGCGCAGACTCAGGTTGCGTATCCCATAGTGGTTTAGTGAAAATTATTTTACAATTGGCGTAGTAGTAAAATAAACTTATTTTGATAGATTTGTTAAGCAGAGAAGCATTATGTTGTGAGAGTGTAATTGTGTGGTATGCGAGAAGTTGTAGGTGTGAGTTTGTGTAATAATTATTATCAATTAATAAAAAAAAAATCACTACGTGATTTTTTGTATTTAGACAATTTTTAGCACACATCTGCGGTCCATCATATGCTTAATAACACCAAAAATGGACCCATCGGAATCTGGTTTTAGAAAATAGTCATATAATGTTTTTATTACGCAAGTTAGTTAGATCTTGTTCATTCTTGAGCTTAATGGATTGTTCGCCTTCCTTTTTCCGTAGGTATATCAAATCAAATCAAATCAATTCATTATATATATATATATATATATTTTTTTTTTTTTTTTTTTTCTATATAGTCCCAGGGGTCGACCAACAGTACTTGAACCCATTTGTTGATGCAAAGTCTCTTGTGAGGTAATGGAGTCTCTTCATCTTAGGAGTTAGGTAGTCCGACAAATATATATTTGCTGATGGGCCATCAATCTTGATGTGGGTAGTGTTCATTTTATTATTTGAATTTTCTTTATTATATGCTTTGAAAGATGCAATCAGTTTGCTTTTAAGCGGAACTGAGACAAAATCCACTATGATTGGCTTTTTTCCTCAGATTTAGAATAGCCTCTGTAAATATTCCTAATATCGTTAGGCTGAATAGAAACATCAAGTGCCTCACATAAGCCCAGAGCTGCGGAATATAAATCGTCCAGGTTTTCATTTTTTGAGACGGGTATGTTTCTAATTTCCACGCATGCAATCCTATTATTTCTATTCAACAACTCGAGCTTTTGTTCAAGTGTTTGGATGTAGGACAAGTCTGACTTTTTCTCCTGCTCTAATTGATCTATTTTCGACTTGATGTCGTCGTATTGTTTCGAAATAGTATCCATGTTATGCTTCATTTCCTAATTTTGGGCCTTAATGGCCTCAAAGGAATCAAGAAGTTTTTGGTATTTGGAGTCTTGGTTATCAGCCCAGGTTTTAAACATGGCTTCCATCTTATTCATAAAAAAATCTAGATTGTCTCCCTGTCTCCTTTTTTGAGCTCTCTGAGTTACTTTGCTGGGAGTTACTTTATTTTCGCTCATTGAAATTGTATTAATATTTGAGCTTGCAATCGGGGTTGATGGTGGAGATTTAACTGGAGAGTTATGAAGCGGCATTGTTCGACGGCGTGAGATAATTAATAGCGCAGTGTAGGTAGTGTACTCACAGTTTGTTTTGAGTACTTTGTACGCGTTGCGGTAGCGTTGGTGCAATCCAAGTTCAGACTCCAAAGCGAGCAAGAGGATACGGCTGGGTGAGCAGGATAGCGATAATGCGGTTCGCGTAAGCCAATCACTGCTAACGCGACGATGATCCACCGTAATGACTTCTTCGTCGCGCCTGTAGTCCTGATACTCACTATTGATTTATTGTATTTTGTTTATTAAATTACTATACTTTAGACTTATATTTTTAGCTAGTACAACACGTCTGCACTGGGTGCAATCCGAGAGGGGAGAGGGAAACTCAAAAACATTTGCAACTCTATTTGTAGAGTTATAAGGTTAAATTTTCTTGCAATGTTTGATTTGATATTCATTTTATTAAAAAATCATTTAAATTGAAATAAAACTAATTTCGGAACTGCTGTTTTAATTCAATAATTATTTTTAGATGTAAAATATGTGACGTCATACTAGGGAGGGGGGTTCTCAAAAATGTGACTAGCTGTGACAAGGATGAGGGGTCAAAAATCATGAAATTCATGTGACGTAATTTATGGATGGCACCTAAGGCATGTCATTAATATAAATAAGAAACAAAGATGAACAAAAAATTGAGCCCTGTGGGCCTCCCACTGACACTATAAATCCGGGATATCTTTTCCATTTACATCAAAACTCTGAATACTATTACTCAAGTATGAAGTACGAAGATCCAGAGCGGTGTTATGGATCCCGTAGTGGCGGAAAGTCCTGATTAAAGTTTTATGAAGAACGCAATCGAATTCTTTAGATATATAAATAATAATAAATCACAAAAGATGTCCAGGGTATCGCATTCATCTTCCCATGCATTGTAAATGGCAGCATCCTACTGTCGCCGTACTCGAGGAGACGGCGGCGTCTGTATCTTGTTACAAAATGATCTCGGATACAAAGAAATTTGTGATATTAGTAATATGTCTGTTGAGTATTGTATAGAGTTATGTGCAATAGAATTACCTAAGGAAAATGTACTTATAGTTACTATTTATTGGAACAGAAGAGAGAAGGAAGTATTTATTCGCCAATTAAAATAAATGCTGTTTTATATTAATAATAAATATTTAAAATATAAGTTAATAATAGGAGGAGATCTAAATATAAACGTCTTAGACAGTTGCTTAAAAACTAATCTGTGCTTAGACCTCATGTTGGAACATAAATTCATACAACACATCAAAGTCCCCACACGTATCTCACAAACAACCTCAACATGTCTAGACTTAATTTTTACAAATTTTAATAATAGAAACACTAAGGCTAACGTAGAAGAATTAGGTTTTTCCGACCACTGTGCTACCATTTTTCACATGAAAATACTTAGTGAAAATAATAAAAAAGCTAGCTGGATTACAAAAAAACGATTGTACACTTTCCAAAATGTAGAAAACTTCAAATCTGAATAAAAAAATCAAAATTGGAACGAAATTATATTATCAAATAAAAATATAGATGAAAACTACTCTGCGTTTAATAATACATTAAATAAAATTTTAAACGAGTGTATTCCTTTGCAACAAATAAAAATAAAAACTAAATATAAAAAATACTGGCTTACAAAAGATATCAAATTATTCTGCAAAAACAAAAGACTACTCAAAATACTTACCACTAAAACAAGCAACCCCATATTATCAAAATATTACAAAAAATATGAAAAACCCTAAAGCAATCTGTTAAAACAGCAAAAAAACTACAATTTATAAACAAAATAAAAAATTCAACTAATAAAGTTAAAACGATGTGGAGTATAATAAACGAAAAAACAAATAAATCAATAAAAAGCGAAAAACTAACTTACATAAAAACAATAATTTGATAACTGAACCTAAACAAATAGCTAATATTTTCAACGACTTCTTTGCTTCAATTGGGGAAAAACCTTCAATGGCAAAGGGAGCTCCCATGGTGTGCCCCACAGAAAACACTATGTTTCTCAGCCCTGTCCTCCTTATGAAATAATAATAAAAAATCTACGAAATAAAAAGAGCTTTGGATTAGACGAACTTCCCCCATTTCTACTTCAGAAATGTGCAGATGAACTGACCCTACCATTTTATAAACTAGTTAACCAATCATTTGAAGAAGGAAGTTTTCCCAATCAACTCAAACACGCTCTGATAAAACCCATACATAAGAAAAATTTTAAAACCGACCCTAACAATTATCGCCCTACCGCGCTGTTACCAACTGCATCTAAAATCTTTGAGAAGGCTATGTGTGCGAAAAGTACAAAATACTTGACGACTGCCAAAATGGTTTCCGTAGAAATAGGTCTACTACGTTAGCGGTCTATAAATACGTACAAGAGGCTCTAACTATCATTAATAATAAAAACTATGACAAAGGTATGCTGCTGGATATGACTAAAGCCTATGACAAGGTAAAATTTAACATATTATTAGATAAGTTACAAGGAATAGGAATACGAGGAAAAGCTCATAAATGGTTTGCCTCATATCTAAAAGATAGGGAACAAATAATAGAAATTGAATATTACGATAAAAATAGTAATGAAATAATTAAAATAAGATCGGACAGGAAAACAGTTAACACATCTATTCCTCAAGGTATCGTATTAGGTTGCCTTTTGTTTCTAATTTACATTAACGACCTCCCTAAATCTTTTAACGGACCTTGTGTTATTATTGGCTGACGACATCTCTTTGCTTACTTGCCGATGCCGAACCGACGAAAATATAAACGCCAAATTAAACTCCCTTCTTTCTACAGCTGCAAACTGGATGGAAGATCATAATCTAGAAATTAATTTCACTAAAACTAAACTAATTACGTTCCACCCACATCAGAAATCCCCTTTAAAACTAAATTTTATGTTCAATAACAAAAAACTAGAACAGGTGAATGAATTTACTCTTCTCGGTTTGTCTATAGATACCCACATAAATTGGAAATCCCACATACAAAAAATACGAGCAAAATTATCCAAATTCTCATACGCCTTACGCGAAATTAAAAAAAAACCACCAACCTGCAAACTGCACTTGTTACCTACTATGCATATGCCCAGGCATGGCTCAGCTATGGGGTCATGCTCTGGGGTAACAGTACAGACTCACAAACCATTTTTATTTTACAAAAGAAGTTAATTCGAATAATAACAAACATAGAACAAACAGATAGCTGCAAACCACACTTCCAAAAACATAAAATACTCACACTTCCCTGTTTATATATTTTAGAATTATGTAAATTTGTCAAAAAACATCAAGATGTCTACACTACTTGCGAAGATACACAAAAAAGATACACCTTTAGACACAACAAAAACAAAATAAACAAACCTCAAACCCGAATCTAAATGCACTCAACCAGCCCATCAAAATTTACAACAAATTACCAAATAATATTAGAGAAGAAAACAAAACAAATATATTTATTAATAAATTAAAAAGATTTCTTGAATCCAAAGCATACTACACCGTAAAGGAGTTTCTAGATGATAAATCTATTGAAAAATAAAATACTCTTTCTGATACAAAACATTATAAAATAAAATAAATATTAATTAAATATATAGGTACATAAAATATTAAATTAAATATTGAATACACAGATATTCAAGTAAAGTATATAAAAATATGAATACTTAAATAATTTTCATAATTTATTAAAATAAATGTATAATGGTAGGTACATATATATACTTATAATAATTAATCTAGTTGAGTACATAATAAAAGCGAAAACTTGTAAGAATTTAATGGTAATAATGTAATCTCGTGCAAATATATATTTTATACCTTTAAACGAGCAATTCTTGTATATATGTATATATATAATCTGAATCTCGGAAACGGCTCCAACGATTTTCATAAAATTTAGTATACATGGGGTTTCGGGGGCGATAAACCGATCAAGCTAGGATTCATTTTTATAAAATGTCGTTTTCTCGTGTTTTCAATGACCAACTTTATCGATAATCAACTTAAACATAAATTTATTATTTTAAACACAATTTACCAAAAAATACCGAGCAAAGCTCGGTCAACCAGATATTCATAACACCTGATATGCTATACCTATCTACACAAACATAATAATAATATGTATACAATATAATTATATACCAAATGAAAGGCAGTAAATGAGAATATTGATTCAATTAAATTGTAACTCAGCCTTCTTCCACTCTCCTAATTTTTGCGTGCCCGACAGGGTCCATAATTGATCTTTGTACCATTTTTATTTTTTACCATCTATGTAACATATGGAATGCAATAAAGAATTGAGTATTGAGTATTAAATATGTCCTAAGGTTGGACTTTTAATCCTATTCACTAACTTGACAATTGGAGGGATACCAGGTTTTGACAAAAAAAAGATAGTGAGGTGGTGCAAGAATGAATGAAATTGAATGAACTTGAAATAATGTACTTTTTTTTGGATGGGAAATCATCAAATGACTTCTCCCGCTTATGTGGATATGGAAATATTGAAAGAAAAATGTTTCCTATCATTTTACGTTGGGTGGTTACAGCACTTAAGTTGCAAGGGACAACAGTTGAAAAAGCTGTGGTTTACTTAGGAAAAAGTACTTTCGCAAAAGGCCATGCCTATGTAGCCTTAAGTAGATAATTTTTACTCTACTTAAGGCTACATAGGCTTGGCCTTTTCCTTGGATGGTGTAGCAATTTGTGAGCTCGACCAAAGAAAACTATTTAATAACCCACATGACAAATCATCTTTGGCAGAATTGCAAAGACTGAGATTTGGTAATTGATACTCTCACTTGAGAATCGGATTTCCATGTCCCAATTTTCTCATCAAGCGAAGCTAAGAACACTCTCGATTAAGTCATCAATATTCTCTTTCGGTGCGTTTTCATTTGAGACCCCACTCGATTATATTTGCAGACATTCGGTTATTCTTCCCCACTTTCACCCCTCACAACTTTTAAACGGCTCAACCGATTTTCATCAAACATGTCTAAGAACACTCGCACATAAGTCACCTTTAATACAAAAAAAAATAATGAAACCTCTTCATCCGTTCGGGAGCTATGATGCCACAGACAGATAGACACACACACACACAGACAGACACGTCAAACTTATAACACCCCTTTTTTGCGTCGGGGGCTAAAAAACACTTCGCCCGCGACTTCGTCCACGTGAAATTTATAGCTCATTTTACTCCAGAATAACGTACTTAGCTTTACATCGGTGAAAGTTTTTTTTTTTTTATCGTTAAAGTAGTTTTTGAGTTTATCCATTACAAATAATTTACACACACTCAAATCTCTCCTCTTTATAATAATACTAGCTTTTTCCCGCGGCTTCGCCCGCGTGGATGTCGGATATTAACGCAGGAGGACGTACTACCGCGGTAAGAATGAATGATGTAGTTTTGAACCTGCAAAACATTTCAGGAGGTTGTTATGAGACTCGTAAATAATCATATAACAATACGATACCAAGTCAATAATCAATAATACTTTTTATTTTATACTTTTCAATTTTATTGTCTTTAAGAACTTGTTATTAAGAGCGTTAACGTGAAATCCACGGCACCAAGTTTAGGTAATTGCAGTGCTCCTTCCACTCACACAGATACGCGCATAACTGTGTGCGTAGAGTTGGTGTGCTGCCCGTCATTATAGTCAAACTAACCCAAGTTGATCCTTAATGTTTAATGATACTTACTTATTTAATCGTCAGTTGATTTTTATTTACTATTCTTATTTTTATTACATGCTTGTGAAATAAAAAGGCAATTTTGGATACGTAGTATAGTAAGTAGGTACTATTTAGGGGAGAAAAGTTAGAAATATTGTACAAATGTAAAATCCTACTACGAATAATATTATAAACACAAAGGTTTGTGAGGATGTATGGATGAATGATTTTAACAATTTACCGTAAGAACTACTGAACGAATTTTGATGAAACTTCAATTCATATCGATTACACATCAGAATACCATACAGATCATGTTTTCAAATAATAATTATAAACGCGCAAGTTTGAGAGTTTATTTATGGATGAGTAGATGTATATTTTTTACTCTTTCACAAAAACTACTAAATGAATTTTGATTAATTGCTCATTTGATAAAAAAGTACATGAAAAAATCATAATGAAGGGGGTTCATCATTTTGAAGTAGTAGGAAGTCGCGATGGTCCTCTAGCAAATTATTAAGTATTCTAGTTTTAAAATAAAATATTTCAATATCGAAGAATTCTTTATTTATAATATTATATTTATTATATATAGCACTTGTATGTAGATTTAAATAAATGTTTTCCTTTACCGACTTTGAAAGATAACCGACACGTGTGTTCCACACATCGACAAGCTGGTTTTGGAAGACGAGGCTAAGTCCTGAAAAAAAAAGATAGATGTAATCCCATACGTAAATATGAAATTGTAAATAAAAAATACGTTAGTTGTGCTTTACCTTTACCTCATTTTGGATTTTAACATCTTCCGTACTCACAACAACATTATTTTCTCTACAATGCCTGAAGATAAAAAAAACAGGATTTTATTTTACCCCTTTGTCTGCGTGATTAATATGTTTACTCATGTTGAATTCCAGCTTTCTAGTACTAAGGGTCTCTGAGCTAAGCCGCGGTCGGACAGATAGACAGACTTAGCGAAACTATAAATGGTTCCTCTTTCACTACGGAACCCTAAAAACATTTTTAAAAACAAGCTTTTAGTTAAATTCTCTAAAAAGAAGAAATAAAGTTTAAATTAAATCAAATCAATTAAATTATTATTATTACAATGCAAGTTAAAAAAAATCAGATGATCGACGGTTTAGTTTGAGGAAGTATTGTTTTTTGCAATTTCGAAAATGATCGTTTAGAAAAAAAAAAATGTATTTGAGTAGTACAATGACCCCCTAGAAGGAAATAAATTAATAAACGAGGACCTTATACAAGATTATTTTTAGTATATGCGAAACCTGAATATAGTTTGTTCAGAATCAGTAACTGAATCGATTCCAATAATTTTTACACCATGTTGTATTTTGTACCAAAAATATTTAATTACGCTTCCTAGTCGCGGGCCTTAGTGTTTTGTTTCGATTTTAAAATTATCATGTCTTTCTCGTATTCTAACGTCCATTACACGGAGATGGTACGTACACTAGCTGTTTGTGGTGATCTGCATATGTTTTTGCGTGGACAACCAGGTAAATTATCAAGCTTATAACTTTGTGATTATTAATGATACAGTTTTGAAATTTTTTTCATAGATTCTTTACATAAAAATACTAGACCCGTGTTTCGGGTTTCGCATAAACAAAAATTAATGTTGTATAGCAAACTTCGATCAACAAAGATAACAAATCAAGTTCTATACAAAATATTATTTTACCCAACCTTTTAGCCCTAGCTTTAGCTAAAACCTCTTGATTGAGTCTCTTCCTTTTCCTCGATAAAACTAGTTTCGTTTTTTTACTCTTATTCCCCATGGCACCTGAAACAATTTTTGTTGTTTCGAAAAACATTGTTTTCAATTATCTAAATAAAAAATAATTATTTTACTTACCAACCCAAGATCGTTATATCGCACTATAAACTCACTCGATGCCAAGGGTCGGGAGAGGTCACGCGTAGAGCACTGAGCGATACGTCCACTCTTTGAACAGCCTCGCGGCGGACTGATTTAAAATTATTACCGCGCACGGTTTTATAGTAGTTTTAAAATAATTGTAGAAAAATAATTAAACTAATTTAGTTGAAATTTTTTATTGCAAGTTTTAAAAAGATGTTCTTCTATTACAATACATCTTTATTTTGTAAAATTACATAAGATTTATTGGAAGAAATAATGAATTTAGCAACTGCTTTTTCTTGTTAATTTCACTTTGTTTATTGTTTTATTTATTATGTTAGGCGCTGAAAATCAAAAAAGTCTCTCTCAGTTTTTTGCTCAAGGATGTGAACAATTAAATATGTTTATTAGTTTGTCAATTTTATTAGTGGTTTCGGATATTTTAAGCTTCGAAATGACTACTGTAAAAGGATTTTAGAAAACACTGTTTGTTTATCTGGTTAGAATTCACGAATACTTTATTAATTTAAAAAGGTTTTCAGTCAACTTTTTAGACCGAAATATTTCCAACAATATTTAGTTATTCACACTTTCGTTAGATACGTTTTATGAGGTGATTAAATGGTTTGAAAAGTACGCTTTTTGGGTCAAACAACCAAAATCGACGTTAACGCTCTTAACTCTCTTAATAACCCTCTTCAAAAATCTATGAAAGAAATGTCGGTTGCGTTTGTTTGTGTGTGTGAAAGCGCAGTTTAAGGACACGTACAGACTGGCCGCGTTTTAAAAAAAGGAGTTCACACTTCACTTGATTTCCGTAAATAAGAATAAAATGAAAAAAAAAATACCTGCCCATTTTATTGTTGATTCGGGTCGAGAATCACTAACATAATGACCTCCTAAAAAGTTTTACAGATCCAAAACTGCACCTATGTGTGCCATTTTCAATCTAGATCATTTCAGCCATTTTTGCGTCATTGAGAAACAAACACCCAAATATTAGTAGTAGTAAGTAGGATTATAATTCATATTACTTCGGGTTCATACGAGTAGGTAGTTTATGAGAATATCATGTGTGTTTGTGTTCTTAAAATAAAACTAATAGTATTCAGAGTAAGAAGACTGCGATAAAGGGCTTGGTTAAGTTGAATATAAGTCTTCCTGATTTTTCTTAACGCTCCTATTTTACCTAAACAGACACTCACATCATTTGCCAGACACCGAACATAGTTATAGGAATAGTACTTTTGCCAGTGGCTTGGCTCTTATAGTTGTCGGAAAATATCACCCGGGAACCTACTACCGGGATAAAGTAGGTATCCTATCTGTTACGTATCCATGGTATAATATATCTTTGTGCCAAATTCGATATTTAGATCCGTTTGGCCGTCTTTGCATCATTGAGAAACAAACATTCAAAAATCTAATCATCTAAGCTATTTCGCGGTCTCTTACTTGGAATAATACTATTAGGTTAATTTTGAGTATAACGAACACACTTAATATTCGCATTTACTATGAAGCCAAAGTAATAGGAATAACAATCCTAGTTATCCTGTACTACCCGGCCGCTGCCAACAGACGGACGGGACGTCTATCCCGCCGGCTGCTCTGCCCCCGCTTTTTAAATCTCTGATGGATATTCATTTAAATAACATGCTGTAAAGGGCCATATTGATCTATATTAAATGCATAATATTATATATTTAAGCTAGGTACTTAATTGGATAAGGATTAATGCTGTATTGCTTAAAATTGCTTCGTGAATAAACCATTATTTCTCGTAAAAGGTAAAGGATAAAAAATGGTTATTGTCGGTTATCCCTTTTTTATTGGACGGGAAATCATCAAATGACTTCTCCTGCTCTGGGCGGAGCGGGAGGGCATGTCAGACTTTTACTGACTAAAACCCACCCGTGTTCCTTCAGTTGCCCATGTGCTAGGGTCACGGTATCTCTTTCAAACAATCACGCGACCCCGGCAGGCATCAGTCCTATCAGACCCCTTCAGTTTTGCTGACATCTCTTTGAGGCGCGTGTGGAGCACTACGCGCCGTCGACCCGAGCTTGGTCCTTACCGGGTGGCGAGCTACCCATTGCTCGCCCGCCACCCGCAAGCTCGCGCCTACGGTGGCCGGGAGTCCGCTATGGACTCCCTACGCCCGGGGCGTCTCTTCCTGCGGCGGCTAGGGACGTGAGGGCGCAGAGACTGCCACTCCCTCACGCGCCCCGCCTCCTCCTTCGCGAGCATTACTGCTTCGCAAAAGGAGGTGACGGCTTCCCATTCCGTCTCGCTCCGTACTATGGCTCGCACCAGGGCCGGACGCGAGAGGTCGCCGCCGCCGATCACCTCCACAAGGACACGGCGGTGCTCTGCCCAGGCAAGGCAAACTTCCACGTATGCTCCACCGTGTCCTCTAGACGATCCTCACAATGGAAACACCCGGACGTATCCTCCCGCTTTATCCTGAACAGGAACCCACCGAAGCACCCATGCCCGGTAAGAACCTGCGTCAGGCGGAAGGTGAGGATGCCGTGACGCCTCTCTATCCACTCCTCAAAGAGGGGACTTACCGCCGCAATTGTGGCGTGCCCAGCACTGGGTTGCGACAATCGTACCCGCCATGTCGCCATGAGATCACACCGGAGCTCTGTCCGCCGTGCCGCGATTTGTCGCGGCAGCGGAGTTTCGCCCCGGCGTTTCGCCTCCTCGCGCCACTCCCACATGTGGGCGAGGACCTTTGCCTCCAGATCCCATGGCGGCACTCCGGCAAGGAGGCTCGCCGCCTCGCAGGAGACCGTGCGGTATCCCCGGATTAACCGGATGGCCATGACCCTCTGGGTCGCACTTAACCGGCGCGCTGGGCGAAGCCTCAATGAGGGCGCCCACACCGATGCCCCGTAGAGGGCCATGGACCGCACGACCCCCGTGTAGAGCCACCGGCAGTGTCGGTTATCCCTAAGAGACCCTACGACTAGTTTTAAAGATCTAAGCATACATAGGGACTGACAGACAGCGGGAAGTGACTTTATTTTATAATATGTAATGATAATTATATGTAGTGTAGATCATATTCATCACAGTCTAGTTATTATTCAATAAACTTTAAATAGATTTCAGCATTAAAAAAAAAAAACTTTATTTTGCTTGTATTAGGTACTACCACTCTTCTGCTTTAAATTAACTATACATAAGTAAGGAATTAAATAATACAATAAATTCAATTACAATATTAAAATAAAAGATATAAATTATATTATATATATTTTATATTTAGAATATGAAGTTGTAGCCTAAGGTCAGATTTGGCTAGTTCTCATATACGAATTATTATGTTCGATGGCTAGTTTCTTCCAGCAAGCCAAATTTTCGGAATAATAAAATCCCATCAAAAACATAAATGTGAAATGGGAGCCAAGTTCAATATATGATATATGCCTTGGTTATTGACTTCAACGACAAAAGAAGTGAGATCTAAATGGGTGCCAAGTTCAATGGTCAGTTCTGAAATTTATTTATAACTACATAAAATATCATTTCTTATTTATTTATTTATATATACTTTATTGCACACCATAAAAATACATCACAAAAAAACATTACAAAGATTACAAAATTAACAAAAAATATATATACCGGTTGACATTTTTTACCGTCTCGACCTTCATACGGTATGTTGTGTAACTAGAATAGAAGGCAGGAAGGCCTTCAGATTCATCGCAGGTGACTAAAAGAGCGCGGGACGCGGGCGGACGGGGATGCGTGTGCGGCTCGTGCGCCTGCGAAAAATCAATTTGGCCGCCTATCGGCCGGCTTCAAAGAGTAGGACTGCGCTACAAAATCATTGATACATGCCGCGCATTGAGTAGGGTGCGTATGATTTGAGTTTCGATAGATTTTTAATTGATTTTTTTATTTTATTTTTCCAAATTTCTGGTTTTTGTTGTTCTAGTATGAAAATGTGACTTTAAATGTGTAGTATTTATTGTTAGATCAATTTCATTACATGTTACTCTAAAATAAAAATAATAAAAATTTCTATGCCAAAGTCTTCTACTTCGTTCACCTATTACACCCATTTTTTTCAAGACGTTAAAAAAGTCACCCGGTATATATATATACAGACTGTAAGGGTAAACACCGTTGTCACTTAACCCATGGGTAATTTGACTTAAATATAAAATAACAGAGCGAGTTAAAAAAATTAAAAAAAATATTTTCCTAAAAAGGCTTAGAACGGATTTTATCCCAGACCGCCCGCAAATTCATGGATATGCGCATCAGTGACGTAATCACTACAACGATCGCCAGCCGTCCCGTCCACACAACACATAAATACACATTACCTGTGATGTAACTTTCCCATCATACTTATCTTGGCTTAGGACAGCCACAAATTGGTATTGCGTGACGAGTCTAAATGTAAATTTGATTCGAAATGACTTTGGATTCTAAATGATTTGAAAACATTTTGTTTTTAATAAAACAAATCATTGGGTAGGTACTTTTGGCGTATTTAAAAAGTGAATCACAATTTTATGTACAGTTTAATTAAAAATTCAATTAAATTTACACTGACTGAATAAAATATCAACACTTACCGACCTACATTAACCTCAACACGTGTTCAAAATGGGTTCCCCGTCCAACATTCTGTTGTTATCGAGGTTATTGATAAGCCACTGCGAAAATACCATCCGTGGTATGCGATCGTTATCATTTAGTTCTTGGACCGGCTGAAATGATATGGATGTTGACGATCGATGAGGAGAGTATTATTGTCCATAGTGTCCAGTGGGAAACATTGAAAATTGAACTGCCGGCACAGTGAACTGGCCGTAGGTACGTTGCGCGCCGCCAACATCGTTTCACGGTTTGGCACAGGTTGTCCAGGGAACAATTCTGCGTACATCCTACGCGCCCCGTTCAGATTATTACCCGCAATGGCGTAAAGCCGAACCATTTCGGTGCACTGTTCATTTGTGTAAGACATTGTAACACACTCAATTCACGCGCGAGAAATGAGCGACGGACGCTAAGACGCGGCGTTACGTGCGATCGCTAGCGAGACTGCCAGCTGACTGACTGCGGGGTCGCGACCCGTGTCGGCGTCGCGTCTTGCAACGCGGTGTGGTTCCCGAAGTTTGTTGCCCTCGCGCATAGGGTGAAATATTCTTGTGGAAAAATTCAGATTTTCTTTAAAAAAAAAAGTTGTTTTTTTTTCATTGATTTTACGTTCTATTAACGAAACCAAATCACTGGTTTCAAAGATAACGGTGTTTACACTAACACCCAGTATATATAATTTCTTCTTATAACTTAGGATAATATATTGTAGCCAAAGGTCTGACTTGGCTAGTTCTCATATACGAATTATTGTGTTCGATGGCTAGTTTCTACCAGCAAGCCTTTTCGGAATAACAAAAATAAAAACCGACAAGTAACAGTTTTAGAACTTGCGAAAGCTATGATATAATTCGTATATGAAAACTAGCCAAGTCAGACCTTTGGCTACAATATATTATCCTAAGTTATAAGAAGAAATTATATTTTATGTAGTTATAAATAAATTTCAGGGCTGGCCATTGAACTCGGCACCCATTTAGATCTCACTTCTTTTGTCGTTGAAGTCAATAACCAAGGCATATATCATATATTGAACTTGGCTCCCATTTCACATTTTATGTTTTTGATGGGATATCATTACTTTTTGTACATAAATTATTAGTAGGTACTTATTTTTAACATATTTATAACAAAATTAATACCAAAATGGTTTTTGTTATAAGTGTTCCTAATAGAATCAATTTAGTGAAAAATGTAATAAAATTATACAAATTTACCAGTTTCTGATTTATTCCTTTCTATTCACTTAATTCCCTATCTGCATGCTAAATTTGAACTTTCTAAGTCATCTGGAACTGGGTTAAAGTTTTGATCTATAGGTCAGTCAGTGATAAAAATGTCGATTTTTGGACGTTTATATCTAAATAACCGTTTGAGATGTGTTTATGAAATTTGAAGCACATATGTATCTCGCAAATTTCACTATATGAGCCAAATTTGACACGTTTATATGAAACAGTTTTTGAGTTATGAGGGAGTCAAAAGTGGCTCCAAATGGTTCATGTAATATTACACACGGTGCTGCTCGCCAGTTCTGTTACTTGAACTTGGCTTGACACGCTACCGCGTGTCTAGATAAAACTGACAAGTAACAGGATTAGAACTTACGAAGGCTATAATATGTATGATTCGTATATGAAAACTAGCCAAGTGAGACCTTAGGCTACAATATATTATCCTAAGTTATACGAAGAAATTATATTTTATGTAGTTATAAATAAATTTCAGGACTGACCATTGAACTTGGCACCCATTTAGATCTCACTTCTTTTGTCGTATACCAAGGCATATATCATAATATTGAACTTGGCTCTCATTTCACAATTATGTTTTTAATAGGATATCATTACTTTTTGTACATAATGATCTTACACTATTGACTAAATATTGAAACAATAATTAATACTAAATCCCAGTTAATAACGTAATAAATACGAAAGTCGACTATACTCTTAGTTATAAGTACTAAAACGGAAATATTTGGATAAAAAAATTAAGGGTGGTATTCAACTCGTTATATATTCACGTGAAGACATTAAAATCCACATAAAGACGGCTATCATAAGTTTTGATTGCTGATTCTTAATTTTTTTCCGTACCGTGTGGTGCCGGACGTAAAGAATAACACCACCCCATTTCTTACCGTGGGTGTCGTAAAAGGCGACTAAGGGACTTACTAGAGAATGGGCAGCAGCGTTCTCTATGCATTTTACCACCATACTGCGATCGCCAACCCGCCTGCCAAGCGTGGCGATTATGGCAAAGCCCTCCAAATTGGGGGAGGCCTAAGTCCAGCAGTGGACGTCTTACGGCTGAAATGATGATGATGATGATTTTTTTGTCATACATACATACATACAGTTATTACAGGCGCTATAAGTATTTAAGTGTTCCTGATAGAAATAATTAAGTGAAAAATTATAATAAAATGATAAAAATTACCAGTTTCTAATTTATTCCTTTGTATTTACCTAAGTATCTATCTGCATGCCAAATTTGAACTTTCTAGGTCTTCTGGAACTGGGTTAGAGTTTTGATCTATAGTTCAGTCAGTGATAAAAATGACGTTTTTGGGACGTTCATATCTAAATAACCGTTTGAGATGTGTTTATGAAATTTGGAACACATATGTATCTCCCAAGTCTCAATATATGAGCAAAATTTGACACGTTTATGTGAAAAAGTTTTTGAGTTATGAGGGCGTCAAAAGTGGCTTTAGAGCCACGGTTCGCGCCATGGTTCGCGTAATATTACACACGATGCCGCTCGCCAGTTCTGTTACTTGGCTTGATTGACACGCTTTCGTGTGTCTATATAAAATGTCAATATTTTCATAATTATGGCAATACTATTTGTATATTGCCAGAACAGTATCGGTTATGTTAGTGATACATTGATGCATACATAGTGTAAGGGACAGCCCTCCGCAGACTGATGGGGGACTGGATGGGGATTCAGTATATCATACTAAGATGACCAGTACAAGAAATTATTTCAGGACCGTTATGGGAATCCAATAAACATGATTTGTTTTATTTCCTCACACGCAATGTATCGAATGAATGTGGCAAAAAAGCCGCCTTTGTGCAATCGCCGTCGATGAGTTCCATGAACTATGTAGTTAGACAGGAAGTGAACAGCTGATTTTACGCGTCGTTCGTTAGAGTATTTCAACATCCATTGCTGCTTTTTTATTTTAGCCGTATTGTTTACAGAAATAGAGTGCTGCTTTCAGAGAATGTAATTTTACATTGAAATAAAACTAAAAAAAAAAACATGCAAAAAAAATAAAAAAATCCTGAGAAAACTTCCGGTGGAATATGATTCAAAATAAGGAGCTGAATGCACTCTGTCAGTTTGTGGAGGGCTGTCCCTTACAACCAGTGTAATGTGTTGGGCATTAGCTTGGAATTGCCGAGAGTAGAACATTGTTTTTTTGTAAACTTTCTTCAAACTCCATTTTCTCGAAACTAGTTTTTTCAGAATTTCAACTTTGGATGTATGTTACAAAAAAGTATTAGAAAAAAAAATTTTTTGTAATCAGCGTAATAAAGGGACTCTTCTAGATTCTACATCCAGCCTTAACTGAATACCTCCCTACTGGTGGACATGCAATATAACATTAGTAAATATAACTAGTGTCTAAGTAAACAAAGAACAATAATTACAATATTTGACGTGTGTGGGTAGGGAGGGGTTGTGTGGTGTGTTTCGTTGGGTGTAGGCGTGTAAATGTGTGTGAGAGGGTGTGTGTGAGTGTGTGCGTGCGTCCATGTACGTGTTGCTGAAGTATCTTAGTATCACAATATCGACGGTTGTAAGGCTATTTGATCTAAGCGACATTTGCTGAAAGTTGCAGGAGAAGTGATTCAAATGTTTATTTTACAAAAACAAAAACGTTTTAAAAGAACTAGTGAGTGGATTTTGGAAAAACTATATTATATTTACCAAAATCCACTCACTAGTTCTTTTAAAACGTTTTTGTTTTTGTCAAATAACAATAGAATCACTCTCCTGCAACTTTCAGCAAATGTCGCTTAGATCAAATAGCCTTACAACCGTCGATGTGTAAGCGTTTTTATCCATTCGCTTAATATTTTTTTAGAGTATTAATAGGTTTTTGAGTAAATATACACGTGTTTATTCTGTTATACAGTTGAGCAGATCGTTTGCTAAATTGTGTGCTGGCAGACAAGGTCCTTGTTTGAGGGCCTTGTACTATAATGTCTTTTCTTCTTTTTGATTGAATGCTGGCATCAAAAATAACGGAGTCATGGTTTTTTAACAAGTTGTATAATATAAAGTTTCCTCACCGAGAACAAGTTACTAATCTTGATATATATAAATTACGCGTCACGTTAATTGTCCGGGATGGACTCCTAAACTACATAACCGATTTTAATAAAATTTGCACACCGTGTGCAGTTTCATTCAACTTAAAAGATACGATAGTTTTTATCTCAATTACCTACTAATCTCAATATTTGCAAATTACAAGTTTTTTTATAGGGTGTGTGGTCATTGGTTAGTTCTATGAATTCCTAATAGATGGTGTGGGTTTCAATTTCAAGATAATCTTCTTTACATGCTTAGATATTTTAAACTACGCAAAGGATTTAACAAGGTTTTCACTTTACACCAATAGACAGGGGGAATCAAGAGGGAGGTTTGTAAGTATAATACGCGGGCGAAGCCGCTGGAAAAAGCTAGTTTCATATAAATTTTCAGCTGAATGTGTTTTTTTTTTAAGCATGCACTTTATCGGTACAGACATTTTTGGGAACCACGTATCGAAGGTTTTAAACATTCATCTAAACTTTCTGACTCTGTTCGCAATGTGATCGAGGTGAGGGTACCAGGAAAGTCTCTGGTCAATGCCAACACCCAAGTACTTCAGATAAGGCACTTTATTTATTGTTGAGCAGCTACAATTTGTTAGTCGTCGTCACATATATGCGTAAAATCCGTGTATTCCCGTTCGTCCCACTGCCGTTATTCTACAGGGGAAATAATGGCAATGGGAAAAAAATGAACCGTTCCTACCACTGATAGATATTGTTGGTGGGACGAACAGAAATTATTTATTGTTTACTATAGATTCCCACTGGTCCCACAAAATAATTGAGTCTGGTTGCTCAATGGTGAAAAACATTATCTATTTAAAGTATATATTTATCTTCTATATACATACACCGGGATATTTTAGTCGTCTTACAACGGCAGCCCACTTCATGTAACCAATGACTACTACACATCCGTAAGAAAAAAAGGAACATTTGAATAACTAGAAAATATAAATATTATTAATTACTAGCTGTGCCTGCGACTTCGTTCGCGTAGATATCGGAAAACAGCATTAGGTATGCCGCTTATAGCAGATGTAACACCTCCTCTGTTGATCTTTTGACCAGGCGTGGTGACTTTTTCTAGTAAAAAGCTGCCACAAAACTTGTATTTTTTACGAAAACGCTTCTCTATATACTATGTTAGGGGAGAAACCACCTGGAGCGTAAACAAAAAGGTTGCTAGGATTGCTCATACGCGAAAGAGCTACATAAAGTTGGCCGTGGGAAAAGCAACCAATACTAATGTCCACCCCCGCAATGGATAGTGTCTGGCCCCGAGCTTTGTCAATGGTCATGGCGTAACATAGGCTGACCGGGAATTGAACACGTTTAAAACTAAATGGGAAACTATTAGGAATGAGCGGAATTCTGGGAATAAATACAACATCACCAGCGCCACAACTTGTTAAGATTTTGGCTTCGATGACGATGACGTTTTGTTGGAGATTGGTGACTATAAGCCGAGTGCCGTTGCAAAGTTTGGGAGGATATACATTTCTGAACCTCCGAGTTTAAAAAAAATGTTGAGTGCTGAAGACCGGGTGTTTTAAGGGAATCTAAGAACTCTAATGGATAGTTTGTGCCATCTTCTTCATCCGTAACCGTGTTTATGGAAGCATATTGCTTACTTTCCCCAAAAACATGTGCCAATATTTGTGTATTTATTGCTGCTGCTTGATCGTTGCGGGGTTCAAAATAGCTCGTTGACACAGCTAAGCAGTGGCGTGGTTACCGATATCAGTGGGATTCCGATACACAGAAGAAAAGAGGTCCAGCTGTGAAGTAACGTTACAACATAGGTTCTCTACCAAAATTACGTTACCATCTTGTGTGGGATATTTTATAGTAAAGCGAACTCTTGCGCGTTTGGGGTTCCTCCCAGATGTGCTCGCATATTTAAACTTAAATGAGTTGATACGACATTGTGCCATAGAATTGAACTCTGTAGACAGGCATTAATTTCATCGGTTCTTGATCCTCGGGGTACGATCGGTAGTGTCTGCCTAAAATCACCGCCGAAAAGTAGCATAATGCCTCCCATCGGCCAGTAATTTCGTCTTATGTCCAGCGAAGCTCAGTCAACTGCTTCTATAGCCAAGCGGTATGTGCATCTGGATTGAGGGCCCATTTTTTAAACCTTTGCCAAACGTAATAAGACTCATAGGGAAATTAGTTAAAAATAGTAAAAACTTAAAGTAATGGGCCATAAATTTCTTAAACGTGAATTAAAACTGTTATGATTAAATAACTTGGGCCCTCAGTCCAGACGCTTGCATAAAGTGGCATAGCTTAAATCTCAGTAAGTACTGTCTTTGGGTTAATAATTTTTACTTAACAATTTAGTTCAGAATTTCTTAAACATTTTAAGAAATTTACAAATCTGTAGAATATGCCATTACAGATTTATGGCGGTATATCTAGGGCCCTCACTTCATTATTGTTTGTACTGAGGAATCTGCAAAACATGGATTTATCTGAAGAAATACATAAATGCGACTTTAACATGTTTTACTTAGATACCTATGTGAATTAGTTAAAAAGAAATTATGACACGAAAGTTAATTGTTATGTAGTAAATGAAAGTCGAATTTGACTAAAACATCTGAACTGAGAGCCCAACATTTTCGGCTTTATTGACTAGGCTCAACCTCATAGATTAACGCAAATTAGAATAAGATTTTTAACTATTTCTTAACTAAAATTGAACATATCGACCGTTCTTCTAAATATCATACTTTAAGAGAAAATCGATTTTGAACTTATTATAAGAGAAAAATTTGTAGGGTGACCATAATGTTCATAGTAATTACATGTACATTTTGTTAGGCGCAGTCAAAAAGTCATAATTTTTGCAGCTAAAAGTATTATAAGTAGTCAAGTTTTAGTTTTTCAACAAACTTTTTTATGTTTTGTCATGTTTAGGTATCCGATACCCATGACGCCTACCCATGAGGTACACATCCCGTTTGCGGAGCTAACCCATTTAATTTAACCCTTTAATATTTCGGATATTACTCTGCTGTTACCATAAACAATGTTTACTTTCTTAATTTATTTATTCTAACATATTTACCTAATTTTCAGCACAACCGGGCTCTCTGTCCGTTCCAAGTCAATGGGGATTTTAAACATTGTATGTGCGATTTTTACAACAATGTGGCTGCTATACCTGAGGAGGCGACAGCAAGAGCAATCGGAAAGGTAAACGAATATTTGATTGAGTGTGCTACAGTGGCTCGAATAAGGAGCCAAAATAACTTTGGTAAGAAAGGTTTGCCCGTTCCACCGGGCGCATTTAAAAGCAAGATTTCTCGCAAAGTATGATCCACACTGTAGCACACTCAATCAAATATTTGATGCTGTTCCGGTGTCAAATTTGAGCAACCATTTTGCAGAGTTTCTACCAATTCTACGGGATCGTAACTAATCGCCGAAGCGTACTCCCTGTTTATACGTTTCCAATCGGCTGTCGGTGAAGGCAGGCTATATTGAGTAAGCGGGTTCCCTCCTATGCTTATAACTATGTCTTGAATAGCCAATAACGATCTATTATTACAGTTTTCACGGACTCGGTCTGATATTTCAAGACTGTTTTGCCGTTGACGTCTCAAAAAATCTTTAGCATACTTATCTTGGTATTTTTGCCACAACTGCCCAGCATCTGCTAATCCACAAAATGTCAGTTAGATGGCAAACAAATGACACAACCGATAAGGACTATCGCTGATGCATGACTCGGATAAAGCATCATCCCTATGTTCATCTCCACCTAATAAATGATATGCGCGGCAAGCAGCCTGATACCTATGTGGGATATTCAATATCATCCACTTTACGGAGCCCCGTAAAGGAGGTAGGCCCCCGCACCACGTGCAGAAGGAGGCGTAAATAATAAAACTCTGGATTATTTGAGTGCACAGTGTACAATCGTCCAATCACGTGTTCCTTGAAAACGCCTGACTCGCCTTCCACAGCAGTTCCACGTCTTCTACGGTTAAAAACACCTTGCTGCTTGTTGTACATGTAATAAAATGGAACTTCGTTGTATAACATATTTTTGGCGTAATTATCTGTTTGGCAGAGGTGAAAGAATGCCACTAAGGTGGTTTGTCTCGGATTGTCTACCCTTTTTGAGACATTTTCAGATTGAAAATAATTACTCGTTGTGCGTTTTAAAATGCAAATTTGGATCTTCATTTTGGTCTGGAAATTCAGCCCTTATGACATTGTCAACAGCGTCAGGACGAATTTTTTTTTCCAAGCATAGGAGGATGTGCGCGTGAGGTAAACCACGATTTTGCCAATCGACGCTGCACATAAAACAAAGAGCTGGACCGAATAGTTCTCTTTGGTAAGGATTGTTGGACTAACTTTAATATTAAAAACCTAGATCGAATAAAGTAAAAGTAGGCAAATAAACTCACACTGCACATTGCGGGAAAATCACAACAGGAACAATAATACTCACTTTAAAAATTATTAACTCGTTTATTTCTTAATAATCAATATTTATTCACTATCCACAGTACAATAAATTCGTTAAGCACACTTAAGAAGCACTCAAGGGTTATGCCCAAACTCGACAAGAGCTGAAATCAGAATGCCAGTCCCCAATCCCACCGAACATCTCCCCATCCATAATATTTTAAACGTTTCTTTCTTTAACATTACTTCCGGTCAAGCACGTGTTCAAATGTCGCCCGAAAAACAACTTTTAACTCAAATTAAATACTGCCATTCTTAAAACCATTACACCCATAATATTTTAAATGTTATTTCCTATTACTTCCGGTCAAGTAAGTGTTCAAATATTACCAGAAAAACAACTTTTAAATCAAATTAAATACTGAAATTCTTAAAAACTTAACACCCATAATATTTTAAACGTTGTTTTCTATTGCTTCCGGTCAAGTATGTGTTCAAATATTACCACAAAAACAACTTTTATATCAAATTAAATACTGAAATTCTTAAAAACCTAACAGGATATTAATCATTACTTTGAGCTTCAAATGAAAAACCCTTGCAATTATGTCATGCCTATCATATGGCGCCTGTCCTGAGAGAAGTTCCTGACAAATCTCCATCCACTTTAGATTTGTTGTGGACGTTATGAAAAGGTTCGGGCGGCCGTTTTTACGGACGTAGCAAAAAGCATCTTGTGTTTTTTCGTGCATGTATCGCGGACCGCCTGTAAAACTGGATGTCAAGTTAACCAGTCGCCACAAGTTTTCATCGTTATTATCTGTTTGCATCGCGTCCCGCAAATGCACGTATTCTTCAGCGCGTAAACGACGTTGAAAAGTGCGAATGTAAACTAAACGTTCAGTTTCTATTTTTGCATACAAATCCGCAATACATTGGCTAAACAACCCCTGAAATCGTTGAAAATAGACGAAATTATTACTCCTTATTTGTTAAGGTAATATGAATAACGTGAAGTGTGCAAAAATAATTAGGTCAAAACAATAATCTCGCAAAACTACTTGATTTTACGTTATTATCATTTTGGGTCAGTAGATGTCGCTACGTGTTGTTACATTAGTAGTAGTGAAATAAATAAATTAATATAACTTTTGATAGAGCGAAGCGATTGCGATGAAACGAAAACTAAAATATACTCCGAGTTATACACAATATTTGAGCATAAAAGTTAACATTACAGGTTTCATACTTTTGGCGTGAAACCTATGCAAATAAACATAGACCAGCCAAACAAACAGAATTATAAAAAATAATAGGTCTTTACCTATGAAAATGCCGTTTTGTATGAAAAAAATTAAACAAATTTTTTTCATGTATTTTTTATTTGTATTAATCGAAATAATCACCCTTACAATCAATGCATCTTTGCCAACGCGGTGGCAATTTATTGATGCCCTTCTTAAAAAAATCAGCTGGACGGGAGGCAACAAATTCTTCAAAGGCATTTTGTATTGCCTCTCGGGTATTGAATTTTTTTCCCGCCAAGAAGTTATCCAAATTCTGGAAAGGTAGTAGTCTGTAGGCGCAAGGTCTGGTGAGTAGGGCGGATGAAGGAGAGCTTCCAAGCCCAGTTCTTGCAACTTGGAGTACCTACGTCTGCTGTGCAGTATGAGGTCGCGCGTTGTCGTGCAGGAGCAGCGGAGACGAGCGATTGACCAATGCTGGTTGGAGATGTGCCAGCTTCTCCATCATTGAGTTCAGTTCTTCACAGTACACATCTGCAGTAATGCTCACCCCGTTTGGTAAGAAGCTGTGATGAATCACAAAGGCGCTAGACCACCAAACAGTGACCATCACTTTTCTAGGGGTAAGTTTTCGTTTAGGGCATTGTTTAGGTGCTGAAACAGGATCCAACCAACTTGCTGAGCGCTTGCGGTTATCAAACAGAATCCATTTTTCATCGCAGGTAACAATGCGGTTCAAAATTCCTTCATTTGTGTGTCTGTTGAGCAGTGCAAGGCACGTCTCGACGCGTACTTCGCGCTGGCGATCAATGAGTTCGTGGAGCACCCATTTGTCAAGCTTTTTACCTTGCCAATTTGACGCAAATGGACCAATATTGTTTTGACGCTAACGTCGAAAGCTGCTGCTAATTCAGCCGTAGATTGTGTATCATCAGCTTCCACAATCGCCTTTAATTCGTCATTGTCGACCAAAGTCTTCGGACGACCGCGAGGTTCATTTTTCAGGTCGAAATTTCCAGAACGGAAGCGAGCAAACCAATAACAGGTGGTGCGTTGGTTTGTAGTGTTAGCTCCGTAAACGTCGTTGATGTTGCGTGCCGCTTGTGCCGCGTTGCTGCCACGACGGTACTCATATTCCATAATTACTCGAATTTTTAACGTATCTATGATGACGAAAAAGATTGAAATGCGATGAAAATGTAACACTTATCAATAAACAAATGACTACTTTTGGAAAAAGAATTCCATGTTTTTAAAATAAAATTAATTTGAAATTAGAATTCTTAGACAAACAAAAATTATTTTGATTTGAAATGGCCAGTACTGCAGAACGGCAATTTCATAGGTAAAGACCTAATAGATGTATACTATTTATGACTTTTTTGTAGATCTTTTGAAGACCATCATCTTTGTAATACATACTTTTGGTGTATGATCAACGTATGCGAGGATAAGAGCTCGAAAGCGCATTTTCATACGACTTGCTTCAAATTTATCGTCACTGCTCAGCTCCTATGTGTCTTAGCGTTATGTTACATAGCCTATAACCTGCCACGGAGTATGGATTACAATCGCACCAAGTTTGGTTAAAATACCTTCAGTAGTTTTTGACCCATGCGTGCACATACAGACAGACAGAGAGACAAAAAATTTACTGATTGCATTTTTGGCATCAGTATCGATCACCATTCATCCTCTAATATTAATTTTGAATGTATATTCAATGTACAGAATTGACCTCTCTACAGTTTTATTGTAAGTATAGATAATTACGCAAGACGTGGTTTGAATTTGATATTTTGTCTCATGGAAAATGGAGATGGAATGATCTAGCCAACTCGTGCACTGGGTAGGTGGTATGTTCTCTACCGTATGATACGTAAACATTATTAACAGGATGTTTCATAATTCTAATCCATTATTTATTTTTCTTAATACCTATTATCTTAATTATTGGTAACAATTTTTAATCACGCCTAGAGGTACATATATTATGTCGGATATATTGAGTATACCATCTTTGTAAGACGACTAAAATGTCACGATGTATAATAAATCTGTAGATCAGGCGTTTCTGTATATTCAAAATATTTCCAAGAATAAAATAGTTAAGATGTTAAAGGATAATCGGTAAGTCCCGATAGGCCGGACGACAACCAGTTCAGTTTTGGGCATGGGCGCTCCACCATAGACGCAATAATGCCTTCAATACCCTTCCCTGGAGTGGTATTAGGGAGGCGCTGCGTTATCATCGGATACCTCTCTACTTCCGCCAAGGTGTCGGAGCCTATTTGGCAGAAAGATGTGTCTACAAGGGACTCGACGGCAGAAGTCGGTGCGAGATGTCATGTGTCGAGGTGTCGGTGTTCCACAGGGTTCGGTTCTAGGACCACTCCTGTGGGACATCAGGTACGACTGGGCAGTATCCAGTAGTAGAGGCGAGCTCCAACCAGGGGTAAACCTGACGTGTTACGTGGATGACACTCTGGTCACTGCTCGGGGGAGCTCGCACGGGGCAACGCTGCCCGCGTTGCTGGCAACCGCGGCAGTCTCGTAGGTGGTGAACTGCATCCGGTGCCTGAGTCTGGAGGTGGCCCAGAACAAGTCCGAGGTCATCGCTTTCCATGGACCCTGACGGACACCGCCATCGGAATCACACATAGTAGTTGGGGGGGGGCCTTAATCGCTATCGGCTACCTAACACAAAAAGATTTTTTTCAATTTGGATCAGTAGTTCCTGAAATTACAACGTTCAACCAAGCAAACAAACTCTTCAGCTTTATAATATTAGTACCTATAGATGATAGATTTTGATGTTAAGGGGCGGCCAAAAGTAGATCGATATGGTTTCTGTAAGATAACACACGGGTCTTCGCCGAACTTAGCTTTGCTACACTGCCGTGTAGACCTTCCATGACAAATCAAACGCCTATTATATAATCAAGCCAAGTACGTGTTGGATCTGGTAGGAGCACACACGGTTAATGTGAGTGTGTGTTCCGTAGTCGCGATGAATATTTACGCATGCACAATATTGATTATATCGACAGTATAAATAAGTTTGTAATCTCTCAATGGAGGAATTTCAGGAGAGTCAGCGGTAAGCGAGGCACCCGGCGGCGGCGGCGCTGAAGAGGCAGCACCGCGGGCGGTGGCCGGGGTCAGGCGAGTCGCGACGTCTTCGTTGCGTAAGCGCGGGGCGGGGCGCGGGCGCGCGGGGCGGGCGCGCGCTCGCCGCCGGACTCGCGCGCCATCGACTGCCGCGCGCACGCGCACCGCGCTCCTCGCACTGAGCTCGCTCTGCTCTCGCCCGCGCCCGGTGATGCTGTGCCACGCGCGCCTGCCGCGCTGCCTCCGGCTCTGACTGCTCCACACGGACTTGCACCTGCACCTGCTACTGCACCATGGCCACCACTAAGAACGAATACCACTTTGGTGAGTGCCTCGCAAGTCCTCATTTGTTTTAGTGTAATCGGTGAGGAGTCTTGCGGCTGTCGCCTCCTGCATAGTGTAACTTCGCCACTCGAAAGGTAACCATTGCTAACATGTATTACCAACTCGTGACATTAAACTCGGTGAAACCATTTTCTATAGGTATTCATATTATTTAAGAAATAACATACACACGTATGACTAACGTACATAGAGTCGCGCGTGTAGTCAAGTACAGGCCCGTGCTACCGTTCCTGCACACCTACTAAATAAAACTTAAAAGAATTAACCTGGTGGGTAGGTACACATATCCCGAAAGTTGATATCGATTCCACAAACTTAATATTCGTAAGCATGATTGCTTCTAAGGCATGTAGATAATTAAATGAGATAGCTTCGGTGGACTGAGAATCGTAAACGTGTTTAGCTAGCTGATGAACTACACAGAAGCATCAGTCGGTGTGGTGCAGGCGATGCAGAGCTGTACCGAGCAGCAGAGCTCGCCAAGTGAGTTCTGAGCTCTATTTTAATCCTCCAAGTTTTTTGTTTTGTTGTGGCTCCTGATACGGTTAGGGCTCTACGGATTCTTGAATGGATACTGACAATATTTTTGTAGAGGGTTGTGCAAACCGGTGTACATCCGTTAATGACTCATTAAGTCTCTCTTTTACTCCATCACTAGTTTCTGCCCGCGACTTTGAGCGCGCCAAATTTCGTGTTGGGTCGGGGGGACCCACCCTGTCGTATCGAATGACCTGTCCGTCCGAGTACTTCTTTCTTCATGGGTTTTTTTCTTTTTGTTCGGCTCTTAATGGGTCCTAGCGCGATGTTTTATAGCCTTAGCCTAAAAGATCTGAGCGTACAGGCACGAAAGCGATTTTGTTTTATACTATGTAAAGAAGATGAAGATAGTATAGATTAATCCAGGCAAACATCTATGGGTGAACGAGACCACAAATATATTAGAAAGGACTACCTACTACTAAAGACCTACCTTTATAAAAGACAAAAAAAAACCGCAATGGGCGATTCGGATTCCCCGCTGCTTTTGTGGGAAAATTATTTTCCCATTTTCAATAGTTCTACCGCCGCATAATATTACAGTTAACTGTCCTACTTATGTTTCCTATAATATGTATTTACTTGTATACCCCCGGTTAGAGGGGGGGAGGAGGGTTAGGGGTAATTTTTTCATTTGAAAAACCGTCTTTGGTTGGGTCTCATAGAGCCTTAATTCGTATTTGAGCCATCACTTTTTTCAGCAAGCAGCCTTTTTACATAGATGTCAGTCAATGGTCGAGGGCCACTCTTGTGGCGTCCTGTAAAGTCGTGCTTAAGTGTAGGATTGCTAGTGATACGCTCGATTTTTACGACTTGAAAAATCATCGCAATTTCTTTATTACCAAGTTTTACGTTATATTGTTAAACACCTTCTGCAACGTGTCCTCTAATCAATGTTGAAAACAGTAAACCGCACCAGATTTCGTTGAGTAGTTTAGAAGAACAACGACTGCGTTGTTCTTGTACATAGACAGACACAAAAAACGACATTGATTTATAATCATATGCTTATACTAGTCCCTAGCTGCCCTCTTCCAGCTACGCCCTAAGCCAAGGTCCTCTCCCCACAGGGGGTGCTCTTAGCATATAGTCGCTTTAGTTTATGTTTTTAAGCCCTGATTCAATCAACTCAGCGTATCGCAGTCCACTGCTGGACATAAGCCTCTCCCATGTTGCGCCACAACACCCTGTCCTCCGCCTTCCGCATCCAGTCTGCCTCAGCTACTTTCCTAAGGTCGTCGGTCCATCTAGCTGGGGGGCGTCCCATACTACGCTTGCCGATACGCGGTCTCCACTCCAGGACTCGTCTGCAAGCCCTGATTGGAGGCCTAAATGTCATAAGATAGCCAAGGACAAGTCCGGCTAAGCAGCCTCCTATAGGGTTACCTATGAGGTTGTCGGCTGCTTAACCGGACTTGTCTTTCCACCTGCGAGATTTCATTCCCAAAAATTAAAATAGATTTCTTTTGTAGCAATTTTATCGATATCGTGGCAATACCTTTGCACGGCAACACATTTGGAATTTAACAGAGATAATTTGAAATGTGATGAGCATTAGAGATAATGCCTCTCATGCACGATGTTGTGGGATAAGTGTGTCAATGTGAATTTGTCAAATTCATAATTATGTAAAATTAATCAGAAAGTCTGACCTTATCTTCACGATGTCAGTAATGTCCGTCGCTGAAGGAAAAACATCGACAGTAAACCTGAACTTCATTATCTTTTCACAATTATTTGGGTTCAGCTTCCGGTCTAACAGGATGCAGCACTAACTAGGTGACATGATTCTGACTACCCGTAATGACTGACGCAGGTGACAGCCGGACACAACGGCTCAACGAGGCCCACGCGCTCGGTGTGTACTGGACCGTGCCCCATCCACCGACCGACCTGGCCAAGCTTGGCTAAACCTCGGCGAAGGACCCGTGCTGTTATTAGCCACGAGCCCCTCACAAAACCTGGACATATACTTAGTTAACATAAATCAGATATCGCCTACCAGTCTTGAGCGCGCGTGGTGATCAGTGCTCACTTCTCTGTATGAGATGAGTGCTGTTCCCAGTAGTGGGACAGTAACAGGCTGGTGTTATTATTATAAAGCGCGATGGCGACGCTATTAGACACAAAGTTAAAAAAAATTGATTTCGATGATGAGGGTGAACTTCGGCAGGTATTAAATTTATTTATTAAATTATTCGCTGCCTGCTTATGAAACAAACAGTAGTGTCTGTCGATATTACACACATTACATCTTCAATGGGTAAAGTTTTTAAGTTCCCTGTTTTGTTTTTGGATATCCTTATTAGAACTTACCTGATATGCAACACTATATAAATGGTACGAGTTAAGTACGACTCACTATTGGCCGCATTATTAATGGCACCTCGTCAATATACGCAGCGTCACGGTCGCACAGGGCGATGTCGCACACGCGGACTGTTCACTCACACTCATCGCATCACAAGCACGAGCTTCCAGTGTCCTCACTGAAGCTGGTGAGTGGTGAGTGTTGTCTAATTATAGAACGTGAGTATCGATAGACACGAGCTAATCAGATTACGTACTCGTAGTCGTAATTTGTTATGCTCGTGGTTATGTGTAGGTATATTTCATGAATAACGTTATCTTGAAATCGCAATTCTTTGTTAGATCTAGCCTAGGTTCATGACGTACGCACTAAGTTGAACGCGCGCGCGGCTCTGCAGCGCTCGGTGCATGCGACGCACGCGCACGCGCTGAATGCTGCCTTGTTGCGCGGGCACAGGGTCGCAGTCGCTGTGCGTCTTGGCGGGCTTGCTACCTTTCGGTTCTCACCGTTTCTTATCGCTCAACGTCTGCACACCATTTTTATATGGCGTGCACCAGTTCCAGTTCAGAAAACCCTCGCGGCGCGGCGGCGCGGAGAGCTCCTGCCCGGAGCAGAACGGAGCGGAGCGAAGCGGCGCCTCACGAGACTCGCGGGAGTCGGAGCAGTTTATCTTGCAGCGATTAGATAAAGCTGCGCGCGCTGCGGCGGCGCGGCGGCAGTAGAGGCGCACGCGGCACGCGCGCTGGCCGCCGCCGCCGCCGCAGGCTGCTTCCTTGTTATTGTTAGCGAGTGTTGACCGCGCCGACGCCGCTGACCCGCTTTCTGCGCCGCACCTGCACGCCGCGCCGCGCAGCCGCGAGGTGCGTTACTCCTTCAATTTTATGAGTCTGCGTTTGAGAACACTTAGGAATATGTTGCATTTCGGTAATTCTGTCTTCATTGTTTAATCGGATCCATAACGATTGTATCGTGCGACAAATAGTACCTACTGTGGAGAAGTTAAGGTGACCACGATCAGGCTTGTGGCCAAGCCATTGTAATGAACAGTAATGAAGTGCTGGAGCGCTCAGTGCTGTCACTTCCGGCTCGCTGCGCTGCGCGAGGTGCGCGGTGCGCGCCCGCGTGGGGTGCTTCCGGTGCTAACTGATAACGCAGCGTACACGCACATTTTTTCAACCGTGTCATACTTGCTTAAATAACGTTTTAAATAGTTTTGTCTGAGCCGAATAGAATTCCATTGAATTCAATTTAACATGAGTCAACAATTTTCAAGCAAACATTACGTAGGTACCTACTTGATCTGTCCTAACAAGGTGAACGGTAGCCGATATACCTACAGAAGCCACTGCTTCTCGATAGCCTTCCTTAATGAGTGCTGCAAACGATTAGACAGGGTTTGCTTGACGTATCCTATCTTCATCGCCATACAGACGTGCGCCGTGCTCAGCACACACCTCTCCGAAGCGCATTCCGCTCCTTATTGCCCATTTGCCAGGTTCCTGTCTGAAACAAGTAGGTAGGATTATAACGTGATTGATTCCTTAGGAACTCGATTAGTAAATACAGATTTAAATTACGATAGTCAGAAGTGCAATATCGTGCAGTAGACGTTTCCAGCCTGAGGAGTGCGCTTCGCTGGCCCTTTGCTTGCTAAGATCACGCAGAGACTCTCGAGTGGACTAATGTTAGCTTAGATCTGAACTATCAGTGAGTGCCCGAGTGCGCCTGCTGGCAGCGCTCGCCTGTCGCCTCAGGAGGCAGGCCTTAACAGAATTAACAGTGGTGCCCCACGCTAATATATCCGAATAAAACTATTCTATCCGGATCTAAAACTTTTCGAATGCAACAATCCTTATAAAACAAATTATTTATTAACAAATTTCGCACATTCTCAAATATACAAATTGAGTAATGATGATATACATATAGGAGTTTTAATTTTAAAATAAACGGTTTACAAGATACCCGTGGTGGAATGTCACAAATGGCGCGAATGCATTGCTTGTACCCAAAGACTATATAACCACTTGACTGCGCTACAGTGCCCCGACGCTCGAAAACTATTAGTATTTTGTCGCCTATGCATAGGCTACGGTTCTAGTAACCATTTTAGTTGTGACCAGTTTTTAGACCTCTGTGCACGCTAAATTAATGGAAATAATGTAACTTCATCTGTAATTATAACGCATCAAAATGCCTTCATGCGGGGTGAAGTGGTGTGGGAAACATTCCAAGACTTCTAGTTATAAAAAGGATCGCATAACTTTTCTTCAGTAAGTAAACAGTACGAAAAATTCTTTTGATTTAATCATATTACGATCCACCGTAGGGGTCTATTTAAAATGGTGGTTGGGTGAACGAGCACACGGTTGAGTCGCGCGCGTTGATGTCTTTTGGAAAAGTCTCGCTCTTTCATTAGACAATTCTAATGCATCTATCCCTTACTTTCTCTTTGTATCTTTATCGTAAAAATGAGTGCTGTTACTTTGAATAGCTGAAAGTTTATATCGAAAATTAAAATTAAAATAAGTGAAAATTTTATTCAATTCACATACTGTGACTTCTTTAGCTTTGTCTTGACAATCCGTTGTTCAATTAATTGTTTACGACTGTGGAGTGGGCTTTGTTTACGACTGTGGAGTGACCCCATAGTATAGAGCCGTATTGTATACTGTACAGGCTGTTATGTTTTTTTTATTTGTGGGCATGATAGTGATTCTTCTGGGATCGCTCCATCACTCTGTCGCAGTTCTAGTGCTGTCTCTAGTGGTCATTCTCTACGCCCATTTGTAAATATGGTTTATTCTGTTCTAACTCATTGAGGTTCTAAATAAATGCTGATTTACACAGATACATGGAACCTAAAGCAGCTGTGGCCGCGACTTTCGAGCTGTACATCATAGATTCGAACCTCGTTATCGCTCTGAAATCTGTGAAGGAAAACAACGTGGGTAAATCGTAATGTCCTAGAACAAAAAAAAAATCGAAGACGTGCTATCTACCCACCCACATTGGGCCCGCAGGGTGTATTACGGCCCACGCCCTCTCACCGCGAGGAGGCCTGTGTCTATGCAGTGGGAACTTAATAGGCTGATTACATATGTTATGCATGGCAGCTAGTGGCACTAGATCGTTATTACATATGTTATGCATGGCAGCTAGTGGCACTAGATCGTTATTACATATGTTATGCATGGCAGCTACTGGCACTAGATCGTTATTACATATGTTATGCATGGCAGCTAGTGGCACTAGATCGTTATAGGCTGATTACATATGTTATGCATGGCAGCTAGTGGCACTAGATCGTTATTACATATGTTATGCATGGCAGCTAGTGGCACTAGATCGTTATTACATATGTTATGCATGGCAGCTAGTGGCACTAGATCGTTATAGGCTGATTACATATGTTATGCATGGCAGCTAGTGGCACTAGATCGTTATAGGCTGATTATATATGTTATGCATGGCAGCTAGTGGCACTAGATCGTTATTACATTAGTTATGCATGGCAGCTAGTGGCACTAGATCGTTATAGGCTGATTACATATGTTATGCATGGCAGCTAGTGGCACTAGATCGTTATAGGCTGATTACATATGTTATGCATGACAGCTAGTGGCAATAGATCGTTATAGGCTGATTACATATGTTATGCATGGCAGCTAGTGGCACTAGATCGTTATAGGCTGATTACATATGTTATGCATGGCAGCTAGTGGCACTAGATCGTTATTACATTAGTTATGCATGGCAGCTAGTGGCACTAGATCGTTATAGGCTGATTACATATGTTATGCATGGCAGCTAGTGGCACTAGATCGTTATAGGCTGATTACATATGTTATGCATGGCAGCTAGTGGCACTAGATCGTTATAGGCTGATTACATATGTTATGCATGACAGCTAGTGGCAATAGATCGTTATAGGCTGATTACATATGTTATGCATGGCAGCTAGTGGCACTAGATCGTTATAGGCTGATTACATATGTTATGCATGGCAGCTAGTGGCACTAGATCGCGGTGTGGAGCAGCCGCTAAAGGCTGATTTAAATTGAACCAATATGCCAGTCCAGCGTCCGAATCCATCTTGGGATCTGGAGGCAAAATTCCATGATGAGTGCGATTGTCGCAACCCAGTGCCACTATTGCGGCGGTAAGTCCCCTCTTTGAGGGTATGGCTGCTTCGGTTCCTGTTCAGGATAAGGCGGAAGGAAACGCCCGGGTTAACACCCCCGGGTGTTGTTAACCCGTGATCCACGCAATGGTAACCATTGTGTGGATTGCCTGAAGGACACGGTGGAACATACGGTGGAGGTGTGCCCTGCCTTGGTGGAGCACCGCCGTGCCCTCGTAGAGGTGATCGGAGGTGGCGAACGTTCGCGTCCGGCCTTGGTGCGGGTCATGGTATAGAGCGTGAGGGCATGGGAAGCCATCACCTCCTTCTGCGAAGCACTAATGCTCGCGAAGAAGGAGGCGGTGCGCGTGAAGGAGGGACAGTCTCTGCGCCCTAATGCCCCTAGCCACCGCAGGATGAAAAGCCCCGGGCGTCAGGGGTCAATCGCGGACTCTCGGCCACCGTAGGCGCGAGCTTGTGCGAGGCGATCAATGGGTAGCGCGCCGGTAAGGACCAGGCCCGGGTTGACGGCGCGTAGTGTTCCACGCGCGCCTCAAAGAGATGTCAAATGTCAACAAAACTGAAGGGGTCCGCTAGGACCGATGCCTGCCAGGGCTCCGAGATTTGTTCGAAAGAGTTACCGTGGCCCTGGTATATAGGCAACAGAAGGAACACGGGTGGGTTTTAGGCAGTAAAAGTCTGACACGCACTTCTGCTTCACCCAGAGCGGGAGATGTAATTTGATGATTTAATTTACCAACCACAAAAAAAAAATAAGAAGTGTATGAATCCACAAACAGCGGATCGAAACACTATCCTATCTCCATCTGCCTAACCTTTTCCCAACTACATTAGAAAATATGCACCTAAATATTAGTACTACTGCCTGCCTCCACATACCAGTAAATATATAGCACGGTACCCCTTGATAGTCTGGTTGTCAGGCTCCTGGGTTTCTGACTGCTTGCGTACTTCTCCAGCCACGGCCGGTCTTCGTATGTAACAGATGGTCCCTTATCCACAGATCGACCGCGGCAAGCATAGCCAAATACCAGCTTCACTGGTTGATAGATCATATTGAAGGGCTTGCGGAGACCCACAAGCTCTTCAGGCTGATCGGAGGATCACGATTTAAACTCCATAATTCTTTACCCATAATGATTTAAATATTGTATACCATTACTAAGCTTTAACCACAAATGCCCAACATGTGGACTTACTCGTCTGAAACCTAAATCCTACATAAAGTATTTAAAAATATGTTTTTGGTAACATTTCAAATCCCCGACTAAAAAGAGGCGTGTTGCGTGTGTATCTGTGTCTATGACATCGTAGGTCCCAAACGGCTGAACTGCTTTTGTTTCTTTATTTGTCTGAAAGATGACTTCATCGAGAGTGTTCTTAGCTATGATTAAAGAAATTCTCCAGGCCGATTCTCGCAATTACATAAACGTTCATATTCTAGTCTCAGTCTCATTTCGGCGACAATCAAATATCTAAAACTTGTCATAAATGTAGGGAAACTCGAGGTATTTTTGAAAGATTAAGGCTGAGATCAGACGGTGAACGTTCTTAAAATTACGGGAATCTCTTGTTTATCTGTTTTAAATTATCAGCTCTTTTCTGTTTAATGAAGGGTCGAAATTTGGTATTCTATTACCTCAACGATATTTGAAGAACAAAGTAACCTTGAACTGATGTTGCAACATCACCTACAAATATGCAGCATACCGAACTACCTCACCAACAAACAGCAGAACTACCGTGCTGGGGCTCACTGGGAAGGTCTCAATGTATACGTTATAGAAGAATGGTCGACACGGTTTGATGATGGATTAGTAAAGAGAAATGAGCATAAATTAGTAACTCGCTTACCTGTGGGAAATACATATACACGTATGTAAAGCTGGGTAGATAAGTAGCGTGCGTGCGTAGCGTGTTTACTATTACTAGTGATCGCCCATTGGTTGAAATTCGACCGTACTTCATTTGAATAGAAATACATTATTAAATGAAACAAAATATATAATAATAAATATAAAAAAATTATATGGTTATATTTGACATTCAGTAACACTATAGACAAATTGTTGACGCTGTACTACTGTGGAGAGGGTTCGCTGGTGGGATGGTGATGGCCAGGACCAGGACGTAGGTGTAATGAGTAAAGAATACTTCTTCAGGACTCTCTTCTTTATTTTCTTAATACTTCTTAACTGCTGGATATGGAATGAATTATCACAGTTTGCTCTGTTTTTATAGAATTTTCCCTATTATTTTGAATTAATTATGACAGTTCAAAATGTCATAATTATAACCAGCCTGTACAATCGTGAGGCACACAACCTCTTCAGTTTGCACACGACACTAAGTTTTGTATGGGAAACTTACTAATGCCATACTTGACAGTCCCCATAAACCCACAAAAAATATTTCTTCTATAACTTAGAAACTAAATTCCTATCGTCGCTAATACAAATAATATTAAAGACAAATATTCTCGATATGATCATAGATTTAAAAACAAAAACCGGCCAAGTGCGAGTCGGACTCGCGCACCGAGGGTTCCGTACAAACCTGTAGGTATTCTCGGTTTATGCATACGGTTCATGTTTAGGAAAATAAATGTTTTTTCTTTAATTTTTATATTTCAGTTGATTGAATGAAACGTAAATTGCGGTTTACGATTTATGACGTTTAAAAAAAAAAACGACTTGATTTCGTTCAAACCAATTTTCGGTGGTAGTTTACATGGTAATGTACATCATATATATTTTTTAGTTTTATCATTCTATTATTTTAGAAGTTACGGGGGGGGGACACACACATTTTACCACTTTGGAAGTGTCTCTCGCGCAAACTATTCAGTTTAGAAAAAAATGATATTAGAAACCTCAATAGCATTTTTGAAGACCTATTCATAGATACATAGATGAAGACGTATGGGTTTGATGAAAAAATTTTTTTGAGTTTTAGTTCTATGTATGGGGAACCCCAAAATTTATTGTTTTTTTTCTATTTTAGTATGAAAATCTTAATGCGGTTTACAGAATACATCTACTTACCAAGTTTCAACAGCATAGCTCTTATAGATTCGGAAAAAAGTGGCTGTGACATACAGACGGACAGACAGACAGACAGACGGACAGACAGACATGACGAATCTATAAGGGTTCGGTTTTGTGCCATTTGGCAACGGAACCCTAAAGATGAAATAGGTTATATATCTATAAAATTAATTTTTAACACCCTTTCTCGTAAAGCTGATGTAATTCCACCGGTTTTAAATATGTAAAGCGGGTCATAAAAAACGCGTGTGTTACCAAAGCAAATAGTTAAGTTATAGTCCATACAAATTCCATAACAGTATTATTTGCCATTTCAAATATGGAACTGATCGCCGCCGCACGACTCCAGCTAGTGAGCAGCGCGCTGTTGCCATTCAAATTTCGAACTAATCGCCGCGCGGTGCCAGTCAGTAGGCAGCGCTAGCGCGCTGTTAAAATAGCGGAAAAGCAACAGTGTGCATTCACAGATTGAGTTTATTTAAAATAAATAAAAAAAAACAGTTTATTCGGTAATTTAAAAACTTGGCTGCATGCTCTAGCGTCTTAGCCAACATTTTCACGCAGCTACGGCAGAAAACAATCCTCGCGCCATTTTTCTCAAACTTTCTTTTCTTGGACTTGTATTGTGAATATCTAAAAATGACAACTTTCAATAATGAAGATGAGCAATATATTACTTCAACTCCACCGGATATACTAACAGAAGTGCGAACCGCATGCGACAGCTTGCTGCCGTCAATATCCAAGGACAGAATACATAACCACGTATGAAAATTTCTTGAAGTGGAAAAACATGAAAAATGCCAAGTCATTTTCCGAAAATATAGTTTTGGCGTATTTTTTTCTGTTTCCTCGCAAATGTGTTAAAAAACGACGTACGATATACGTGCGTATTGGTTATAGCATGCTCGGCTCAATTACGCCCTCGCCTTCGGCTCGGGCTGAAAGTACTATTATTACCTATGGTTATACTTGACATTCAGTAAGACTATAGACACGAAATATTAAAGACAGGATGTTCTCGATTGGACCACAGATTTGGACCATAAACAAAAGAATATCTATGCATGTGTGTATTAAATACACGGTAATGAATAGTGGTGTGTGTAACTTGTTATTTATTGAAAATAATGTATTTTTACGCATAATTTAAAAAAAATATTAGCATTCGTCACTTCTTCTCTGTATAAACTATAAGTGTGTGAAATTTCATACTCCTCCGTCCGCCCAATTTTCGTAAAAAGGGATCCAAAGTTTTCGCTTCACGTATTAATAGAATAGAATAGAATAGAATAGCTTTATTTCGGACACAATAATCCATATGGTGTTAATAAATAATAATTTTTATTTTAAATTTTTATCTAAGCGTTTTTGAATTTTCGTAATTATTATAATTTTAAAACTGCTTGAGACGTTTTTCATAAAACCTTTACTCCAAATTCCATGAATGGCCCGCCTGACGCTGCAAGAGCGGCGACCGGATGGCACGAGCATGGCCGCGGTGTCTCGGGCCGTAAAAACTAAGAAGGGGCCAGTATTTCTTATGTGCGTCAAATGTATAGATATTAAATTTTGAAAAACATACATTTAGAAATTTTGTTTTTTCTTTGCTGTAGCTTCTTTACCACCTACAGGTGTACCTCTTAAAATATTTCGTGTATGAATAGATACACCTTATATAGATTACTAGCTTCTGCTCGCGACTTCGTCCGCGTCAAATTTTTGCTCCCCTAACCCTTCCCGTCGCATCGATTTGCCTGCTAGTTTTCGTCCATTTTTCGTTGCTGCTCGCTCCTTTTGAGTTATAGTGAGTCAACCTTAAAAGATAGATATATGCTCTCGCGGACTTTTTTTTAGAACTTTTTAAAAGAAACAATTCCGTCGTACATGATTTTTGCGTTACTTTAACCGTTTACGCAGCGCACGCAACGGAAACTCTCAAAAGGAATATTTTTTCCCCGTTTTTGCAACATTTTTCATTACTGCTCCGCTCCTCTTAGTTGTAGCGTGATGTTATATAGCCTATAGTCTCCCTCGATAAATAGGCTACCCAAGACAAAAATAATTTTTCAATTCGGACCAGTAGTTCCTGAGATTAGCGCGTTCAATCAAACAAACAAACAAACTCTTTAGCTTTATAATATTAGTATAGATATATAGGTGAATAACTAATTTACATATTATTATGCTGACGTGCGGACGTGGCGATGCCTACAACTTCTTATTAAACTGATTGAACCTATAGGGCCGGTATATATTAAGTTTTTACTTTTTCTAAAAAGTAAAAACTTAATATATACCGGCCGGTTTTTGTTGACTCGATTTTTTCTTAATTTTTAAATAGTTTTATTTTTCAGAAACACAACGTACCTACTTTAAGTATAGAGCAGCTACCGTGCGGTTGTTATTTTAGTTACTAACTAGCCCTTCGGTGTTGCTGGTCTAGCAAGCGACTAATTAGACGTCTTCTTGTGGTTTGCTGAGAAATATTGTCCTTGGAGCTACGGGGTGAGAGGATATGTTGGCAGTTCGGATGCTGTTCTAGTGGATCTGTCCAACCCTGATTAAGGACTGACTGTACGGCTATACGATGAAAAAACGACCAAGGTAGATTGGTAGCTTAGGAAACCTACCTACAACAACAAGACTGTAACGAACAATATCAGTAGTGAGATGACGTAAACCGCTGCGGTGTTTATCGAGCAAAATTTTAAAACTTATAATAATAATCTGTACAAAATTTATCGGTGTGATGATATCAGTTAGTGAGTTGTGTCTGTCAATGTAAATATCGTTGTGTCGGGGGAGGGCGCGGGCGCGCGGGGCGCGGGCTGCGATAAGCGGCGCCCTCGGCGACCCCGGAGCTCCCCGGCGCGGCGCGCTCGCAGCCTGCGTCGCTCGCCGCTCGCCGCTCGCCGCTCGCCGCTCGCCGCTCGCCGCTCGCCGGCCGCGGCCGCACAGGCAACAGCGGCGCAACGTTTCGTAAGGGCGCGTGCGGCGCGTACCGGTGCGGACGGACGTGCCCATCGCCGGCGGGTACTCGCCTTCACACACGTATCTAAATCGCGAACGTGTCGCTACGTGCCGATCATCTGCGATTGATCGAAATGTAGGATTGCAACACGCTGCTCTCTTGTCGTTGTATTTATGCTTGTTCGCATCCAAATTAGTCATTAATTACGTAAACAGAACATCACGACTGTATTTACCGGACGGGTAAGCAGTGGTGTATGTAGAATAAGTATCTATCCACATTTCACCAACTGTTATATTTTAAGTCCCATATAACAGAGGGCGAGCCTATTACCATCAATTCTATCAAATCAACAAATCCAGAATATCAAATCAGCAAGTCAAGTCGTACAAAGCAGCAGACTGGCGAGGAACAGCCGTCGCTCAGTCAGGAAGGGTTGTTACGGGCAACATTGCCGTGACGTAAGATGAAATGTTTAATCGTTATCTGTCACCGAAGATTGCACTTCTGGGGTATCGCAGATCGTGGAAAAGTCGTGTCTTCTGTGTGCACACACAGCAAACGACAGGTGCTCACAATCATTGCCGTGCCTGCACCGAACATACGAGAATGTTTTGTACTTACGTGTGAGCGCACCTCTTTACTGCACACCTACTTACCGAATAGCTGCAACGTTTCCGACACGGTTTAATACGTGTGTAATGAGCAGCCGAACGGTACCTATCGCGGGGAACAATTGCGTTCACTTTCAGCTGGTTCTATTTCATTTACAAAACAAAGGACATGTCCCGAGCAACTCCGTGGTTCTGTACCTTAGTAGCAAGCAAATAGGTAGCTGTGGAGTGTGGGCCACATGCGACCCTGTTATCGTAAAATGTATTGAAGCATACATTTTACGGCATACACCTGGCTCGCTATATTACCTAGATCTACTGTAGCTGCCGTGGAAGGCGGTGTGATATACCCGTGCCTCGGATAGCAGTCGGTCCTGCGCCTGATCTCTCTGACATTCATCCGAGCACACGGCTGTGCACTACACTATCCTCTCGTAGATGGCGGTTGGCTGCCATGGCTGAATTTCGGATTGAAGAACAATTATTATTATGACAACGCCAAATAAACTCGTCGTAGGAGAACCAATTTGTGTGTTCGTTGAGTTAACGCCGCCAGCACACCTCAAGCAATGATGAGCACTAGGCACATGTTGACATAATGCTGAGATTCACTGAGGCGACATGATTTGTTTAACTACTGGGACCAAAAAATCTGGGTTAGAGCAACTCATTGATTAGGAACTTATTACGATTTATTGTGCGATAACGAGAGCTAGTCATCTTGTTGGTGAACTGTCGGTGAAGCTCGAGCAGCTACTAACTAGTGCACGACCCTCGCTGGGCAGCGACTACTTGGACCATAAATGAATGACGCTGGAAAAAGACTACATTTTCAGTTGACCAGCAGTAACGGGTCTGTGAATGAGGAGACAGCTCAAAGGAATTGTCAAAGTTTCGGAAAAGTCAGAGATGTCCGATGTGTGTGTAGACGGGAGTGGCGTGCGGACACGCGTCGCGCAGCACCCGCCATGACACGGCGTCGTGGACACTGGAGTGTGTGACGGCGGTGCGTGGATCATAAAATTATTTTTACAGTCGCCTGTATGTTGGCAGCGGGTGAGAGGCGCGGGCGCGGGCCGCGGGGCAGGGGGCTTCGCTGATAACGCTGAACCGCCGACCTCCGGCCTCTGCGCTTAAAAAGTATTAATATCACCATTTACTTAAACGTCCACCCCTCTCCCCCTCGCTCCCCCGCATCGGGCGAGCACAAACATGCTAACGATGACATTCTAGTTAATACTAATAAGTAGGTACTTACAATCACTGGCTACGGCTAGTCTCATGAAGCTCCAGCCGCTGCCAACATACATGCGACGGATGATGGTGGGCGGACGGACTTCCAGCGCAGCAGTCCCGCCTGGACCTACCACGACTGACCTCTATAGCTACAGCTAAAAGTTAAAGTGTTGACCCTGTGCGCTTAGCTGTAGATAGTAATATACTACTTTTTGTAATGACAAATAAGTATGTGAAATATGACCTTATAATATGATTACTATCACCAATTTAGCTGGTGTCCCGAAGTAAAAAGATGACGTGTTGAGAAAGACGTGCTTTTTCTTTTAAGCGTACCTTTCTTACCGTATGACATCCGAACTTAATCTTTTAGTGTATGTTTTTTGACTATATGACCTAGTATCCTGTAAAAGGAATACACGATACGATGAAATTTTCTCGATACAAAAAAATCGCAAAGTTCTATCTACGTTTATGATTTTTTTAGCCTTAAGGCGCAATGCGTAAGAGTTATTAAACAAAGTTTACTTTTAAACATTTTTGATAATTGTATCTAAGTTTTTGTAAAACAGTTTTCGTTTTCATAATACTTTTCATTCATAAAAGACGGCAATTCGTTTTGGCACATACGTTATTTTATTCCAAGTGCACTCACATTATCGCCATCTCTTCTTTTGCCTATCATAAGTAGTGTCATCACTCTCGTTCGTTCATAAATCAGTCGCCCAGTAGGGCTCATCGACGGCGAATTTATGTCACTTTTTTAACCGACTTCAAAAAAAGGAGGAGGTTATCAATTCGACTGTATTTTTTTTTTATGTTTGTTACCTCATAACTTTTGACTGGGTTAACCGATTTTGATGATTCTTTTTTTATTGGAAAGCTGGTGCTTCCCGAATGGTCCCATTTCAATTTGGTTTCATTCGGACAATGGGGTCCATGTGAAAACCATATAAGTCTTAAATTTTCATTACGTATTTGCGCGACAAATGAACGAATATTGCGATTAGATTAGTGCGGATTATCTACCACAACTAAAAAGTCAAACAATAAAAACTTTTTACAAAAATAACAACCGACTTCCTTAAAAAAACACTACAAAGTCAAAAATAACTTTAATTTCGGAAGTCGGTGGCAAAAACCTTAAATACAGAGCCTAAGACACCGACTTGCGAAATTAAAGTTATTTTTGACTTTGTAGTGTTTTTTTAAGGAAGTCGGTTGTTATTTTTATAAAAAGTTTTTATTGTTTGACTTTTTAGTTGTGGTAGCTTCATTCTTTTTTTATTGGAAAGCTGGTGCTTCCCGAATGGTCCCATTTCAATTTGGTTTCATTCGGGCAATGGGGTCCATGTGAAAACTATATAAGTCTTAAATTTTCATTACGTATTTGCGCGACAAATGAACGAATATTGCGATTAGATTAGTGTGGATTATCTACCACAACTAAATAGTCAAACAATAAAAACTTTTTACAAAAATAACAACCGACTTCCTTAAAAAAACACTACAAAGTCAAAAATAACTTTAATTTCGGAAGTCGGTGGCAAAAACCTTAAATACAGAGCCTAAGACACCGACTTGCGAAATTAAAGTTATTTTTGACTTTGTAGTGTTTTTTTTAAGGAAGTCGGTTGTTTTTTTTTTACTAATCCATGCGATCAAAATTACGTTTTTTTAAATAATTGTGTTCACAAAAAAAGGTAGTAGTAATGCATGTTGCAGTAATTATTTAATATAATGAGTGTTGGCATTCCAAATAATTCTGTATTAGGCTGTGTACGTGTCTATTTTTGTGACTATGAACAATATAACATGCTTTTTATATTACCATTTAGTGACGACCTAAATTATGTATGAAAATGAGAAGAAAAAATATACCAAAACTAAACAGTACCTGCAACGTTAGGAGTACCAGCACAGAGCAACTAATGAATTCATTTTGCAGGAATTCAATACCAAAAAGATAATGATAACAGTGAGTTGAATTTACCACCTTCACTAAAGCATTACAGACACAATCGTCTCACTTTGTTAAGTAATATTGAGTAAACACCTTATTTTCTAGAGAAGAACGTCTGTTTTATCGCAAAAATTCATAACAATTATTCATTTAGAAATAAAATAAAATACAATTTTTTTTTTTTGTTTTTAGGTTTGAAGTACGTCAACAATAATATATCTATATGTCAAGTACTGTCACTTCAAATGCAAGAGCACAACGAATGAATGGAGTAGCATTAGAATTGTGAAAAAAGTGAAGTTTTACCTGACAGCAGCTCAAAGAAGGGTAATGTTTTAAACAGGCTGTGTCAAACGCCGAACTCATCTAGTTTAAAAAAATATCATTGACATGTAAAAGCGTTTGTACAAACCTATTTATAGAAATGAAATCATTTATCATTTTTTAGCAGATGTGATGTTTTATTGAAAACTAGCTTCTGACCGCGACTTCGTCCGCGTCAATTTTTTTCTACCTTGACCCTTCCCGTCGCATCGAATTGCCTGCCATTTTTCGTTCATTTTTCGTTGCTGTTCCGCTTCTTTTGATCGTAGTGTGATGTTATATAGCCTATAGCCTTCCTCAATAAATGGGCTACCCAACACAAAAATATTTTTCAATTCGGATCAGTCGTTCCTGAGATTAGCGCGTGCAATCAAACAAACAAACATACAAACAAACAAACTCTTCAGCTTTATAATATTAGTATAGATATACATTTTAATCTATACTAATATTATAAAGCTGAAGAGTTTGTTTGTTTGTTTGATTGAACGCGCTAATCTCAGGAACTACTGGTCAAAATTGAAAAAATATTTTTGTGTTGGGTAGCCTATTTATCGAAAAAGGCTACAGGCTATATAACATCACGCTACAATCAAGAGGAACGGAGCAGTAATGAAAAATGTCAATCAATCAATCAATCAAATCAGTTTATTTCGGGCTACAAAGACCAGTCAATAAGTGAATTTAAATCATTTTGGAAACAAGGTACCATAGCTTCGATTGAATGCCCAAAGTAGAAAAGACTTGTATCTTCAGCGTAAAGTGAGATGTCGCCTTTGAGGCCAATCTTGGATATGTTATTAATATAAATTAGGAATAACAATGGCCCCAGAATTGAACCCTGAGGTACATCGAAAGGGACAGGAAGTGAACTACTCTGATATATTACCTATTTTGACAATTTGCGAATAGTAATTATTAAAATATTTATGTACTTATAAGTCAAGTAATTATGACATTTATCATACACATTGCCATACGAAATTGACCTCGAAGGAAATATAAATTTCTTGTAAAATAAGGTGAAAATACTCGTAACCAGTATTACGTAATGGACAGTCCATGTAAAATATTGTAATTGTCATTTACCAAATAAATGTATAAAGATTGTTGAAACGAAATTGACGTTTATTAATCTCTTAAATACCATCATATATTTTATTTATAGACCTCTAGAAGATTAATTTGTTATTTTTAATTTTATGTTGTAAATCTATATATTAATACGTGAAGCGAAAACTTTGGATCCCTTTTTACGAAAATTGGGCGGACGGAGGAGTATGAAATTTCGCATACTTATAGTTTATACAGAGAAAAAGTGACGAATGCTAATATTTTTTTTTAAATTATGCGTAAAAATACATTATTTTCAATAAATAACAAGTTACACACACTACTATTCATTACCGTGTATTTAATACACACATGCATAAATATTCTTTTGCTTATGGTCCAAATCTGTGGTTTTATGGGGAGTGTCAAGTATGGCATTAGTAAGTTTCCCATACAAAACTTAGTGTCTTGTGCAAACTGTAGAGGTCGTATGCCTCACGATTGTACAGGCTGGTTACAATTATGACATTTTGAACTGTCATAATTAATTAAAAATAATACGGAAAATTCTATAAAAACAGAGCTTTCTGTGATAATTTATTCTATATCCAGCAGTTAAGAAGTATTAAGAAAATAAAGGTGAGAGTCCTGAAGAAGTATTCTTTACCGATTACACCTACGTCCTGGTCCTGGCCATCACCATCCCGCCAGCGAACCCTCTCCACAGTAGTACAGCGTCAACAATTTGTCTATAGTGTTACTGAATGTCAAATATAACCATATTATTTTATTATATTTATTATTATATATTTTTTTCATTTAATAATGTATATCTATTCAAATGAAGTACGGTCGAATTTCGACCAATGGGCGATAACTAGTAATGAATAAATACTTAAATTGTTTATTATATATTTTTAATTATTTTGAGTTAATCAATCTCGTATAACCCAACATCCGTATATAAATATTAGCTAGCTTTTTCCCGCGACTTCATCTGCGTAAATCTTACGTTACGCGGACGCAGGTGAAGTCGCGGAATATATATGGGTAACAAATAAGGTTTAGTCGTGAACAGACAGACAGAGAGACAGACAGAGTTAGTTATTATATAGATATAGAAAATAATTTCTTGCTGTAAGATAGTTTCATCGCTTATAATTAAATATTTGTATTACCTATTTGTTTACTCCATCGCACGCTATGTGCAAAAATTTCATAGACTGATCAAATTAATGCTACTTTCACGTACTTTTTTCTAAGATGTTTCCGTCTCTACCTTGCTATTGTAGTTTGACAGATGTGCAACAGTGACAGGAATAGTGCTTACAGCAAGGCTATGCTATGTTAGTAACGTTTTTGATTTCGAGACATGTTCTGTCATTAGTTCAACTTTTGGCCGCTGGTTTTCCTATTCTCTACAAACGGTTCAGATATAAGTTTGTGGCGGCCGGCCACTTTAGGTTGACCCACCTTAAACCACGCCCATCCTACTATCATTCATTGTCAAGGTGGGACCTTAAGCATGATCTTGAAACAAAGGCTATGATGCGTGGAGGCCAACTCTCATTTATAAGAATGTTCAACATGTAGTCACAAACACATCTCAGGGACGATCAGTTCCGATTGCCAATTTTCAAAAACTTGTCGTAAAGTTGTTTAGGGAAATAAGAGGTATTTGTGACAGAGACTGACATTAGGATGCAAACCTTAGTAGTGCTATCACTGGGACGTAATAAATTAGAGCCGGGATTGTATCGCGCACTAGACTTTCAACTTTGTGTGTTGAACCGAACATTGAGAATGCAACAGAATGGAGAGCGAGTGAGTCCCTGAGCGTCGAATAAAGACAGTGTTCGATTGTGTACTCTATGCGCTAAGCAGCGCGTTATAAATCCAGTGCGCAAACAATCCCGGCGCGACCTTATGAAGTCCTTGGAACGTGGCGCGTGGGTGACACATGAGAACTGCAAGTGAACAGAGCGCTCAACACTCCTACACCTGTAGAACGTGGCGTATGGCTGACACACGAGAACTGCAAGTGAACAGAGCGCTCAACACTCCTACACCTGTAGAACGTGGCGCGTGGGTGACACACGAAAACTGCAAGTGAACAAAGCGCTCAACACTCCTACACCTGTAGAACGTGGCGCGTGGGTGACACACGAGAACTGCAAGTGAACAGAGCGCTCAACACTCCTACACCTGTAGAACGTGGCACATGGGTGACACACGAGAACTGCAAGTGAACAGAGCGCTCAAAACTCCTACACCTGTAGAACGTGGCGCGTGGGTGACACACGAGAACTGCAAGTGAACCGAGCGCTCAACACTCCAACACCTGTAGCTGTCGTAGCTGGGAACGGCTCACCAAACAGCGTCGTTAATCGCTAAGCCGTTACCTAAACTTAACTACGTTTAACGATTTCGGATAATTTAACCGAAGTTAACACCAAGCGTTATCTATGAAATCGTTAACTCGTGAAAGAAATCGCAATTATATGTCGAACTTGCGTTAGTGATTTACTTATACAGGGTGTTTGGCCCATGGACCAACAACATTTTTTGGGGGAATTGGATGGGTCATGTGCTATCTTTCACCCATAGACCCCATGTCCTAAGTTTCACTGTTATCAAGATAAGATTTTTTTGTTTTTTTATTGAAAATTACCTAAAGCATCATCTTTAAAACCACATATTTATTAGTTTGTTGTTGTATTTGCACCAAACATCCCGTTTAAATGAGCGAAAGGACTATGGGACCATAACCACAGCACATGGCAAATTAATAAAAGAAAGGAGAGTCATTATAGTTTGTATAAATAGTTATTTAGAGATTGTAAGAACGTGTTTTGGCGTTCAGCGAATATTTGGTAGGAAAGTACTTAATAAACGATTAACGAACTTATATAGGTTTGGAAAGCTAACGGAACTTACGAGTCCGTTAGCAATTTATAAAGTATACTTTAAACTTAATGTGTTACTCGAAATGTTGACTTGGTTAATTAACGATTACCAGATGAATGATCTTGTCCTTGTGGCCAACGTTGGTAACGATCTGTTACGGGCTAATCCAATTTTAGGATGAACTCTCAGTTCTCCCTATACGCGATAGGACAAAACAGTGTAGACCTACGCAGACAAGATAAAAGAAACAGCATGTACAGCCTACTACAGTAAAAACAGTAGTGATGTAGTGCCACGGTACCATTCTAATGTGAAACTGTAACTGCTGTAAACTTTTACACATAAAATGTAGAGTCATTATGTTGATGAGAACGGAGAGCTGGTTTGCCCTAAGCGAAATTAGTAGTTCCTAAAATTGGGTTTGGCCGGTAACATATCTAAGTTTTGCAAATGCCCATACCTACAATAGGTCGCCCCCTGCATACCTTTGTTCTAGGAAACTCTGGCTCATGCCTCTGATATCAATCACGCACCAACACGTGTGAATATTGAAAACAGAGCTCACTGATGTATGTTTGATAGTCTGCTCATCTGCTGCTAACGTGCCTCAAGCTCTAGAAGGTAACTGTATCGATGTACCGATAGGCAGCAATAGGGAATGCCGAATCGAAAAAAATCGAAAAATCGAATATGTATGTGGGCAAGGTATGTTCCTATTAAAAACTGAAACCCAACTGCGACACAAAAAGTCTCTCATCAATTCTGCGTGAGCTGTAGCTCATATCACCTCTACCAAATCTAAAAGAATCACGTAAATCAGCCCTGAAGTCACGGAGAAATGAGTCGAGCGTACACACTACACACCGACATGAATACAAAGAAACTCCTCGTTTTCTAAAGTCCTATTACCAACCTACATACCAACTAATTGCACGAAAAATGCTGCAGATGCCACATGCCTTTATTATAATATCCGTTAAAAGGGTTTTTCTTTCTTAAAACACGTTAAACACTTACAACATGTATGCGGCTTGGACGCAACGCTGTCCCAGTGCTGACTATACCAGAGTAGGCAATCATGACAGATAGTAATGTACATGGTCACAGATTAGGAAGGTAGCTACTAGTATGGTGGCTGGTGGCTAGCCGCACTCATACAATATATATTTCGCAGTAGCGACCCTCCTAGGGCTGCATTCCGGCGCTGTTAGTCACAGTGGACGTAGACGCGCATCCTGCCGTCTTGCGCTCAGTGCACTGCACATTGCACACTCACTTGCCGAATATTTTTGGGTCTTCGTAACGTAGTAAAGATTCTACTACATTGAGTCGTCCGACGTGCCGGGACAGCCTGGCCACAATAAAAGCTTCTTCAGACTGGCGCGACGCGATTCATGTAGAACAATTTCCATGAAGTTTACTTAGAAATTGTTCTACGAGAGTCGCGTAGCGACTACAAGGAGCCCTATAGTTTCTCCGTGTTCGCACGTTTGTTACGCGCAGTTTATTGGTAGACTTGTAGGACAACATCATTGTTGATTCAAGTGTAGTTAACTAATTTAATTAGGTGTGGAAGATATTACTCCAAAGTAACCATGGTCGATTAATTATTAGTTGTATGTATCAGCTAAGTTGCGCATGCTCTCGGACTTTAATCCTCGGCACGCTGGTACACTGGTGCCCGTTTATAATTCACTGGTTGCTCGACTCTTGTTGTTGTAGATTTCTTAATATGCCTTAATTGCAGTTCGCAGCTGGCTCTTGTGTAAATGATCAATAACTCATTAGTTTATGGTCACAATGTTATTTAGTTCCTGATGACATAATTAGTGTAAAATCAAATTTGTAACGGGAGCTCTGTCGAGAACTAGTTTACAACGTCAATTACAACTGTTATAAGTTCCTAATCACGGCTGCGAGCAAATAACATGTAGCTAATGAGCAGGCGAGTGCGCCCTGCGCGCGCTGGCCGCGCGCGGGTGACTCAGCGTAGCCGCGCCGCCCCGCCGCGCCGCGCCATCGCACCGCGCGGGAATGTGGCGGACTGTCACGAGCGAGAAGACTGCCTGCCACACAATAGCCTCAATGTCTCTTTACCTGTTGATCGTGTTTGTGCTTCACTATCAAAAATGCTAATAGCTCGTGTTCTCATCACTGGGGTCCTTCAGCTGGCTTAGTTGCATTATAAAGTTCTACCACAAAGCAGAATCCTACGTTTGGTCACTGAGAAACTAAGTAGATGACGCCGAAGACTATGACGGGCATATCCTACACATCTCAAAGTTTTGGGCTAATGCTCGGTAAAACTAGAATAAAAATGAGGAATTTATGAAAACAGCGACTTATTATTTAGGTACATAAAATAAAATAAAATCACATTGATCACGCGTGTTTTTCTCGAGAGGTTAGGCAGAGGTTTGGTGTTTCAGTCCCATGTAAAACGGTCCAAGCCTAATACCATCAATTCAAACTCGAAGCCTTTGTTTCAATTAAACCATTGACATGCACTTGTGAGTTGTCAAGGAGTAGGTCAGTCAGTAACATGAAGCTAGTTGTCAATACATTTGTAATAACCCTATTTAAACAAGCCGTGGCAGCAAAGAGATCAAGCCCAACTGAGGGCGCCATACAATCATGGCGCATGGATCTGCACCATTCACCACAAGCATTTTGGTAAGACGAATTATCCAACGCATGCGTCACCATCAGCGAGACAGTTGAGTGAGCATGGCATACTATCAACTGTGGAGGTACATCGAATTGAATAAAAGATGTGCCTCCCCAGTAGACGGTAGCTCTATAGCAGGCACAACCAGGCACAACTCCGAGCTAGCAGCCTGATTGCAAACGATCCAGATAGTGCGGGAGACCGGCGCGCGGCGGGATCACTTGATGCAGTTTGTGATTGATGGAGTTGGACACTCATCGCGATATAAGGATACAGGGGGTTTGAAACCTAGAGGTTGTTGTCGGCAGGGCTACAAGTCCCATTCTTCATCTAAGTGTGACAAAGGTAAATAATATAATATAAAATATATATAAAACGTTTATTTTCTCTACACAAGTTATGAACTTAATCCTAGGTTTACATATAGTGCACGTAATAGGAGCTAACTTTGTGAGACCCTGGTGCCTGTGGTAGGTTTATTTAAAAACCTGTATTACAAGTCACCAGGACCCTCCCGCGGCTAGATGTCTGATAATTGGATACACAATATTAGTGAATCAATTTAAAATATCAAACATTTCCTTAAATCAACGTAAGTATGTATCACTTATCATGTTATGATGAGTGCAGGGAAAAAACTTTTTAACAAAAAATTAAACCGCCGAAAAAACTGAAAAGCTCAAAGCGCCGACTCATAATTTTAAGGTTTATTATTTTATGCTTTTCAGTTTTTTCGGCGGTTTAATTTTTTGTTAAAAAGTTTTTATTTTATATTTTTTGTGACTTAATGTACTCATAATAATTGGCAAGGTATACCCTATCCAACAAAAAAAGAATTATCAAAATCGGACTACTCTGTATAAAGTTATGCGTGGTTATACATTACAATCAGTGAGTGAACAATCAATCATCCCCTGTTTTCCGACCCTTAGGGTTCGATTTTGTTTTCCAAATTTATATGAGACCACCTTGGGAGTATACCCTTTCTAACAGAAGAAGAATTGTCACAATCGGACCACTATGTAAAAAGTTATGCGTGGTCATACATAAAAAAAAAATATATATATACGCGTCGAATTGATAACCTCCTCCGTTTTTTTTCGTCGGTTGAAAAATTAAATTAAAATACATATTAAATTACTGAAGTAGTCATTTTTATTTAAAATAAGTATTAGTTAAATCTGACTATTACAACTGACACATATTAAGTTTTTTTTTTAAATGACAAAACTTGGCTAGGGAATAACTAGGTGTTAATCCACACTATCTACATCTACACTATAATATTATAAATGCAAAAGTAACTCTGTCTGTCTGTCTGTCTGTCTCGCTTTCCTGCTAAAACTACTGAACCGATTTAAATGAAATTTGGTACGCAGATAGTTTAGAGCCTGAGAAAGGACATAGGCTACTTTTTATCCCGGTAGTATGTTCCCGCGGGATAATTTCCGACCTCCACGCGGGCGAAGCCGCTGGCAAAAGCTAGTAATATTATTAATGCAAAAGTAACTCTGTCTGTCTGTCTGTCTCGCTTTCCTGCTAAAACTACTGAACCGATTTAAATGAAATTTAGTACACAGATAGTTTAGAGCCTGAGAAAGGACATAGGCTACTTTTTATTCCGCGACTTCGTCTGCGTCCGCGATAACCGACATTTACGCGGACGAAGTCTCGGGCAAAAGCTAGTGGTTAATATTTTCGAAGTGATTCCTATCGTAATTTGCACAATAATCAAGCCGTTTCTGGAAACTTTGTAAAACTTGTTCAATTTTAGATAAAGAAATACAAGAAATTCCTTTTCTAAAGCATCTCTAAATCTTTTACCCCTGGAATTAAAGCACTCGATGAGATACAGTTTTTCTTCGTTCATAAGGTCACTCATTTTAAAGTACATAATACGTATTGCTCTTTACGGCGTCTCAATAGAAACTGACACATTCTAGAATGTACTTACGTGGGCCCATCCTTATACGGTTAAGGGGGAAAGAGATGCATATACTTTAGGCAACTTCCCATGAGTCACCCTGTATATAAGACGTCCTAAAACAGCTAAACTCCAACTCCGACTTTAAAAATTTAAGTATTTTGTTTTAAACCTAAGTTAATTTTTCTTCGCCCTTAATGCCGCTTTTCCAGAACCCCATGCGAAAGTGTACTTTTTTTACTCAATTGGTATTTCGATTAGTCACCAACTTTAGCAACGCATATCTTCCATAGAATTACAAGATAAGCTCCATTTAGCTTGCCGTAAATTAGGCTCGGCATGTAGGTATTACCTTCCTTACACAATGTAAAGAGACAGGGAGGGGCGGCGCGGTGCCCTGTTCCCACGGTCTTCCGCGAACAAGTCATTAGCGTTACTGGGAGACCAGTCAGTCCTTCTATCTCGAGTTAGCTGCTTACCGATCAGGGGTAGGTTGATGCGTTGACTAATTAATCAAAACGGCGCGGCGTCGCCAACTTTCTGATTGCACTCAATAAGCGTGCATCACGTGCTCGGACACTAAACACTACACGCACGTAACTGCTAGTGCGCCGTGCGCGCCGTGGGTGCTGGGGCCGTTCATTTAATCCCTTCTGTGTTGTAATGGTCTAAACTCAGATTAGCTAACGAACTGAACTCGCCTACCTGCTTTTAATACTACTTATTGTCCTTCCTATTGTACCTATCTATTTCTTTTCTAGTGAAATTAATCAGAAGCCTTTATAAGTTATTTTTTGTTCCAGTCGCTGTAGTTCGCCATAACTATGTCATTACCTAGTTTAGAGTCATTTGATTGGTTAAAATTAGTGTAAAGTAATGCTTGCGGCTTTTTTTTAAATGGGTGGGAGATCATCAAATGACTTCTCCCGCTCTGGGCGGAGCGGGAGGGCGTGTCAGACTTTTACTGACTAAAACCCACCCGTGCCACAGTAACTCTTTCGAACGAATCTCGCAACCCTGCTTTTCTTACTGGCCTCTTCTAAAAACTGTCAGTGTGCCCTCGGAATTCCGGAGATTACCTCCTACATACTCCATACATACGTTACAAACCATCAAATGTCATCTCTTTATAATGTTACTACTATTAGATTATCCTACCAATACTTAAAATGTGAATTTATATGTTTAGATGTTTGCTACTCAATCTTGTTTTGGATGAAATTTAGCACACAAACAAAAGTTTATAAATTATAATTAACACATGATATAGTTAGGGAGCTGGTGAGCAAAATTTCGATATGATCAGCACATAAGGCAGACGTTATTAATAGTAATAATTATACCCTAAGAAACACCAAGGACCTCATCTGCCACCATGGTGGCGCTGCGTTGTAAATTTACAGCGTTTCAAAAATGTTTAAAAAAAAGGTGTGCTATATTATGCGCACACGTCTGCCGCTGGGGCTGATGATCACAGTCATCCTAGAAACACAAAGAATCGAAAAGGCAGACATCCAGGGCTCTGACTTTTGTAGTATTCAATTTTTTTTTTTTTTATCATGTAGAAAACTGTATATGAATTGCACACAGCCCCGGATCTACGATGTTTTCGAACCGGGGCAAAACCTTGATAGTAGCGCCCCCTCCATTCAGTTGTCGAGAAAAACTGTTAAAACTGCCAATGAGTAGCATTTTTGTGACCATTTGTTAAAATAACAATCCTTTAATATATTTTTTTAAATTATCTAATAGCTTTTATTTGTGACAAAAAATAGAAACACGGAAAAAAAATATATAACCAGGAAAGACTATAACTTTACAAGGCGTGCTTTCTTTTCTTCGAAAGAATCAAGGGTCTGGTTATAACAACTCCATGTTATGTCTTGTCATAAAGTGGATGTAAATGTAGTCTGCCTATTCCGACCTCTGGTTTTGTTGTACTTTAGCTACTAAATAGTTGTTGTAAATAGATGAAAACAAAAGTTCAATTTTGCATCAGCGGGAGTTTTTTCTTGTTACTCGCTTCAACGACGATATTTATAAAGCAGGTACTTACCTAGAAAAGCACCCATAATTAATTATTACTTGCAATTCTTGCAAATTGTAGATTTCCACTACGATAATATATGATTTTACTAATAAATTACGTATTATATTAACGCTGATTACTCGCAAACGCAATCAACCACATAAACAAACAGTGTTGTCACTTGACGTTCGACTGTTTGAATTTGTTCGGCTCGGGTTCTATAAACAATTTTGGTTCAAAATCTACGTATTTTACACCAATAAAACGTGATTAAAAAAGTTAAAGACTGTTCCTATCCAGATCTTAATCCTATTCAGATTACATTCAAGCATGCAATTAAAAAAAATACTTTCTAATTAAAGTTCCAAGCGCATTTTGTTTCTGGTTGGCATTGAGAAAAAATATGATTGCATAGATTTCAGCTCCAGAAGTTTAATCGTTACCGTGGGTTTAGAAGATAATATTTTTAAACAAACTTATAAGAATAAAACTATAAAGAATAACAGTAATCCCATGCAATACCCGCTGTCCCTTGATTCCGTGTATTTTAAACAGTTATAAAGCTGAAAATCAGTGAGCAAAGTGTCTGCCACATATTTTTTCGAATCCACAGAGTCATAGTGAATCGAATGGGTGCAATAAGAACCGGGTGCAAATGACTTAGTAGAGCTTTTTTTTTTTAAACATTTTTACAACTCCGTCCCATGATAACGCAGAGTCCTGAATGTCTGCCTCTTCGATTTTCTTCGTTTCCAAGATGATTGTGACCATGAACTCCAGAAGCATACATGTGCAAATGATTTAATACCCCCACTTTTTTAAGCAACTTCAATTCGCTGTAACGCGAAAATGCAGCGACAGAGGACCCAAATCAATTCGTAATGATTTAAACGGCAATCCACCTCGACGTGAAACGTATGCAAATCATATACCGAAATGCTCGCCAGCTCCCTAGCTAATACTTTTTATCCCGATAGTAGGTAAGTAAGTACGTTCCCATAGGATAATTTCTGGCCTACACGCTGGCGAAAGCCTACGAATGTTTGATTCCAGCTAAATGAAAGCCTACCAATAAGCCATGAAAATCGATATCGATGTTTTGTTTATACTTAGGTACTTACCTTTTAGTTGGTTTTTGTCGTAGTTGGGTTAGATTTTAGGATTTGGGTCGTGGATTTAACCGCAGCCGCACGGAGAAGGTTAAGGATAAACTTGACAAGTGAAGCCCGTGGATGGGTGGCTATCCGGTACTTACTTATTATTTAATGCGTCAGACATTAGAAATCATGATAAGCCATTGGTCCGGCCTGTGTGTAGATCTTTGACAGTCATTCATTACCGGCAGAAGAACAAACGTCTGATTATAACCAGTGTTATCGAGGGATATTGTGTTACCCACTAACTTAAGAGGAGAAGGTCAAACAGGCGGTCGATTCGTTAAACGACTCGTATTCAGCTGCATACGGATACACAGGCAGCCGACCACAACGTTCGAGGAAAGGCTAGGCAGATGAGGAAATTTGGCCACCCACCCACAAGAGAAAAAGCTCTACACTGTTGGCAAACGTTATCGGCTACAAAAACCGCACATAGTTCATACGACACGTGTTACTGCCGACTTGACCGACTGAAACGTTAAAAAAATATAACTAATATTTCAATCTCTGATAGTCGTTACGGGTTGTCTGAAGCCCGGAAGTCTGACAATAACCGGTCATCCCCGGTCTGTCTTAGTATGTAGGTACTAGACAGCTGGTCACAGGCTCAACGCCCGTGTTATAATAATATAATAATCATAAATCCTTTATTTCACCACAAGCCATGACATTAAAATATCTATAAAACTAAGAACATTTTAAGGCTTATTACTAGGTCACATTAATGAAATCCTCTGACTCCTAAACTAGGTGTAGGCCTGTGACTTAGGTGTCAGTGATTCTCCGTAAACAAACAAAGCCATAATAAAAGTAAATTAGGACGTTTAAACAATAAAAGATGTGGCAAAGAAAACAGATTCTAATATCATCATCATTATCATCTCAGCCGAAAGACGTCCACTGCTGGACATAGGCCTCCCCCAAGCTCCGCCACTTCGACCGGTTTTGTGCTTCCCGCATCCAGCGGATTCCTGCGGCCTTCACAAGGTCATCGGTCCACCTTGTTGGAGGCCTTCCAACACTACGTCTTCCGGTACGCGGTCGCCACTCCAGAACCTTTCGGCCCCATCGGCCATCTGTTCTGCGAGCAATGTGCCCTGCCCACTGCCACTTCAGCTTAGCAATTCTTCGGGCTATGTCGGTTACCTTGGTTCTCCTACGGATCTCCTCATTTCTGACTCGATCGCGTAGGGAAACTCCAAGCATAGCCAGGTTCTAATACCTACCTATATGTAAATTAAAAGTAAAATGAAAAAAAAAAAAGTTTAACTGTGTGATGAGGTATATAAATGTAGGGTGTAGGTAAGTGTGTGTATATTGAATACGAGTAAGTGTAGGGTATGTGTGTGTATGTAGTGAGTAAGTGTAGGGTGAGTGTGTGTAGTCAGAAAAAATAGGAAGTTACATTTATGACTGAATTATATTTATAATTCATCATCATTACCGTAAATTGCCCAGCAGAAGATCCTCAGTGTTATCATAAATTTAGAGTTTGGAGATAATCCTTTAGGACGTTTTTGCAATGATATTTGGGGTACGAATAAATATTTAACTTTTTATTTAGGCAGTTGTACAGTTTACTGCTAATAACATAAAATTGACGTGTTGCGCGTACGTTCTTGAAATCTTAGTTATACCTATGTTTGAAAGCAGTCAGTTACTAGAATGTGCAGTCCATCAGCGCTAAGTAGGAGGCAGTAACACGTGTCGCATGAACTAAGTGCGGTTGTTGTTGTAGCCGATACCGAATGTTTGCCAACAATGCTGTCCGGACAACAAGCGGTGCTGTAAATCAGTTAACGCTGATGGCTTGTTACGACTTGTTTATTTATGTGAATGCGGCGCGCGGCGGGGCGCACTCCCGACACCCCGGGCCCCCGGGCCGCACCGCCGGGGCCCGACAGATCTGTCATAACACTTTTTTGTAAGTTTCATGTGTTACGAGTGACGATACTTGGAATGATGAAAAACTGGCAACTCAGCGATTTACAGCACTTTTACCGCTAATACGATAAAATTGATAGATTCCCGGGAGTCGATAACGTCAGTCGTGATTTGTAGCCGCGCACATGTGTCAGATGGACATGTTTATGAATGTAACGCGGAACACTAGCACTAAATCTTAATCTACTCATAAAAACTACTACCGGCGCGTCGACGGCTAGTAAACCGATACGCTTGTTTACGACTCGCTCGAGAGATTAGGACAAATGTGAGCAAGCGTGAACAGTGCACTGGACGGGCCCGGGCCGGCTAGCGGCTGAGGCGCGGCGTGTGCCGGTGCGAGAGGCGAGGGCCGGTGTGGCGGCGTGGCGCTGCGCCGGTGCGCCCGTAGCGTAGGTCGGGAGATGGTGTGCAGATAAGACGCGGAGGCGGCGCGCACGTGCTGATAGCGGCTTATCTCCGGCTGATAGCGCCCCACGCGCCCCGCGCCGCGCCGCCAACAGCTGATCGCTGTACACAAGGCACGCCGCTCGCTGCCCGCCGCGGACTCAGTCTGTGCAGCATCAGCGGGCACGTTCCACATCTAGCTCATCCTCGTCCATCACTACTGAATATTGACACACTTCTATGTTGTTTTTCGTTCGCTAAAAAAGCTTTTTATAGTGCATTAAACATATAAGTTTAAGTGTTCCAGTTTAGGGCTACGTACCCAAAGGATGCCAGCGGAGCGGCACCCTAATTACAAAGTTTCGCTGACCGTCTGTTGGTCTTTTTGACAACGGGCTGTATCTCACCTAGATAGTACAGTATACATTTATTTTTATTGCCGCAACGCTATGACTAAAAATAACAAAATTAATTAAGTTAAAAACTAAACGGGGTCCCCATGTAAGAAACATGCTTAAAAAACTATTGTGCCGTGTGCGGTGGTACCTACGGACACGTTCGTGTGCGGGTGCGACGCGCACTTGACCTGTTTTTGACATTACTTACCCACCCTTCTTACAATAGCAAAGGCAGTCGGGTAATAACTAATTTATTGCTCCAATTAGGGTCAGCACACAAAGCATCGTTTCATTGTCTCTAGTTGATTTAATACGCGATGTATACTAACTAATACGCGTCGCGAAAAAATATTTAGTTGCTTCATTATCATTAATTAGCGTCGTTCTGGGAAGCCCATTTAGACGGCTAGTTGTTGTTCACTGATCCAAGTAAACAAAGATCATTCGATCGGATTTCACGGATAAACTAGGGACTCTCTCATTTCGAGCGGACACTCCCAATCCCAAAAATAGCCAAAAGAATATAAAGGGGCGGGTCATGTAAGGGCGCGTGGCGGGGATGATGCGCGCGCGCAGCCCGGCGGCCACCGCCGGCACCAGTCAGCGCACAACACGCGACGCGGACACACGTCACGCCGCGCTACCGAACGTTTGAATCAGTGAATGAGTGAACAACACCAGCATGCTGCACGAATCATGGCCCAATGCGTGGCATAAAACAGAATCCTTCGAGTTGGACGCGCTGTTTGCAGAGGTCAACAACAATTGTTTGAAAGGTGAGCGTGCAGTGAGCCATATAAATCAAGTAAACATTCATGTTATGATCTACCCTTGTGCCACGTTTTCATATGCCTGATGTTTAAGGACCCATATAAGTGTTATGAAACGTAGTTAGGTTACCTATGCGATCATTGCTTGGCTTTCTAACTTTAATTCCCCTCTGTCCTATCATACTCAATTCATTCTGTATGCTCAGGGTCAGTAGGTAATGCTAGATAGAAAGTTTCAGCAACATTTGCACTTCTTAAGTTTTCCAAATTTTATTAGGGAAAGACTACGGGTTGTACTTACTACTGACATTCGGTAGGTAGGTAAACATGAATAAACTTTATCAGTCAATGTGTACAATACTAACAAATGCATAATAAGTATACAGACTGTTCCATCGTGCATGATTACTTTGATTACAGTTTGTTTTTGTAAATTAATGTTAATGATGTTGATGCTATTAACTAACCATTTCATGTAAGTACTTGAGTTCGTTTCAACATTGTTTTAGTATTTAATTAGGTACCTCTAGGTTATGTTACTGGTAAACAAAGTACTTATTAATTACCTACTGAACTAATGGATTCTTTTTTATGTACCTGTTTGACCAAGTCTTACAGTAAATGTGCATAACACTAACAATTCATAACACGCAGTTATGGAATTGATTGTCATAAGTAGTGCGGGCACAAAAATTTTGTCTAGCGTAGTGCTGTGCGCTAGTATGCTAATGATCGCTATGTAGTAGTGAGACCGCGTCGCGCCGCGGGGCGGACGAGTGGCGCTCGGCGGCTCGCGGGCCGCTGTCTATCTATTCGGATGATCACAAATAAAGCGGTGGTGTCGGCGAGCGCCAATCGCATCGCCTCGCGGCGCGCGTGTGTGGCGTAGAGTGTAACGTGTGTGCGTGTGCGCAGAGGGCGAGGCGGAGTGCGGCGCGGAGGGCAGCGGCGGCGACGCGGAGAGCCCGCCCCGCCTGCCGCCGTTCGGCTACGCCCACCCCGCGCTGTCGCCGTCCCACTCGCGCAGCTACCAGGAGCTGCGGCCGGCGGCGGCACACGCGCGCGACATGCAGGCCTACGCGCACCTCGAGGAGGTGTTCAAGCCGGGCACGCCGGGCGCCGCCGGCTCCACGGACGGCGTGTACCTGCGCCGCAGCAGCCCCGACCTCAGCCCCTCGCCCGAGCGCCGCGACGACTTCCGCCACTACGAGCCGTACGCGCCGGCCGCGCCGCCACCCTACTCGCACGACCACCACCATCACGTCGACGGGTGAGTACTCACACTTTATACGAGCTCTACCACAGCTCAACTGTCTTTTTGTATGTATTTTTTTCTCGACATGAACCCAGGAGCAGCTACATTTGACTAGACTAGTACAGAGCTATTAGACACAGCAAGTTATAACCTACCGTCGCTGTAGTGTGGAGTGTATGAGAAGTGCGCGGGCGCGGGCTGGTGACGCCGCGACCGCAACTAATGGCGCCACCCATTACCTGACGTAGCTATGTCAAACATCGCCTGCTTGGAGTCTATTTTTAGTTCAGTGTTTACAAACGCAATCACAAACCTCTCGGCGAACCCAATACTGATATTCTCATGGTGACATTTCAAGTATCGATGGACTGTTCAAGGGCCGATCAACCGGTCCCTCGCCACACAATGCCATCAATAAGCCAATCAGTCTTAAGTCTAGGACCTTCGACTATTGGGGGGGTCAACATTTTTATCGTACAAGTGCTGCCATAACTCTGAAGACGATGCACGGCATTAGCATACCTTCTGTGAAAAAACAAAAATACTTGAAACACTAAGCATTGAAATGAGACTTCTTTAATTGTAAATACAATTTCTGTAATGTTCATAGTAGCCAGTCCTGAAAAGCTAACTCCACCTGTGACATTTTTTACCATGAGTTTGCAACTATTCAATAAAACTGCTCTTGTGCTACAATACTTCCTACCACTTTGCGAGTTCAGTTCAGCCCATAGAGTTCAGTCATCAGTCTAGCCACAAGCGGTAGACATGACCACAGAACTGCTCTATTCCGGGTGTGCTTGGCAGCCGTATGGTCAATGACAGCAATTTTTGTTTTTAAACGCATAAAAATTGTCTGTCTTTAGACTGTGCGCAAACACACATTTGTGTTTTACAGTTGTATTGATCAACGTTCCAATACAAAAAGGGAGAAATCCGCTCATCGCCCTGCAAGCGTTCTTGGTGCGCCTAGCAGTGTGTTGCCTTGTGTGTTCACAACCGTGCTAGCACTGGTGCTGTCAATCATGACTTGGTGTTTGCCATGTGCATCGCCAGCCTGACTTTGTAGGTTACTTGGGGCAAGTTTTCGAGCATTAGGCTTAGCTCAACTGGTGACGGAAATAGGACGATGTCATCGGCCAATCGAACATTTGTTAATAACTTTTCACTGACAGTATGTACTCTCTTACTCCAGTTCCAGTTTTCATTTAATACTTGAAACTTTTCGTCATATAGTTTTATTTTTGAAGCTAGGTACTTCAAATGTTACGTTTAGGCTGACGATTGAAAATGACTTCTTCTTCTTAGCGTTTTTGATCTTTCTACTCCCGAAGATCTGAAAAAGGTAATGAATTTGTGTGGAAAGAATACATCATTCATTATTCTTCATATGGCTGGAAACGAACAGCAACAACATTTCTGACATCTACGCTGGCGAAGCCGCGGGCAAAAGCTAGTTAAGATATAATTTTAAAATGATATAGACAGTCGAAAAGCCTTTGTATCTATTTGATATATGAGCAAAAATATCCAACTTTCCACAACAAATAGTCATAAACAAAAAGAAATTCTCTTAAATTATGTACACCATATAACTTAATTTTCATCCATTAAAATTAATGGGAACGCACGTAATGCGTTCCCAATAATTTCAGAATTTACTATTCAGCTCACTCACAACATCAATTGAAAGTCAAAAGTGAGCTGCTTGTAGTCCAAATAGCTGGTCTAGCTATACTATGTGTCTTAAATAAATCGAACATAGAAGGTACCATATTTATGAACGTGTTCCAAGTGACAGGCTATTCCTCATGTCTTATAGTAGTTCACTGCGTTAACTGAGCACTGCTCGCCACGCTCACTACAACTAATGCTGAGCTGCCGCGTGCGCGTGGTCGCGAGGTCGCGCGAGCGGCAGCTATCGCGGAGTGACGACTATCTTCATACTAACTTCAATAATTCAATAGAGGACATGTCTTGATTCTATCCAGATCCTTCGCTGGTCATTCGCAAGCCCTCTACTATCAACCTCCGCATAAAGGTTGATCTGCAGATCGCTCTCCGCGCGTTAACTCTGATGCTTCATTAGTGCCTTTGTTAGCTTGTGAAATAAAATATTGTGAATTGGAATTTCCATTTACAACGATTGATTTTTTATCGAATTTCAATAAAATGGTCGGATCAGATCGCCAATTCCCATACATTAGTTGAGATTACTTAACTAACATTGATGTCGATATAAATCAAGCAGGTATAAACGTGGAAGTGAATCGTCGGGTTGGAACCTGACAAATACAAGTAAGTACGGGTTAGGGTGACAAACCATTCGAGTTGGCGGCCCACATCAGTAACCTTTCGTAGGTTAACGTTACATTTCTTAAACAAAACATACATTATTCGCCATTTATGTGCTAGTTGACATATGGCGAATAATGTATGTTTTGTTTTATAATATTAATTACTTACACAATATTGTATAGAATCAAGTTCTTCTAACTTAACAGACAGCTGTGCTGCTGGGGAGTTTGTTCCGCCACTTCTTCTTCCCAGCTAAAGCACTGGGAAGTGTCGAAGGGCGGGCGTTTTGGGGGGACTGTCTTATGTAACTTTGACGTTCAAAAAGTGCTGACTCTCAGCCTAGTTTGAATAAATGACTTTTGATTTTGATTTCTAAAAATTAATGAATTCATATCATGAATTTTGTTCGTAATCGTCTTCTTGAGCTTGCATTGCATTTCCACTGATTACTTGTGTATCAGCTTGTACTTCCCATTCCGATTATCCTGGCGCTCACTTCGTCAGCTGAAGGTAATTTGCCGTTCACAACTAGGTCAATTTAACAAAATGGATGAGTGTTGACATGAAATAGTTTGATCCTATCGGCGACAACTGCTGGTTGGTGGCAGTGAAGCAAGGCTTGAGAGTGTCGCGCACATCGGCACGTCCGCGGCACGTGCGCTGCGACACGAGCCAGCATTCCGACGTGCTGGCGGCTGCGAGCACGTGCCGAACGTATAGCATTACACTGATGGATAGTTCTACTCAAAAGTAGCCCTTTGCAGCCACGGGCTCATGCGTGAGAGCCTTGCTCGAACGACGGGTGTCTGCCACACTGCAGCAACGTTCAGGAATGGTTTAGTTCAGACTGCGCACAGTCAGACCGGTGCTAGGGCGGTAATGGATATGGACAGACACAGCCTGGATGACGGCTTACCAATTTATGTGTGATGGCCACGCTGTACATAGTGTTATTAACTTTATTTTCGGCAATTTCAATCACCGATTTACGTTCTTTGTTCTCGTAATTGATAACGTAGTGTGGCTATGACTGAGACCAGATCCAGAAACCGCACGAGTTGTATAGATGAAGTGTAGTCAAAAGTCTTTGAACCATTCATAGTCGTCGCCTGTTACTAAAGTCTAACACGGTACCTCTTCCTTTGAATTTCGCATCAGCATTGATTAATTAATTGTATTCCGGGAATTTCATTAAAATATTGCTATACGGATAAAGATCAGCTGAAAATGTCCTCGGCGCTCGCACGCACAACAACGACGACATTCTTCAGAATGTTGACTGGTTTCAGTTGGCACGTGTGCTATCTCGTCGCCTCACGATAACGTGCTATTAGTTTGTAAGTCAAATTCGGTGAGTTCGGTAGCTGGCGCGTCCGATGTGTCTCGGCGACGTTCCGCACCGGTCCTTGTAAATTATTTTAAATGAATAATATGATAATGTCGATGAGCAGTGAGCACACAGCGTGTGTGTGTGTGTGTGTGTTGTGCGGCTCTGGCACGTCGCACGGCGCGGCGCGATAAGGCCGCGGTCGCGGAGCTGCGGTCGCGCTAACTGTTTTTAATTTATTTATAACTGTTTAATTTGCTACAATTACTACGCGATGCCTGCGCGTCTCGTTGTTTTTGTATGTTCCCATACGTTGTTTGCTAAGTACATGTTAGATTAATGTCAGAACTAAAAGCCTATTAAATGCTATTTGAGTTTTACTTAGAATGATCTATGATCTTTATTGCACATACGAATATAAACGAGCACAGACTTGAAACAAGTAAAAATAGCGGAAAAATTAAAACAGTATTTTTGTGCAACTGTGACTAGCTCGGCACGTACTAACTCTTACGGATAACACTAAAAGACATACCTACATTAATACAACAGTAGGAGTACTTTTCCGGTTGTACACATGACAACATATCAAGTTATATATAGTTATACATTTCCAGTTTTAAATGATCTCGATGATCTTGGTTTCTTAAAGTGAGAAGTCAGCTTATATTGGAAAAGTATAGAATAACACGTCGTCGTGTGTACATTTTCACTTGGTTGGTATTCGCTTACCTACTCTTAAAGTACCGTTCTGAAAGAATATATGAACTAGGCAATATATTGAGCAGCATGATACTACGGGACAATCGTATATTCGAAAATAATGTGCTGTTCAAGGCGACATGTAGTTCGACCGGGTTAGGTTGAGGCGCTCAGCAAGACAGACGATAGTATTATATTTTATGATGTCCTACTTAGATCAACCTAAAGCGGAACATACTTTACTTGATCACAACGTGCGGTCCTACTGGACCAAGTCCCATGGACACAATTGCACGCACTCACAAGCGGACAATCATCTAAACAGAGCTTGTCGATATGTTCTCAATATATTTCGTTTTTATTATATAAACACGCATCAAAATGCTTTCTTTTGTATTTAATAAATGTTCCAAACATACACGACTGTGGCGGGACCTATCTCTGTCCTTGTCTATCGGTAAATGTAAGTTTGCAACTGTGATCATCGATGTGTGACTTTCGTTACATGTAGTTGTACAGACCAAGCCCATAGTGATGTTAGAGCGTACCGTATCATCCGATTTTAAGTTTATTTAAATAAAGGTACTCATACTGTTAGTTCTTTACTGAGTTTCTAAATTGCCGTTACACTAATTGTAATTAAAATCGGTTTTTCCTAATTTGTATGCTTAGTTGCTACAAAAGCGAAATTAAGTAACAACCTGTTCGTTGGTGAATTATAAAGAAAGGAAAATTATTCAATAAATGCTACATACAAAGTCCACTCGTTGATTAAAAAAAAACAATGATATGCTAAAACCACTTTTGCGTAACAACCGGGTTTCGTAGCGGCGCGTAGCTAGCAATCGCGTTGCGTAGCGGCAGCGTAGCATTTATACATCATAGCGTAGCGTCTGCGCTACGACCGCGTTGCGTAACTATTGCACTGCGACCGAATTGCGTAGCGGCTGCGGTACTATTTCTTTACGTAGCGGGTGCGTAGCAAGCGACAAGATCGCGTAGCGGCTACGCTACGACGGCATTGCGAAGCGCAGCGACTGGGCAGCGAGTGCGTGACGGCGCTTCCCGACGAATATCAATTGGTTCAAAATGTACTAACCTGTCAGTGCAATATAATAATCTTATTACGTTGTATAACATTGGTAATTCTTCAAAAGTGCATAATTTCTTAAATAGCTTATTATTATGTACGTGTAGGTACCTACTACGGCATTGGTGACGTTTCGTGAACTATGGCGCCGTAATTTTGAACAGGTTCTGTGCCATAAGAAAATAAAACGGTTCGGTCTATAATTTATTTAACTACAGTAATAGGTTCCTACTTTCCACATATAAACTAAATGAATCCATTAATAAATTATAAATTGTGCGTTAATTCATATATGATCCACGGTCAGACGACTCCACCAGTCCACCATAGTTTGATCGTGACAAACATTATAATGTGATGGTAAACCACACACACGGTCGATCACAAGTGTCAAACATTGCGCACCAGTAGCCCACAGCGAGCCCGCACAGTGACGCCGCGTGCCCGCACTAGTCGCACTGCGTGTTGACACTCAACTGGCAGTTTGTTTTCCTGTTCAATTGTTACTGAGGCGCGTTATCTCTGCTGCAGCCATTTGACTTAATTGGCCGAATTCTTGTTAACTTTAGTTTCAACTCCAGCTACTAACGAGTAGGTACTGGCGACGGGAAGGTATTCTAACATAGCGAACCATACATTATTTATGTGTCTTTCGTTTAACATGTCGATGCGTTCACACTGATCCGAATAAGTAGCTCACACATTGCATAGGTGTACCGTGTAGCTCAGCGGGCACTAGGCACAGAAACAATCTTACAACGTATGTGTAGTGTTGGCAGTTGGCACACGACGCGCGACGCGGACCGGACGGTCTGCCGAGCTGTATTCAATTATTTAGAAACAGTTACAAAGGGTTGAAGGTCAAAGTACAAAGTCTACGCAGACGATGTCGCTAGCAGAAATTAGTCTTTACATAGTTTAAAATAATAGTTTAAAAAAAAAACTAAAAAACACGCTTCCATAGAAAACCTAATCAATAAAAAAAATACCTTAAAAAGCACCCCACGCTTTTTTTCTATTATTTTCTATTTTTTAGTTTGGTTTTCTATGGAAGTGTGTTTTTTAGTTTTTTTAAACTATTATTTATTTTCTATTTTTAGGGTGTTTCGAATTTTGAGACGTATGTCAGCGTAGTTTTAGAAGAAAGTTTTTTTGCTGTCCTGGTAACCCTGGCAAGGATAATGGCACATGAAATTATTGCATTGTCATCGGTCTTTGACAGGTGTGCAAAGATTGAATGAAATCTGGTCGTTTAAAGTGGGTCTAAATCGCGCTGTAAAGAGTCGGTTACAAAAAAAAGGAACAATGAAAATCGGAATACTCTGTGTAAAGTTATGCGTGGTTATACATTACAATCAGTGAGTGAAAAATCAATCATCCCCTGTTTTCCAAACCTTAGGGTTCAATTTTGTTTTCCAAATTTATACCACCTTGGGAGTATACCCTTTCCAATAAAAAAAGAATTATTACAATCGGACTACTATGTAAAAAGTTATGCTTGGTCATACATAAAAAAAAATATCTTAAATCTTTAAACGAGCAATTCTTGTATATATATATAATCTGAATCTCGGAAACGGCTCCAACGATTTTCATGAAATTTAGTATACAGGGGGTTTTGGGGGCGATAAATCGATCTAGCTAGGATTCATTTTTATAAAATGTCGTTTTATTCGTGTTTTTATTGACCAACTTTATCAATTATCAACTTGAACATAAACTTATTATTTTAAACACAATTTACCAAAAAATACCGAGCGAAGCTCGGTCATCCAGATATTATATATATACGCGCGTCGAATTGATAGCCTCCTCCGTTTTTTTTCGTCGGTTGACAAACATACAAACATACAAGTGAAGCTAATATAAAGCGTGTAAAAAAAAAACCGGCCAAGTGCGAGTCGGACTCGCGCACCGAGGGTTCCGTACAAACCTGTAGGTATTTTCGGTTTAAAAATATATATATTTTTTAATTTTTATATTTCAGTTGATTGAATGTAAGGTAAATTGCGGTTTACGATTTATGACGTTTTAAAAAAAAACTACTCACTCGATCTCGTTCAAACCAATTTTCGTTGGTAGTTTGCATGGTAATGTACATCATATATTTTTTTTAGTTTTGTCATTCTCTTATTTTAGAAGTTACGGGGGGGGGGACACACATTTTACCACTTTGGAAGTGTCTCTCGCGCAAACTATTCAGTTTAGAAAAAAATGATAATAGAAACCTCATTACCATTTTTGAAGACCTATTCATAGATACCCCACACGTATGGATTTGATGAAAAAAAACATTTTTGAGTTTCAGTTCTATGTACCAAACCCCACCCACCCCCAAATTTTGGGGAACCCCAAAATTTATTGTTTTTTTTCTATTTTAGTGTGAACATCTTAATGCGGTTCACAGAATACACCTACTTACCAAGTTTCAACAGCATAGCTCTTATAGTTTCGGAATAAAATGGCTGTGACATACGGACGGACAGACAGACAGACAGACAGACAGACAGACAGACAGACATGACGAATCTATAAGGGTTCCGTTTTTTGCCATTTGGCAACGGAACCCTAAAAATGAAGTCGCTTCCGCTTTCTGTTCGCTTAGATCTTTTAAACTACTCTACGGTTTTTAATGATTAATGAAGTATTCAGCAATATAGATTAAAGAGGAAAATGTACTATATGTATAACACGCGGGCGAAGCCGCTGGAAAAAGCTAGTTGGTAATAAAATGCTTGCAGAACCGGTTAAATGGTGTGTTCATCAGCTCTCACTTAGCTAGCACCACGAGCTGTCCCAATGTAAGCGTTACCAGAATCTGATCTGAGTCTTCACGGACATGTCGAGACAGTGCACAGTGGAGAGATCTCGCAGGTGAGCAGCTACTAAAACGTGCAATTAACATTCGTTTCATAGTGTCGGTTTCCAGTTGCTATTAATCGTTTAATTTGGTGTTGTTAATGCTAATATGTATAATATGTACACTCGGCAGGTATATATGTACCTACATGGCCGTAGTTAACCGGATAACTATTGTTTAGCGGTAATTGGAACATAATACACAAAATAGTAATGCTTTACTTTCTCCATAGTAATATTATAAGCAGATTGGGGCTAGTGTATGTGTAGTGTGGGGGGTGTGTGGGGTGCGGAGGCTGCGGGGTGGCTCTGTCCGCGGTGAGGACAGCAGGATGTGGCCGTCCGGCGTGACGTCACGCGCACAATGAATGGCCGCGCGGCTGCGAGCTGACTGCTGAACCAGCAGTAGCTACATATATTATACAGGCAGACGTTTTTCAAGCCAGTGTGGTTAAATTCGGAACTATGGCTCGTACAGGAAAACGCTGAAAGAAACCGTGGGCTTGGCATTCAAATGACATCTAACTTGAAATGAAAATTAATATGACATCATGTTTTCACATACAACATTTTACGATTATTGTCGAGGTACAGTCACCAAAATATAAGTAAGCAGCTTCGTCGGGTACAATTGAAGTTTAGTGAGAATGCAATGAATGTTTAGAATGAAAATTAATTTGATAAATGAGCTCTTTGATTTCTATTAATTAAATTAACTTTTATTTGAAAATATACATCGGTTTCTTAATAAACTTCAAGTATTCCCGACGACCGTAGTTACTTGATTTATATTTATTTTGATGAGCGTACATTTCAATTATTTTGGATAACTGTCAGCAATTCTTGTAACATAATTACGTTTCTTTAAATTAAATACGTCTTTTTGAAATTCTATCCATTTATTTTGTCAATAAATTGTTGTGTAGTTTCACTCGTAATTTTTTGTGCATTTAAGTATCTTATTAATTTATTTGTTAAAATACGGTACATTATATGGTTTTAAGATTAGTAAATGGAATCATCACATTCTGCCAAGTGTCATCATCATCATCATCCTATAATGTTCCCACTGCTGGGAAACAGGCCTCCTCTCGGTGAGAGGGAGTGGCCCATAATCTATCACGCGGGCCCAGTGCGGGTTGGTAGATGTCACAGTTCTTCGAATTTTTGGTTCGGAGCACCGCCGTGTCCTCGTGGAGGCGATCGGCGGCGGTGACCTCTCGCGTCCGGCCCTGGTGCGAGCCATGGTACGGAGCGAGAGGGAATGGGAAGCCGTCACCTCCTTCTGCGAAGCAGTAATGCTCGCGAAGGAGGAGGCGGGACGCGTGAGGGAGGGGCAGTCTCTGCGCCCTCACGTCCTTAGCCGCCGCAGGAGGAGACGCCCCGGGCGTCGGGAGTCCATAGCGGACTCCCGGCCACCGTAGTAGGCGCGAGCTTGTGGGTGGCGAGCAATGGGTAGCTCGCCGCCCGGTAAGGACCAAGCTCGGGTCGACGCCGACGGCGCGTAGTGTTCCACGCGCGCCTCAAAGAGATGTCAGCAAAACTGAAGGGGTCTGATAGGACCGATGCCTGCCGGGGTCGCGAGATTGTTCGAAAGAGATACCGTGACCCTGGCACATGGGCAACTGAAGGAACACGGGTGGGTTTTAGTCAGTAAAAGTCTGACATGCCCTCCCGCTCCGCCCAGAGCGGGAGAAGTCATTTGATGATTTCCCATCCAAAAAAAAAAAGACATGCCGGTTTCCTCACGATGTTTTCGTTCACCGTTTTGAGAGCAGTGGCGATAAAATAATTTACATGAAGTAATGCGCCTGCTTAGGATTGAACTCACGACCTTACTACTCGTAAGTCGCGGACGATACTAAGTGCCAAGTGTGGCGTGCAACAAATAAAATACATATATAAAGTACTAGCTTCTGCCCGCGACTTCGTCCGCGTCAAATTTTTGCTCCCCTGACCCTTCCCGTCGCATCGATTTGCCTGCTAGTTTTCGTCCATTTTTCGTTGCTGCTCGCTCCTTTTGAGTTATAGTGAGTCAACCTTAAAAGATAGACATATGCTCTCGCGGACTTTTTTTTAGAACTTTTTAAAAGGAACAATCCCGTCATACATGATTTTTGCGTTACTTTAGCCGTTTACGCAGCGCACGCAACGGAAACTCTCAAAAGAAATAAATTTTCCCCGTTTTTGCAACATTTATCATTACTGCTCCGCTCCTCTTAGTTGTAGCGTGATGTTATATACCCTATAGCCTCCCTCGATAAATAGGCTACCCAACACAAAAAGAATTTTTCAATTCGGACCTGTAGTTCCTGAGATTAGCGCGTTCAATCAATCAAACAAACAAACAAACAAACAAACTCTTCAGCTTTATAATATTAGTATAGATATACATTTATTATAGGGCAGAGATTATTAGTATACTATGAATTAACATGATTGATTCATAATAACAGTACATAGCAAGTCTTACAGTCTCTTTTTAAATCTATATAAATGTAACGTTTTTGATTGGTTTGGAATTTATACTAATATTATAAAGCTGAAGAGTTTGTTTGTTTGTTTGGTTGGTTGAACGCGGTAATCTCGGGAACTACTGATCCGAATTGAAAAAATATTTTTGTGTTGAGTAGCCTATTTATTGAGGAAGGCTATAGGCTATATAACATCACGCTACGATCAAAAGGAGCGGAGCAGCAACGAAAAATGGACGAAAACTGGCAGGCAATTCGATGCGACGGGAAGGGTCAGGGGAGCAAAAATTTGACGCGGACGAAGTCGTGGGCAGAAGCTAGTTTAATTATAAACTTGCGGAACTATGCTCTTCCACATTAGGGATGTTATGGCTCTCCGACCGCGACGCATATCATGCCGCCTGATCTATATAACAGCATCTGATCGGTGAGGAAACCAATGTGCATTTAAATTCACAAATGAGGTAGTTTCATATATAGGATCAAATTAAATTAGCTGGCTATACTTTACCCATGTGTTGAGTATCCATATCCAAATGTAATGGAACAAAAAAATTGTTTTCATCATTCGATGGGTCAATGATGAAAAACATTGATGAGAACATTGATGGGCTCCGTAATCGATCAGCGGTGGATCATAGATATTTAAAAAAAAGACGTGTGGCACTTGGGGACTGCCGCGGTAAAGCTATTGCATAGCATTTTGTATGCATTTTTGTATGCATTTTTGTTTTGTTTTGTGTGCATTTTGTGTTTATGCAATTATAATTATTTATTTATTTTATTTATGCAGTATTTCTTTTTCTTTGATATTAAAAAAAACGTACACTAAGGAAAACTTATTTTTGGTGGTAAAATTTGGAACTAAAGCATAAAGGTTAGTACATATGATTGCCACCGCAAAATTTGATAAGTAAAGAACATTGGCCACGGCCCATACATGCTGTGACCTGACTATAAAATACCACGAACATAAATAGTGTATAGATTAATTCATTTCCCTAGGGTCAATTAGCAACCTTAAATTGAAAATATATTATTTAAAAGCCGAGGATCATAGAACTTTACACATAAGTATGTCGTAACTTTTGAGGTTATGATGAATCAATAGCCTTTCTAATTTTTTCACTGATTTGTATCTAAGACACAGGTGCAGTGCAATGTGCATGAATCAGGGTATGATTTAGGTAATGATGAAACCATTTCTCATTGTGTAGGTATCTACGTATCATTGTCTTACATAAGACTGTTAAAAAAATGAAAACCATCTATTTACAATCCGATCGGTGTTATCTTTTTCTTTGTCAGCTCTAATGTCATATAATACATTTACGTTTCGTTCTACCTATTAGTGTATTCTACATTGACTGTTAACATATCATTTGAGACTCATTTCGGAATATTCAATTCATATACTCATCTAAAAATAATTAACACACACATAATACACTACAGAAATAAAAAAAAATTGGCAATAATATCTAGAATTAAAAAAAAATTATTTGAGTGTTAAAATAAAACGTGTGCCACATATTAAAACGGGACGGGTTTGGATGCGTTCAAAATCTATAAAAAGAAGTAAGAAAATTAGGTTTTTATTGTAAACCTAAATCAATTTTCCGGCTCCAATAAAATAAGCTGGACCCTGTAATTTAATTTAGACTTAATTCACAATTTTTTGACGTATCAGTCATTGGTGGTCGTTTCATATTTTGGTCAGGTCGTATTTGACCGATGTTCTTTAGTACCTAGTTTTGCCACCGCACAAAAGGACTAGTACTCCATGCCCATAATACTCTATGGCCTGGTTTGTTACCTAGTAACCGATGACAAATAACAAGACGATAAATATTTTGGGTTTTTACCTAGCAACCGATGACAAATAATACAAACACTTTATACACAAATTTTACAAGTACAGCTATTCACTGTTGTACATAAATACCTATACACCTATATACTTTCTCATAAACAGCTGCTTATGTATTCGTCCGATTTCGGAGCAGCTCGTCTCTATTCGTGCGAGCTTCGTAGAGTCGTACAATACGGCTAGTTGCACGCACACAAACACCGTCTCGAAGACTGCCGAAAAGAAACGACGTTAGACAATGCACGGCCTTCAAGCCACACCTCCGTGCCCGTCGGAGTGGGGAGCGTGCGGTTTTTTTTCGTTACGGAATTTCTGGATTCGGTCCCCGCGCTCAAGGCCCTCGATAGAAGCTATGCAATAGCTTAAAAATCCTTACATAACAGTCATGTGATTGCCTTGTGTGCCAGTATCATGTAAAGTTTGGGACAAAGTTGGAAGAAGAAAAAAGTTTTTTTTAATTTCTGTATTTCATTTGTTTCCGAGACCGATACCCAACAAATGGTTATTGCGAACCAATTAATAGGATCCTGTATGTACAAAACCGGCAGTGTCGGAATTTTGTATTTTTGAACTATGGTTTACAACTGCCCGTTTCTTGTAGTCCTAACATGGCTTTAATTCAAATTCAAATTCAACATTTTATTTCAGACCAGGGATCCATAGTGTTAGTAAGAACTTAGTCTATGTTAGTAAACACAAATTTTATGAAATAAAATTAAAATAATAACACATTAATTAGGTACGTGAATATGTGCACGCCCGTGCCTGCCAACCCAGAGCCTGATAAATGGACCATCAACCTTGTCCGCCAGTGTAGCTAATATACTGTTAGGTTAAAAGCGGCTTCTCTGTTTGTAGAGTTACCCCAAATGTTATACCGTATCTTAATACCGATGCGACCAGTCCATGATAAGTGGTGAGCAGAGCATCTGTGTCACCTGTGGGACCAAGTTTATTCGATGAACTATTAAATTCTTAATAGTTCATCGAATAAATAATAAATTATAGCGCTTCAATGTGGCCCTCCCAAATTTTGCACTAGTAGGTAGTGTAGTCGTTGTGAATTTTTTTACTTTCGTTCGAAAATAAAACTTACACTAAAGTATTCGATGTCCAGGGTACATTATTCGGGTACAAGTATCAAGAGAGGGTCAGTAGTTTCTTGTCCATAGAGATCGAGATCTACGTTTTGGATCGGGTAGCATAAAGTTTCTAACTGACAGACTCTTTGACAATCCAAAACCGCTTGTGAATGTTGTAAATGACATAAGTGCTAAGAGTGTGAAGAATCAGAGGAAACTGTTTATGGTTGTGTAATTGTAGGTTTTTGTTCAATTTTAATAACAGTTCCTACAATTTGCAATCAATGGTACCGATTCCCTTGTTCACAAATTAAACTAAATTTAAGTTCAGTGCATCTTTTTCTTTCTATTTGATTAAGAAGAGGACAAAAGAATTTTTTTAGTTTAGTCCTGTCAAATTAATCAGCGCCTGTCATTACTCCATACAAGTTTAGACGTGATTAAAAACTTGCCTACTAAAATTACGTCAATTTACGTCAAGCGCTGATTAATATGACAGGACTAAACTAAAATTTATCTTCTGTCCTTTCCTTAATGAAATAGAAAGAAAAAGATGCACTGAACTTAAATTTAGTTTAGTCTGTGAATAAGGGAATCGGCACCAATATGTATTAAAAATTTACAATTACGACTGTAATTGTAAATTTTTAATACATATTGATTTATATACTGCCAGACCAGTATCAAAGTCCAGATATGAATACCAACCCAGCTAAAGACTGCATCGTGGCCTACTGACACGTTGAGTCATTACTGATTGCACTTTGTTATGTGCTTCTAAAGGCGCCATCATCATTAGAGCCACTCGTACTAGATGTGCGTCAGCAGTTCGCAGCTCTCTCTGACATACACGTCATGTAATGAGTTGGGCTGAACGTTATGTGTCGGCCGGTGTGTTTAATACTTTACAAAAATTGCAATTTGTGTGTAGTTTATAAAACTCAAAATTATTTGGTTAATATACGTCAATAGGTACTTAGTTAAAGGTAACAGCGGCACGTTACAGCACAATGTTTTAATATTAGAGAGCTGATCGAGTGTTTCGTTGTGTGGTTTCTGCGAATGAGTAACGCTATCGTGCACTTCCTGCGGTGCGCGCGCGCTGGCATTGTGCGCCGCGACACTTAACCTAGTGAGAGCCCCCCCCCCCCCCCCCTCTACACGCCCCGTACACCTCTCGCGTCGCTCTAACAATATGATGTTTGTCGATCCGCACACTTGGATTAATTTATGGCAACCACTCTAAAACCAAACGCAAGCAATCCCTCCAAACGCAGTTAATTGCTTGTGCAAACACGTCTAACTCTTAGTTCACGACGTTTTTTGTGAGCAGTCGGGACCATCGCCGCGCTCGGGCGGAAGAGCGCGAGAACCCTCTGTGTACAAAACGTTAATAGCATTATTAGCTGTGGCGGCTGTTCTGATACGTCAACAACACCGTCGCTGTTTGTTGTGTGGGCTTGTGAGGTTTCACAAACTGTTTTTGAACTCAAAAGTAAGCATACCTCGCGTATTGGTAAGGAACGCGATAGGCGAGTTACGTTCGCGGGCTGTCGAGCTAGGCCCGGGGACTGGGGAGGCATGAGGACATGTGGGCATGTGGGCCGTGTTCTAGGTAGCGGCAGGTCGCACGCGGGCTGCTGCTGGTGTCGGGTGAGCGCGTGGGCGCCGCGTGAGAACATCTCCTGCAGGCTCACACTCGTGTCTCTTGTGCAGATACTGTACAAGTGTACAGTCACTACAGTATGTGCACGCTCACACACACACATCTGCGCAGTAGGTACCCAGCGCGGCAGTTTTATTATTGACTTGTTCTGTTTGAAAATAATTAATATCGTTAGGCATGTTTGCGTTTTCCTCTAATATTCGAGTTTGTTTATTGTTACCAATTAGTATAAGGAAAATTCCACTTTAAGCGGTCAGCGACAACCGTCTAACTATTAATATTTTGTGTCTTTATTATTCAATGACTTCAATACTATAGTTGCCTTCCCAAGAATTTTCTGAGCTCAGTGACAATCTGTGGGTCGGCTTCTGCGACACTGAAATACGCACGTGTAGCGCGCGGTTCCACAGCGCGTCTGTTGCGTACAGAACGGAACGTTTAGCTAGCATAGGTACGCATTATTGATCGTAGGTCTACTCGAAAATAACTAGATTGATGATTCTCGCTTTAAAAGAATTGGAAGGTTTTTTGAAGTGAAAACTTCTTTAGCGGCGTTGTGCACTTTTTTTGTAGGTAATGGGTAAAAAATGTTAAACTCGCGTCAGGACACGTGACCCTGATCGAAAATTCGATCGAAAGACGGACGGAGAGTGATTTTTCTGAGAGATAAACTTTTTAATGTAATATAAATTGTCATGTTTGTGTACGATAGCGCAATAAATAAATATTGTATTCTACCACATAAATGATAGTACTTTTATACTGATAATTAAAGCAATTCGTGCAAAATTATTCCCTAACCATTCCAAAATATCAAAAATGCACAACGTTAATATTCAAGTTTTCACTTCTGCCGGCACTCCCGGAGTGCAACCCGTCGTTTTTTATTATATAATTAGTTATTTCATAACAATACGAGAACATTTGATGTTTTCCAATAATGTTCAACATCGTTATTAATAATTCGACAACGAGCGCGTGGTGGCTGCCTACACAGGCCGCAGGTGACCCGCGCGCCGGCGCTCGCTAGGTTATTTGTCAGACAGTTTTTGTGCGCGTCCCTTCTAATGCGCCATTTTACACGTTTTAAGAGTCCTCGGATCGTTTCCAAATTTGTACACATAATTTTTTGTGAGCGTCGAGTGACGGTTTAAGTGTCTCGAATGAGTTATTATTTGTATAGGCCCTTGACGTTCCGGTGTGGGATTAGATCGACGATGCACACATAACGAGCGTGGCGTTTAGAAAGAGTAAACCGATCCACGTGGTGCTTGCGGAGTGGCTGATCACAGTGGTCACTGTGCCAGGCCCGGGCCGCCCCGGGGGCCCGCCGGCCGGTCTGTCTCGGGGGACATTCGTCAGCGCGCACGTGTGCGGCGCGGCGTGTGCGCTCACGCGGCGTGACCTGCACGTGCGCCCACCTGCGCTGGGCTGTCCGCCTGGAACCACGGGATGCGGGTTACATACGAGCGACAACACCACTTGTTGTGACCATCCTTACCGACTACTCAAGCACATATCAAAAGGACGCGCATTACTTCTATACATAATGGGTTATAAGAATGAATGCCTTATCCGAAATTCAGAATATAAAATATCTTCATGTGCGACCATCCGGGGTAGTACCTATTTATGGTTTCTCGAGGTTTTTCATGTCGGGAATGGAAAATTCTCGAACTCTATTTCTCGAGACTACCCGGGATATCGAGAATTTTATTATTTTATTTAATTTTGACAAAATCTTTTGTCATTAACAACAAAATTACGGTATTTTCAACCGACGAAAAAAAACGGAGGAGGTTCTCAATTCGACGCGTATTTTTTTTTTTTTTTTTATGTATGACCACGCATAACTTTTTACATAGTGGTCCGATTGTGATAATTCTTCTTCTATTGGAAAGGGTATACTCCCAAGGTGGTCCCATATAAATTTGGAAAACAAAATCGAACCCTAAGGGTTGGAAAACAGGGGATGATTGATTGTTCACTCACTGATTGTAACGTATAAACACGCATAACTTTGTACAGAGTAGTCCGATTTTGATAATTCTTTTATTGTTGGATAGGGTATACCTTGCCAAGTATTATTAGTACATTAAAGCCACAAAAAATCATAAAATAAAAACTTTTTAACAAAAAAAGAAACGAGTTCAGTTTACAATGTTACTTTTGATCTATGTTTGTTGAAAAAAAAAAACTTTTTAACAAAAAATTAAACCGCCGAAAAACTGAAAAGCATAACATAATAATCCTTAAAATTATGAGTCGGCGCTTTGAGTGATCTTTGTTCATTGATTTTTTTGTATTTTTTTGTATTTTTGTTATAACGTTTAACGTTAAACATTACAATTAGTGAGTGAACAATCAAACATCCCCTGTTTTTCGACCCTTAGGGTTTGATTTTGTTTTCCAAATTTATATGGGACCACCTTCGGAGTTTATCCTTTCCATTAAAAAAAGAATTATCACAATCAGACGATTATGTAAAAAGGTATGCGTGGACATACATAAAAAAAAAACATTAAAAAAATAAAATATACGCGTCGAATTGATAACCTCCTCCGTTTTTTTCGTCGGTTGAAAAAATCAGCTGGACGGGAGGCAACAAATTCTTCAAAGGCATTTTGTACTGCCTCTCGGGTATTGAATTTTTTTCCCGCCAAGAAGTTATCCAAATTCTGGAAAAAGTAGTAGTCTGTAGGCGCAAGGTCTGGTGAGTAGGGCGGATGACGGAGAGCTTCCAACCCCAGTTCTTGCAACTTGGAGACCGTCTGCTGTGCAGTATGGGGTCGCGCGTTGTCGTGCAGGAGCAGCGGAGACGAGCGATTGACCAATGCTGGTTGGAGATGAGCCAGCTTCTCCATCATTGAGTTCAGTTCTTCACAATACACATCTGCAGTAATGCTCACCCCGTTTGGTAAGAAGCTGTGATGAATCAAACCGACGCTAGACCAACAAACAGTGGACCATCACTTTTCAAGGGGTAAGTTTTCGTTTAGGGCATTGTTTAGGTGCTGAATCAGGATCCAACCAACTTGCTGAGCGCTTGCGGTTATCAAACAGAATCCATTTTTCATCGCAGGTAACAATGCGGTTCAAAATTCCTTCATTTGTGTGTCTGTTGAGTAGTGCAAGGCACGTCTCGACGCGTACTTCGCGCTGGCGATCATTGAGTTCGTGGTGCACCCATTTGTCAAGCTTTTTTACCTTGCCAATTTGACGCAAATGGACCAATATTGTTTTGATGCTAACGTCGAAAGCTGTTGCTAATTCAGCCGTAGATTGTGTATCATCAGCTTCCACAATCGCCTTTAATTCGTCATTGTCGACCAAAGTCTTCGGACGACCGCGAAGTTCATTTTTCAGGTCGAAATTTCCAGAACGGAAGCGAGCAAACCAATAACAGGTGGTGCGTTGGTTTGTAGTGTTAGCTCCGTAAACGTTGTTGATGTTGCGTGCCGCTTGTGCCGCGTTGCTGCCACGACGGTACTCATATTCCATAATTACTCGAATTTTTAACGTATCCATGATGACGAAAAAGATTGAAATGCAATGAAAATGTAAAACTAATCAATAAACAAATGACTACTTTTGGAAAAAGAATTCCATGTTTTTAAAATAAAATTAATTTGAAATTAGAATTCTTAGACAAACAAAAATTATTTTGATTTGAAATGGCCAGTACTGCAGAACGGCAATTTCATAGGTAATATAAGGCGGCACGCTGCTACGTCACCGCGGGGCGCGGGGGCACGGGTCGGGGGGTCGCGGGGCGGTGAGAACGTGCGAGTGCGGGCTCTCCACTTCCGCGTTCTCGTGTCGCTTGTACTACGTAGTTACGTACATGGCGACGCCGTGTATGTCCCGCTCCGTATCCATCACTTCGCCTTAGCTTTATCTCGGCGGCGTGTGTTGTTAGGCTCTGGTGGTCACCGCTCCAGGCTCCAGCCCCAAGTGTCGGCCTTTCCCAGAACACGTCGGCCTGCGTCTGAATATGGAGCTCGCGGATTTTAGTTAACATGCGATGCAATTTAGTGAATGACTTCGAGTGTTTGGGTTCGTTGGAAAGTGCTGACGTCGGGCGCAGCGGGCGTGAGTCCCGCGTCGTGTAATGAATGCAAGCGGGTCGAGGGCGGCGCGGCGCACGATAACGCATGGGTACCTACTTCCGAGACGTTCCGAGCCATTAGCCTCACTGCGCTCTACTTAACAACTACACGCTCGGTACTCGGTATTCTTAAACGATGCTAAAATGTTTAATACCAGTGCCGTGTACTTAATGTGTACAACGTCGACGGCGGCGCGCAGTTGATCGTCACTTCGTCACGTTCCACAGCGACCAATGTCCACACGTTCTGTCCGTACCCTTGGGTAATGTCTCGATCGCGCATGTTGTCACATGTTAGTTGCAGCCATTTAGACAGTGTTACACAATTAGGTAATTAATTCGTCACACCGTGATATGCGGTTAGTATTCAGTTAAAACACTTCACAATTGTGTTTGGCCGGTCATCAAGGCAATTCTTGCAAAATGCAAAATGGTTGTCTGTTTTATATTGTAGTTTAGTAAAGTTTTCATTTGGGAACGAAGTTCTTTAACGCAGCTTGCGGTAGCAGTAAACTTGTATCAAGAATATTACTATTACATTATGTCCATGTCGTTTTTGACAATTTTGAGGGAGCTGAAACCGATAGTGAGATCAAAATAAAAATCCAAAAAGGAAGCTGTGATATTTTTATGTTTGCATTTTACATCCCAGATGCCAGGGTTCAGGCCAGGCCAGGGTCCAGCAGCATCTTGAATACTACAACTGAGACTGGACTAATCTTTCTTGAACATCATGCATACTTCAAGATTTCTATAGGAAACCTGAGGGTTTATTTTAATATTGTTGTGAAATATTGAATACTTAACTAGGTACCAATTTAAAGTTTTACTAGACATGTTTTCATAACATCTTTTACATACAGGAAAAAAAATATACCTATTTTACTTAGTGCACAATCTGTAACCATAAATTCAGCATAGCCCCCTAGCGTTGAAATTTCTCGTCGGTTATAAAAAAACCGGCCAAGTGCGAGTCGGACTCGCGCACCAAGGGTTCCGAACAAACCTGTAGGTAGTCTCGGTTTATGCAAAGGTTTATGTTTATGAAAATAAATGTTTTATTTTTTAATTTTTATATTTCAGTTGATTGAATGAAAGGTAAATTGCGGTTAACGATTTATGACGTTTTAAAAAAAAAACTACTTACTCGACCTCGTTCAAACCAATTTTCGGTGATAGTTTACATGATAATGTACATCATATATTTTTTTTTAGTTTTATCATTCTCTTATTTTAGAAGTTATGGGGGGGGGGGACATTTTACCACTTTGGAAGGGTCTCTCGCACAAACTATTCAGTTTAGAAAAAAATTATGTTAGAAACCTCAATACCATTTTTGAAGACCTATTTCATAGATGGACACGTATGGGTTTGATGAAAAAAAAATTGAGTTTCAGTTCCATGTATGGGGAACCACAAAATTTATTGTTTTTTTTTTATATTTTAGTGTGAAAATCTTAATGCGGTTCACAGAATACATCTACTTACCAAGTTTCAACAGCCTAGCTCTTATAGTTTCGGAAAAAAGTGGCTGTGACATACGGACGGACAGACAGACAGACAGACAGATAGACAGACAGACAGCCATTTGACAACGGAACCCAAAAAGCATTTGCTGTTCCATACATTTTCATCGCGTAGAAATTGTACTTTTCTACGAAACAAAAGATTTTAAAAATATTACTTAATTCATTTTAATTCCAGGAAAACTCAATTTCTTACATTCATCATCATTCATTTAGCCGTAAGACATCCACTGCTGGATTCAGGCCTCCCTCAGTTTGGGAAGCTTGCTTACTTACATTAAATTAAGAAAAAGTTCAGTTTTTCGGCGGTTTAATTTTTTGTTAAAACGTTTTTACTTTATATTTTGTTTTGTGGCTTTAATGTACTAATAATACTTGGCAAGGTATACCCTATCCAACACAAAAAGAATTATCAAAATCGGACTACTCTGTATAAAGTTATGCGTGTTTATACATTACAATCAGTGAGTGAACAATAAATCATCCCCTGTTTTCCGACCCTTAGGGTTCGATTCCTATCCAACACAAAAAGAATTATCAAAATCGGACTACTCTGTATAAAGTTATGCGTGTTTATACATTACAATCAGTGAGTGAACAATAAATCATCCCCTGTTTTCCGACCCTTAGGGTTCGATTTTGTTTTCTAAATTTATATGGGACCACTTTGGGAGTATACCCTTTCCAATAGAAGAAGAATTGTCACAATCGGACCACTATGTAAAAAGTTATGTGTGGTCATACATAAAAAAAATATACTATAGGCGTCGAATTGAGAACCTCCTCCGTTTTTTTTCGTCGGTTGAAAAATGAGGATACATTAAAGTTATACTAAACTGTGATCTCTGCCAGCAGCTTGATTTAAAACGAATGCTGCGTCATTTAGAATACTTAATCGTTGGATAGGTAGGCAGGTAGCAATAACAAGCGTCATTGGAATGAGCCCGAGACATTGCGTGGGTACCTAAATGAGCTGGTCCGTGTGAGCGCGGAGCCAACAGGCGTGTGGAGCGTGGGGCGTCCCTCGTGTGCACGAGCGAGCGGCGCGGCGCTCTGAGTGGCGCCCGCGCGGTGGTGGTGAGCCGGAGGTTTATTTCTTTATTTGTGCAAACATACTTGCAAAAATAAAATCATTTATCATTTGTACCTATCAACCGTTGGGAAATCATTACGTTACCTACTCAATGTTATTAGATAGTTCGTGAATTATATTTGTTACAGTCGTTTCTCTGAGTATTGTTTTGCTTATACGATTATTTTGTTTGTAATAGTGGCGGCGGAGGAGGCGGTGGGGCGGTGTACTCGCGCTGCGCGTACGCAGCGAGCTCGCCGTACTTCGGCAACGGCGCCGAGATCACCTCGCAGCCGCAGATCTGGACCTCCAGCGCAGGTACACACTCACTGCTACCTCGCAACACAAGGACAGGCGTCTGCAGTCATTTCAGTCCAACCGAATCTTGGACTTTACCAGTACCTAGTGTGGGGCTCATTCGGTTTGGTATGTTTCGCAGGCGGTTCCCCGAACTACGGCGGCGGCGGCGGAGTGGTGTTGGGCGAAGAATACGCGGAAAGCGGCGCGGAAGGTGGGGGCGGCGGGGGGGCAGGTGGCGGCTCACTGCCAGCCTTCAGCGCGCGCTTCGGCGGCGCCTTCGCCTGCGCCACCTCGCGCCCCAACACCGTGTATGGCTCCAGCGCGCTCGCCGCGCCACCGTACTCGCACCAGGTCAGCACACACACACACACACACGTGCCAAAACGTCAACCAACCAGTCTAGTATTTGAAGGAGGCGCTGCCCGCTGCCTGTCTTGAGCAATCTGTGAGCTGCCAGCCGGCGTGAACTGCGTCCGCGGTTTACTGTGAGCTAGCAAGTGAGATGAGCATCTTGTGGGAGCCCACATCCTGGCGGATGCAGGCGAGCCTGCCGAGCTGTACAGCGAGATGTTCCATCTCATGTTCTACTCTGTGTCGCTTGTCTTGCCGCTGACCAACACTTTGTCCTTTCTGCTTCCAGGAGGTGTGGAACTTGGAAAGTAATCGTCGTCCACAGATGTCCGCGGCCGCCAGTCTCTCTGCGAGTAAGTACCGACCTCTTAGAGAACATTAGGTTTGTCTAATGAGTATGACTTGTCTTGAACCATTTGAGTAAGGTTTTGCCTCGACACAAAATAGCAGACAATTATAGTAGCGAATATAAAAACGTGATGATTAAAACAAAACAATGATTGATCAAGTCCACTCGGCATGATTCACTAGCCCGCGACAGCTGCCGGCCATGGCGACATAATCCACTTTGTTCCACTGACGTAGGTACCTAGAGCACACACAATGTACCTAGTGCGCGTGCGTGTTGTAGCCACTATTGCACTTCGAAAATAAACTTTACTCGAACGATGAGTGAACCACCTAGAAACAAATAAATGTGAGTGTGTGCCTTGTGTATGGCTAATAGGCTAACAACGGATTTTGTGCGAGAAAATTATAACGTTAGTGAGTGTAGATCATGTACTCACCAGGCGATCACTTACTTAAGCCGAGATATTATCGACCTCATAACATAATAATAAAAGATTTCTATGTGGATTTTAAGCGCGCTGTAAACGATGATAAAAATATCATAGTCTGATGGTCCCGATAGCAGATAGCAACAGGCGGGGAGGCGTCGTGTTTTTTGTGGCAGGTCACGTCGCGATAGCCCGCGCGCCGCTCGCTCGTCGCTCGCTCGTCGTGCTCGCACCGCTCGGGGTGCTCGGCCGACGCGGGCGCATCTCTGTGACTCCCATGTTTTTTATTCAGTAACTGACAGATAAGCTATTTCCAAAAGACGCAGTCGCAGATAAGCGCACAGTTCCGGCATTATTTATGAGAGTTTGTGTGAACTCGGCGCTATTTTTTAAGGAGCCCACTTAAACCTTCATCAGTCTTCACGATGCGATGCTACAATCCTAATTTTATTTCAGTTTTGTGACTCGTAAATAAATTAATATCTTTTCTCTTAATCGTCGTCGGCGAGGAAGCGTTTTGAAGCGAGACAAGTCGTAAACGTTACCAAAATTATGTAAGTACTTAAGAGTATACTCAATAAATGAAGTTAAATATGTAACATTTGAACATAACTTCCGAACGAATATTATAATACGTACTTAATAACGATATTTTTAGAGCAATAAATCATTAAATAAATGTCCTGTTTTCCGTTACTTCGATGACGAAAAGAACTTCAATGTCACGTGTCAGAGACGAAAACAATATCCCGCGTGCGTGAGTAGGAGCAGCGTGCGTGTGCGGCGTATGCCTTTAGGAGCAGCGTTTGTGCGGCGTGTACCTGTAGGAGCAGCATGCGTGTGCGGCGTGTGCTTTTAGGAGCAGCGTGCATGTGCGGCGTGTACATGTAGGAGCAGTGTGCGTGTGCGGCATGTGCCTTTAGGAGCAGCGTGCGTGTGCGGCGGGTGCTTGTAGGAGCAGCGTGCGTGTACGGCGTGTGCCTGTAAGAGCAGCGTGCGTGTACGGCGTGTGGCTGTAGTAGCAGTGTGCGTGTACGGCGTGTGCCCGTAGGAGCAGTGTGTGTATGCGGAATGTGCCTGTAGCCCTCGTGCTGGTAGCGACCAGTGCGGGTGTAGTGCCGCCACTCTCGATCGATGCTGATTAAGCAAGTGGCCCTGTGGCCGCTTGCTTAATTAGCATCGATCGCGATTTTCCTCATCGGTGGCGGGGCGGGCGTCCATCGAGCCGCTCGCAACAATAACGTATCCATCGATATTGTTTACTATTGTAAAGCTGGCCCGAGTCCCGGTGGAGCCGGTGGAGCCGGCCTCGTAGAACTAACGACACACGGCGCGGCGCGCCGACTGTTTGCGTAGGTCGCTCCAAAAAAAACCATGTCTTGTTTTAAAATGAAGTCGTTCCCTTTTAAGCGCATTAAAATGGCATTCCGTAAATGGTATCGGATAAGGCACGTGCCGCGCAAACAGCGCGCGCGTCCGGCCGGCTTCGGCCGGCGCAGGCTCGCCTATCGCTATAAACAAAGGTCCAAAAAAACAGTCGACACACGTTAAAGCCGTGTCTCCGCATATTTGCTCACCGACACTCACTAATGCGACGTTATCACGCGCCGCCGCGCCGCCGCCGCCAGGTGGCGCTTATCGCCGCAGGACGAGCGCCTTCTAATTTACCACCATTAGGGCATAGCTGACCAGTGACGTCACAGGCAGGAGCTGCTTTCACTGCCCAGCAGCTCGATGGAGATAGTGCAGGGGCTGGCTGAATCACGCGCATTCACACCACGTAAGCACTTACGGAGCGTAATGAAGCTTACTCAAGTATAGACTAGACGTTAGTGAACAGAACATGCTTGCAGACACTGTGCGTTGGTGACGGCTCACTAATTTGTTTTATCTGTGTACGTAAATATTAGTACATACTTACATAACACCAGCCTATTACTGCAGGACAAAGGCCTCATCTGATACCGAGCAGATATGAGCATTGATCTATATGTCCGAAGTTTTGCTACACCGATGTCAGTAATGTCCCTACAAGATAAATTTAGTTAAAATTATTTATGAATTTAATTAGTCACATTAGTACTTGCCCGGATCTGAATGCATTACTTCGTTCGTGAGAGGCGAGCGTTTGACCACTGGGCACCTCCTGCAGGATCAGATGTGACCATGGTCTGCAAGAATATGACTTCAAAGCACTAATTACAAAATATAGTTGTATGACATTTATGTATTAGATCGCATTTAGCAGTTACTTTTGTTTAGAAGCACCTATTGAGTGTGTGTGTGTGTGTGTGTGTTGCGAGTGAGTGACATGTGTGGCGCGGTGTGTGTGAGCACATGGCCCCGCTCTCGTTACAAACGCCTATAACGGCCGGCTAATGACATCCATGTTTTATGCTTATTATGAGTAATCGGAAACGCCATCATTAATTTCAGTTAAATCTCTGTCAAGTGTTCTGCGCCGTGTAACTGAATATCTGCACCGTCTGCGCGCCCGTGGAGTGTGGCCTGCCGCCTGCCGCCTGCCGCGCGACTCATCGTATTGATGAATCAGTTATCTCGATTACTTTGATTTGTATCATACACGTGTTGTGATGACGTGCTGATATGTCCCACACGACTCCAGATGACCAGATGGAGTACCTATATCATATGTCGCAGTGGCATGGCAAATCGATGAAAATTTTTGAGATGATCGAATGTGTCCGAAACGTATGAGTGTGTTCTGTAGACAAAGCTCTCAGTTGCGTGTATGTGCGGATGTGTAACGGTCGCAGATTCCATTGAAACCGTACGCCGCTCGCCGCGGCACGTTCCCGGTACCGCAGGCGGTCCGTACTCGCTGGTACTTGCGCTCTCCGCAGGCTTTGTTGACACGCACGTTCCCTCAGCCAACACTAACACGCACTCGACCTGCTCACTCAGCACAATCTGACGTAACAGTTATAAAGATACGGTGTCGGGTGAGTGGCACCAGCAGGATGTTTTCTGAACTAACAGAGGCGCAAGAAAGCTGACGTGACTCATCTTCAGTTCGCTTCCTGTGCGCCCAAAGACAATCATCCATTGATTCTCTATTTACTAGTTTAGATCGAACGTTGATTGTCTCATAGGATTGTGTTCCACCATCGTGCTCTATACGACGAGGTAGCGGTGGACCTTTTGCTAGGTGACATCGAGGGACCTATCACTGAGGAGCCTGACAAGGCAGGCACAGCAAGCTAGTGGGAATGAGCCGTGGCGTGTGGAGAGCGCGTGTTACTGCGGGAACAATGGTGGGTCGGATGACCGCGGCCGGGTCGACGCTCGCGCCCGTTAGCACTTGACCCGCCGCCAACTGTACCAGTTGTCGCGCTGACGATGACGTCACGCCGCGCCACGGCCTTGCCGCGACGTGCCGCGCGCCGCTCACGTGCGCATCTCTTCGTCAATGAATCACTTCGGCTACTGTTGTACTGTCACTGTCAAGGTCGCGCACGACCATGTTTAGCTTCTTTGTTGTATTATGCTCTCTTCACTAACTTATGCTTGATTGCACAAAATCCGCTGACAACTTTACTGCAAATTACTTATTGAATAATAATGCATTGTGTGTGTTTGTATAATCTGCTTATTCGCCACAATATGCAGGTATAGGTTTTACTTTTATTATATGAAGATGTTTAGATACAGTCACGGTAACAAGAACATGTAGGGTAGACTGGGTACGGTTGTGACAATTTTCAATGGAATGCCAATAATTTCGTTAGTATGCCACTTAACTGGAAGAAAGATGTTTTTTATCGTAAAGTATACATTTATCTACGTAAAAATATTAAAAAAATGCACCTAAGTACAGTGGTTAATTGACACGAGTAAATCAGAAAAAAAAGGAAAATTGTCACAACCGACCACACCCCAGGGCCGGTTGTGACAGTGCTTGGGGTCGGTAGTGACAGGTCCAAAAATACACAAAAATGGTTTAAAATCACAGGTATAACTACAAAACAGATCTAGTATAACAGTCTTCATATGACAATCAGTCAAAAAAGTTAACTAAACATATCTAATATATTGCGGTAACTGTGTTAAAATACAAAGTAAAAATTAACTCAAAAACTCTTCTCCAACAAAAACTAAACATTTCTTTGTTGTGTTTGTTTGCTATCATCATGCAAAATCAAAAAAAAAAGGCATCCAAAGTTCGTTCTTAGTTATAAAAACTTAAAAAATCGCGTTTACGAATGTATGACAACAAAGACATGCGATTAACTTCATGCATTTCCGCAGTTCTCCGTAAAGAAGTTCTGTTTTTCACTTCTTTATAAGCATTTTCATATTGTATTATATCACACTGCCCTCTTTCGATCTTTCTCAAACGTTTTCGGGGTATCTAAAACCAAAAATATTTTTTTTACCTTTGTCACAACCGCACCCTGAAAATATGTCACAACCGTACCCAATGCACTCCTCTGCGAAAAAACAATTGCCATGACAATACAACATAACATATGTACAAAGTAATTACAGATATATAACTACTAATGTTTCACTTTTCACGTAGATAAACACTCATAACTATATCTGTACACATATAACAACAGTTATTAAAATATATCGAATAAAAATACTTGCTTTTGACTGGTAAAAAGTAATAAAGGCCTCTGCTAGCGTTAATGTGGCGCAATGGCTGACGCAATATTGTGACACACATTCGGACGGGCATACTGTTCCTCTCTCCCCTTGCACCCTCCCCGGTATTCCTTACAGTTTCGCTAATATTACGACTGTCACAACCGTAACCTGGCACAACCGTACCCAGTCTACCCTAATGCAGGTTGTTGCAGTACAATATCTTTGTGCTGTATCTACAATCTACATCGCAATCTTATGTTCTTTATCGCACGTTCAATATCTATTAAATGTTTCTACTATCTGTTTTCAACACGTAGTCGTTAGTATATAAGATGCACCTTTGGATAATTATAACCAGACTATACCACATCTTTGGTCTCATTTATACCTAACCATATACTGCCAAGAAGTTTGGCAAATAGGTCCATATGTATAATGTACTGTATTCCGGTGTCGAGTCGCACACCGGATATATTTATTTGCGCGTTTGGCCAAGTGAGTTTGCCCAGACGATGTTTGTGCTGTAAGCAGTTGAGTGGGACGCTCGGCAGACGCAGGTGTGAGCTACTTGTAACTAGCGTGTGTTGCGCAGTCGACATGGCGGAGTTTTTCACGGAGGGGCGCGAGTGCGTGAACTGCGGCGCCATCCACACGCCGCTGTGGCGCCGCGACGGCACCGGCCACTACCTGTGCAACGCGTGCGGCCTCTACAACAAGATGAACGGCATGAACCGGCCGCTGAAGCAGCCGCGGCGGCTGGTACGTCAGCGCCTCGCCGCGCCCCACGCGCCCTCGCACGACGTACGCAACTCGCTCACTAACCCCGCGTCCCGCGCCCCCGGCCCCGCGCCCCTCGCCCCCGAGATCCGCGCCCGCCGAGTGTCCTCCTACTGCTCGCTTGCGCTCTCAGCGCTCAGTCGTTTGTTCTGGTTGCAGTGGCCGCGGAGGGGGCCCCGCCGGGCGCGGATTTCTACAAGGGCTTCCTGTTTAACGGCATGGCGGCGTCGCACGCGCACGCGCTGCCCGCGCCCGCGCCGCACGCGCACCACGCGCACCAGCCCTCCACCCCCTCTGACTACAAACAGAAGAAAGGGGTACGTGCCCCGCCCGCCCCAGCCCCACCCCGCACCTAACGCCCGCCCACTAACATCCATCGCTTCTCTGACTAACATCACCGTTACAATGTTTGTAGTTGTGTCATGCATGCCAAGTGGCCAAGTGGCCGAGTAGCCAACTGATGTCTCGACCGGCCCCGGTCCGAACCCTTGCATTAGAGATACCCAGCGAGCTAACCGAACAGTGCGTGTAACAGTGTGTGATGCCGGCACAGATGGGCACGAAGCGGCCGGGCATGTCGTGCACCAACTGCCAGACCACCACGACGTCGCTGTGGCGCCGCAACTCGCTCGGCGAGACCGTGTGCAACGCGTGCGGCCTGTACTACAAGCTGCACAACATCAACCGCCCGCTGGCCATGAAGAAGGACTCCATACAGGTGCGTCCCAACGCTGCTCTTATTTTTCTGATCGTTCGATGCCATGCTCGGCTGCGCCACCGTTAAGGCCATCTTCAGCCAGTTACATTAAAAATCATTGTAGAGTTCATATCTAATTGCATACAGTCAGGACAAGCAACTTGAACTAGTTCATATATTCCTAACAGGTTGCTACGGACCGAGTTCGCTAGTTTTTCCATAGCTAATAGCGTGGCTGCTAATGCGAGGTGAGCACTGAACGTTTCGTCACGTGCAGCTCCCCGGTGTTAATAGACGAAGTGACCGCAAGCATTACTGTATTGATTGACTTTTATATTAGTTGTTCGGTTATTAGCAAACTGGTTGTCACAAATTACATTTAGTTTATTTATGTATTTACTCAAAACGGCGCATATTTATCGACAAAAATGATTTTGTACATTTCGGCTTACATGACGTACTATCGCAAGCTGCCAATCGTGATCACCGTAAGGACTATTCTTGCTTGCAGCGCTCGGCCGCTAGTACCCGACATAAAATGTCTAAGTACTTAAATATTTTTCAAGAGACAGTCCTGCTTATGATAAAATATTGTATAGAATCGAGTTCTACAAATTTAACTGCCAGCTGTGCTGCTGGGGAGGTTGTTGCGCCACTTCTCGCCAGCTTTAGCACTAGGAAGTTGACATTCAAAATGTGCTGACTTTCAGCCTAGCTTGAATAAATGATTGACTGACTGGCTTTTGATTTTGAATATATAAAAATGATTCTCTGTGAGAAATCTTCACATGGATTCATGGTTTCTTAAAAATGGCCTTTTCTCAACAGTTTAGTTGTAATGTAAACACAGTTTCGTTTCCACAACATTCGAGAACGTTTAGTCAAAGGTGAGGAGAGGTGGTAAGGTGATTTTTTCCTCCCCATAACTGCTGCTACGTTTTCCATATTTTAACCACAGACTGTTTATATTTTTCCAGACAAGAAAGAGGAAACCTAAGAATAGTATAAAAGCGGAGCGAAGTATCAAAGCAGCCGTCCAGCGCACCGTCACGTCGGGCGTCAAGATCGAGAACCTACGTGAGTAGTGCACACGTCCCTACCGCGCACGGCACGCGGCCCGCACGGCAGTCTCTAATAGTTCCTGGTGTGTCCGCAGTGGAGAGCGGGCCGGGCGCATCGGGCGGCGCGCGCTCGCCGCTGGCGCTCAACTACTACGTGCAGCACGCGCTCAAGGTGGAGGAGCCGCCACCGGCGCACGCCGCGCACGCCGCGCACGCGCCGCAACACGCGCACGCGCCGCACGCGCACGCCGCGCACGCTCACGCCACGCACGCGCTGTACGACGACGAGTACCGGCGCGCCGCCGACGAGCGGCTGGAGCGGCCCACCGTGGTGTCCATGGGCAGCTGAGCGCAGCGCCGCCAGCCAGCCGGCCGGCCGCCCTCATAATGTTATAGAATCTCAGTTGTTTAGGTACGTTAGTTAGGACATAGGAGTAAGCGCGGGCGACGAGGCGCTGCTAGTTGACCAAATAGCGCGGCGCAGCGACGCGCCTGTACATACTAAGGTAGCTGTATCCGCTCGCGGCGTGACGTCACGGCCCGGGCCCCGCGGCGTGACGTCACGGCCCGGGCCCCGCGGCCGCACACCGTGCTGCAACTAGTTTACCGCACTAGTGCACTTTAGCTCGTATTGTAGTCTCGTACGATTCACCAATTACTGTATGTAATGCAATGTGCTATGTTTTAATCTTGTGTTCCCACTGTTACCAAATAATAATTTTATATAATAAGCGATGAGACTGTTTCTGAATCATTCCTAAAATGTTGCATTCCTAGGTAGATAGCGTAATGTTTACATAGAATATTGTATAGTGAGCTGTTGCTGCAAAGAGGCTGTTTTGAATGTTTCACAGCAAAATTTTATTTTATGTTGAACGCTAAAATTTATATTTTTATAAAATAATGTTGTTTTGTGAAGTTCCGAAGGTGCGTAGATACTCACTGACATGACGAGTGCGCTCGACGCAGGCCGTTGTGTCGGTGCGCATCGTACGCACTCTCACTAAGTAATAATAATAACCTTAGAGATATTATAATCGTTGACTCCATGACTTCAACAAGCATTCCACGAATTTATACGAGTAGGTAGGTGAGCGTGCACCACAACGCTGTGTGTTCTCCTTGTACGTGACAATACACTCTGTACACTGTACTCGGGACATTTGTGTGTCTTCAGAAATATAAAGACTGCAGCGACGCAGCTGGTCAGATAAACAAGGGAAGTGTGTACGGTCCGCGCAAGGAGAGCACGGGCGCGGTGCCGATCGTCTAGCTCGCGTCGCACATTGTCACAGCAGAGCGCGTGGAGTGTGCGCGAGCGTCGCAGTCGTGTCGCAGTCGTGTCGCAGTCGTGTCGCTGTCGTGTCGCAGTCGTGTCGCAGTCGTGTCGCTGTCGTGTCGCAGTCGTGTCGCTGTTGTGTAGCGGCGGTGCTCGCTCGACATGCTACTCGACAATTGGTTGCATTTTGTAAGCTCTATGAACGCATAGATCTGAGGTACCTCTCTAATGCATTAATCCGAATTATAATTATACTAGTGTTTATAGAAATCAATTAGTTATATTATGTAATAATGTTTTTTTTTTATATAATGTCGACTATTGTTGCATGTTATTGAAAGTAATATATAATAATAATGTTGATTGAGTATAACGTTGTGTGGAGTCCGTCGGTGTAATTATTGCTCGGTGTCGAGTAGATCTGAAGCATGTCGCCAAATATGTTACTATTTGAATACATAAATGTAGTATATGTGATGTTATAAATATTTATGTGTTATAGCCGCGGTGCACGTCGACGGAGGCGTTAGCTTAGTGAACATGTATCTGTGTAAATATTACATAAGCGATCAGAAGTACACCTTGAATAAAGGTCTATTAAAACAGCTCCTCTCTCGTTTCATTCGCTCAACCTTGCTCAGTGAGTGAGCTACTCTTACGGACCCAGCAACGTATCGTTAGTGATCGATGATACGCAGCATACTTCTTCTATCTATCCTAGTGTGACGTCTCACAATTATCGTGAAATGGTATTTATCTGATGAAAACAATAGATCGTATTATATTCTCTACCGCTCGTACGTTCCGTTACAACCAACTCTACTTTAGAGAAAAACAAAGAGGTTATCCTCTTTGTCTTTCTCTAATTAACCTTTTATTAAAACTTCCTTAGATCTGAATTTAAAAAAAATGGATTTAGGTTTTCATTTACTAATAAATAACTAGCTTCTGGCCGCGACTTCGTCCATTCTATCCCGTCGCATTAAATCGCTTGCCCGTGCGAGATCTTTGAATTCGTGACTTTTTCTTTTTGCGAGGAGCTGATCCTAAGGGACCTATATAGTATATAGCGTGATGTTATAGAGTATATAGCCTTCCTCGATAAATGGGCTATTGAACACTACACAAAGTTCCTGGGATAAGTACGTTCAACCAAACAACCTCTTCAGCTTTATAATATCTTGATTTGATTACAATTAAAAAAGTTATAGTGAGCCACCCACCTTTTAAACGCCAGAGCGTAAACGCATCGGCGCCCCTTCCACGCCAAGCCACAAATTCAGCGCAAATACTTACAAAAAAATAGGGCTTTTCGTTCCATATTTTTTAAATAAAATATAACTCGTTGCATTTTTCTTTTATTTTATTTGACCCTATTTAGTATCATACTATCATTAAACACCAGTTACAAAGTTCTAAACAACCTAAAAGTAGACATTAGAACTACAAACGAATAAATAAAAAAAATAATAAGGTACATCACTAATCTCGTTCGTGATGTCATCCGCTGTCGGGAAGACCCGACTCTGGCGTGGCTGGCACGACTTTTGACAACTTCCTCGCATGCGAGTAGGGATGTGACATAATAAATAATCATCATATAGTATTTAAGACAATTTAATAAATTTACTTATAATTATTACCCTGATTCTTCATAACGTGGCAAACTTATGTCATCCAAGCTCTTTTGCTGTCGCACATTTCTAATAACGTTTAGTAAATTGACATAAGTTACTGAACGTTTTTCTTCTGGCACTCGATCCAGTTCAATAGCGATGAGTCTTTCGAAAGCCGCATTTCGTGGGTAGATAGGTCCTGGTTGATAAAAATCCAACGGAGGTAAATAAGAGACGTCACACCTTAATTCATTTGCGTCCCATATGCTCCGTTGATACATGATTGCACTCGTTATATCTTCTGAAGAAACTTGTGTTTCTTTCGTTTTCTTTGCATAGACTTCTCCGTTTGACGATGCCTTCCTTTTACGACTTACATCACTTAACAAACTTGGTGAGGAAGGTCCGACTACATCCTCAGAAGACATAATTATCACTAGTATAACGAAAATTTTAATTATGAAAACTACCCGTTATATTATTATATGATGAAATTATTATAATATTATGCATTACGAATATTCAGATTCGAATATTTGTCATTAAAAATAATTGTCGAATAGTAAGCTACTTTTATATTAGCTAAATAGAATATTTCATAATTTATATACCTTACTTACCCATCACTAGCTGTCGTGTCTTGACGACTGTGGCGTGGGGTCTTCCCCACGCCACAGTACCTTTTTTTTTCGGATTTCGACTAGCAATTTTTGATCATTGTTTTTTCTAGTGAAATGTAACTAATGGATATATTATATTTGTACCATTTTACAATATTTGATAAATGTAGTTTTAAATAATAGGACAAAGAAACACAGAAAACTTAAATTACTATATTTATTTTGTACTCAAAAAATGACGTTTTCTTGTCGTCTATAGACGACGGTGGCGTGTTGGGCACGTTTTCATTTGTCGGCTATACACGACTGTGGCGTTCAAAAGGTTAAAACATAGACACATTCTATCGCAGACTTGTTAAGAACTTGTTAAGGGTAACAATTCCGTGGTACATCATTGTTGCGTTACTTTTACCGCTTACGCAGCGCACGCAAAGTAAAACCTCAACAGGAATACATTTTCCCCGTTATGCAACATTTTTTATGCTGCTCCGCTCCAATCGGTCGCACCGTGATCTTATAAAGCCTTCCTCGATAATTGGACTACCCAACGCTAAAGTATTTTTTTAATTAAGACCTAAGATTACCGCGTCCAATCGAACAAACAAATAATTTCGTCAGCTCTATCTTATACCTTTAAACGAGCAATTCTTGTATACAACATTAATTTTTGTTTATGCGAAACCCGAAACACGGGTCTAGTATTTTTATGTAAAGAATCTATGAAAAAAAATTCAAAACTGTATCATTAATAATCACAAAGTTATAAGCTTGATAAGTTACCTGGTTGTCCACGCAAAAACATATGCAGATCACCACAAACAGCTAGTGTACGTACCATCTCCGTGTAATGGACGTTTGAATACGAGAAAGACATGATAATTTTAAAATTGAAACAAAACACTAAGGCCCGCGACTTGGAAGGGTAATTAAATATTTTTGGTACAAAATATAACATGGTGTAAAAAATATTGGAATCGATTCAGTTACTGATTCTGAACAAACTATATCCAGGTTTCGCATATACTAAAAATAATCTTGTATATATATATATAATCTGAATCTCGGAAACGGCTCCAACGATTTTTATGAGATTTAGTATACAGGGGGTTTCGGGGGTGATAAATCGATCTAGCTAGGATTCATTTTTATAAAATGTTGTTTTATTCGTGTTTTCAATTACCAACTTCATCGATTATCAAGTTGAACATAAACTTATTATTTTAAACACAATTTACCAAAAATACCGAGCAAAGCTCGGTCATCCAGATATTAATATTAATATTACATTAAAGATCTGTAAGTAAATTTATTTAATTACAGATTAAGTAAGTTCATCAATATCTTACAAGATTGTATGAATTTTGTTAAACAAATTTTCAACCCTGGTGAGGAGTAATCTATGTATAGGAATAGGGAAATATAAAATTCAAAGTCCTGACTGACTGACTGATATATCAACGCACAGCTTCGACCGCTGGTCCTAGAGATATGAAATTTGGCGGGTGTGTTCTTTGTGAAGAGTAGGTATCCACTAACAAATAGTTTTTTGATTTTCATCCCTAAGAGGGTGAAATGAGGGGTTGAATTTTCTGTGAAACTTATTCTCTGGCCTGGATAAGACAAAGCTAGCAGTGCGATAAAACATTGTTTAACTGGATTAACACATAAGGTACTTTTGATCCCGGTAGTACATTCCTGTGAGATAATTTTCGACAACCACGCGGGCGAAGCCGCGGGCAGAAGCTAGTGAATCATAAATGACAACGTCACAGAATACCCAGCCTTGTTGACGTTACGCATACTTTTAAATCCTACTATCATACTAATATCCTACTTCCTACTAATATTATAAATGCGAAAGTTTGTGAGTATGGATGTTTAGATGTATGGATGTTTGTTACTCTTTCATGCAAAAAATACTGAACGGATTTGGATAAAATTTAGAATACAGATAGTTTATTACCTGGATTACACACTTGCTTTTATTTTATATTTACATTTCTCAATATTTTAAGTGAACTGTAATGTTCTTGTTTTATAAGAAATAAATGTCTTTAAACCGAATACTTTTTATTCCGGTAGTACATACGTTCCCGCGGGATAATTCCGACCTCGACGCGGGCGAAGCGGCTGGCGAAAGCTAGTGAGAATATATTTTTCAGTGAGTAGATAAATCTGTCACTACTGTTTTCTTTATATGTGTGTAAGTTTATTACAACTTCATTTTCTCGTGTTATTGTAGTCCTGCGGCATTTACGAGTTTTTTTTATTAGAAGCTTTGGTCGATGATTTTCATCTCAAAATCATTTTCCCAATCCGAGATCCATGTTACGATGTTATATCACTTTCACTTAACTTACTTTTACTTGAATCAGATATTGTGTTTTTTTTCTCGTAAGTAAATATCGCTTAATTCACCATTCTCCTGCCCTTGTCACAATTTATTTGGGGTCGGCGCAACATATATATTTTTTAGGGATCCGTTGCCAAATGGCAAAAAACGGAACCCTTATAGCTTCATCATGTCTGTCTGTCTGTCTGTCCGTCCATATGTCACAGCCACTTTTTTCCGAAACTATAAGAGTTAAGCTGTTGAAACTTGGTAAGTAGATGTATTCTGTGAACCGCATTAAAATTTTCACACAAAAGTAGAAAAAAAAAACATAAATTTTGGGGTTCCCCATACTTAAAACTGAAACTCAATTTTTTTTTTTTTTTTTTTTCATCAAACCCATACGTGTGCGGTATCTATGAATAGGTCTTCAAAAATTATATTGAGGTTTTTAATATTATTTTTGTCTAAACTGAATAGTTTGCGCGAGAGACACTTCCAAAGTGGTAAAATGTGTGTCGCCCCGCGCGTAACTTCTAAAAAAGAGAATGATAAAACTAAAAAAAATATATGATGTACATAACTATGTAAACTTCCACCAAAAATTGGTTTGAACGAGATCTAGTAAGTAGTTGTTTTTCTTTTAATACGTCATAAATCGTAAACCGCAATTTACCTTTCATTAAATCAACTCAAATATAAAATAAAAAAAAAAACATTTAATTTCATAAACATAAACCTTATGTATAAACCGTGAATAACTACAGGTTTGTACGGAGCCCTCGGTGCGCGAGTCCGACTCGCACTTGGCCGGTTTTTTTCAAATATGGCTTAGATAATCCATGTAATTCGGCGGATAGAACATAGTAACTGTCCTGTGGAACATACATACTTTAGTTTTTTCAAACCAATAGCTAACAGTAAGCACGAGACCCTCCCGCTGATAGCGGGGCCGCCTTCCTCGGTGAGATGGCTTGATGTCTAATACATGTCAGAACGTTATAATCTGAGATAGTTAATTTTTTTTATCTCCAGTAGTAACTTTTGCGAGCGTGCGTGGGGATCTGGGAAAGCGGGCTCTAGTCATGTGGTAGCCTGTGGAACATACAAATCGATGCTGATGCCTTCCTGCTGATCGCGGTCACAGCGACTGCATTCGATTTACTGTCAGGGTAGTTGAGAGCTTAGTTATGAACATACCTTTCATTTAATAGTTAACTTGGCTGCAGCATCTATTTATTTCCCGTTTTTCCTCCTGTCTGTAATAGATATAGGCAGCCTATTTTTAGATACAGTGTACAAACAGCCACTACTCCAACAGTCAAAACTCTGTAAGCTGGTTATATTGTAAGAGTGCTCCCTCCGCTTACTATGTCTTTCATAACGTTTACAACACAGTATATTATGTTCGCCTACTTCCACTAGCGCGTGGAGTACGTGACAAAATATATAACGCACACACGAACAATTTCATGTACACATACCTACCCGCTTACAAACCACAGGGACTCGACTGCGATGAGTGGTTCAGGGAGGTGCGTGGGGGGGGAGTGATACACTGAAACAATATGGCGTCTTATCAGCGAGCATCGCGTCACGTGCGCGTCCACCCCGCGCACCCCGCGCCGACCCCCTCCGCACCGTTCTTTATTAGCTTTTCACGGAAAATATTCGACGAAAAAAACAACTGATAAGATCGCGATGAGGTCGAGCGGCGCCCATCAATAATCCGTCGATGTATCGCCTATCAGATCCGGAGCGGGGATTACAGCGCACCTAGCTACCTACCGCGCGGGCACTGTGTGCACGTCATGAGCTGCACAGCGCGCACTCCGCGCGACGAGCCTCATGCTGCAGGCGACGAGGCTGCGCGGGCGCCGGCTCGACTGTAATGAGACGGCGACACACACGCGCTCTCATAATCAAATCTGTAGGCCTTCTATCTTTCTATCTGATAATTACTTGGTATCGGGGATGATATCGCGGTATCTCAACTCCAGATACGACGCTCCCTGCAGGGCTGCGGCGAGCGTCGAGAGTGCGTCGGTGGAGGGGGGAGGGGTGGGGGGGGGGTTAGATTACACGGCGACGTTCCCTACAAATATTTGCCCGCGCTCGTGGCTTGTTTGCCGACGTTATCACGTCACTCGAACACACCCAGTCCCCTCGCCGCTCGCTTGCACAACGACGCCACTAGTCGCTCACGTCGACTCGCCTCGCTCTCCATGCCTATTTCGATATTGCAAGGATCATCAACCTATTGTATATTAAGGAGTAGCGCATTCAAATACTAAAAATGCTAACGATTTAAAATTATATTCTGGTTTGGCACCAGTTCGCTCCTGGACAGCCGGATGGCTGCGAGCTGGACGTGCAGCGTGGCCAGTCGCATGCACGCGTGTACTATGTAGTAACAACAGCTGTTCAGCTAGATACAGTATCTGTTAGATACGATTATCACAACTTTAAGATAACCAGTCTCACATTAGCGCCTAGTTAAGATAAACGAGATAACAATTTGCATATCTAAAGAAAGGCGCGATACTAAGTGGTGTATCAATGGGGTCGATGCACTGAACACATACACACACACACACGCTCAGACACCATGTGGACAGATACCATAGCAGTAATTGTAATTAGATTAGGTCGCAGAGAACGCCAGCGAGCCCTCGGGGAGTCGGGCGTATGGGGCTATGCACACTGCACACCAGCGCCGACCTATCGCCCTGTGACATGGAACTCGACGAGTGGGAGAGATCCGCTGTTTTGGAAACATTTAGGCGATGCCTTAATAACAATGAGATGTTCGTAGTTTGGAGAGTGCGGCGGTTCCAGGAGAGACAGTGCGCGCCGCGGCGGCGGGTGCTGCCGCTGGTGTTGCAACCGCCCCACTTGGCGGCGCGCTTGTGCAACAACACCACGTAATCCTGTGCACACGCGCAGGTGCACACACACATCAGCGCGTGTTTGGGAACAGCGCTCATTACTGCGGCTACTCTCACGTGTACTCTACAATTGTGTTTTTATTTTTTTATTTAGGGACCTTTATAATATCGCCATTTGGTTGAACCAAGATTTTATGGAATGTGCCTACTTTAAGTCTGTTAAACCTCAAGACCCTAAACAAATCATGTCTCGTAGACTCATATCGAGCACAGGCCATCAATAAGTGATTAGGTCTTTAACAACTCCACACTACTAGAAAAACGAACTCGCGTAAAAGTGTGGAGTTAGGCGAGTTCGTTTTTCTCATCATGAACGTAAACTTATTGCATGGAATGTGTCCATATCTAAGTCTATGAGCCGTAACAACAAATTTTCGACTTAAATTACTATTTACAAAATAAGTCACATGAAAAGGCTGACCCTGCATGGTTTTATACTAGATTCCTTTATCTAAAGAGCGTTTGTCGAAATATTATTTCCAATCATCAAAACACTTATTTTTAAATTAGGTAAAACTTCTAAATAGTCCAAAAAATATTTTAGTTCCTTATCCATTTTTAGCTGCATATTTTGCCAGCATGTCGGCCTTTTTATTGCCCGTATTCTAATATGCGACAGAACCTATTGCAATCTCAACGTAACACCTTCATACATTAGTTCATCTATTTTAGATAGAATCCCACAATTGTTACTCATTGGACAACTCTAACGTGTACACGTTAACAACGTATGAAGTGAAACAGTGAGATACTGTGAGGCGACTGTTGGACTATTGACACTATTCGTTACAGCCTACTATCCACCTCGGACAGCACCTCTTTACCAATTCACCTATGACCTCCCGTCGAATGAACACAATGTGTTTCTACTGAACCTCATAGTAGATATTCACCATGTTGATGATGACGAAGGCACAACATGTACCAGAGATAACGATACAATAGGTACTTAGAACATCGTTAAGTACAGTAACATTTATTGACATAGAATGTACAAAGGTACTTACTTAAAATATAATTAATACCTAATTTAGTTTTATGTATTCTAATATTATACAAAGAAACTATTTTGTAATTGGTATACCCATATTACTATTATATATGGGGGATATTGGACGTCTTTATAATAATTGTCTTGTTGTTTTATTCCGCCAGTTTGTTACTCACTACAATACATATTCTTTTCTGTTAACATTACATTACAAGACACAGCCCACGGCCCATTCAAATCAAAAGTCATTTTTTCCAACTAGGCTGAGAGTCAGCACTTTTTGAACGTCAAAATTACATAAGACAGTCCCCAAAATGATCGCCCTCCACCACTTCCTAGTGCTAAAGCACTAAAGCAGCAAAATCTGGGAGAAGTGGCGCAACAAACTCTCCAGCAACAATGCTCCAGATGTAGAGCAATGCTCCAAATGATTGGCAGCAGCGTGCGTGTGAGAATATCTGTCGCTATCAGCAGCATTGACAGCCGTGACAGGTGTGATAAGAGACGAGCTATTTTTTAATTTATTCGAGTGTAAACATACTTGACCGCCCAACAGATGGAAAATAAGCTAAAATGTTTCAAATATATATTGAACCCCCCCCCTGAACCATCAAACCGGAATTAAATACAGTAACGGCGCCTGTAGGCTGTGCTGGACGAGCTCATCCACTCTAGGTACTACTAATCCTCCTAAAAGTGTACGTAAGGAGTTTTGCCAGTGAACAGAGCGCCTGACGTCCCAGACGAGTCGTGTGGGTAGGTATCTGTCTATCTTCTTACGCCCTTTAACCATACAAACAAACCCCAAGTTGAGTCCCCAGCCATTAAAACTCGTTGTTTCTGAAAGGTCCTGCTGTACACACTCGTGTTCCATTTTATGATATGGCCATTACCAATGGTCCTCCGATTCTAAGGGTTCTTGTTTTATTTATATTAAATGAACTGTAAATATTCCATTAGATTAAATGATATCAAAACATAGCGAGCATGTCATGATATTGTATTGCCTTTTTGTCTCTTAGAAATGATCCTCTTCAGTGCTTCAATATATTTTCGCAACAAGTTGTTACATAAACAGGTGCTTGTCGTGACAAGATAACGCGATCGACATCGTGTGACACGCCGCGTCACCTCCGACAGCCGCCGAGCCATCCAGTGTCGCGAGATAATCTGTTGAGCGACTGACGGCCCGCCAGTGATGTCTAGCTCACGTTTACAGGACACACCGCCTCATGCTTTATCTTGCCACTTTTCTATAATACAGTAGAATCCGGTTATAACGACGGTGAAGGGACCGGTGATATTACGTCGTACTAACCGGAAGTCGTACTAAACGAAATGACAATTTTGAATTTTTATTCAAATCACTTTCATTTATATACATACAAACATAATGTAATTAATAATATTTTCGTGACCCAGAGAAAAAAAACATTTGAATCAAAATATTTATTTGTTTCACATAATGTACATATAATGTACTAGCTTCTACCCGCGACTTCGTCTGCGTAAATGTCGGTTATCGCGGACGCAGACAAAGTCACGGAATAAAAAGTAGCCTATGTACTTTCCCAGGGTCTAAACTATCTGTGTACCAAATTTCATTTAAATCGGATCAGTAGTTTTAGCAGGAAAGCGAGACAGACAGAGTTACTTTTGCATTTATAATATTAGTGTGGATCATAATAATTACATTTTTTCTTCAACAGGGAATCTTTTTCGTTTTGTAGAAGCCATTCTTGTACGCGAAATCACGCATAACCCGCAAATTAAAACTAAACTAAACAGTCGCATTCGAATCAGCGACGTGCAGGCAAGGGGGAAGCGCAGGGCGGGGATAGTTTCTTACCTACGATTTATTTGTAAACACTTCAACGCTCGTCGTCGTTGTAACCGGACAATTTTGGGTGAAATTCCGTCGTTAAATGCGGTCGGTCGCTGTAAGCGGAGTCGTAATAAACGGATGTACTTTCATAGTGGCTCATATTAAAACCAAACACGCGCCTATACTTACGTCGCTAAAAACGGTTGGTCGTTATATGCGAAGTCGTACTAAACGGACTCTACTGTAGTCGGAACAGCTGAAGTGGTTCAAGACAAAGAATCCCGACGCAGCCACAAGCATGGCCGCGACTGATGAAGGCACACAGACGCACAGACGCACGAGTCCACGGGAACTTAGCGAAGTTAATATAGCGAAGTTATTATTGTTTTGAGGTATACTCGGTTCTAATCTTTATTTTTTTAGTCCTTGTATCGGCGTACTTCAAAAAGAAATAATACGCACGATTTTAACAACTTGACAAAAAATATATTTCATTACTTAGAAGTGAGGAATTCTGGGATTTATTCTACGAATAAAAAGACACATTAAAATCCATTGCGTAGTGTAGAAGCACAACGCGGTCACTCAGACAACCTGTAAACCGCCTTTAATTTAAAATATTACTAGCTTTTGCCCGAACGCAGACGAAGTTGTGTGATATAAAAATTAAACCGCCGAAAAAACTGAAAACCAAAAAATAATAAACGCGGTTTCAGCGTCGACTCAAAATTTTAAGGTTTATTATTTTTTGCTGTCAGGTTTTTCGGCAGTTAAATTTTTTGTTAAAAAGTTTTTATTTTATAACATTTTGTGGTTTTAATGTACAGACGCCAGCAGGTCAAGCTACCCCAATCTGTAAAATTTTACCAATCGAAAATTAACCTTCCACCATTGTGATATAAGGTTGAAATCTATTAAAGAATTTTGACAGATTGAGGTAAGTTGATGTGCTGGCGTCTGTACTAATAATACTTGGCAAGGTATACCGTGTACGTTACTCCAGCGGAATGTTGTCGCTTTTCAGGATTTCAGCTTGACAGATAATTAATACCCCATCTCGTGTAATGTGCCCGAAATTTAGAATTTGTGCGTCCAGCCGATCCAAAGATATTCACGAAAAACAGATTCCGGTGGATTAGCGTTACCCCAGTGGCATGATTTTTAACCGGTGGTCGTAGCTGAGTACAAAGTAGCTATATATACAATACATATATATATACAAATGGTTTAAATAAGTATTTACTTACTTTTATACGTAAATAGTTATTTAAACCATTTGTACGCACCTGTACCCATCAAAATTTAATTATAAAACTACAAATTTAAGAAGGTTGGCACAATGTACTGCGCGGTCGCTTTTATACAGTCATTCGAATTTGTTCGGTTAATCGTGAAATTTCTTTTCCTATGGTTTTCTTCTTATATCTGCGTAGTTACAAGGATTTTTCAGCTGAAACTTTAAGGATAAGCAATTGAATAAAGGTACTAATTATTTGTCGAATCATATTACCGTCACTTAATAATAACTCATGTATTGGAGTGTTACATTTTAGTATACCCAGATTTTAATCGAAATGGAATAGCTCTCTGAGGAGTTGGAATAGAAACATCTAATTTCGCTTGACGCTTTGAGTTCATAAAAGGTACAAGCCACCATACTTGGTAAGTTTTTAGGGTTTCTCATTGAAGCGCAAGGATCGATTATAGGGTTTTTGAAAAACAATTTCTTATTTTCCAACGGTGTCGATTATAGAAAAAAATAAAATTGCACAGCATAAGCACAAATTAAGACCCACCGTAGTAAAAAAATCGTAGTTGTATGTCACGCCGTTTGAAAGGTACAGCAATTCGCTAAACGTTACTCCAGCGGCATCTTGAATACCTCAGAAACCTCAAGACGCACAAATTTCATTTTTGGGCACAATTAGGCACAAATTTGATCTATCTAAGTAGCTAGTTTGTACTCAGCTACGACCACCGGTTAAAAATCATGCCGCTGCAGTAACGTTACTCCCACGGAATCTGTTTTTCGTGCATATCTTTGGATCGGCTGGACGAACAAATTCTAAATTTCGGACACATTTATACGAGATGGGGTACTAATTATCTGTCAAGCCGAAATCCTGAAAAGCGACAACATTCTGCTGGAGTAAAGCACACAGGTATACCCTATCCAATGAAAAAAGAATTATCAAAATCGGACTTTTCTGTATAAAGTTATGCGTGGTTATACATTACAATCAGTGAGAGAACAATCAATCATCCCCTGTTTTCCGACCCTCAGGGTTCGATTTTGTTTTCCAAATTTATATGGGACCACTTTTCCAATCAAAAAATAAATATCACAATTGGACTACTATGTAAAAAGTTATGCGTGATCATATTATATGTATATTTTTTTTATCATTATTTTTATTTATTTTTAACATGGAGTTTAAACTTACCCCGTACCAAATTGCATCAAAATTGGTTCAGTCGTTTAGACTTAAAAGCGAGCAGACAGACCGAGTTACTTTCGCATTTATGATATTATATATAGTAGAATTGTGCTAGTGGACGTCGTAAGAGGCGACTAAGAGAATTACCAGAGAATGAGCATTAGCGTTCTCTATGCATTTTGCCAAAATACTGCGATTGCCAACCCGCCTGCCAAGCGTGGCGATGATGGCAAACCCTCCCGAAATGAGGAGGCCTATGTCTCGGAGGGACGTCTTCCGGCTGAAATGATGATGAGGATATAGTGGAAGTGGATAATAAAGATATGTGAGAACGACGTCAACAAGGGACACGTTAAAACGTTCAGAGTACGGAAAACATGATAATTGATAATTGACAAATGACTTAACTATATTAAATTAAGGCAAGGCAGGAGAGCAGTGGTGGCCCAGTGGTAACGGCCGTGACTTACAAGTTGTAGGTAGTGGATTCGAACCCAAGCAGGCACTTTACTTTGTGTTAATTATTTCATCACCACTGCTCTCAAAACGGTGCAGGAAAAACATCGTGGGAAAACCGGCTTGTCTTAGAACAAAACATTCGAAAACACTGGGCACTGGGTCCCCGTAGTGGATTTCCTCCTCTCACGCGAGAGGCGGCATGGTCCCTGCAGTTGGAACGTTATAGGCTGCTGATGGAGGCAGAGCACTGGGCACTGGGATAATTAAATTAAGCTGTGGCAGATTGGTAGCTCAGACCAATCCCAAGTAACAGCGCCCGTTTGATACCATAAAGCAGCACTCCTTTGTAATGAATAATTTTGTTTGTATTGTTTGAGTTTATACAATGCTAAGACAGTCTTATAGTCGTCAGCAACACCAATAGTACCTTCTGATCTTTTCGAAGTCGATTTCAGATGATGGTGTCAAACTACAGAATATAAACTTGTCCCTATGGTGACTAACTAGAAAATGCATGTAATTATGTAACATGTGAACGTAGTTGTTTTGCCTGTTTGACAAGGGCTTGAAGTGTGATAAAGCACACACAATTACTTTCTGACAATTTAACTCTAAAATTAAGGTAGTTGGAACAAATGTGATATAGCGAACAAATATTGTTGTGTCAACAAATGACAACATTAAGATTCCAGTAAGTTTAGTAGAAACGTGAGTTGTACAATAACAACTGCGTTTAGTATTGAACAAATAACTGCGATCTGGCAATAGTGGCTGAATCATTGGCAATGGAGTGCGACGTACCTATCACACGCACACACACGCCAGCTGTTATCAGCTCCGTCAAGTGCGCTGATAAGACAACGCTGTCCCCGTCACCGCGGGCGCTACTCCTCACGGAGTGCTGTGTCCAGCGGGCCCGGCCTGTCCCCGTCACCGCGGGCGCTACTCCTCACGGAGTGCTGTGTCCAGCGGGCCCGGCTACCATTACATCGACTGCGAGATCATCATCAACATGTAACCGTCGCTAGCTTTGCCGAGCTTCTGTGAGCTATGACTTTATCAAAAGATTTCATTTATTTATGGTGGAAGACGATAACCGCCAAACTTATTGCAATAACTCAGTGATGTTCCTCTTTGGTATGACGAGCCACTCCCTGCCAAATAACGTAAGCATGAGCTTGTCACATGTCAGCATTCCTGATATGAAGAAGTCATTCATTCTCGATTTATATGTTCCTAATACGGTAGGTATACAAGGCCGTAACCTGAATACCACTTCAGAGGGTTCAAAATAAATTGTATTCATATTGAATTTAGGGCTCATTATTATAAGATTCGTGTGAAATAAAATTCTCGTTTATTAATGAAAATAATCTTTAAAATCTAAAACGCTGGTTGTCAACATCTTGCTGTGTCGTTACTTGGCCAACTGCGAATGAGAGATCAGTGAATGAGAGGCGACTCCTGTACTGCCGCACCATACACACTAACAGTTGCGATGGTTCATCACAACTATCATGGCTGTAGAACGATGAGACGCCATGTTTGCCCTAAATTACGGAACTACATAATACGTAGTGGATGCTTGTACAATGTCAGTTCCGCCTAGCCGCGGTGATTCACTAACTTACCGTGAAGCCTATACGAGGCGCGTGTGTCAGCCGCTCGTGACGTCACCGCACCACTTACATGCGATTGTTTGCTTACATTACCAAATTATTGTCAACTACACACAGAACTTAGCAACTATTTAGGTATTTAGATAAAAAAAATCCGGACTGATAGTACCTGTACGTACCTGCAATTAATGCGTACGTATATTTTCATACTTGTAAGCTACAAATTGACGCCTGGTGCGCAACACAATAGCTCAAGAAAAAGGATGACTTGAATGGTGATCAGGCAGAAGTCGTAGCGATTGACTACGGTGTTCGTAGGCGTGCTACGCGCTACTACGAACTGCTACGCACAGGATCGAAAATAATTACTACTCTTATAAATAATTTCCTTTCCTTTCTTTAAAAAATACCGTCAATGAGTTTATACAACTGTTTCGTTTTTGGTATTGTTTTACATGAATTGTTATTTTTTTAACTGTTTTTGTCGCGGTTTACTTGCATGTTTTGATTTACGGGAACCATGCCCAGCACATTCTAATTATATAACCGAACTCAAAATATGGAGATCATCTAAAGAGATTTAGACAAAACTAAAATTATTTGGTCTGTTATTTTGATAAGAAGTTGTATTAGATAATCTTGTGAGTAGCTACCGCGAATAATAAATAGGTAGGTAGATACGGCCTATCATGTCAAAACAAACGGTAAATATATTTTGGAATCGACATCATCTTACGGGAATCGATTCCCAGTGCGTCCTGGTGCGGCCCAGTGCAGCCCAGTGCGGCCCTGTGCGGCCAGCACTAGTTCGGCAACACCCCGCACACTGACAACTGGCGTCAGCTCCCTGCGACACAGCTGTTGAACAAATTCGCACCAACGGACAAGTTTCATTGGATCATCAAGATATTTCACGAAAGCTTTGGATTTAGGGTCGCGGTAGTGGTGTGTGACGCCACGTAAGAATATGAACTACCTCGTTCTTCGCTTCTTGTAGCTACTCGTACATACAAGTGTATAACTGTACTTGTACAAGTTCGTAGTGCGCCGTCGGTGCCCACCGTGCGGGCTAGCGGGTCATGAGCTACTGCCCTCAAGACATTCATGACATCTAACATAAGTATGACTTTTAGTAATCTAACACAAGTACATATATTGTGCATCATTTCAGCCGAAACACGTTCACTGCCGGACATAGGCCTCCCCCAATTTGGGGGGTTCGCCGAAATCGTCACGCTTGGGAGGAGGATTGGCGAGCGCAGTATGGTGGTAAAGTGCATAGAGAACGCTGCTGACCATTCCCCAATAACTCCCTTAGTCGTTTCTTACGACACCCACTGAAAGAAATGGGATGGTGATATTCTTTACATCTGGCACCACACCGAAACCGGACCCGAAAAGTATATTATTGTACAAGTGGTACAGTACTATTCCAACATAAGTATATTATTGTACAGACGCCACCAGGTCAAGCTACCCGAAACTGTCAATTTTTCCCAATGAACCTTGAATCTAATGCTCTAGAAATAAAGTCGAAAATCTATCAAAGAAATCTGACAGACTGTAGTAGCTTGATGTGTTGGCGTCTGTACAAGTGGTACAGTACTATTCCAACATAAGTATATTATTGTACAAGTGGTACAGTACTATTCCAACATAAGTATATTATTGTACAAGTGGTACAGTACTATTCCAACATAAGTATATTATTGTACAAGTGGTACAGTACTATTACAACATAAGTATATTATTGTACAAGTGGTACAGTACTATTCCAACATAAGTATATTATTGTACAAGTGGTACAGTACTATTCCAACATAAGTATATTATTGTACAAGTGGTACAGTACTATTCCAACATAAGTATATTATTGTACAAGTGGTACAGTACTATTCCAACATAAGTATATTATTGTACAAGTGGTACAGTACTATTCCAACATAAGTATATTATTGTACAAGTGGTACAGTACTATTCCAACATAAGTATAGTCTTTGAAACAGAAGTATTAGTATTTATTTAGGCACTTTCATAATATAAAAATTAATAAATTAAACACACTCGATTACCAACGATCGATATGGAATCTTCTATTCATATAATTAAATCGATGTGAACTCAAAACTGTCCATTGAATCAAAATAAATAAATAAATATCTTTAGGACTACCAACACACCGTTATCTGATCCCAAACTAAGCAGAGCCTGTACTATGGCAACCAGACAACTGATAAACATACTAATATATTTCTAAATACATACACATTATAGATAAATTACACCCAGACACAGAACAAATTATCATGCTCATCACACAAAGCTTTGTCCTGGGTGGGAATCGAACCCACGACCTCTTCTTAGCAGTCAGGGTTACGAATCAATAGACTAAGTAGTTCCTACGATGTCTGAGAATAACTGTAATGACAAAATTATAGTTTTTAGATTTTTCTGAATATGTTCCAGCATCAAGTAAAAAATACCGGAAGAGATTATGTTCAAAGCATAAACACCTATCACTACAAATGTTTTGTAAAACAAAATCTGTCAATCAAAGTCTGATCTGTACGCGATAAACTCAAATGCTAGTGAATGGATTAATGAAACTGTATTAAAATACAGTTTTTACCAATCGTCGGAGTGATTCATGAGAAAGGTGATGATTTATTAAGGTTTTGTGCAAATTGCCTAAAATATGATGATGGTGGTTAAATATGTCGTAAGAAATCATGCCTGGGGGCTAACGTGCGCTGGGTAAACCAATAGGACTACTTGTGAAAACATTTTATTACGGAATGATTCCTCTTACAAAGATCTATGAAACTGCTAACTAACATTAACACACAATAACTAAAACATATTGCTAGAATTTAAACAATCTTGAAAATAAAGTATTTTTTGGAGTAATTTTTTACTTATTATATTAAATAATTCCATCGTTTCTGGATTTATCTAGATTTAAACTATCTAGCTACCAATATAAAATGTCATAAACGTAAACGTTTGTATGTTTTAATGTTTGTTACTCAATAACGTAACGTAATATCGGCCGACCGAATTTGAATTAAATTTGGTACAGCGATAGTTTATAACTTATATTGACACACTAGCTTCTGTCCGCGACTTCGTCCACGTCAAATTTTTGCTCAAAGTCAAAGTCAAAGTAAATTTATTTGCCCAAACATGTGTACACATACAGACATGACAACGTGCATGCAGGATAACATAAAAGAAAATATAAGTCCAGACATGTTTGCCACATATTATGGCGTGCAAATATTAATTATAATCAGATTGTTAATCATTTAGGTAGTCCAGTCAATATCATTAACAAACTGTATGAAATTATGAATGTCAACAATAAAAATAATAAAAATCAAAATTAAAAATCAAAATAAAAAAAAAATAAAAAAAATCTATGTCAAAATACATGGTTCTGTCAGAAATTCATTAATATTATAATACGCTTTCTCGGCTAGAAATGACTTTAGTTGTTTTTTCAATTGTAAATTATTAAGCTCCCTCCAAATCTTCGGTAACTTATTATAAATTATGGGAGCCATGCAAAAAACACTTTTGCGCATAAGTGCAGCCCTACTACTATGCAGACAGCTGACTTTGATCACGCCTGTTTCTGGGAAATTTATCTGCCATTCGCGAAAATAAATGATTATTATTTCTAACAAATATTACTGACTCCAGAATATAAAGAGATGCCAATGTCAATATTTTATAGCGTATGAAATAATGCTCCCCAGACCCTTCCCGTCGCACAGTGGAACGAATGTATGGGAGCGGTTGGACGTAGACATGTCCGAAAAAAAAGAGTAAAATTATGCCAAACTAATGATGCCATCTTATTCGATTACTTAATGCCTTCATAACTTGTGGTGATGAATTTCTTCATAACTCCCATATTTCGGGAGTAATTTGAGAAAATGTGAAATTTTACTATGAAAATGAGTGTATCGAGCTCTCTCCCTCCTGATTCCGGGCTTGTTTCAAGTAGCGGTCTCTAATATCATAATGCTAATACTAAGAGCTATATTTAATACTAAGACACATAGTGCGCCAAATGTGCACTTTCTGGGATAAAGAGTGATGTTTATTTTATAACACAATTTTTTTATTTTTTGTTTATTTTGTTGATTAAAACCGTTTTTCTAAAGGTTTACCTTATTACAATAACATTTCTGAGCAGCCAATTAGAGAAGATATAAGCTAATTAGGATATATAATTAGGGACTTAAGGTTTACATATAAAACTGATGCACTAATGATTACTGATAAGAACATTGCTATTATTTAATTACTAAATGGCTCTTAATACACTAATTTAGCATGCATCATTTACTAATTATCACAATAACTAATTACCTTGCAATATTTAACAAAGGATACCTGGGATACCTGGATTTTATATAAATAGGTCACTATTAGTAACTTTAAAATCAGTGTTGATTTACACCTCGTTGTATCCAAGCTAATCTCGCAATGTATTTTCCAAATTTTAATACAAATCTTGATATTCACGTTGCTTTATGCGCACGCGCACATAAAGACTTACGCGACTTTAACTATTTGTTCAGTGTTTTAAAAGATAACAGTTGTGTTCAGTTATGTGAAAGTGCTGAAACAAGTTTAAAAGACTGGTGTCGTCGATTTTGCTACCGCATTTATGCAAAATGGACACAGTCTGGAAGAAGCACAGATAAGTTTCGGAAGAAACATGAGATTTGGCTACAGGCTGCAATTCAATGGCCGGAATTACAGAATGAAAATATGGAACCTTCTACAGAAAATATAAGTGACGTCATCGAGCCCATAATTTCTCCTGCTAAATCTGATGCTTCAACTTGTACACATCCTAGTCCTCGTAAATCTTTTGAGGACCTTAGTAACCGGCAAAAAAGAAGACGCACTGAAGATAGTCTTTCATGCAGCAGTAGCAGCGCTGAAATTATGTTTTCGGCCGAAAGGGCGCTTCAAAAGGCAGGACAAAGCGATACAGCTTATGTTATGAAATACTTGACGGAGAATCCAGAAGAGGCCTCAAAAATCAAAGCCTTCATTGAAGGTAAATCAATTCAGGTACGGGAAATATCCCCTTTGAAGGCATTGGCTCTTTATGTATCGATGAACTTATCGAAATGGCGCTATAACACTCTTCGGGATTTCAACACTCAAGAAGGAGCTCTTCAATACCCGAGTTACTACATGTTGGTTAAAGAAAAAATTAAGTGCTATCCGGCCAAAGAAGATCTCACAGTTACAGAGAGCTCTGCAAAAATCAAATTACAAGCCTTGATGGATTTAACCTCAAGAAGACTTATTAGGTCGTTAGAAACCCCTGTTGATCCCAATCAACAGCTCGTATTGACCAGCAAATGGGGTTTTGACGGATCATCTAGCCAAAGCATTTATCATCAAAGGACGAGTGAAGATGAGCAAATCGATCTTGCTAGTAATTTTATGATTAGTCTTGTACCACTGCGGCTCGTCTCAAAAGGTGTAACAATTTGGGAAAACGAGCGACCATCTTCCACTTCATTTTGCCGGCCAATATTGTTTAAGTTTATAAAGGAAACCAAAGAAAATGTGCAGAGAGAGATGGCTGAAATCGAAGCAGAGATTGAAGCCTTAACTCCATCCACCATCACTGATGGAATTAGTGTCAAACACCAACTGCTGTTGACAATGATTGATGGTAAAATTCATTCCATTATATCCAATACAGCAGCTTCAGTGTGTGACATATGCAAGGCTTGTCCTAAAGAAATGAATAATTTAGAGTTAATCAAAGATAAACACGCAAACGAGGACATGTATAAATATAGCTTAAGCACCCTTCACGCTTGGATTCGCTCAATGGAATGCTTATTACACATTTCCTACAAATTAGACATAAAATCATGGCAAGTAAGGGGTGATATAGCAAAAAGGCAAGTTGATGACAGGAAGAAAAGAGTTCGAGAGGCTGTAAGAAGAGAAACGGGCTTACTTCTCGATGTTGTGAAACAAGGCAGTGGATCCACCAACAATGGCAACTCGGCAAGGAGATTTTTTGAAAACTACACTAAATCTGCTGAACTGACCGGAATAGATGCTATGCTTTTAAGAAAAATCTGTGTGATCTTGCAGTGTATTTCATCAGGAGAGAAGATCAACGTAACTAAATTCCGAGAGTTCTGCTTTGATACTGCTAAGCTTTACGTGGAGTTATACCCATGGTATTATATGCCTTCTTCACTTCATAAAATTTTAATGCATGGGCCAGACATAGTTCAGAACATGTCAATTGTGCCCATTGGTTTTCTATCCGAAGAGGCATCTGAGGCTAGAAATAAAGATTTTAGAAAATATAGAGAGGGGCATTCTCGAAAGCATAGCAGTATCTCATGCAATGAAGATATTATGCACAATCTTTTACTGTCTTCTGATCCACTTGTTACAAGTATCCGTCCAAAAGGAAATAAGTTTGTAAAAAAATCTTCTTTTAAGGAATTTTATGAGCTTACGGATTCTGAGAAAAGTGATATCGAATTTGTTAACATAAATGATTTAGCGGACATCGATTCTGAATTTGAATTAATTGATGATGATGATGATGAGGAAGATAATTAAATGATGTTATTGTTTTAAAATGTGTAACTTAGTAAATTAGAGCTTACATCTTAATTATTTATTGTACTTTTAATGAAACTAGGTAATTTATTATCAACTTACTTAAAAGTCATACTCTCATCAGTTCTTGTGAATATTTTTGTTAATATATATTTCTGTATATATATAATATATTTATAGACCTCTTAATAAGTCTGTCTGCGGTTTAAAGTAAATACAAATGGGGAAAAAACGTTTTTTTTTTTAAATTTTCATTTCCTTTTATCCCAGAAAGTGCACATTTGGCGCACTATGTGTCTTAGTATTAAATATAGCTCTTAGTAATAGCATTACGATATTAGAGACCGCTACTTGAAACAAGCCCGGAATCAGGAGGGAGAGAGCTCGATACACTCATTTTCATAGTAAAATTTCACATTTTCTCAAATTACTCCCGAAATATGGGAGTTATGAAGAAATTCATCACCACAATTTATGAAGGCATTAAGTAATCGAATAAGATGGCATCATTAGTTTGTCATAATTTTACTCTTATTTTTCGGACATGTCTACGTCCAACCGCTCCCATACATTCGTTCCACTGTGCGTCGCATAGAATTACCTGCCAGTTTTCGTCTATTTTTCGTTGCTACTTCGCGTCTTTTGATCGTAGCGTAATGTTATATACCCTATATTTTACAACGGAACGTTTAGCTAGCATACGCATTATTGATCGTAGGTCTACTCGAAAATAACTAGATTGATGATTCTCGCTTTAAAAGAATTGGAAGGTTTTTTTAACCGACTTCAAAAAAAAGAGGAGGTTATCAATTCGTCTGTATGTTTTTTTATGTTTGTTACCTCATAACTTTTGACTGGGTGAACCGATTTTGATGATTCTTTTTTTATTTGAAAGCTGGTGCTTTTCGAATGGTCCCATTTTAATTTGGTTCTATTTGGACAATGGAGTCCATTTGAAAACCATATAAGTCTTAAATTTTCATTACGTATTTGCGCGACAAATTAACGAATAACGCGATTAGATTAGTGCGGAGTATCTACCACGACTAAAAAGTTAAAAAATAAAAACTTTTTACAAAAAAAACAACCAACTTCCTTAAAAAAAACACTACAAAGTCAAAAATAACTTTAATTTCGGAAGTCGGTGGCAAAAACCTTAAATACAGAGCCTAAGACACCGACTTTCGAAATTAAAGTTATTTTGACTTTGTAGTGTTTTTTTTAAGGAAGTCGGTTGTTTTTTTTTTGTAAAAAGTTTTTTGTATCTCTCTTTAGATTTGCATGCTGCTTTATTGTATATTTGCATATATATGTTAGTTTCAACTGAAACTGCTGATGTTGGTGACTGAAACTGACTGACTTACATATCAACCCTTTTGCACAAGGCTTCCTTTTATAATGTTTAGGAAAGGGGTTTTAGAAATTTTATCTTTCAGTGGATCAAAAGGGGAGATTTCATTTGTACGAAAAATCTGGTTCCTGTCGAAACATCTGGTTAACAAACTTAAAAATTTGTACTAAAAGTTATCTCGATAAATCATACGATTATTTCGATTTGTTTTTAGGGTTCCGTACCCAAAGGGTAAAAACCTTACGGACGGACAGCGGAGTCTTAGTAATAGGGCCCCGACCCTATTACCAAGACTCCGCTGTCCGTCCGTCCGTCTGTCACCAGACTGTATCTCATGAAAAGTGATAGTTTTTTTTTTTCTTCGTAAAAGGGTATAGGGGCGTAAAGAGAGTAAGGTTTTTAGGAGAAATGACATAGTATTCGAACGTAAATGTAAGAGAGCGCCTTGACTTCCATCGACGCTCGACGTTCAACTTAGTTCGGAAGTCAGGACCTTCAGAAACATGACGCACACGACAAGTAAAAATAACGAATTAATAGTATGTGGTTGTGACTTTGCATTTAAGGAAACATTTATGGTAAATTCATAATTACACTCCTTTATTTAATTTTAGAAGGCTAAAAACGAAAATACAGATATACTCAAATAAAGGGTAGTAATAAAAGCTCCGACAAAAAAAGAAGAATTGTCCTTACTCAAAATATTAAATCTACTGCCTAAAATACTAACTTTCCGACTACTTTTGTCCGAATAAAAATGACGAAACGACCGAATGAGATACTGAAATCTTTGACAAATAAACATGACTATTTATTGCTATAATACTTTTCTACCAGCATAAATTACGTTCTACTGAAAACTAAGCTTTGTAATTTTTGTCTTTACTTACCAACTATTAATTCATAAATTACCTTTCATATTTCATAGACTGTGGTGCTATTTTAACTGTAACATTATACTGAAAATATTGTTCTGAATGGTTATACAGAAACTCATAAAAAATATAAAAATGTACTTGTAACAATAAGTTTTACTTGCATCATATATCATGAATTTTACTTACCACGGGTATGCTTCGATATCAAACCTACCTAGACCTATTTTAGGCGTTAAAAAGTTAGAACAGCATGCAAGCAAGCATGCAGTAGGCATGGTTTCTGTCACGGCTCCGGCGCTGCGGGGCTCCGGCGGTCCCACGGAAGCTTCGTCTTGCTGGCCGGCTTTGCCGGCCAGCCTCAGCTGCGGCGGCGAGCGTTACAACCACCTGCTCCTCAGCTCGTGGGCCGCCTCGCCCCTCCGCGCCTACGCGATTCTAAATTACACTCTAGGGGTAGGGCAGACAGGACTACGTGTGATTTCAGCGATTTGTTTCTGTCACAAAAACCTAACTTGTAGCAATTTTTTACCACTAACAATTTTATTATAAATGAACTTTCGGCAATATACACTTTATATATTAAAATACTTAGGACATATGACTTTATAACATGCAAATTAGGAGACTTAATGATTGTAGTATTTGATATTATGACAAAATAGTTTTAGAAGCAAAGATCATTATGTAAAACAAAATTTAGATTTTTTTTAATATTATGGTTACTGACGTTTATGGCTAACGTGTTATGGAAAATGATTTTTGGACAAACAATTTTAGGAGAAGAAAGGGAGTACCGTATTTTTTCATCATTATTGAGAGTTAAAAAATAAATTTGATAACCAACAATAGAAATTAAAACAGTGCATGCAAGTTGTAAAAATATGATTATTTTGAAAAAACCTTTGCTGTCGGTAACTTAGTATTTTTGTCGGAGGTTCAGTATTCTATCCGGAAGTTTAGTTTTGTTATTCGAAGATCCATTTATTTTTAGGAGAAAATTTAATTTGAACATGCTCTTATTTGTTGTTAAATTGGATATTTTTTTTCGGTTATGTTTTGGGTTTTTTGTCGGTAATTCATTATAACGCTGGTTAATTAGAATAATAGTCGGCCACAGATCGCTGGAGATTAATTTGTTTTTCGGAACCATTATTATTTCCCTCAAATAAATAACTAACTATACCTACAAATAAATACAAAAAAAAGGTCACCTAGTCGTCGAAGTACTCGTCCGCATCACTGACATCTGGAAACGAGCCCAGAAGACTGGCAGCATTGCCACGTTGAATGGCAATGCAATTCTTTGGCCAAAGAATGACCCAGCCCTCTGGTCACGTGAAGTGTCGACCAGTCGATGAGAAATTTCCTCAAAAAGGAGTCGCGCACTCAGGCCCCATGACCCGAGTGTTTCAACCCCAAACTGCTCAAAACTGTAGTTACCTATAAGGTTACAGTATTTGCGCCGCTTGTCGGGCAAAACCGTATTTGGACAAGCCATTTTCCAAGCATTCAACGCATCGGTCAAACACGGTACTTCTAAATCAACCAGTGTGGAAGATAAAATATTCCTGGTTAATTTATCGGTACTGTGGACCGAGGAGAGGAAGGCCGGTAAACTGATACTTGAAATTTTGCGAAATCTTATCATTACTTAGTTATTTTTTAACTTCTATCTGGTTGGTTCAAAACCTGTTGAACATGAAACTATTATATTAGGAAAATGCAAGCAGCGTGTACGCTGCGTGTATGCTGCGTAAACGGAGGAGTGTGGAACCGAAGCGGCGTGGCGTGCTAGAGGCGTACGGCGAGCCCGGGCGCGTCACGGGGCGGAGGACGTGAGGCGCTCTCCCGTGATTAGCAGTATCGCAAGTAATTAGACCGATGATCGATGTCTCAAGTAAGCCTCTAATGATAAGATAGCGCGACGCATTACACTTATCGACTTTTTATTGTTAAGATACGTATCGTAAATACAATAATGATTGTTTAAAGCGCACCTTCATACCTACCTTATATTATATTGACATAAATTCGGGGATAAGTGAGGATTATAGAGCGGCGTCAGTGCGCATGCGCAGCCGTGCGAAGGTCAAGCCGCGCGACGCTCCACGCTAGTTACCAACACGAGCCACTCTCATCGCCTTCACGAAAACTGTTTCATCGAGTCAATAATGCGTTCCAGGAGTGTCTCAGGTCTGATACAGCATCAGCTCACCTGATACTGATGCTTGTTATTTTACGAAGGTGACCAAAGTTATCACAACTAGTAGATTATCATCACTGATGCCGCAAAAATCTATGTACGGCTGAATATTTGACCTAAATCTATATTTGGAGCGATGAGGCATGCCATTAATAACAAGACTTAAGTACTTATTTTCAACCAAATCGGTTTGGTTAGCGTTCACTTACACGTTTCCTCAGAGTTGTGATTTTAGAGAAATGCTGTTTTTGCCTGGGACACGGGAACACGGGGGCAGGTATACTTAGAACATGATAAGATACAACAGTGGCAGCTACCTACTAGTTCTGAAACTATCTCAATCGGATGTCATTGAACAACTAACATAAATGTTTAAAACATGCGTAGCATATACTTGGATATCTGTTGTGATTAGTTAAGTTATCAACATGATAGTCAGATAGTGCAGTTGGTGCCGGAGCCAGGTATCTCATCAGCAGCATGGAGCGCGCGCTGCTTGACGCTCCTCGCGGCCGCGCTTTCCGGACACGCTGAAACATGGAAATGTTTTCCCCTTGCGTGTGGCGAGGCGGCGCGCGCTCGGCCAATGGGTGCGCGCCCTGCGCCGCACACACACGCGCGCACGCACACACGCGCGCCCGCCGGCCCACTCGCTCACCTGGCCGCAGCAGACGAGCCGAGCGAGCGCCGCGCGCGCCGGCACACACTCCGCGACCCGCGCCTCAGCGACGTGCTGTGATGTGAACACTCCGCCAGTGCTACACCTCACGGACTATACCGCACACAGATACCTACTGACCTGCCTTCATCAGCTGCTAACGAGCGGTGAGTACCTGCAGCCTTACATACCTACTGAGTGCATAACTCCTGAAATACTAAACCCGACCTAGTGGCCATTGATCGCGACAGGAGCGGAAAGCGGTCTCAGTGAAGCGACGGTGCTCCCGCGAACACTGTCACAACTATGACTGACAAGTCATACAGTCAGACTGACAAGTCATAGTTGTTCTGCGGCTATACCTTGATATGGTTCCCGCGAATTGTAGGAGCGTAGAGTGCGTTGATACTAGTTAGAAATACCAAGTGGAATTTTAAACAAAGCGTGCTACGGCAGTGCAGCTCAGAAGCAAATCCCCAAACACCGGGAAGTAGTGAGTACGACGACGCTTTCTTGTTTCAATTTTCACTTGTTCGTCCATCGCCGTCTGCAGTAAGATGGTTGTAGACGAGAAGCAACACGCTTCATCTGTCATCGGATGAGGGGTAATCGGTCGCGACTTGAATTGCAAAAACTGTGAAGATATTCGTTTTGGAGATGAGTGCTATTCAAATAGAAATTGCAATCAAAATGAATATACGGCTCACTTCAGGTATACATGCTGAAATCTTCCAATTCGTGTAAGAAAACTGGTACCTAGTGATAACTAGCTTTACTTTACTGGTAGTGCATTATCTGACAACTTAATCATTGATCTCGTGCTTTTCTTTAGTTAAACATTGTTTGAAAATAAACTTACATTTGTTGAAATTCCTTAGTACGTAGTTATGACGTGCCTTCAATATCCTCTTAGTTGTCTTAATTATAATATAGTAGACGAATGTAAGAGCACACACTGTATCGTACTCGCTCTTGCAGACTAACTGAAGGAATCTGTTCAAAGTAGAAAGAAGTGCGGATTCATTCATTCATACTTTAATTTATAGAACACTATAACATCCTTTACTTCTATTTATTGATAGGTATTCATCAAGACAGTGGGCGGTCGTGCGGCGCAGGCGGTGCCGTCGCCCCTGCCGCCGCGCGCCCACGCACTCACATGCATTTTAAATCAACTCCCTGCCTCACGTGCTTTGAATACTTAACTACAGATGGTAGTTCTAACACAAATGGCAGTTTTTGTTATTGAATAACACATAACAAAAAATAGCATTGATTTATTTTAGAAAAGTGAAATGTTTCGAGCCTGTTTCTGAAAATAGCGCGCGGACGGGAGGTGCGCCGCGTGCGCAGTGCCGAACTGCCGACGGCCGATGGATTCTACTAGTATCTACTTATTAGTAAGGTCCACTCGAACCTTGATAGATTACTCTTAATTCTTCATTGAAATGAAGGTCCCTGAAATAATATCATTCGTAGTAAATGAGATAGAGATTCAGAGAACCCCCGCCAGCAGTGCATTGCGTTGCGTGGTATGCACGAAAGCGACCGAAGTATTATACGAGTATATAATGAACTGAATAGTTACTTGTGAGCAACGATAACTCGCACGCTTGCTTGCAGGTCTCTACCTGACCAGATCATATTGGCGTCACTTTACTCTTACAGTGACGCCAATCAGATCTTAAGATCCTTTGTAATACCAACGTAGTTCTAGCGCATACTTAAGTATATATCAGCCCCCCTAGCCAAGTCACAACCGTTTCGTGTCGAATTCCGTTCTCCAATCGGTAACGCCTCGGTGTCAGCAATTGTAGAAAACGATAAGTTGGTAGCCATGTTGACGCGCCTGAGTCGGCCGCTCGTTCTACAATGTCTTTAGAAAAACGACACATTATAACAAAGGATTTAGCGTTGAACATTGTAGAAACGATAAAAAATCATTCTATCATTTTGAACGATGTGAATTTGGCTACGAATTTTCTATTCGTTTGTTTTAACCACGTGACTTAACGTTAAGCGACTAGCGTTAACGATTGCAGATTATCAACTTGGCTAGGGGTGCAGATTTGATTTCTTTCGAACAGTTTCACTCAACCAATTGAACACAAGTTATTCTTGATTACAATGAGGAATAACTTGTGTTCATTATCGATACATCGATACTAAGTATTCTTTTTTTGCCACTCTCGCAAAGAACTCTATTTTGATGTTTAGGCATAGATAACAAATTCATAACAGTAGGTGAGACCCGACACGCCACCTACGGCTAAAATAATATCGATGCCCCCAAGCAATAAGTCGGCAATAGAAAAATACCAATTTTACAGGAGAAAAGATTTACTGGTTTTGTCGAATATCTTTTCAGCCAGTGGGGATATTCAAGTCATTGATGTATCTAATTATTTATTTTTTTCGGGAATATACCTGTACTATTTTTATGAAGTTATTTACATTCATATCCTACCAATTTCAGAAAATAAATAATACCCGAAATTATGTAGTAAAAATATTACAGTTTATAGTACTTACGGAATTATTAGAGTTTTATGAAACAACATATTATTTCGTATCATTATATTATGGACTTCTACAGTGGATATTTATTTCGTAGGCATACCCATACTAAACTTTAAAAACAATGTACAACGAGTGCACGACGAGTGCGTCTGTCAATGTGTGTTGTGTGTGTGTTTGTGTGTGTGTTTGTGTGTTGTGTTTATTACGGAATACGTGTATTTAAATTAATATAAGAAAAACGCCATGTTTGATTTTACCAAAAAACCTTACGAAGATATACTTACGCCAATAATCCAGTAAGAGCTACTTACCAAAATAAAATATAAATGATTTGTTTGTACAGATCTATAACAGTATTTTTGCCGACTTAATTTTGTTTGTAAATTTCCCAACAACAAAAATGTATGGCATGATATCTTTGTAAATTATCATTAGGAAAATCTGAAAAAAAAAATTGCTAAAGTGTAGCCAAATTTCATAACGGCAAGAACTCCATAATAGTATATTGCACGCTCACCTGTATAGGTGCTCATTGAGAACAGAAAATGGACGCACGCTGAGCAATACCCTCGGGATGCTGGAATGAGCATGGAAAACTTCGTTCAATATGTCTATTTGTAGCCGCATACCTACATCCCGATATTTACATCTTTACAATATTTTTGTTGGTCAACGGTCATATCTGTAGTGTAAAACTTACTAAATAAACACTAGAAGTTAGTCAGTGCTCGTCCACAGCTGACGTAACGCTCTTGTGGTGGTGGTGCGTGGTGGTAGAGCCGAGGACACAACAGCGCTCAGTCATAAAAGCGCGTCGTTATCGCGGGCCGCGGCAAACATGGCGCCGCCTCCCAACTCTCCGACCCCCGACACGCAGTCACTCAACAGAAGCTCAACAGTCTGCGCTGATCTGATACAAAGAAAAGGATCCGTATAAAGCATTTGACTAGTTTTACCTTTGTGCGGAGTATAAGGTCCCAAGCTTTCGCTTGTAAGTTTTTTGGTGGAACACAAGCTCTGCTTAGCTTGGGACTAGATGGCGTTGTGTGATAGTTGTGGAATATTATTATTATTATTAATTGAACATAGAAAGTCGTAGAAGCCTGCAGCTAGGTACGTTTTTTCTGTCCATCTTAGATTCCCATAATGGTGCCTGTAACAACCTAAATGCTTTTTAAATCGGACATCAATGCAGTACAACTGTAACGTTACCTTTATTCATTCTCTGTATCGTGCAGTGAATCTTCTGCTATCGCGTGGTTTGGTGGTTCAATTCGGAGCTTTTACATGGCACGTATGTGTTGTGTGGGCACAGGCAGAGTAAACGGAGCTGCGCGTTAGGGGCGCGCGTGTTTACCCGCCGCTGCGCGCCGCCGCCGCCGCCGCTTCAATATGCCTCAATATAATAATTAATGTTCTTATCATAAAATACACTTCCTTAACGCTTCAAATATGTATTGCTATGGAAAGGTTCGCGCAGCAGGACTTTATGTAGCTTTTGTAGAAAATTGTATCAATAGTAAATCATTTATTTCAAATAGGCACATAAAAGGCACATTTAAATTAAAATAGAATTTACGTTAGTCACCCCGTCGAAAAGGTAGAATCCTATGAATAAGATTAGGCAAGAAACTCCACAGTTACTCTTTTAAAATGTTTTACAGCATTAAAATACACCATTTATGTATATAACTACTAGCTGACCGTACAAATGTTGTCCTGTTTCCTAGAACTCGATAGCAGCGCCACCTACCGGGTCCAATAGTGAATCTAAACTATCCAGGGTGCCACCCAAACGCATACAAAAATATTCATTCAAATCGGTCCAGCCGTTAAGGAGGAGTTCAGTGACATACACACGTACAGTAAAATTATATATATAAAGATATTATGTTAAAACGATGCACCTCGAATAAAATTACCATACCACAACAGATTAAAAGAATTGAAAATGAAGCAATGAGAGATAAATTTCTTATATTATGATAGAAACATGGTACTCACATATCTACAAACATTGCAAAGGCAAGTATACGAATTTCCTAACAAGACATTTTATAACAAGTTAAAAGTCAGTGAGTGAGGTAAAGTAATAACAGAATGAAAATGAATGTCGTAAACAAATCTAAACTATACAATTGTATTAGCAACCAGTTTGATAGACTCTACATTGTGCTATAGAGCAGGACCAGCACGTTTCCAAGCATTCTTATCTGGAATATAATCTTCTAATTTGTAATTTGATTGTTTACAAAGTGTACTGTTAATATGAGTTTTAATTTTTCTTTCATTTAAATGCAATATTTACAAGGTATTTTATTTTCACATTTAACACAGTGCCCCATAAAAGATGTATGTACGTTAGCTACTCTGGAAAATTGTTAATCTATCTTCTTTATTTCTAGTATTTAAATGAATTCTATCGCTTATTTCATTGAAAAGATAAAGATTTTTTTTTGCGTACATTATATTTTCATAAATGAGCAAGGTTTCCTGAGAGATTTGCGGCGACGTACATTGTAAATGGCTCTGACAGCTCTCTTTTGCAAAATAAAGATGGATTCGATATCAGCAGCCCGCCCCTAAATTAAAACGCCATATGATGTAATGCTGTGGAAATAGTTAAAATAGACCAAACACGCGGTTACTTGTGTAGCGGAGTTCCTAGGCAAATTTAGATGAATAAATTCCAGTTTTTCCCAATTTAATAAGATGACATATTCACTACTTCTAAAATCAGGTAATTTAAATCTAATGTATTTCTAATGTTGTTTTTTTTTTCATGCTTGTCTTCCTAAATCATTGCAATAGATAGGTTAGTAGGTAATATAATTAATTTATTAATATATGTTTAATAATTTTACCTATTGTGGTAAGGTAATTTTATTTTAGGTGCATCGTTTTCACATATTATAGTTATTAGGTATATAAAAATTTAATGCACATACACATGTATACTATTTTAAAAGAGTAAGCGGCCTTAGCACAGCCCACCGTGCTGGGAAGATGGGTGGTGCTAGATTGTGGACACAGGAATACACACGAGAGACACGTTGTAAGCAATTCCCAAAAAGTTTTGAGGAAAAAGAAAAAGTTCTAGCCAAACCTTAAATAATACCCTGAGGACAAGGTATTTATGGAAGACATCGATCCGAAAACACTTGATAATTCAGTTATCTAAATTCGTAAAAAAAACCTTATTAATAAAAAGGTTGTCACAAATAAGCGACGCGCAACGCTGTGACACGAAAACAGCGTTGGTACTGAACTGTCGCTGTGGTGGCGAGCCTGCCGCTCCACAAAACAGCGTTGGAACTGAACTGTCGCTGTGGTGGCGAGCCTCCCGCTCCACAAAATAGCGTTGGTACTGAATTGTCGCTGTAGTGGCGAGCCTGCCGCTCCACAAAACAGCGTTGGTACTGAACTGTCGCTGTGGTGGCGAGCCTGCCGCTCCACAAAACAGCGTTGGTACTGATCTGTCGCTATGGTGGCCAGCCTGCCGCTCCACAAAACAGCGTTGGTACTGAACTGTCGCTGTGGTGGCGAGCCTGCTGCTCCACAAAAGAGCATTGGTACTGAACTGTCGCTGTAGTGGCGAGCCTGCCGCTCCACAAAACAACTCTCACAGGCGAAACGATGATGCTTTGTTTGCATTAAAGGGTAGAAAACAGCTTACAGACAGTAAGTGCGAAAGTACCTGCCTACTGAAGGTATAGCGACCGTTTCCACATATGAAGTTAGTTTTTTTTCGCCCAGTTGGTAATTACATTTTTGAAGAACTCCGAATTATTCGTTATTTTACGGTAGAAGAGATTAGTTAGGTGTATATTAACAGAACATAGTGCTTGTGTATTCTGTTAGTTTAATACTTAAACAAAATATTATGTCCGCACTTCCACAGTCGGCGCCGGCGCAGGCGCTTGTCCCTATTAGTCGTGTACTTCCGCCGCCGCTCTTCCGCTCCAAAAACGATGCCTTCTCGTTTACTTAAGCGTCTGCCCTCAGATGACACACACTTTATTTGTAACACCCTGGTTTCTTACAGACACCTTTCTCTATTTGAGGTCACCATATCCTCTATATCCATATACATAAAGACACATACCTAATGAACATTGTCCGCAGGTGAAGTATGGAGAACGTGGCGCAGATGGAGCAACAAGATACGCGACCCTCCGCGGAGGCGCTGGAGCTAGTGAAGAGCGAGACGCGCTCCGAGCAGGAGCAGCAAGGGGGCGAGGGGGGCGTGGAAGGAGACGATCAGCAGCATCAGCAGCAGCAGCAACAGCAGCAGCAGCAGCAGGCTGGTGCAGGCACTCCGCGCGACGCATCGCCCCCTGCGCACTCGCAGTCCGTCATCACGTCGCGCCGCGCCGTGCGTACCATCACCGCCGCCGGACACATCACCACAGACGAGCCCGGCGAGCTTGCGGACGACGGCGTCAAGGACGAGCCGCCCGAGCCGCCGGCGCTGGACGAGGCGCAGCTGCAGGTGCAGCACTACGCCGCCAAGCTCGAGGAGGCAGAGGCGCGCGAGCAGCAGCACTACGACGACGAGCGTTTGCGCCTGGCGGAGGCCGAAACATCACGTTACCTCGCCTTCAAACCCGAACCCTACCGTACGCTGCCCTCACCCGGCGACAAGCGCGTGCCTCCACAGTACGCGCGTCCGCCACCACGGGCTCCCTATCCGCGCGGCCTGTCGTTGCGCTACGGCGCGCCGCACCACGTCATCGTAGCGCAGGACGGTGAAGGCGAAGAGGCCGCACACGAAGCCTTCCTGCACAAGGACAAGGAGCAGATGCAGTATGCGGGGAGTGAGGCGGCACCGGACACCCGGCAGTACGCCGCCGTGCTGGGCGAGCAGGCCGCATCCTCGCTGGAGATGATCCAGACCACGGCGCTCAACAACCAGCAAGCGGTGGGCGTGGCGTACCAGCAAGTTAAGTACGAGGCGCGTGGGGAGGGGGAGCCGCGGCCAACCACATACGCGAGCCTACAGCCTGTGACGTCAGTGCACGGTGGATACGCGTACGCCGGACAGAGCCCGCAGTATGCAGGAGGAGGGTACGGTGCGTACGCCAGCGGCAGCAAAGAGCTGCTTACCCTGTATGGAGGCGGCGGCGGCGCGGGAGGCGCGGGGGGCGCGCGGGGCGACGAGTCGCCTCCCGGACAGCTGCTGTACCGCAGCGACCCCACGCTGTCGTCGTCGTCGCTGGCGCGCGGCACGCACGTAGTGTACGGCTCAGTGGTGCCGCAGTCACAGGCGGTGTACGAGACGCCGCCTAGCCCTAACTCACAACAGGTCAGATTGCACACACTTCTCAATAGAGTTTTTAGATTGTTTGAAAATTGTGTATAATGTGTTCTTGTATCGACTCTACAGGTGACGCTGTACACCCACGGCAACACGGTGCAGTACAAGGTGGGCGGCGAGCACTACCTGGGGCAGGGCGGCGGCGTGGAGTACGTGCCCGTGTCCGGCTACGAGGGTGGGCTGCTGGTGGAGGGCTACCCGGCGCCGGCGCAGGCCTGGCCCGCGCACAACCTGCTTTCGATCGACGAGGGCTTCGACCCCAGTAAGTGGCATGCGAGCCTGTAGCGTTGCATATTGAAACTTTATTTGTAGCAAGCTAGCTAAGTACAAGTTGGCGCAGGTATGGCGGGCATGGGCGAGGTGAAGGAGTGCGTGAACTGCGCGGCCGCCACCACGCCGCTGTGGCGCCGCGACGGCACTGGCCACTACCTGTGCAACGCTTGCGGTCTATACACGCGCATCAATGGCGTCAACCGGCCGCCGCTCAAAGGACAGAAAGCAAAGCCGCAGCAGGCATTGGTAAGCATTAAATTGACGTTTGAGTGAGTTTGTCTTTTTAACACACACCAACTGTAGATGCAGTAATATGTATGTCACTGATGCTTCCTGTGCAGCCTACGAACGGCAACCGGCGCGTCGGGGTGACGTGCGCCAACTGCCGGACGTCCAACACCACGCTGTGGCGGCGCAACAACAACGGCGAGCCCGTGTGCAACGCGTGCGGCCTGTACTACAAGCTGCATAACGTGAGTGCAAGGAGCTCGTCAACATACACCAAACAGTAGCGTATCGCACGATTGTGCATCGATTACAGCGGTTATGCTGATTAGACACCGCGCAGGTATCTAATCGCCGCTGCAGTCAGTTATCAGGGAACTCCTCGGCAAATATTGGGTCTGTATAAAAAATCAAAACACAGGGTCTCATCTAATCTCGCGAGATAAAACGCGGGGCTACCGACTGATAGAGAATTATCATCGCGCGACCACGAATATTCATAATGAGATAAATAATCTTTTATCAATTATCTCCTCGCGAGTAGATACGCTTGTTTAAAGGATGATAGGCCCGCGCGGCGACAGATTACGAGGAGTTCCCCCGTTTGAGTTCTATGACGTGTGCGCAGGTGAACCGGCCGCTCAGTATGAAGAAGGACGGCATCCAGACGCGCAAGCGCAAGCCCAAGAGCATGGGGGGTGGACATGGCGGCGTGGCGCGGCCGGGCGGCGGACCGCTGGCGGGTGAGTACGCGCCCGCGTGGCCGCGCGGCCAGCTGTGACGTCACGACTAACCGTGTGGTGTCCGCAGCGGACGCACACTCGCACAAGGTGCTACCCCCGCTGTACGCGGCGGTGGAGGGCGCGGGGGGCGCGGGGGGCGCGGCGTCCGCTCCGCTACTGCTGCTGCCCGCCGCGCGCCACTCGGCCGAGATGTGAGTACACGAGACGAGCCCTCGGCGCAGACGACCTCACTATGCACTGCTTCCCCTTATTAGCAACAGTGCGGGAGTTAGACTCTCTGTTTTCCTTCGATGACAACACTCGCATGATTTCCTCGCTGGTATGCTCCCAGTCCGTCGCATCCTCTCCTCGCACCCCTCTGCTCCTCACGCCAGTATCCTCAGATCTGCACGTCAATACTCATGGGTCGTGGGTTCGCTCGCCACAGCTCCTTTTTTGCACGCTCTGCTCTCCAATTCACCTTCCAAAAATCGTTTATATCTTGACTATATCTTTAGTACTGCACATCAGCTTCCCGCACTCTACCGCCTACTACCTTCTATAGAATCTTTAAGGTGCACCTCAATGTAAGGACCAAATTGTACCTAATTAGTATCTGCAGACAGTTTCTAGCTGTTTTCATTCGTGCTGGTGACACGTAAGCCATGTGAGTGCGTGTCGCCTCGTGAGGACAGTCAGCAACGTGCGCAGTGTGCTCAGGAACTGGTAAATACGGTAAATGACAGTTTGCTAACGTTTGCAAAGTTTATTTTTTTACGAAGGCATTTATTTGCACTTGTGTAGCGTTATCTCAAGGTTGTGTGCAGTGCTTCTGCTGACTGATACTGTTTTGTACTATACTTATTTACCGGTAACTGTGACTTGTGGGTTTTGGTAATTAGTTAGTAACACATAACGTACAGGTACGGAGGTTCAACTCCTTACAATGTGGGACCAACGAAGAATGCAGCAATAATTATTACCAATCGATTGCTAAACTGGTAGGTAGGCTCGGTCTCGATGTTAGGCAAGGCTACTGTTTCGACCATATTCCTGGACTTGATAAATCTCATCATTTCAGCCGTATGACGTCCACTGCTGGACATAAGCCTCCCCCAATTTGGGGAGTTTGCCATAATCGCCACGCTTGGCAGGCGGGCTGGCGATCGCAGTATGGTGGTATAGTGAATAAAGAACGCTGCTGCCCATTCTCTAGTACTTACTTAGGGACTTCCCTTAGTCGCCTCTTACGACACCCATAGGAAGAAATGGGACGGTGCTATTCTTTACGTCCGGCACCACACGGTACGGTTTAATAACCTATAACAAGTTAAGTCGGCTACGCTCTGGATCCTGGTTCTACTGTTAGTTAAATCAGGTTCTGGTAAATCATCAAAAATCGACCAAATCCACAGAACAAAAATGGGTGCAGTAATCTATTACCATAATTTTCGTCTTCATGTTCTTATTGTTGCGTTGCAAGGAGTGGCCTCCTCCGTGCCTGGCTGGGAGCTTAGACGTGCCGTGACGAGCCAGTTGTGTTGCAGGGTACCAGCGCTAGAGCGCGGCGCGCCGCACTACCGCCCGGCGTGACTCGCGCCGAGCGCTCCGAGCGCCCCGAGCCCCTAAGCGCTCCGAGCGCCCCGAGCCCCCAAGCGCTCCGAGGGCCCTGAGCGCCCCTGCAGTGCTCACAGCCTGGCAGCACGACGCGGCCGCCGGCGCCGCAACCCTCACGTGCTACTGATCGCAACATACTTGACTTGCAATTACTGTGTCATTCGATCAATTTGACTCAAATTAAAAAAACATACTTTATACAAGGGTTCAGCAGCGACGTGGGCATGGGTCTCACTGTGGTTCTTGTCTCGCAGCTGTGTACCTAAGTATCAGCGTGTAGTACCGCTTGCCGCAGTGTAGTCGGCTAGTTCCGCGCGCTGTGGAGACGATCCGTTACCATGCACCACGAACATTGAGCCGGCCCCGCCGTGCACATTTGATGTTCCCAGTGATGCAAGTACATGAGTGGGGTGGTGGTTGCAAGTCAAGTGCTGGACTAGTGTGACAGAGAGAACAATCAGGGGAGCTGCAGAGTGTATGTGTAGATAACGCAGCGCTTGTACCATATAGTTATGTAACTAGTAATACTTAGATGTAAGAGACGACGAATTTACTATAATAATATATTGTTGAGAATGTGCATGTGTGTGTGTCTGTTGTGTGGTGTGCCCGGGTACGTGTGTGTGTGTGGCAGTTTGTTCAGCTAAATAGGCTTACATATTTATATTTTGATAACACTGTTTAAACTGTTATAATATAAGAGTTTACAAAATAAGCGACAAATAAAAACGATTGTTGCTTCTACGATTATGTTATATTATTATCTTGTCCAATGTCATCCTATAACCTGCTGTTCCTTTCGCGAAGTATTCTCAGTTCGACTCAAACTGTTACAAAACAGTCTTCGTTTAAATATTTACAGTATATGTAGGTTCTTGCGAAAAAAGTTTTTACTAATCCCTTCACAGTCTTTTTTCAGTTTCCTGTCAAACTTCTTTGTATAAATAATTGTTTACCCCCTCGTCAGGGCTCTAGCTCGCGGAGTGGGAACCACTTTCAACGACTGATAAATTATATATTTTACCATTCATTATTAAAATGGTTTGTGTATACCAACCTATTAGAACTTAATTTCTCAAGAAGACTCACATTAACTTATATGAGAAAAAATAACTTATTTCTAATTAGAATACATTAGCCGACGCGGCGGTTACGCAACAACAATCTACATAACAGTTAGGTATATATCCCTCTAGGACACCATGGTGGCGCAACCATGGTCACGCTGCCAGCTAAACATATGTACCTATATAGCTCTATGCTGGGTATCTTAGCTGGCGTCGGAAATGCGACTTTGTTTTATACTAATCACAGAGACATTCGGTAAGTATATGAACCACCAGCACACCATCGTCAAGTTTAAGACTGTTCCTATCCAGATCCTAATCCTATTCAGATTACAATCAAGCATGCAATTTAAAAAAAAAAAATACTTTCTAATTAACGTTCCAAGCGCATTTCGTTTCTGAATGGCATTGAGAAAAAATTTGATTGCATAGATTTCAGCTCCAGAAGTTTAATCGGAGTTTAGAGGATAATATTAAACAAAATTATAAGAACAAAACTATAAATAATAACAATGATCCTATGCAATATCCACTGTCCCTTGATTCCGTGAATTTCAAAAAGTTATACAGCTGAAAATCAGTGAGCAAAGAGTCTGCCACATGTTTTTTCGAATCCACAGAGTCATAGTGAATCGAATGGGCGCAATGAGAACCGCGTGCAAATGACTTAGTAGAGGTTTTTTTTTAAACATTTTTACAACTCCGTCCCATGATAATGCAGAGTCCTGAATGTCTACCTCATCTATTTTCTTCGTTTCCAAGATGATTGTGACCATGAACTCTAGAGGCATACATGTCCAAATGATTTAATACCTCGATTTTTTTAAGCATTTTCAAACCGCAGTAACGCGAAAACGCAGCGACATAGGACCTTAATTGATTGGACCAAATCGATTCGTAATGATTTAAACTGCAATCCACCTCGACGTGAAACGTGTGCAAATCATATACCGAAATGCTCACCAGCTCCCTAACTATAAGACTATAGACACAAAATAATGACAGATATTCTCGATTGGACCATAAACAAAAGAGTATCTATGCATGTGTGTATTAAATACACGGTAATGAATAGTAGTGTGCGTAACGTGTTATTTATTGAAAATAATATATTTTACGCATAATTTAAAAAAAAATATTAGCATTCGTCACTTCTTCTCTGTATAAACTACAAGTGTGCGAAATTTCATACTCCTCCGTCCGCCCAATTTTCGTAAAAAGGGATCCAAAGTTTTCGCCTCACGTATTAATATATAGATAATAAGCTTGGGGCCTTTGTTTGGTACTAACTACAAACTTTTTCTATACATTATGCCATCGGCCTGCAGCAGGATATTTCATTTGTTTTTGTTAATCATACATCGAAAATGTGTCAAACGACCGATATTTTAAAGTCAAATAAAACTAAGGCACGCTAAGGTACGCTTTGGTGCCAAAGAACAAATGCTTAAATGGGTAACCGAATATAGCAATATCTTTCCTTGGATTGATTTTTTATGACAAGCTGTTAGTATAAAAAAACTGGCCAAGTGCGAGTCGGACTCGCACACCGAGGGTTCCGTACAACCCTGTAAGTATTCTCGGCTTATGCATAAGGTTTATGTTTATGAAAATAAATGGTTTTTTTTTTAATTTTTATATTTCAGCTGAACGAATGAAAGGTAAATTGCGGTTTACGACGTTTTATGATATTTAAAAAAAAAATCTACTTTCTCGATCTTGTTCAAACCAATTTTCGGTGTTAGTTTACATGGTAATGTACATCATATATTTTTTTTAGTTTTATCATTCTCTTATTTCGAAGTTACGGGGGGGGGGGGGACATCATTTTACCACTTTGGAAGTGTCTCTCGCGCAAACTATTCAGTTTAGAAAAAAATGATATTAGAAACCTCAATACCATTTTTAAAGACCTATTCATAAATACCACACACGTGCGGGTTTGATGAAAAAAAAAATTTTGAGTTTCAGTTCTATGTATGGGGAACCCCAAAATTTATTGTTTTTTTTTTCTATTTTAGTGTAAAAATCTTAATGCGGTTCACAGAATACATCTACTTACCAAGTTTCAATAGCATAGCTCTTATAGTTTCGGAAAAAAGTGGCTGTGACATACGGACGGACGGACAGACAGACAGACAGACAGACAGACATGACGAATCTATAAGGGTTCCGTTTTTTGCCATTTGACAACGGAACCCTAAAAAATATGGTATACCATAATTCTCCTATGAAACAATAATCTAGAGTGAAATAAGGTCAGCCTTTTAGCAATTAACTTCGTGGTTTTATTCTTATCGTCATCAAATACCTATTTAGTTACAGTTTCTCCATGTCTATGCTGTATTACCTCCTGTATAAATAAATCAATCAATCAAAATACGTATAGTCTTGTGGGGTCTCTACTCTCTCTACCGACTGGACGGGTACATCCCGCAGTCCGCATGGCGCATGATTGAGGTTATCTAATGTATCCACGGAGCTATTATTGTTGTGCCATATAAGTACCGCAACATCACGCTCGGCACTACTGGGGACAGACACGCGTGCAGCTTCTCGCAGTCTGTTATAGTGGGTGATAATAGAAACTCGTCGCACATTAGCCGACGAGGACCCCTAAATGCATGATTTTTACTTTTTAAATTTATTTGGATGTAAGATTAGCTAAATAGTTAGGGAAAAATATTTAAAAAATATATATTCATAAAAATACTGTTTTTTTTAATGGGTTGGTGGAAATTGACATCATTATATAAGTAATCAGAACTAATCTACTGAGAACAAAATGTGTAATGAGATAATAAACCACTTTTTTCCAATTACAAAAACAAAAAATGACGAACGGAAACGAAAAAACTTTTTACAAAAAAATAACAACCGACTTCCTTAAAAAAACACTACAAAGTCAAAAATACCTAACTTTAATTTCGGAAGTTGGTGGCAAAAAAGCCTTAAATACAGATCCTAAGACACCGACTCGAACCGAAGGAAAAATGACATTGAATTGGTTGATGGAAATTTCCATCACAATGCATTTAAGGGCTAAACTTTGAATAGGTCAATAACAATCAGGTACAATAATAAAAGACGTAAACATAACTGGCGAAATGTTATTGTAACAAACTTCAAAGTCCGAGGTTTATGTTTTGTAAAATTGACCAGAAAATACATAAACATGTTCTATTTTTAACCGACTTCAAAAAAATGAGGAGGTTATCAATTCGACTGTATTTTTTTAAATGTTTGTTACCTCATAACTTTTGACTGGATGAACATATTTTGATGATATTTTTTTATTTGAAAGCTGGTGCTTTCCAAATGGTTTCATTTAAAATTTGGTTCCATTCGGACAATGGGATCCATATGAAAACCATATACTTAAGTCTTAAATTTGCATTAAGTATTTGCGGCGACAAATGAACGAATAACGCGATTAGATTAGTGTAGGGTATCTACCATAACTAAAAATATAAAAATTAAAAGTTACAAAAAAAAAAAAATTTTTTTAGGAAGTCGTTTGTTCTTTTTTTGTAAAAGTTTTTATTTTTAACTTTTTATCATATAAGTCCTGCACGTGGCGACGGGGAACCACTATTAGTCGTGTTATAAAATATTACCCGAGTATATTAAAATTAACTCTATCCATGAGATATCTATGTTCGTACCGCCATCTATTTAATTTTTTTGGAACTAATACAGTCAATGTTACTACAACATCGACTGAATGTACTTGCGATGTCCCAATACTATTATTAGAACAAACTGTTGCTACTAGTCTATAGACTGTCTACTGGTTATTTACTAATCAGCTCTAAAAGTATCAGGTAACTATTGATGTGTGAATATTTTATAACTACACAAAGAGTTCGCTCGCGCCTGGCGGCAGTGCGCGGCAACTCTCTGGTAGTTCCACACGCCGCCACCCGACTGCTCCTCACTGCTCTGTAGCACATGAGCGTGCCGGTAGATGGCGCTAGGAGTCGCAGTTAACGGTGGTATACATGTGCAGAATATCTGAGCGGAGTCGAGGGCAATGGACACCACGCCTAGCGAGAAATTATTCTATATCATCATTTACCTACTATTAGAGATTCAATGAACATGAGTTTTTGATACACGGAGCTATTACACTGCCAAATTACCATCTCTACTTTGAGAATTTTGAAAAGTCAGCCTTTTTTACGTAACCCGGCTTAACTACAATCTTCATTCGTTAAATACTGACCAAACCAACTACTTTTTTCCATAAGACCCGGCCTTAGCAGTCTCGGAGGCTCAGCTCCCACTTATCGTCAAAATTTACTATGCAACTAGAATCTCTCCCCTCTGCCACAGCGAGAAAAATAAAACGTAGAAAGGATTAAATATCTGGAAGTTGTAATAGAACAGCGGCCCTTTGTAACCGACTTCAAAAAATGGAGGAAGTTCTCAATTCGACTGTATTTTTAGGGTTCCGTTGCCAAATGGCAAAAACCGGAATCCTTATAGATTCGTCATGTCTGTCTGTCTGTCCGTCCGTATGTCACAGCCACTTTTTCCGAAACTATAAGAGCTATGCTGTTGAAACTTGGTATGTAGATATATTCTGTGAACCGCATTAAGATTTTCACACTAAAATAGAAAAAAAACACAATAAATTTTGGGGTTCCCCATACTTAGAAGTGAAACTCAAAAATTTTTTTTTCTTCAAACCCATACGTGTGGGGTATCTATGAATAGGTTTTCAAAAATGGTATTGAGGTTTCTAGTATCGTTTTTTTCTAAACTGAATGGTTTGCGCAAGAGACACTTCCAAAGTGGTAAAATGTGTGGGACACACACATTTTACCACTTTGGAAGTGTCCTCCGTAACTTCTAAAATATATGATGTATGTACATAAACTTCCACCGAAAATTGGTTTGAACGAGATCTAATAAGTAGTTTTTTTTTAATACGTCATAAATCGTAAACCGCAATTTATCTTTCATTCAATCAACTCAAATATAAAAAAAAATAAAACATTTAATTTTATAAATATAAACCTTATGCGTAAACCGAGAATACGGAACCGTACGGAACCCTCAGTGCGCGAGGCCCACTCGCACTTGGCCGGGTTTTTTTGTTTGTTACCTCATAACTTTTAACTGGGTGAACCGATTTTGATGATTCTTTTTTAATTTGAAAGCTGGTGCTTTCCGTGTGGTCCCATTTCTGACAATGGCATCCATGAGAAAACCATATAAGTCTTAAATTTTCATTAAGTATGCGCGCGACAAATGGACGAATAACGCGATTAGATTAGTGCGCGGTACGAACCATAACTAAAAAGTTAAAAATAAAAACTTTTTTCAAACGCCTCATACCTGGCGGCCAAACGCACCAGAAAATTTATTGATATAATGAAACTCTTGTCCTATTGACATTAATTATGGGTTTATGAATCAATACTGTGTTACTGTATTACAATAATGGGTATATGGAAATGGAGATATTACCAAGATCCAAAGCGTACGAGCCCAAAGATCGGTATTGAAAGTTATGCTCAAAAATTCTTTCAGATACCGGACACATGTTTTGTATATGGGTTTAGGTGTCTATAGGTGACTTGATTTTGCTACCTTAACGGGGCCAATTTGCCTGTTTAGAATCAAATTTAAAATGGTCAAATGACTATATTTAAGTTCTGAAAAAATTATACATATCACATGGATACATCCTTGTTTGGCAGAAATTAAAGAGTCAAAACACAAATAAAATAATTTTATTTGTGGAAAAAAAAATCTGAACCATTTTTAGTTTCATTGCCTAATTGCACACAATAATATGAAAAATTGCATATACCATGAGGTAATCGTACTTATGAGGGAATTTAATGACTTAATTTTTGAGATTAATAGATTTTTTCTACGATCATATCCCAAATGAATCACATATATGCAATTATACCTATTATATTTTTATACAGAAGCCCGTCAGGGGCAAAAGTCAAAGTTTAGGAAGTTAGGGATCTGATCCTGTCAACAAGAAGAGGAAAATCCCGTATTTTCGGGAACGTTCACATTCAGATCTCAGTTGCAATCTCTCTACAAAACCGGCCAAGTGCGAGTCGGACTCGCGCACCGAGGGTTCCGTACAAACCTGTAGGTATTCTCGGTTTAAAAATAAATGTTTTTTTTTTTAATTTTTATATTTCAGTTGATTGAATGTAAGGTAAATTGCGGTTTACGATTTATGACGTTTTAAAAAAAACTACTCACTCGATCTCGTTCAAACCAATTTTCGGTGGTAGTTTACATAGTAATGTATATCATATTTTTTTTTTAGTTTTATCATTCTCTTATTTTAGAAGTTACGGGGGGGGACACTCATTTTACCACTTTGGAAGTGTCTCTCGCGCAAACAATTCAGTTTAGAAAAAAATGATATTAGAAACCTCATTACCAATTTTGAAGACCTATTCATAGATACCCCACACGAATGGGTTTGATGAAAAAAGTTTGAGTTTCTGTTCTATGTATGGGGAACCCCAAAATTTATTGTTTTTTTTTTTCTATTTTAGTGTGAAAATCTTAATGCGGTTCACAGAATACATCTATTTACCAAGTTTCAACAGCATAGCTCTTATAGTTTCGGAAAAAAGTGGCTGTGACATACGGACGGACGGACAGACAGACAGACAGACAGACATGACGAATCTATAAGGGTGCCGTTTTTTGCCATTTGGCAACGGAACCCTAATAATTCTGACTTATCTGACAAGTTTCTGTTTATTGTCGCTGAGATGAGATTGCGATAAAATTTTGGACGTTTTTAATTACGAGAATTGGCCTTCAGATTCCAAACATTACAACCGTTTGTTTCAGTCGGCACCTATGCAGGATCTCGATATGTGAATAAAAGCACAACTTCTGGTACTACTACCGACCGACGTTGCAAAACGAACGTCGGCCGGTAACTCCAACCTTCATGCACGAACTTGTTAAAATATTTGTTAGACAATGATTAGGATTATCATATCCGGGAAGTTCCAGCCACTTCCACAGTTAAGCTCCTGGTAGCCCGCGGCGTGCATTACAGCAACTTGTATAGAAGTTCTTACAAGTGCCAGCTAAAGCTTTCTTCTGCGACTAACGAATATAGACGAGAACGAAACGTTCGTGCTCTTTGATTTGAAGCCAACCGATCTTATGCTTAATCAACGTGGCGTGCCGAGAATAACTGAGTTGAAAATGTTAGTCATTGAATAGAGACAAACCAGAGCGAGGAGCCGCGAGTGCAATGCAAGTGAGTGCAATGCAAGCACCTTTCCCAAAAGCTGAATGCATTGGGTGGGTGTAAAATTATTTCAATAACGTCTGTGACGAACGTTTAATATTAATAATTAACTGTAAGCATTGTTCTCATGTAAGTGACTTTGTGTCTTTTTTGAGAATAAATATCTTTAAACCTAAACCTAAGCCCAAATGTGCTTCAAGCCACAAAAGGAGCCGAACAGCAGAGCGTGCAGCGGAGCGGGCGCGACCACCAGCTGCTCGAGCAGGCGGCAGTGCATGCCACTGGCGCGTGCGCCGTGTACGCCTTCATCAAGAGGCTTCGCATACTTGATCGCTCACAATGGGTATTTCGATATAATAGATGCCCAGATTCCATGTCACATAAAGTGTTCGTACAATCTGCATGCATTTTATGATTTGTTAGGAGCCGAAAAGATTGGAACCGTGAGTGAACCAGATATGTCTAATCTAAGTAAGTAGGTACTAATCAAGAAAAACATTGTCTCAGTTAGTGAGGAACTCTTTCCCGTGGATTTTTAGGTGCGATGTGTTCCGGTACGTGGTCACAGGTGCGCAGCTACAGCCGCACCGGCCGGAGTACCGCTGCCTCATGATGTTGAACATCGCTGTCTGCAGGGTGCAGTAATTAGTTCAGTGGGTGCAGGAGTAACACTACGCTTTCTCAGAGGTGTGTCTCCAGTAGCAGAATATATTAATCACTAGCTTTTGCCAGCGGCTTCGCCCGCGTGGAGGTCGGAAAATATCCCGCGGGAACGTACTACCGGGATAAAAAGTAGCCTATGTGTTAATCCAGAATATAAACTAACTGTATTCCAAATTTCATCGAAATCCGTCCAGTAGTTTTTTCGTGAAAGGGTAACAAACATACACATACATCCATCCTCACAAACTGTCGCATTTATAATATTAGTAGGATTAGTAGGATAGGATAATTATTCATGCTTTTTACTACTAAATTATAGTTCGTGGCATACGTTACACGTACTTACAAGTGTTTAAGTTTATTTTACTTTTGTGCCGACCATGGGCGGCAATAAATAATAAAAGTATAAAAGCAGTAAATAAACATAAATTAAAATAGTTTTTTTTTTAATTCTTTAAATATACAATAGCTATTTTAAAAGTTACTTTCGAGGGTCTTCAGCATAACGGTTTGTGACGTCTTTCGTGAAATAATAGCCCATAGCGCTACCAAATTGTATATGTACACTGAGCATACAACACTCATTTAATCTACCTCAATCATGGTCGATCGTAGCGACGTTTTTACGCGTCTGAGTGTGTTCAAGTGTAGCGGTGGAATAAGGCATTAATTGCCAGTACAATTTGTAGGGCTGTCTTCACCTGCGGGTAAATAGATTCTGATTTCTACTCCGTTATTAACTCTGTTATTCCAATACTTTCAAAGTCCTGCTGCTGCTTATTCATCCAAAAAGTGCGCCATAGTTTGGCTTCAGATATGATCCCTTCTAATTCATAAAATGTAGATACTTTCTCCATACATTTTTGTAATTTTGGAACTGTAATTTGATTATCTGAGCAGGGTGCAATAATGAAAGTGTAAACGCTGGTGAATGGTTTTTGCCGAATCGTACGTATAACGAGCGACGAAAATAATCGCTAAGGGGCTCGCTACAGTAGGCAGCTGGTTGATTTGCCCTCTGTTGTTGGCGGCTTGCTGTCATAAATCAACACAACTCAAAGTTCAAAGTTGCAGCAATTTCATCAGCTGAATCGATTAAAGTTTCACTCCCTTCTTCCGAGGAACGCCTGTGTTCTGCTCATTTTATTATGTCCACCGTTTTAGACTTGGGCACGCAACTATTGCAACGGGTATTCCCCTCTTTGAGGAGTAGCTAGAGGTACCACGGTGTTTTGATCTTACACAGATCCTCACCGAACACGGCTGTTTCAGGATATTCCTGTTCCGGATATGGTGAGAAACGCCCTCGTGTTATCACACGGCGTGGAGCATACGGCGGAGGTGTGCCCTGCCTGGGAGGAGCACTGCCATATCCTCGTGGAGGCGATTGGAGGCGACGAACTCTCGCGTCCAACCTTGGTGCAGACCATGGTAGAGGGCACGGAAAGCCGTCACCTCCTTTTGCGAAGCAGTAATGCTTGCGAAGGAGGAGGCGGAGTGCGTCAAGGAGAGGCAGTTTCTGCGCCCTCACGTCCCTAGCCGCCGCAGGAGAAAACGCGCTCCGGGCGTCGGGAGTCGATTGCGAACTCCAGGCTACCGCAGGCGCAGGGTTACGGGCGCCGAGCTACTCGACACCCGGTAAGGACCCGTCTCGATGGCGCGTTGTGTTCTACACGCGCCTCAAAGAGTTGTTAGCGGACCCCTTCAATACTTGAAGGGGTCTGCTGGGACCGATCCCTGCCAGGGCCACGGAATTGTTCGAAAGAGTTACGATTGCCTTGGCATAGGCAACTGAAGGAACCCGGGTGGGTTTTAGTCAGTAAACGTTTGGCACGCTTATTTCCGCTCCACCCAGAGCGGGAGATGTCATTTGATGATGTCCCACACACAAAAAAAAAGTGTTTTAGACTGTTATATCTTTGGGACGGGTTGCAGGAGGGAATTGTATTTGTTAACCGACTTCAAAAAAGTAGTTGGTTCTTTGTTCCACTGTATTTTTTTTTCTGACAGATTAAAAAAGCTCTTTTTTTAATGGATAGGTTATGCTTCAGGGGTCCCATACAAATTGTATTGTCTTTGCTTTGATAGTTTTTGCGTTGGCTTCGATAATACGTAGTTAAACCACTTTGTTCAGCGTGTTGATATTCTAATACTTCCTATCACTGCTATTGACTTGGCTAGTTATGGTATACGAATTCGTGCAGGCAAGATAAAAATGTTTTTGCAAAAAAAAATAACCCGAAATTTGGCATACTAATCAAGGACCGATCACAATATAATAATTGTATAAATGTGTGCCATGATCCATGCCGGGGTTACTCGTACCAGGATAGCAAAAAACCGTCTTCGAAAACTACGCTGCCATTCGTTACGAAATACGAAAACCGCGCTGACGTACGTCACTAAATTCGAAACACCCTATAAAATAAGTAATAGTTTAAAAAAACTAAAAAAGAAACACTTGCATATATAAACTATATTAAAAGTTGTATGTTGTAATTCCAGGGAGGGGTAGCTGCCCCCCTCTGCCCCCTTTGGGTACGCCCATGGTGCCGACATTAATTTATTGGGTACCAGTGATGATCCAGTACGTTCGAACTCAGACAGGCGCGTTACTCTCTGTAAATTATTTCGTCACCATGTACTGCTCTCAAAACGATGATGGAAAACAACGTAAGGAAACCGGCATGTCTTAGAAATAAATCAAATACTTGTGACATCTACCAAGCTATACTGGGCCCCCGTGGTGGACTGTTACGGCCTATTACATCTTACAAAGAGGAGGCGTGTGTCCCAGCAGTGGGAACATCATAGACTGAATAAGTATCAATTTATTATCAAATTATGTGCATCTATTACAATATTTTGGTAATACCACTAGCTTGACAAGTACGAAATTATAATGCTACATTGCTGCACGGTTTTAGACTTACGTAAGTTATGCGTACAAAATGATTACGTAAGTACGTAAAACTGACATTATCTGCTCAAGGCGATATGTTCTAGGGTCTCTTTGACAGCACACCTATATGGTCCCTACAGTACTGCACTGTAAGATATCTTGAAAGAAAACTTATATTAATTACTATTGAGTAGCAAACGCAAGTTCTCTTTCTAGGTCTTGAAACCACTCCACCCTGCGCTGAAATCATGTCGTATATGCCATGACATATCAATAAAAATGGATAATATAATAAGTAATTCATTTGTGACGTATTCGAGTTTGTTGCAGTCCATTAGATGTGTAAGAAGGGAGTTGTGTGGCTAAACAGCTTGCTGCTTCTACCGGCCGGAACTTAGCAAGCGTTGAAGAGACGGTTCTATTTCATTTTTATATACTTAACCTTTTTTATTGGTTGTATTTTTCTTATAAAACCTAATAAAATAACGTTTTAATATCTGACATCAATCTTTGTATCTTCATTCAGGCCTTTGAAAGAGTTTGGATTTTACTTTAGCTTTAATGGCATTAAAATGCAAATCTAGCAAACAATGGGAAAGCTTGTTATAAAAGGTTATACCAAGGCAAACCATTTTTTGGGCTTGGTATAACCATTTACCGGTTATAAAACTTATGAATTCAATGAAAAGAAGCACGTAGTGTGCCCTTATTTCTTGTGATAATATTATAGATATCACCGTTTTAGTGTATATTTTGCCTAATATTAGTCCTCACGACCTCACGACCTCGATCATGGCGGCCAATCTCAACGGAGACTTTGGCGCGGGAGATATTATAGTGTACAAGTGTGTGCGCAGACACAGGAACACTCACTCTGACCTCTCTTTCCAGTCGTGTCGGATTACTGTCTGATCGTACTATGAGAGTTGCCTAATTAATAAGATGTTGGCGAAGATGAATATCTTAATATTTTTTTTTTTTTTAAATCTGTGAAACTCTAGCACCTAGCTGGTAAATTGCTCTAACAGCTCAACAAAAATATTTTGAATACCAGCGGAACACCACAGCAGAATGTCATAGGACGTAACGCTATGAAAAAAACTGAATAAGACTAATCGAGCTGTATCAACGTCAGTCTTACTTTCCTACGGCGTAGGCGGCCGAACTAACCCTCTTTGCTAGGCTTGATATATGTGGGCTCCACTGCAGTTTGGCTTCTACTGATATGCCCAGCCGCCATAAACAAAAACTGCCGAGTCTACAGTTTTAAGCACCTCTTTGTCAAAGACGATGTTGGTCTTCGATTTCAGACGTAAAATTTGACACCCTCAGGTGGAGTGAAGATGTTCGCAGGGCGGCTGGTAGCAGGTGGATGAGTTACCGAGCTGAATGGTGTGCGACTGGAGAGGCCGAGCTGAACGGCTGTATGCTGATGGTGGTGATATTTAATTAAAATGAATTGTCTCACCACCTGCCCGAAAATGTCAAATTATGTCATGCAAACCTAACCTAAAGTAAGTCATGATAGCCTTGGGGTATAGTCGGGCAATAGTATTGTTCTGAGTGTCATTGTAACCCGTTGGTCAATGATGTGATTTGAATCTGGTATCTCCGCTATAAATTCGTATCAAAACTTTAAAAAATATTCGTAAATCGATTTGGTATTTGTTACGTACCAGAGGTAGGTTAGGTAGTGGTGGCCTAGGTGGTGATATAGGCCCCGACTTATGAGTTGTGTGTCGTGGGTTCGAACGGCGCTTTACTTTGGGTACATTATTTCATCACCACTGCTCTCAAAACGGCGAAGGAAAACATTGTGAGAAAACCGGCATGTCCTAGCACTCCCTCTGACCGAGAGGAGGCCTGTGTCCCAGCAGTGGGAACTATATAAACTGATTAAGATGATGACGTTTCAGAGGGGTAATTGCATTATACTCTATCAGTAGGAATCACTTTCATTTTGGCAGTTGCACGCAGACAATTGTTCCAAACATATGAAAGAATGGATTAGCAATAAGCTTCAAAATGATCCAGTTTCTAATTAACATTATGTTACGTCATTACTAATTAACAGTGTGTTACGTAATCACTAATTAGACTGCAGGTGAAAAAGTAGAGTATTTTCCTCGGAGTTAAAGGTTTCTTGGTCTTGGGAACTCTCCAACCTCTCGAATCGCTGCAATCAAGATTCTAGTACTAACTTCCACGCTTCAAATTATCGACGGTGACCTACACTGCAGCTTTATCCCCTCGGCCCCTCGGTGAACAAGCACTATTTGATTATTCCCATATAACATAACATCACGCCTTGTTTCCCCTTGTTTGGCAGAAGTGTACCTATAGTGCACGCGCATTTAGTCAATTATATTTAAGTCCCATGTAATAGGGGACGAGCCTATTGCCATAAACCGAGCACGAATATATCCTCCGGGCTACTACTGAGAAATACCAGAAAGGAAAACCCAGTAACACTTTGTCCGACCAGTCCAAGCTCCAAGGACCTCATGCTTAGAAGTATCGCTTGCTATGCGTATTCTGTTTATTAGGGAAAGGACTCAAAATGACAGGGAGTAGGTCGTAGCACCTATCGACACATAGGGACACTCGGGTCACAATCCATACTAATATTATAATGAGAAAGTGTGTGTGTCTGTTTGTCCGGCTTTCACGGCAAAACGGAGCGACGAATTGACGTGATTTTTTAAGTGGAGATAGTTGAAGGGATGGAAAATGACACAGGCTATTTTTGTCTCTTTCTAACCCCCCACTTTTTAACGCGAGCGAAGCCGCGAGCGAAAGCTAGTAATCTATACTAATATACTAATAATATTATAAAGCTGAAGAGTTTGTTTGTTTGATTGAACGCGCTAATCTCAGGAACTACTGGTCCGAATTGAAAAATTCTTTTTGTGTTAGGTAGCCTATTTATCGAGGGTGGCTATAGGCTATATAACATTAGCTAGAGGAGCGGAGCAGTAATGAAAAATGTTGCAAAAACGGGGAAAAATTATTCCCTTTGAGAGTTTCCGTTGCGTGCGCTGCGTAAACGGTTAAAGTAACGCAAAAATCATGTATGACGGAATTGTTTCTTTTAAAAAGTTCTAAAAAAAAAAGTCCGCGAGACCATATGTCTATCTTTTAAGGTTGACTCACTATAACTCAAAAGGTGCGAGCAGCAACGAAAAATGGACGAAAACTAGCAGGCAAATCGATGCGACGGGAAGGGTCAGGGGAGCAAAAATTTGACGCGGACGAAGTCGCGGGCAGAAGCTAGTACATAATAACTTTGAAGTGAACGTCACTGCTGCAATTGTACAGTGACGCCGTGCCGGCGCCGCAACTGTTTTATTGATCAATTGTGGCAGTCTTGTCTATCATCACTCCTTCGGCAGTAAAAGTGTTAATTTACAGTTTACATACCTACATGTGATACAAACAGTCCTACATATAGATTTGTAGTGACGGAGCGCAACATAAAACTAAAATATAGTCTTGTGCAAAAAACTATAGGTAACAACGTGTACAGATAACAATTGTACTAATTAGTGAGGAGCGCCCGCGCAGCGCCGCCGTAATAAAGTGCAGCCGCTATCAGCTCACCTAGTTGTCAATAATTTATGTGTGGAGCGGGGGGGGGGGCACGCACCGCGACGCAATCAACGGACGAAATTCATTAGAAGTCGCGACGGACGGACGGACGGACAGCAGCCGCGCAACCACAATTGATATACACAATTGATTACACTTATACACGTATCGGTTAAATTGTCCGATCGATAAGTGGGCGTGAGACACGGCCGGCAGCGCTCCGCTTGCGACCTCACACCGGCAACGCACTCTCGACCTTATCTCCTACCATTACAAATCAACATTCTGGATCTGAGGAATCAGTTTAGGCCTTCCGCACGAAGCTCTCCCGGCGCTATCGAAATTGTAAGAGGTGATAATGTCATAAATGCCAACTGAGAAATGGTCTCTATTTATTAGAGTGTAGAGCTCCATTAGGGTTAGCGTCCGAGGGCGAGTTAGGTGGAGCGCGGTGCGTGCGCGCGGCGCGAGGGGCTAATGTGTAACCGTTGTCGCGCGCTCGCCGCACTAATGCGGCCGGCGCCGGCGCCCGACTCACACAAAAATCTACAACATTCCTGCGTTTAGGTCGCGAGCCTTATTCCTTTTTTATCGGATCATGAAATAATAGAATAGGTACAAAGCAGCCGCCACGCGCACCCCTGCCCCGAGCGCCCCGCCCGCCCCGCCGAGACAGCGCGTGTTATCAGCACACTTCAAGTTATAATGCAGCTAACTATGTTATACTAGTACTTGTTAGTTTTATTTATTTAAATGCGGCGACTTCGATCAATTCTGTTTTCTGGACACATGTTAATGTTACGGAGCCCCTCTGCACCTGAGGAGTGAACCAATATATTTACAATATTGTGCCACATGCTACACCGGAGTACACATTAGTAACTATGGGAGTTATCATTAATTTCAGTGATTCGATGTTGTTTTATAAATCATTAAGTGGACAACACTCGTTAATTAATTAGGGGTGGCCTATGTCCAGCAGTTGACGTTTTTCAGCTCAGTACCAACTTAAATAAGTTGTACCAGTAAATAATTAAATGATATTGCACTACACAAAGACCTATTTTTTCTAGACTTCTTTTTTTAAATTGGTCCTTTTTTTGTACTTTCGTCACAAAGCTCATACGGACCGGGCGATCAAGATGCTTTCAACGAAGTTATGAGGAAACAGATGAACATACATACCGGTCAAAATCAGAACCCTTCTTTTTGCTTCACCGTAGTCAGCTAAACACTCTGGTCCATCAATATTGTCCTAAACTGAAAAAGGTTACTTTATAGAATTACCCTAATTCCCTATCAAACTAGGAACTATCTGAATCTAGAAGGATACCTGGATCATTAACTAATAGGTACTACTTACATACACAGGCTAAGTTTCGCCCGAGCAAATATTTTGTTGATTGATATTTAACATACTTAAGTTGATTAAAAACGCAATAGAGATTAGTTTAGACTACTAGTACTAAAAACGCGATAGAACGGAACGAGGGTTCGAAAGTCTTTGCAAGAGCTGAAAGCCAACTTGCGAAATCGAACACAAATGATGGTAGAATCGTATCCGCCAAACCCGAGCTGTTGAGAGAAATCGAGAAATTCTATGGAGTATTTACACGTCAACCAGTAACCCCGTTATGAATCTGGCAAATGGCCCATAGCTAGATTGATCCGACACTGCACTGAAGATATCCCAGACGTCAGCTTGTACGAGATTAGGATGGCTCTCACTTTAAAAAAAAACCCGGTGGGAAACCCGTTCCCTTCAGAAGCTGTTCGATTCTGTCATATTCGAGGGTCACATTCCTGGAACAGAAGTGTGACGGCGACAATGCCCTACTTATGAATGTGCTTATGTGTGCCTGGCTTAATCACTTGCGAGTCATATCTACAAGCTGTTTCTAAGAGTCATCACAGACCGTCTCGCTCTCAGGTTTAACGACATCCATCCTCCAAAACCAGCTGAAGTGTTTATCACCGTAGACCACACTCATACGCTGCGACGGATTATACAGAAGACCGAACAGTGTTACCTACCTAACTATGCTTAGCATTTGTTAAGACTACGAGAAAGCCTTTGCAGGCTCTCCAATGGTGCCAGATTGATTATCGGTACACCGACGTAATAAAGTGTTTGTATGAAAACGTCTCTATCTCAGTCTGACTCCAGGACCTCAAAACCTATCCTTCTTCAGCAAGGTGTGAAACAGGGAGACGTTATCTCTGCGAAACTGTTCACTACTGCACTGGAGAATCTCTCCAAGGCTCGGGACTAGAAAGGGGTTGGCATCATTGAGTGTTTGGCATTGACATTGGCAGTTTAGAGTATGTCATACTCACATATACGTGTTTGTCTCACTGACGGTGAGTCGTGTTATATCATTCAGTTCCCTACAAAATGGTTGACCTGGATGGTGCTGAACCTCGGGTCCTTATCGTGAATGGGCGCCGTGGGTTGAAATTGGTCATCTCCTAACTGCCAGAGCTAATATTTATTGCGTATTTTATTCTCCATATTATCGTTGTTCTCATATATAGAAGCAACAAGTAAATCCTACCCAGGATTTAATATCTAGATGAAATTACTGTCCTTGGAGTTTCCTGCTGGTTCTTCTCCATAGAGAGCCGTGGTTTGGAATGGGCAACTGGTTTCAACTTTCCGACTAACTGGTTTACTTTTCGACAGTTCAAATGTGCCTTTAAATGGTTTAATTGAAATAAATGCTTTGAGTTTGAGTTTAAAAGGGTAAAGTATGGAGTGAAGTTAAAATCTACAGGCAAAGAATTTATTTTTAAAAGAAGTGTAGGTACGCCAAGGAGACCCATTCTCTTCTAAATTATTTTCAGCCCTCCTATAAATGATATTCAGGAACCTTGAATGGACGCGAGAATCCGAGTCAAGAAAATAAAATTAAGTTGTCTACAAAACGTAGGTGACGTTTTGTAGACGACTTAATTTTATTTTCCCACCAATTCATATACCATTACTTGCTATGTAAGTAATAGTGACAGAAAACAGTAGAATGTCATCAGTTAAACAAAGTGAATTGAAAACATACTCTTGATATTCGAGGAAAAAAATAATGTTTATATGGGAGCACCCCAGAGGCACTATAAAAATGATTTTTCAAAATCCATCTTCAATTGTCGAAGATATTGCGGAACACAAATACAAAAAAAACATACTAGCGAATAAAGAACCTCCTCCATTTTGAAGTCTGTTAAAATAATGTCAAATTCTGTACAACTGAGATCGTAACTGCAAAAAATGAGCAAAACGAACGTTCATGAATACAAATACTTAGTACGGCTACTATCGACTGTGGAATGCATCGAAAAGAATTAGAACGAAGAATAGCTAATACTTCGAAACGATTTTCGTTACTTGCTGTAATCATGAAGAACAAAGAAATGCCTATGAACGAATAAGGAAAGTATATAATATGAGTTCTTACTCTACCATGTTTACTATAAGGGTGTCAAACATGGGCACTGATAGAAAAAATGGCAAACAAAATAAAAAAATTACAAAATGGAATGGAGAGAAACATAATAGGAGTTAAAAGAAAGGACCGAGTGATCTTTTTTTTTTTTTTTTTTAATAACAAGCAACTAAAGTGAAGATAAACGGGTGATATGATAAGAGAGAAGAAGGAAAAATAGACAAGACTCGTAACTGAATGGAGTTGGAAGGATGGACTCGTATAGCAAAAGATAGGCCAGAATAGTAATCTTTAAAGAAGGCCTTTCTCGGAAGACAAGCCAAAGTCAAAGTATCTTTACTGTGGGCATATGTAAGTTACAGGTCTTAACAATATATTAAAGTATCAGCGAGCGTATCAGTGTAAGCTGTATTAGATGAACGACCTTTTGCCCATATTTAGTTTGTTTGTCTACCATAATGTCAGGCACACTTCATTGTTCATTATTTTTAAAGGATGCGAAAATAAGAACAGCAATAAAGGCTTACTTTTTAGAGAGAGTGAGAGGTGTACCTATAGTACACCCACATTTTACCAGTAAAGCCTCGTCCACACTAGGAACATTTGTCGAGCGACATGTGTCCCCGGAGACGTCGGGCGATGTCGCCCTACATCGCCCCACGTCGCCCGATGTCTTGTCTCCGTCCACATCAGTTCAGTCGAACCTATCATGTCTCCGGAAGAGGTAGTGTTGTACAAAGAACAAAAAAGAAGAGAAGATGGTGGATTAAACAGTACTTGCGAAACAAAACAAGTGTATTTAATGATCTCAGTGTTCCAGACGGCTCATTTCATAATTTTACTCGGATGTCATCAACAGACTTTGAAATACTCTTGTGTAAAATATCCCCATCAATATTTAAACTGTGATCCCGTGGATGCTAAATTTAGACTTGCTGTTACGTTAAGGTACCTAGCAAGTGGTGATTCTTACACGTCCTTATCATACACTTTTATACATTTTCAAATACTCATAGGAGCGATATAGTTCAATAAGTCGCAGCACTACGTCGTTCGACCACATTGTCACAGGTTGCACGCACGTCCACACTCTATCACTACTCTTCATCGACTGTGCGACAAGGACAGTTTCAACAATGTCGCGGCGATGTCGTCCGACGTCGCCCGACATCGCCCGGTGTCACCGGGGAGGCGGGGACACATGTTGCTCGACAAATGTTCCTAGTGGGGACGAGGCTTAAGACCCATACAATAAGCTATTGTAGGGGTACCTCTACGTGGCACCTAACTCCAAACCCATGTCCATGCAGAGTTATATTGAACCAAATATGTCAGTTTCAGCAACTAAGAAAGTTTGTTATTTTTATTCACTGCGCTTATGGCATAATGATGCCAAAAGCGTAGTGATAATCACACATTCCTAATGAGGAATGTGTGATTATCACACGCTACCCAGTATCCGATCATGGGGTCACTCCCCCTCCCTCCGCCTTCCTTTTAACCAATTATCTTGGGCTCTATCCGTAATCAGTGTCATCAAATAAAGCACGCAGCATTTCAGCTTGGCACCGAATCGACATTGCCTTGACACATCATCGTACTTGTACTGCCTGTCTGGTAAAATATTAGGTCTTTACCTATGAAACTGCCGTTCTGCAGTACTGGCCCTTTCAAATCAAAATAATTTTTGTTTGTCTAAGAATTCTAATTTCAAATTAATTTTATTTTAAAAACATGGAATTCTTTTTCCAAAAGTAGTCATTTGTTTATTGATTAGTGTTACATTTTCATCGCATTTCAATCTTTTTCGTCATCATGGATACGTTAAAAATTCGAGTAATTATGGAATATGAGTACCGTCATGGCAGCAACGCGGCACAAGCGGCACGCAACATCAACGACGTTTACGGAGCTAACACTACAAACCAACGCACCACCTGTTATTGGTTTGCTCGCTTCCGTTCTGGAAATTTCGACCTGAAAAATGAACCTCGCGGTCGTCCGAAAACTTTGGTCGACAATTACGAATTAAAGGCGATTGTGGAAGCTGATGATACACAATCTACGGCTGAATTAGCAGCAGCTTTCGACGTTAGCGTCAAAACAATATTGGTCCATTTGCGTCAAATTGGCAAGGTAAAAAAGCTTGACAAATGGGTGCCCCACAAACTCAATGATCGCCAGCGCGAAGTACGCGTCGACGTGCCTTGCACTGCTCAACAGACACACAAATGAAGGAATTTTGGACCGCATTGTTACCTGCGATGAAAAATGGATTCTGTTTGATAACCGCAAGCGCTCAGCAAGTTGGTTGGATCCTGGTTCAGCACCTAAACAATGCCCTAAACGAAAACTTACCCCTAGAAAAGTGATGGTCACTGTTTGGTGGTCTAGCGCCGGTGTGATTCATCATAGCTTCTTACCAAACGGGGTGAGCATTACTGCAGATGTGTACTGTGAAGAACTGAACTCAATGATGGACAAGCTGGTACATCTCCAACCAGCATTGGTCAATCGCTCGTCTCCGCTGCTCCTGCACGACAACGCACGACCTCATACTGCACAGCAGACGGTCTCCAAGTTGCAAGAACTGGGGTTGGAAGCTCTCCCTCATCCGCCCTACTCACCAGACCTTGCGCCTACAGACTACTACTTTTTCCAGAATTTGGATAACTTCTTGGCGGGAAAAAAATTCAATACCCGAGAGGCAGTACAAAATGCCTTTGAAGAATTTATTGCCTCCCGTCCAGCTGTTTTTTTTAAGAAGGGCATCAATAAACTGCCACTGTGTTGGCAAAGATGCATTGATTGCATGGGTGATTATTTCGATTAATACAAATAAAAAATACAGCACGGCACGGCATAAAACGGCATTTTCATAGGTAAAGACCTATTATAAGGATCATTTAACATTTTTCCAGCTGAATGTTCCATTTTTCCACAAGTGCATCAACGATGCAGTTCTCAATTACTCAAGAAGTTAAGAATAGTCACCTAAGAACGATTTTCTATAACTACAATGGTTAAGTAAGCTTCCTTTACCTGCGTCGTCTCAACGTCCTTTCTGTGTCACGCAGATCAGACAAGAAATCAAAATACAGATGATTAGAATTCTTAATACCTTTCTAATTGTACATATATTTATTCCCATTGGAGCGATCACCAGCGTCCATAATTACGTGTCATCATCGTTTCTCAGCAGCCGCACAAAGTCTGTGTTTGTTCCCATGTGTGGAGCATGGCACTCCATTATAACTATAGAAATGTGAGTACATATACTATAGGTATTTCATGTAATATCAGAATATCACTCCCTACCCTCTTGAGAAATATAGTTACATGTTAGGAGATTATAAATGCGGTCAACCTGCAATAGTTTTAGTAATAACTGTTTCAATCTTGATAGTTATTTAATTTACAGTAAGTGTTGTGTCCCTTCTAGCTATCGTGTCGCTAAGTAATTAGGGACTATATAAAACTGAAAGGTTACTTCACTTAGAACGATGTAGTTCATGGGCTATGCGGCAGTAACAACTAACCGTTAGCTACTAATATAAGAACTACTCACCCTCCCACCTGAGGCAGGCGTCACGACTGTCAGGTGACTGCCGCCGCCTGCTTGTGGAAGTCCGCAATGCCAGAGGGTGGATCTGAAAGTTTCATGAGCCTCTAATGACTGCCACCCATATTTATGGTGGTTCCTGTTGAGTAAATCAGTGACAGCCAGAAGAGCGGAAGAGCAAAATAGAGCCCGGTGTAAAGTGAAAAGATCGTCACACACATCGGAGATGAGTCCAGGCCAGGCTAGTAGGTACTTATGAAAATGTCTAGTTGTCGACACTCGTAGCGATACCTACTCAATCCTTTGTACTAATTGGAAAGACAGTCGTCCATTTATACACAAGTATGCATGAAATGGACGACTAATGTACTTAGGAATTCTGAATGTGCACAACAATAAAAATGTCCTAAAAAATAATTTGAATGGAGGCGCTGAGGTGCACCCTGTTGGATTTTTATTGCTCGGTGTAAGACCGAGAGTTGAAACTACAGAGCGCGATAACATCCAGCGGCGATATGTTTACGTCCGTGTGAAAGTCGCCTTCGACTTAGTTAACGTAATTACTATGTGGTATAGTATATTTACTGAAAGACAATCAATGATTTCATTTCATTCCAATGCAAACAAATAGGAAATCATTCCACGTGTGTGTTGTTCGATTGATGTAACACAATGGAACACAACATAGTAGATAAACCATGCACTAATTGTTAGTCATTTGCAATACTTACTAGTATCACTAATCGTTTTATCTACGCCCGACTAAATTCTAAGGCGGCCGCTACACCTGCAATAAGTTTGCGCAATATGATTGAACCACCCTGCACCCCTTGCACTCAAACGATCCATTATTATCATAACATTGCCGGCCCATGAGCTCAGATGTTTTCACGTATCCTACACAGTGTAATTAACATTATGGTGCAATAACAACTAAACTCGCTCAAACTTTGGTTCAATTATTTGCGCAATATTCAGTATTAACCCAAAACGGTTAAAAAGTGTGCGATTCGTGGTACTTATTAGGCAATCAAATTAATCGTTTGGGGCCCGCCTTAGAAAACGTTCTAATTGCGAATTCCACTCTGTTTCTAGAGAGCTCTTTTATTTGCGATGTTTTTATGAATTCATCATTCAGAAATCTGTTTATTTTTTATTTTTATCGACTAAAATCTATCTCTCTTTACCGTACAACCGTTTGTGCAAAACGACTGTGGACCGTAGTCATACAGTCAACACACCATTCCATATTATTGGTTGACCATAAATTAGACTGGAGTAGTACCTAGTGTGGCAGCAACAAATACTGTTCCTTTGGCGTCGTCAGTAGCATGTTTATGTAAAACTACGTCGCACGGCAGAGATAAGTTCTACTCTACTGAAATGAGTGGTATGAAGAAAGGGATGATGGAAGGTATACCTTTTATGACCATAATTTCTATATAATTTGTCTGGTTCCCCTATCCTCACTAGAGGAGGGAACATTCCCAGGGCTACACCAAACACTTAGACGTGTGAAGGTTTTTTTTTTGTGGTTGGGAAAACGGCAAATGCTGTCTCCCGCTCTGGGTGGAGCGGAAGGACGTGTCAGACTTTCACTGACTAAAACTCACCCGTGTTCCTTTAGTTGCCCATGTGCCAAGTCCACGGTATCTTTTTCGAACAAATCTCGCGACCCTGGCGGGGAAAGTACCATGGTGACGTTGATGGAAAGTGAAACATTATTCCTTCCACTCGTGTACTACAACGTAGTAGAATATTACAAACCTGTACACGACAGGTACCCCCAGCATGCATATTTAAGTAATTACGTAACGTTTTAGTAACGTGTTACTCGCTAGCTATTCCCTTCATCAATGTGGTTATTGATGAAGGAAAAAACCCTAATGAGTATTATATATAGATTCAGCTGTTTTTACATGATTGAGTACCAAATGTACAAACATTCACATTTACAATATAGTAGGATATGTCAAGTAATAAGGATTTTTTTTAACATAGACCTGCTGAATGAGTCATTCTGTAATTTTAGATTAAACTTTAAAGATTTTACATAATGAAGCTTGTTACTGCTAGTAACTTCTGTTTTTTTTTTTAAGATATGTATGCTTAGAACTTAATATTGATGTCCTGCAAACGAGGTTTTGTATTGTACATCTGGGGAATATACATACATATGTTCGCTTCCTTGTATGGACGGAGGCCAGCTGTCATGTATCCTGAGATCAGATCGACAACCATTGTTGTGAACTGTCAGAGCTGTCAGGCAGCATTGAATTTCGTTGAAGCAACCTGTTCGGCTTCTTCATCTTGGCGCTCGGGAGGGTTTCATAATGCACCCAATAGCGTCGTTATACAAGAGAGTAAGTAGAACCAATTTATGAAAATATGAATTCTTCGCGATCGATATTCGCGATCTGATGTAGGTAGTTCGCCCCGTTTGACTTTACGTGTATATATTCTCGGTACATTATTTGTAGTAGGTACCATTTCTTTGTAAGCCAAAAAATAAAGGTTCATCAAATTGAATTACCACACTCTAAACGTGAATGCTAACTTTGATTTACATTTTTAAAAAGCTTAGGGCGGTTGCTGACTTCAAATGCCTGATAACTTTATACCTTGCTCTCGCTCAATCAGCCCTTGGGTATTGCGTGACCACGTGGGGCGGTGCTCATAAAACAACCATGCTGCGACTAGAAAGGGCACAGAGGGCCGTGCTGAAGGTCCTTTCTAAGAAACCAATCCGCTATCCGACACTCGATCTTTACTCTCTATGCGAAGTTCTCACGGTGAGGCAGCTCTTCGTACTACAGACTGTATTCAAAAAACACAAGCTCGTGCCCTTCGACCCAAACTATAGTACAGCGAAACGCCTCTCTGATAGAGTCTGCAAAATAATTCCTTGTAGAGCAGCAGTGGCGAGAAGATACTTTAGGTTCATTAGCCCAAAGATCTATAATAAAGTAAACAAAAGCGTCGAAATTTACCGGTTATTTCGTAAGATCTTAAGAGTTAATTTGACCAACTGGTTGAAATCTCTATCATATGATGAAACTGAAGAAATTGTGAAAACTTGAAACTTACCTAGACCATGCTCCCTCACACATGGTCTCACTCACATGGTCAAAGGGTAAGTATTGAAAATGTGCCCCCAGAGCCAAATGTAATGAATATGATATTGTAAGTACGCTGCTCATTTGCATTACTATTTATGTAGTTTTTGACTGCCTAGCTCTAACTGTCATTGAGTAACCTTGGAAAATGTCCTAATAACAGACATTATTTTAAACTTTTAGTTCTCTAAAACTAATAGAGCTAGGAATATGATTCAAAAGCTAAACTGTAGACAACATTATGAAAAATATTATGTATATCGATCTTACTTAGTTTGCTAAAAATAAATATTTGTTTTTAATGAAATAATTTTTCTTTGGCTATTATTAGTAAGTTCTAACAGAGTGACCACTTCAGAAAAAAATTCAGAAATAGTACTTAGTATGTTGATTTTACTGTTACAAGTTTCATCGAAATCCTCCACCTGCAACATATTAAAAAAAAAGAAAATTTTGCTGAGGTCCCTACTTGTGACAGTACACATACAATGTTTAAAGGATATGTTTAATAATAATAATACATAATAATAAAAAGTTATTCTCCATCCACTCTGCTAACCCCGTAAGGGTTTGGCGTGCAGTTAAGCACGCAAATCGAATTCAAAGTATGCAGATTGTATTTTTATTCAAGACCCTTAATACAGACTGTGCCTTTATACTTCGTGGCACACTTATCGAACACTGATTGATATACCCTTCTCGCTCTTCCGCATTGGCGGGAGAACACACAAGAGCGAGAAAAGTATATCAAACAGTGTTCAAGATGTTTCCCGGGACCTATACAGTGTTACGTAAACGATAAAAACGTAAGTATAGGAACGATAGATTTTTCATTCGATTATAACTCTCTACAAAACATGTCAAATCTGTTTACGGATATTTTGCACTGTACACACTTAAAACGAATAGATAAAACATCAACTTTGTAGAAAAATAAAATATTGATAAGCTATTCACAAACTTGTTTAAACTCGCTTTGCGGTAATATTTGAATCGAACACAGGGAATCCAAGCTTCCACAAACATTTTTAAATAACATGCATGAAGTGTGTACAGTGCAAAATATCCGTAAACAGATTTTTCATGTTTTGTAGACAGTTATAAGTGAATGAAAATCTATCGTTTCTGTACTTACGTTTTTAACGTTTACGTAACACTGTATAGGTCCCGGCAAACATCTTGAACACTGTTTGATATACTCTTCTCTCTCTTGTGTGTTCTCCCGCCAATGCGGAAGAGCGAGAAGGGTATATTAATCGGTGTTTAATAAGTGTGCCACGAAGTATACAGGCACAGTCTGTATTAAGGGTCTTGAATAAAAAAAGACTTGTATCTGCATACTTTGAATTCGATTTGCGTGCTTAACTGCACGCCAAACCCTTACGGGGTTAGCAGAGTGGATGGAGAATAACTTTTTATTATTATGTGTTATTATTATTAAACATATCATTTAAACATTGTATGTGTAGTGTCACAAATAGGGACCTGAGCAAAATTTTCTTTTTTTTTAATATGTTGCAGGTGGAGGATTTCGATGAAACTTGTAACAGTAAAATCAACATACTAAGTACTATTTCTGAATTTTTTTCTAAAGTGGTCACTCTGTTAGAACTTACTAATAATAGCCAAAGAAAAATTATTTCATTAAAAACAAATATTTATTTTAGCAAACTAAGTAAGATCGATATAAATAATATTTGTCATAATGTTGTCTACAGTTTGGCTTTTGAATCATATTCCTAGCTCTATTAGTTTTAGAGAACGAAAAGTTTAAAAAAAATGTCTGTTATTAGGACATTTTCCAAGGTTACTCAATGACAGTTAGAGCTAGGCAGTCAAAAACTACATAAATAGTAATGCAAATGAGCAGTGTACTTAACAATATCATATTCATTACATTTGGCTCTGGGGGCACATTTTCAATACTTAACCTGCTGTACCCTTTACTCACACACACCTACACTCACACATACCCTCATTCACACTTCCACTCCACATTACAGCACTACTCAAAATATACACAATTAGTTTTTTGTAAACTTTTAATTTTTTCTTTTTATGTATAAATTTAAATTCTGAGCCAAATTTAGCCCATGTCATGTGTCTGGAACAATATGTTTCATATGTTTAGACGGGCGTTGATAGCTGCAACACAGTTTATAACTTTTGTAGCTATCATCGTTTCTATTGTAATTTATGTCAATGTGTTTTTGCTCCCAAATAAAACTTATTATATATTATTATAAACGTAGGTTGCTTCTGTCATAGCAAATTTCGTGGTACGATTACTAAACCTTAAGCGTTGTAAACCAAAGATGTTAACTTAGACTACATACACTTCACATACGCACTGCAAAACATACTAGGTACTACTGTGACTATTTACGTACTGCCGAAATTGTGAGTTCCCCGTGGTCCTCAACACGTATTAAGCTACGTACTAACAACGACGTAGTTACTTGCTACAAATAGTTGTTTGACAAGCTTGCAACTTGCACGACGAGACCATCGTAAACGACAGGCGCCATCGGAAGATCAGGGGTGTCATAACAGGTGACTAACAGATCTTATCAGAGAGCAACCGATAAGATCGCTGTACAATAACGACCCTTAATGTGTTGCGGAAGTCCGACGGTCCTTCCTCGGAGAGACTCCTGACTGAGTTAAGATTACTGAGATAATTAAGGGAAATTATCGCAAACAAAGTATTTAACGATAAACAATATTTTGCCTTAGTTCTGATTGCAGTCACATGTTTTTTTTTTCACATTCGCTTCCAATTTTAGTTTCGGCTTAACGACCGTGTCAGACCGTAATAATGCAATTGAGCAAAGTGTGACGTTCATTTACCGTTGATTTTAGTTTAAATGGTATAATTTGATTAAAATAAACAGATTTTTAAAGGTTTTTGACGAGTAAAATTAGTCAACAAAAATGTATTGGCAATAAATAGAAACTAGAATATTTGGCTGAACTCCGTTTACTGTACGTCTCTAGCCTCAAGTGCAGTTTGATGATAATAAACTTTCATTGTAAAATAACGTCATGTTGTAATTGCAAAATATTCTCGACACGTATTTTTTATAAGATTTAATCTTTTTATTCTAATCTTCGAATGTAATACCTATTTACCAACGATGACGTCACGGCGATCAGCCCACGTCTCACGCGGATTACCCAGTTATTTACTGCGTACCTATTCATTCACTAGCCGGAATAGCTCCAATTGTTTCACCACTGTGCTGCACTAATGACTCCTTTTACTCAATAGAATTACTTCTGTACATTCAAACACTTTCTAACAGATGATGTAGATACGTACAATTACAATTCATGATTGAGTGATGGGCATATACATATGTGCTTTACAAAGATATTGAAGCCATTTATCATGCACCACATGACAGTGGCGGATAGCTACGTGGCACTACGTAACGCTACGCGACGCTACGACTTGCTACAGAATGCTACGCGACGGTGACAGATGAGCAATGCGTCTATGTAATGTATATTTAATTACTTATAAGCATTTCCATACATTTTTGACATTTGATTGTCGCCAAAATGAGACTGCGACTAGATTTGAACGTTTTCAGTTGCGAGAATAAGCCTTCTAATCGAACAAACTCTTCTAGTAATTTACAAAAGTGTTAATTTATTCCTCTGCAGTAGGTACAGCAACTGATTCAAATATTGATTTAACAAGAAGCTTTCTACTTAAAATGGTTGAAGTGGCATAGTTAGTAAATACCGCCATATGTGTCGCGGAGTCGAGTCTCACTCGGTATATTTTTGTATGACCTAGGTACCAGGTGCAGAGGTGGTTGGGAGCAGTGGCGGCCCAGTGGTAAAGGCCGCGACTTACGAGTAAGTAGGTCGTGAGTTCGAACCCAAGCAGGCGCTTTACTTTGTGTTAATTATTTCATCACCACTGCTCTCAAAACGGTTAAGGAAAACATCATGAGGAAACCGGCATGTCTTGGGTTGGTGGTGTTAGTGTTAACAACATTAGCTACGCGGACGACATGGTATTGCTGGGCCCGACTGAGGGGTCTATCAGAGATATGCTGAAGGTTTGTGAGAAGTACGCCGGTACGCATGGTCTGGTTTATAATGTCAGAAAATGCGAATACATGGTGTTTAAGGCCGCCGGCAAGTGCCCTAACTATACTCCTAATTTCACCCTAAATGGCATGAGCATTAACAAAGTGGATCAGTTTAAATACTTGGGGCACATGCTTACCGACGACCTTAAGGACAATGTTGACATTGAGAGGGAACGTAGGGCACTGGCGGTCCGAGGTAATATGTTGGCCCGTAGATTCTCCCGTTGTAGTGACCAAGTCAAAATCACCCTATTCAAGGCTTTCTGTCAGGGTTTGTACGCGGGGGTCTATGGGTCAGCTACGCCAAAAGATCGCTAGATGCCTTACGCGTCCAATATAACAATGTTTTTAGGATGCTGTTGGGACTGCCCCGTTTCTGTAGTGCATCAGAGATGTTCTCGCAAAACCGAACTGACGGGTTCCACCCCACTGATGCATCGGACGCGGGTCAGTAACAACAGTATCCTGAAAACAGTGGCGGAGAGTCCTTACTCCCCTGTTCTGAGGCATTTTGTAGAGAGGATGGTCAACTAGGTAGCTGTTCTCTTGCTTGATCATTCTCTGCGCAACCTGCCTCGGAAACTTTTGTGTGTTGCCGATATTGTTTGTGTATTGATTACTAACATTAGTTATAAGTTATTTTTTCACTAACAAGATGGATTTTATTGTTGTCCGAAATTGAATAAATAAATTAAATTAAAATAATTGAACCAAAACTTCGAACACATGTGACGTCTACCACCCCGCACTGGGCCCGCATGGTGGATCATGGCCCACTACCTCTCACCGAGAGGAGGCCTGTGTCCCAGCAGTGGGAACATTATGGCTGCTGATGATGATGGTGAGGTACCAGGTAGCTGTTTTAGGACTGGCTATTTGAGCGCACCAACGACTCACGGGAACAATTCCGAATCTTTGAAAAAGTTTCTCACGATTCCTTAATCAGTAAGAAGTCACTGCTCTCATTATCTACTGTTGTCGGGAAACGACAAGCACTTGAGTTCAAGGAAGGCCATTGTACCGAACAGTGTATACAATAGTGTAGCAGCGATTAGTTATGATGACTGCAGTTCTGTGTGTTTGTGCGGCTCGCTTTTGTGTCGCCGTGTGTTGCGGCCGACGGCGACGGCACCGCGCCGATAGCGCTGACCTGCCGCCGCGGCCGTGGGAACGTACCACCGTCCTCGTCATAATTCTAGGAAAACATACATTAGACGGATTACTTCAGGGTGCTGTGGTGGGCAACTACTAGGCGATGAGAAAAAGGGTCATTGTTTTGCATGTATAATCTGCTAACCTTTGTGTCAGACTGTTTTGTAGGCGGCAGCTTTTTAATACGTAATTATTAACTCTACTCGCATTACTCTTCATACAGCTTTTAATTCGATTCCACATACCTACTAGTACGTACGTACCTAGATTCATAATTATTATTTTTAAAACAGTGACCATGGAGTTTCTTGCCGGCTCTTCTCTATAGGAATCAACAATTTGGAACCGTGCACCTAGCTTCTAACGTTTCATAAGTGCCCTTGTAGGGTTATGTGAAATAAAAATATTTTGATTTAATTTAATTTGATATTATTGAAAAAGGCAAGAAAGATAGTAACTAGCCAGTACTCAGAAAATTAAAATTAATACCATTACCTACTTTCCAAAACTTGCCAAATACCTACTCACTTGGCATGTTTTCCCAGTTTCTACACTTTTCTCACTATCTAGTTAACCGGACGAAGCCACAACTATACATGGACCCTCAAGGTAAATCCTCTCTGCAACTGATCTCGCTTCTTGTTCTATTTCTATCGTGGCGGTGAATATGGCACACTATCATAATTCATATCTACCTCATTATCAGTTCCAACTTCTTATAGACAGTTTCATAATGTTGCAATTATGATTACAAGTTTTCTTTCCAAATATTCCTACACTTTGTACCAAACCTAGTTTTTTTTACGACCTGTCACAATTATATTGTAACCTTGAGGTTGATGATGATGCTGAAGGTTGACTTCGTTGCAGGCACTCGCGTGTACTAAACGAAATAATAAATAACTTTCAAGTAGGCAGCAGTTTCCAACTAAAAGTGACAGAGTGAGTTGGTGAGGAATGTGTAGAACGTGCAGCTTGATGGCTGTTAACGCGTTGTGGAGCACCAGGAGTAGGTGTACCAGTAGACGCTCCTCAATTAACATCCGCTGATCAACTGGCGCTGGTGCCGGCGATTAATTAGCGCCGGCCGGAGCACGGGGGGGGGGGGGGCAGACGGGGGGCAGCGAACACTCGCACGATTGATTGCGACGCCGCGAGTATAAACAAAAACGCAGCACTAATTCCATTAGGGCCCGAAAACTAACCCCTCTATAAATCTCCGCGCGGCGCCCATTACTCGCGATAGCGGCCGCCCACCGCGCCCCCTCCGCCCAGCGCCTGCGCCCCCGCGCCCCGCGTCATATGACGCGTACCGTGCGACTACATCATGAGCGCTGCAATTTATGGAAAAGCGCATTTCCTCGCGTGTGGGGCGAGCCCCGCCCCTCGCCGGCGGGGGCGGAAGCCTGCGCCGCCTCCCGCGCCAGTGGGCGCGCGCTCGCCGGCAGGACTACACGCGTCGACGTGCTCGTGCTATCGCTCGCATCAGTGATCCCAGTGCTCCATCGGCTCGTGCCAGTGACAGTGATATATTGCAGCTGACGGTCTGCCAGCACAGCGTCGTCATCATCGCCAGCCGTCCACCGACCTGCTCTACAACACAAGTGAGTGCTGCATACATTATGTTCACCATACACATGTTGTTCACCATACAAATTCGATGATCAGGATTTTTGTTGTTCTCCTCATCATCAGCTCTAGTCGTCGTAAGAGAAGATTTCAGATAGGTTTTAAACAACAGCAGCCTATAATCTGCACCTTGTTGTGATTGATCTCGCATATGATCGGCATTATGTGAACAACTAAGCTATGGTGGTGGTTATGGTTCTTTTGTGCCGACGTGCAGTGCACCCATCGACACTGCCTAGTAGTACTTAGTTGCGCTAATATCTTAGTTTCTCTTTATTTATTTGCCAAACTGAAGAAATTTGAATAGTCCCGAGTAAAGGTTTTGTATAACCTCGTGTTTTACAAAAAAGTTACAAACAAAAATACACTGGTTTGCATTCTAACTGCCATCGTAGCACTAATAGCCGTCGGAAGCTGGTACCCGTAATCTCTGGATATAAAACTATATTAGTATAAAACTTTATTAGTATTGTTTACCTATTAACACCCCCTAACCCATTTTGTGAAACGTAGATAATGAAATCAAGGAACATATTAACTATTATGAACTATTGTCCCAATAATAAGTTTCATTGCACAAGGTAGACTTAGTTCAGTTCTTTAAATGTTCCGCTTATCTACATTTTCATAAAGTGCTCGCTGAACTGAGCCAAAATCTTTCAAATACGTTACTGCACAACAAATCACAGCTCTATAAAATGAAGCGTCGTTCAGTTTAACGTAAACAATAACACTGGCACAAAACAGGCCTCTGTTACGAGTTGACACAAACATTGAAGTGTGTCACTCAACAACACACACGTGTGATACCTACCTATGTTCTTTGTAGCAAGTTGCGGCGATGTTACAACACCTCGCATTGTGTTACACGTGCACAGCGGCCGCCAGTAAATGGCAATAAATCCAGTAATTAATTGTAGCCCCGCGATCTTCACGTAAAAACTGTTCCGCTCGGTTACTCGCTAATAGCTCGGTTTCTTATGTACTATATGTACATATATATATGCACACACATACACACAATACACGCTTATTATACTGACGATACGTTGATAGTCTAGTGCAATTGTTTTCAATTGTGGTTCTTTGTATTGAGGAACCTAAGGAAGGCATTAAGTCCGCCTTTGTACCTTTTTGTGTGCGAAAAGTTTAAAGTAATGAATAAACCTCAATCCTGATATTGCCAAAACTTAAATTATAACTAAAAAGTGACCTTATTTATTATCATTGATGAACTTCAGAAGTTTATAAAACATCTTTGATGATTGATATCCGCAAAACCTCCTCTCATATGACTCTCATTTAATGATTCCTAGCCGAGATTGAAATGTAGATCTTGCAACAAAAGAGTTTCAAGCTTCAAACGACAACAAACAGACAAGCAGTGATGCAAAAAAGTAATTGTGTGTATCACAAGCAATGTTCACATGGTAAATAAAATAACAGTTAGGGAGATACTGAAAGGCCAAAATGGCCAAAATTTGTTACAGATATATAAGATCTGTTTCCAGCTGATTAGTTTGTGATTTTGCCGCATTTTGTTATCATTGACGATGTTCACAACATTATTTATTAATATGACCGTGCTAACTGTAACTACGAAGCAGCATCCATTGAACTTACATACAAGTTACGGTACTGGCGCCTGGCGAAGTACCGGCGAGCGGCGCCGGCGCAGGCTATTGTGCGGCGCCGACGCTCCGCATTCCGCGCAGACTCCGCGTTATCTGAGACGATAGTGTTTGCAGGGCAATGCAGCCGCACGTGAAAGTTTCAGTAGCCGAGAACATTGTCATGTACCACATTACATTATAACTGCACTAGTGTCTATACGAAGTAACGGTAGTAGGTACACTCATCGATGTGTTTGGTCAAGCCCTATATTGACTGGGAATTTCTCCGCAAAACTTTGCTAGGCATGTTTTATAATAAAGCATGCGACGTTAAGGTTCGGTAGTGGACAGAAGGCACATTTAGTCACGTTTACGTCTTCAGTTGTAACTCAATCTGACGAAGGTATAAAAGAGTTGACTGTACTTAACTAATAATCGTCAATACTTCTTTTATCTTGAAACTTCACTTTATAGATTTTATTGTTTGTAAAATTGTTTGAAATAAATAAATTCAAAATCTACTTAACCGATATTCAAAAATTATTTCACTTTTGGAAAGCTACATTATTCCGGAGTTACATGAGCTATGAATTTGACGAGGACAATGTCGCAAGCGAATTGCTAGTGCTATTATATAGTGTCCTAACCTTACTTAAAACTTTTTGCCAAAAAACTTAAATACACATCCTAAGACACCGACTTCCAAAATTAAAGTTATTTTTCACTTTGTAGTGTTTTTAACGAAATCGGTTTATTTTTTTGTGAAAAAGTTTTTATTTTTAACTTTTTAGGTTATGGTATCTATCCCGCACTAATTCCTATACCAGTTCCTATTCTTATACTGGCCAGGTGACATTTAAGACTTATATGGTTTTCTCATGGATACCATTGTCAAAACTGGTACACCAAGTAATAGCTGTAAATCGTTGAGGAGTTTCCTCGGCTGTCTTTTGGCTCTATCATCAGATCAACTCCGGACCTTGATTAAATAGTAGTGATAAAATTGACACTTTGAACAGTATAAAGTAAGCCCAACAATATTGAGGAATTCCCTCAACTGTCTATGGTCTCCAAGATCAGACCTGTAATGGCACATAAAACCCAAATGGGTGCAAATTCCTCATCAATAGAAATGAATTAAGTTCAAACACCGGGTAATTGCTGTAAGTCGTAGAGGAGTTCCCTCGACTGTCTTTCGGCTTCATCATCAGAGCAACCTCAGACCTTCATTAAATATTAGTGCTTTAAGATAATTAATGAAAAACATAATAAACGCACTAGTCGCCACAACGATTTTCGAGGCTCCCATCGACTTCTCAGGAATGCCATCATCAGATCCTGGTTTCTTTATCATGGTACTACTCTTGGGATATCTCCTTTCTAACAAAAAAAGAATTATCAAAATCGGTTGGAACTGCCAGGGTCACGAGATTGTTCAAACGAGATACCGTGGCCCTGGCATATGGCTAACTTAAGGAACACAAGTGGGTTTTAGTCATTAAAAGTCTGACAGGCCCTCTCCGCCCAGAGCGGGAGAAGACATTTGATGATTTCCCATCCAAAGAAAAAAAATTCGCGAACACATAAAAAATATATAGGTATAATATATTTACGGTCAAATTGAGAAACCTCTTTTTTTTGAAGTCGGTTAAAACTATAAACAAACTGAAATATGGTGTTGAATCATTTATTTGCTTTTAATGTAAGTACACACATGAGATGGAACTTGTATAAATAGTCCCGATACATTTTACCGTACGGCATGCAAAATGTTCAAATAATAGAATTAAAAAAACTTTTTAACAAAAAATTAAACCGCCGAAAAACTGAAAAGCATAAAATAATAAACCTTAAAATTATGAGTCGGCGCTTTGAGTGTTCCTTGTTCATTGATTTTTCAGCGCCGACTCAAAATTTTAAGGTTTATTATTTTATGCTTTTCAGTTTTTCGGCGGTTTAATTTTTTGTTAAAAAGTTTTTATTTTATGATTTTTTGTGGCTTTAATGTACTAATAATATTTGGCAAGGTATACCCTATCCAACAATAAAATAATTATCAAAATCGGACTACTCTGTACAAAGTTATGCGTGTTTATACGTTACAATCAGTGAGTGAACAATCAATCATCCCCTGTTTTCCAACCCTTAGGGTTCGATTTTGTTTTCCAAATTTATATGGGACCACTTTGGGAGTATACCCTTTCCAATAGAAGAAGAATTGTCACAATCGGACCACTATGTAAAAAGTTGTGAGTGTCAGTGAGTGAACAATCAATCATCCCCTGTTTTCCAACCCTTAGGGTTCGATTTTGTTTTCCAAATTTATATGAGACCACCTTGGGAGTAAACCCTTTCCAATAGAAGAAGAATTGTCACAATCGGACCACTATGTAAAAAGTTGTGAGTGTCAGTGAGTGCACAATCAATCATCCCCTGTTTTCCAACCCTTAGGGTTCGATTTTGTTTTCCAAATTTATATGAGACTACCTTGGGAGTAAACCCTTTCCAATACATGAAGAATTGTCACAATCGAACCACTATGTAACAAGTTATGCGTGTTTATACGTTACAATCAGTGAGTGAACAATCAATCATCCCCTGTTTTCCAACCCTTAGGGTTCGATTTTGTTTTCCAAATTTATATGGGACCACCTTGGGAGTATACCCTTTCCAATAGAAGAAGAATTGTCACAATCGGACCACTATGTAAAAAGTTATGCGTGATCATACATAAAAAAAAAATATACGCGTCGAATTGAGAACCTCCTCCGTTTTTTTTCGTCGGTTGATAAATAAATATGAGTGATTTTTTTTTTAAGTTTTGATCTTTCTTTGAATTACAAAACGTTAGTATAATGAAACGCTGTATTCGCACGCCTGCTTTGCATACGACTCCGTGACGGGTACAGTAACACTTTACGAGTGACACCAGCAGTCCAGCACACTCACTGTGTGTCGTGCGATGCGTTTCATCCGTTCTTCGACCGAGGTGCGTCTGCGCTGTGAGCGCTATTCGGCGTGCGCACTGTTGCGCCTAACTTTAGATACTGTTAACATTCCTGCTGCACTATTGACTACGCAATAACCACCACATATGATCTAGCCATTTCTGAATGTCTCCAGACACGCAAACAAACAGACTACCGGTGTAATGACACAAATATAAATTCAATTAAATGGTTTATCCGAATAACAATCAAACACACCTCTAGACTAGATTTTCGCTAATAATATTGAAATTCTGGAGAAAGTACAGTTTTAGTGGATCAGAAGTAGCGCTCCAACCGAAGTGGCTTACATTTAGTATTAATACAAGTTAGTTGCTGCCGATCACAGACTGTCCCCGGTCGATACTTGTTTTAATTGGCGCGTAATCAGCCGCGGGCTGTTATCAGCGAGCACGTCATGACGTCATCGCGGTGGAGTGGTAGCCTGCGCCTGCGCCGGCTACCTGCAACCCTTCTGACCTACTTACAGACGGCAATAAACGCGTCGAGTGGCGGTGACGTGTCGCCGGCGCCGCGCCCGCAGGTACCCGTGCAGAAAAAACGCAAAACATTGGGACTCTCGGACATTGGACAAATTTACGATGTCCGCATAGTTCCGGCGACCCCGCACGACGCCGGACACCGCACGATCGCTGCTGATTACTCACAGATAACGTCGATAGCGCTCCAGTCTCAATCAAATATGAAACTTATATGTCAGCGAGTCCTAATGGGGCTGCTCTCAATAATTCAGTTTGTCAACTTATATGATAAAGCCTGATTTGCGCTATGCAAAACTTAAATATTTTGCGAAAATTACGTTTTACTTTACGAGGTTTATTATGGTCTGTACATATGTACCTTGATCCTGTTCGCACACTCGACCCTTACCAGCATTATGGCATCCATTTCAGGTTTCAAATGCAACAATCTCGGTCCAATAGGTGAATGTTGGTACCTAAGAACCGATCCGTTAGCAGTAGCACAAATATCACAATAGAACCGATCATAGCAACTCCATAAAGAGAATAACATGAAGAATCAGTACAGTTATGTACAGTCTAAGCTATCGAACATCGCATCTAAGAAATCCCTATTAACATCGATACTGTACGATTTTGCTAATATCTCAAATCAGTCACTTCCCAATATAAATTGCCTCCCATGTCCTTTAGGCGTAAGATCCAACCGGCAACATAACTTCACTTCGCCTGTATATTCAATAGTGATGCTGTTAGTGGCGTCTGCGTCGGTGAAGGTGTCCATTACGTTACGAGCCTCATCTAAACACCAACGACATTTATAAGTTGTTTGTTTGTTTGTTGGTATGCGGGAGCGCGCGGGGCGGACCGCGGGGGTTGGGGGGCGTCACTGTCATTGATACATCAGCGCGAACCATTAGTCGGCTTTTTTGCCGTCCCTCGTCATCGGATTAAGCTCTCGTCACCAAACAAAAAAATGTGGAACGACCGGGAAGATTTCGCACTTAGTCGCCCACCCCTCTACTGCGACCCAGCCATCTTGATAAATGACTAGATGTTGACAAATGACCACTGACGACAAAATTAAATATCGTCTAATTTATCGCCGCCATCGTGGCCGTCGCGTTTGTTAACGTACAGCTGTTCTATCTAGTGGCTATTGTTCGAGCCAATAAACTTCTCTCAAAGTGATAGCTGCTATGCTCGTTCTGTCGTGGGTAGGTGTATTAATGAGAGGAGCTTGTTTTGCGTGAGATCAGTTTCTGTATATGAGACGCACTCAAAAGAAACATTTTTAATTTTATCATTTTTATTTTTTAATATGAAACCCAATATTTCTTTAACCGATCTGGAAATCGAACCAAAGTCCTCATGATCAGCAGTAGAGCTTGCAACCACGAGACCAACGAGGCAGGCAAACATGTTCACTGCACAATTATAATACGGCTCGACCTTTATATTAAAATATTGATTAAAAACGAATATAACTTGAGATTAAATTGAGAAATGGCTACCTACGTCTTATACAATATATACATAGAACACACATCTAAAGCGTTCCATTAATGTTGAGTAGATTCGAATGCAGTCGGTACAGCGCAGATAACCGTCGGACAATAGAACTAGTCCACCACACATACCTAGCTAGTCACCGGCGTTCATTGTTTAATCCACTTATCGTTGCGTTATCGGCCCCCAAGTGGAACCCATACTGGACGCAAGTATCATGTCGGCTAGGTCGCACTCTACGTAAAAAAGCGTGGCGCCTTGGCATTAGGAGCCGGGTTATTTATAGGAGGATTAATAGGGTTGTGTTGCGTCTCTGTCACACTCGTGGTTCAGGGGTAAGCTGGTCTCTGTCACACAAACAATTAGCCGAGCCCCGCCTGTCAGATAGCTCAATAAGTGCGCCGTGGACAATGCACGAGGACGCGCACCCCGCGGGGAGCGCGAGGGGGCGCGGGGTACGGGTCACGTTGCGCAACGTCGCGGTCGGCGCTTGGCTCGTGCTATGTCGTCTATATGTTCCCAACAAACCTTTTTTTCGTTCGTGAGCTGTGAACAGTTTGCGTCCTTCGAAGCTACACAATTATTTCGGTAACATTCTCTCGCACTGACTAACAAAAAACTAATCACACAAGTATTTCAAATATGTGTGCGTTTGCGGACGAATAGTTAGTAAACGAAGTTTTCATTGTGACCTTTTACTATTCTAAGTCGATTTTGTATAGCACAACAAGAATAGTAAGCTACATATTTACATAGTTTTCAGAAGTTTTAATCGTTAATGTAAGGACGTCTGAAATGATATAAAGACCGATCGTGTTAATCAGCGGAACATTAGCTATAATGCCGTTGATAGCATAGTAAACATATGTATTTAGTTGCTCACATGGCTTCCCACTAACTATCGTCGAAGTAAATCAGCAGACGTACGACCATCATGCTTCTTCATAACATATGTAGGTACTTAGCCATGATTAAGAAACTGCTAGTTACTGTAAGTGCAGACATCCACTACTGAGTAGGCACCTAGTTGAGTTTGTTAAAACTAAAGTAATTTATTTTGTACGAACTAGTTTCCCACGCTCGTTTTGTTGTCTAGGAACCTAGAACCAGGATTAGACATTTCACAAACAAAGCCTGTGCTGTGGTGATAAAGATAATCACCCTTCCCAGAAACAATGGTGTTCACCCAACTACGCTCTTTTGCTAATCCGTACTGCGAGGAGCCACTTCTAGAAATTATGTTAATAATACAATTACTAGTACATCTTTTGTGTAAGCGTGGGAACTAGGAGCTGGCGTAGAACCATGGAAGAGGACGTATCGACTAATTCACATTAGGTAATAATTACTTGAAAATAAAACTAGAATAACTTTGTTGCGGAAACCTGAAACCCAACCAATAAATGAGTTTCTACAAGACAATAATTTTCTTAGAGAATAGGTAATAGAATTGAAGTATTTCTCAAAAAAAGACAGCTATGCTCATCTAACAATCAGAACGTTAATAACATTTAAACAGAAAAATTGTTTGTATCTACCTACTTATTTATTATTTACCATCCGTAGGCTATTGCAAACCCTGTTAAACTTCATTTTAACCGGCGTGCTTGTGAAGTAACATTTAGTTCTAAATACAATGGTCACTCGTTAGCTCAATGTTGACATGTTTCTAGTAGTTATAGTCCAGTAGCGCGTTGATGTCTTTTCAATGTACAACTGTACTACGACACTGTTCGAATAATATCATTTCTTTTTCACGGTTATTTTTCGTTGTAAATATTTTTATTGCCTTTCATTTCGTCATAGAAGAAATTTGAAAACAGAATTCGTGAAATATTTAAATTTTTTTATCATTAAAATTATGTTAACGTAAAATATGCATTCTACCTAAGTTGGAGCGTCAGTTGACGTCATAACAATAATAAACACCTAGACTATTGCATGTTTCATGTTGACAGATGAGATAACAGACATGTTTCATTCTAGTTTAGCGAACAGTTTAGTCTTTAATTAATTCAACCGTTCAACAGCAACTGATATTTAACATATAAATTGCAATGATTAATTATAGATATTAAAAATCAATCCGGTTCAGTTGATCATTCAGAGACAATCTGTGTAATTTTAGTAAGCATTATGAAAATTTTTTGGAAGTGAAAGCAATATTAAACGACATACGACATTAACAGTTATTAGAGTCTGTCTAACGAAGAATTAGGAACATGATATGGACAAAGCCGCGAGCTAAGCTGGTAAAAAAATATTATTCTTTCAGAGTAGTCAAGCTTGTGTTGTAGGTATTACGTATATTAGGAAAACATCTCACTAGGTAGGTATAATAAATTATCAGATAAACCACTCATAGGTATTCTAAGCATGTTAAAAAAATCGAAATTCCACAGATACGTTTCGCATTATGATTATTTGATGATAATAATCTGCGTATCTCGTGAGATTATTGCCATCTGATAATCATCATTCGGCATGACGCCAACGTATTTTATAATAAGTAATAATAACGTGACGAATGTTTGGATTTATGTTTGTTTCACGACCGCTCTGTCGCCGCCGCCCGCGCCTGCGCCACTTCCCGAACGGTTACAATTAATCATTAAATTAACATTACTTTCTGGAACCTAAAGTGTTCCAGAAAGTAAACGTTCCTTATTTAGAGCATTGTTATGTAGATATTGTTGAAAAGTCTCATCTCGTCATCATTATCATTGTTTATGTTGAACTTTTAAGTTAATCAAATAACAAAAGGCCTATAGCTCTGTAGCCAACTACAGAGCTATAGGCCTTTTGTTATTGATCCTTCAGCGTCTGAAGTACTTTGAACTACATGCGTCGTTGTTTTTCTCAGTGAGCTCTCTGTCGGACACATTTTTACATTTTATGTTATTACGCTAAACTTATCTGTAGTAGTTATTCGCGGCAGTTTCGTCTATACTAATATTATAAAGCTGAAGAGTTGGTTTGTTTGATTGAATGCGCTAATCTCAGAAACTATTGGTGCGAATTGAAAAAATCTTTTTGTGTTGGGTAGTGTAGCGAAACGGTTAAAGAAAAACACCACTTTTATAATTTTGACAAAAATAATAGAAATACAACAGTAATATAAAAAATATAAAAAAAGTAAATGGTTAACTACAGATTAAGATTATAAAAATATTTGATTTTTTTTTAATTGGGACGAGTCAAACTTAGTGGTTAAACAGATATAACGGAAATTATCTTCGCGCACGATCTATCCCCAATACGATTGCAATCGATTAAAATATAGGCCTATGCACGTCGATTTATAGGTTCCTTTTTTGTAACGAACACTAAGTTAAACCGTGAAATACACGTTACATCAGGATGCGTAGAATAGAAAATGATTAATAGATAATCTACTACAGTAAAATAGGAAAAAAGGTAATGTTAAAAAGGTTCTTTATAACCAGCCGGGTGCAATTATCCAGAAGGACACCGTCAGTGCTGCGTATAGCGATGGCGGTAAGTATCCGTCTATGAAGGCGTCAGGCTCTGCGTCGGAGACAAATGTCCGTAACACGTCGCGGACCTCAGATTAATCCGACGGCTGGTAGCCCGCCGGGGAGAAGCCGAAATTCGGCTTGTATGGTCGTCGTCTAAAGACAAATAAACAGAACGATCAGACCAAGGTTACAAGCAGAATCTTCGATATAGCTAGCGAGAATCACCGGTAGAACAGATTAGAATAGTAAAGGGAAAAGAACAGACGTAATACGTACCAGTTGTACGGAAGAGTTGTACACAGAACTTTATCGCTTTGAGCGAATAGCACTTTTTAAAAGTATCACTTGATAAATATACGGAGGCTTAGTTATAGGAAATTTAAGCATAGATGTATCGAAAATAAAAAATGATCTGATCCGTTCGGATTCAATCTGCAGTCTGTCAGTTGACAAGAAAAATGTTTGGCGTTAGATTTTACAGGATCAAAATTTAAAGTAGAACAAAAAATATAAAGGCCAGTGTTTCTAAAAAAGGTTGATTTAGAAACCAAAAAGTTTCGTCCGCAGCGGATTTACGCTGCAGTAGGCTATAGGCTATATAACATCACGCTACAACCAAGAGGAGCGGAGCAGTAATGAAAAATGTCGCAAAAACGGGGAAAATCGCATGGGTAGGCGATTCGGCGCGACGGCAAGGGTCGAGGGAACAAGAAATTTAACGCGGACGAAGTCGCGGGCAGAAGCTAGTTGACAAATAAATCACGTCACTCATCATTACATTACGATTAATCGCTCTTGTACTTGGAGATGTCATCAATTAACTTAATTAAATAACTTGCTCTCGAGACTTATTTGAACTGTAGGTAGGTATAGATATGAAGACGGCCGATAAATAAAGCACATTAGGAGCACAAACATCACCATTCTATACGATTATCTTAAACTGCCACAAATGAGTCAGAAATACTATTTTTAATTATTTATCATCATCAGCTTCTGTAAAGTTTTGCTCACGCTTATATTTATTGATAATACGTTCAATACCCTTTTGATGGTATGTTATACTAAAAGGAAAATGAAGTAAATAATACAATACAACGAGTTGCACCCACTTACTGACGTGAGTTCAGTTATAATAGTAACTGTGCCTGAAAAATGTCAGAAGAATCTGCCAGGGTCGCGAGATTTGTTCGAAAGAGATACCGAGGCCCTGGCACATGTGCAACTGAAGGAACACGGGTGGGTTTTAGTCAGTAAAAGTCTGATATGCCCTTCCGCTCTACCCGGAACGGGAGACGTCATATTTAGATGATTTCCCATCCACAAAAGAAAGTCAGTAGGATGACGTCACGAGAGCCAAGTCAACGTGTGTGAAACGTTGACGATATGTTTTTACTGCACACATCCTTTATAGCCAGCGATATTAGTAGTTAGTTAGTAGTGTATTAGTTATTAGTTTAGTTTACAGTTCACAACTTATTTATTTCGCTATTTAAACGTTGATATGTTACCTTGTGAGGTCTGGAATTCGTGGCATGTTAGTCAGTTCGAAACCTTATATTATGACTCTCTTAGATGGACCGCTATATTGGCCGCAGGCTCTCTATTACAGAGGGATCCTTACGTGGTAAGAACGGCTAGCCTTTCATGGCCATCCGCTACAATGTTTGCTGAACTTTATGATCATATCAAAATTTAATTGGCTAATACTTCTGTAATCCTTATAACTCCTAATTAATACGCAATCAAAGTAAGTAAGCACAGAAATAAGTTTGAGCTGAGATCGAATATACATAGGTACATCAAAAGTGTCTGGGGATCAAAGTATTTTTTCAATTTAAATATTTAATTTCATATTTAAATTAAATGAAAAACGTCTTTTACGTTTGATTACATAAAATAAAATCGTATGCGTAGATCGTCGAAACACTCTGTTTTTGCATTAATATTCCTTATATTTCACGCGATTTTTGCTTGTGCTGGATTTTTCACCTTAGTTAATCATAACCTTAGTTTATCATAATAGTTAATACAAAACAATACGATTGTTATTGCGTAAAATAAATAATTAGATAGAAGAGATAGAATACAGACTATATTTCCGCCGCTAACGCGTATAACCCAGTGGCAGCGACTCAGCGGCATACTCATCTGAGTTCATCCAAATCACGTAACGGAATGTCCACCCACTGCCGTTGTAAGGAGTTCTCCAATAAATACCGTGTACGTCTAGTACCTGATCTCTAAAAGTGACATTCGCCAGAAAATCACGCAAAACGCCACTCTTGTTTTTTCTCAATAATGTGTTCACGAGCCAATAGTAACCGGGGTCTTGCAGGGCTCAATAAGTGGTACACGTAGCGTCTATTGGGAACGGAGATTGACTTCTTGCAAGTAATTTCTTATGATTTGATCGCTTAATAACATCCCTCAAGAGTTATGCCTCGTTACCAACATCATCGCGGTCATTGCACGATGCCGTCGAGCAGTAATTTGAATGTAACGATCTTGTCTGCGTGATGATGCAAGCTCGTCCTTCACGTCGCTCTGCCGCGCTGCTAGTGATGCGGTAACGTCCAAAGTCAACTCATAACACTCGTAGTACCCAAAGAGATAGCTACGTTGCTGATAACCAGCTTCTCACATTCTCACGGCTCTGATCATCTAGTCTCGATTCAACTCACTTATCTCCGCAATAACGTTCTTTTGTATCTTTTGTATTATTCCACTCAAAAGTATGGCAGAAATGTTACTGATTTGGCTTGTGGCCAAATCAAGTACCCGTTGCAGGATTATACAGGAATAGGACAGGACAGAAGATTTTCATCTTTGACATAAAATCAAAAACTATGCCCTTTTCAAATGGCAAAATTTAGAAGCATCCATAGGAGTTCAAAAATTAACTAATAGGTACGTCTGATTTTTGAAGTAACTCGCAAAAACGTGCATGATCCCTAGACACTTGTGATGTGCGTACTATAGGTACCTGATTTTGTCACTCTGAATTAAGTTTGAAAGTGACATTCTTCGTCTTCGATGTCTCAATGTTGTGAGTATTTTTTAGTGACGCGTCGAACATGTACAATGTTCGACGCGTCACTAAAAAATATCCTTCAGCAGTGTAGACCACTCGGTAGATGTCGTTTTCAAGAGAACAAAACTCACAATACTGGATATTTGTATAATTTACACACATAATAATAACAAATATACCATTTAAATAGTATTGTATTAACAAGAGCACAACAAAGTTTGAGCTAGGAAACAAGTTATTGAGCTGTGATCCTTGAACACAGGACGCGGCTACTATCGACGTTCTCGTGGGAAAAAATATATCTGTGGGATTTAAATAGTCGCTTAGAATGCAGTTTCTAAAATCAATATTCTTTAAACTATTTAATATTTATCATATGAATGCTAATTCTGCCATTTAATGTGTTATTTATTGGCAAAACACCTGGAGCTTGTGAAATCAAAGTTAATCTTAACTAATAATATAAATGTGAAAGTTTATCTGTTTTTGGTTCTTGTCGTTGGTCTTACATGTTCCTGTGGCATACAGGACCTTCGTGGCCAGGAATAATGCATACATCTGTTCAGTAGGAAATCCAGATGGATAGCTGTTGGCTGGTGGTTTAAATTTAATATCCGATGTTGAATAAGTAAGAGTCACTAAAGGCCGATTTTTCGATCGTCAGGTAAAGTTTATCTGAAGGATAGTTATTCTATAATATTCAGGATACTGACATCTTTGCGGATTAACAGAATGTAGTCTGTACAAATAATTTCAACTAGGGAAATGCGCTTCGCGACGCGAGGTCTGTTGTCAGTGTAGCGTCAGAAACTTCTTCGATGAGCGCACAAATGCTGACAGAATTAGAGTGAGCCAATGAGATAAAGGCAGTAGTTTTCAGTAACAACAATAAACTATTGCCAACCCCTCCAAGCGACCATAATCTAAGAATCCAGAAAGCAGCTTAACAATGATTATGTTCAAATTAATAAGTACCTTTTGACATATGACGCAGACCATACGGATCGTCAGTAAGTGGAGTAAAGTGCACGTACCAGCTCGTGACAGTGGTAGGCACCCACCGACTGCGGCACCACAGCTAGCTTGAGACTGTTGCTGCACATGCTGTATGTATACATGTGGACAATATGCAGACTAGAATTGTGTGTAGTGACCAATAATGGTCACGCGATGTTACTATCGGACAGTGCACTACTATCGTGTAATCAAAACTCATTATATTAGAATATCTACTTGTAACATGACAATTTCTGCACCTAATTAGAGAATTCAGATAAGTTAAAGAGCCAAGTGATTTTGTTATTTTAATATTCACAATAGAGAGAACTTCATTCACTCAGTAGCAGACCTGCACAAGATGACATAATAATAGGATAGTAAGATGCTCCAACTCGCTCGGGGAGATAATAAAAACTCTGATATCGATCAAATATTGTAAACACTTGATAAGCATACTATCAGCGGGATCCACCAGATGTGATATGTTTTAGCTACTATGTGACAAGTGTCGGGTAAAGTTGACACTCGTTATAATTGTTATGTTTGTGTGCTTCCTAACGTCGTGGGGGTGTGTGCGTGTCGTGGGAACCGCGTGCACCTACAAGGTCACGTCGCCGTCTTCCGAGCTTCCCGTGTGCTAACACTGACAGGTCGCGTCATTAATCACTCATAACTAGTAGCGTGTAGTTCTGCTGACCATCGCTGAGGACAAGATCCTGCTGACATTTTGATAATGATCGAGGTTTGATAGCCATCGCTTCCTTATTTAGGTGATTCGTCAACTTTTTTCTATAGATTCGTAGTATTTTAAATCTTTTTTGTTTTTTTTAGTACAATTTTCTCTTAAAGTTCTATGATAGGTTTATGTGTTTTAGGTTGCCAATGTAAATTTATCCATAATTTTATCATATTTTCTCACCACCTGCTACTCACTACCTACTGTCAAATTTTAAGCCGTGCAAACCTAACCTAAAGCAAAAGACCTAGGCTCTAGCCGAACGATAATATTGCACTGAATGTCATTGGTGTATAATGTGAATACTTCTACAAAAAAAATCTTAATAAATAAAACGTATTTTGTATAAAATACAGCTCGACCAAATAGATTTCACTTCATAGGTTTTAATTGGTGTTGACGAACAAAATATTTTCACTACGCAACTAGAGATAATTTTTGTGGAATAATACCGATCAAACCAATATAATTACAACAGTACAACAATTGTTTTCTGCTTATGCTCAAGTCCAAAATGATTGAATAATAAGTATGATAGACTCACCAAACCGCTGTTTTACATTATCTGTGGCAGTAATGGCGGAATATCATTACAGCAGCTGATCGGTTGCTGTGGCGCGTTTCTCTGCTACAGTATATCTTCTGAAGCACTGTACTGCGCCCCTGCGTTTGAATGTTGGATTTGGACGTCATAATAACAATACTGTTTACTGTGTTTTTGATGGAATTGCATAAAATAATGTATGAAACTGCACATAATTAGGCATTCACCGGTTATATATGACAGCTTTATGAACAACTAATTCGAGAATCGTATTGGTTTTTATTGCCTCGCAGTAGGTGTAAAACTAGAGTGTTCACTTCGGGAAAACCTACTATCTAAGCAAATAAACGATTATGATTATGATTTTAAAAAAAAGTATTTTCATCATTAGCGAGTTTGAATCCCTCGCTGCACTGAGGATCTTCACACCCTCACTGTGCTCTGGAGTTAGTCACAGTTCCCTTCCAGAGCGGTTGGAATCCGTGAGATTACACTATTATTTTATTTATAAACATATATATATATTGATCGAATGACAAGAGCCGACTGATAATCTTACATGAACCGTACTCGCTTGTAGCTCGCAGTATACGTTCACTTCTAAACGTGGACTACGTTCATTAAAATCTCAACGCAAACAAATTCCAACAAAAAACCCTAGTAACCAATTAATAAAGGTGTTCGTGCATGTCATACGGAAAATGAGCACGACTTCATGCACCACGCCAGGAAATTTTCCAGCTAAGCTAAAATTTGTGTATAAAAACTTGAACCCTACCTTTACAATAAATATATCTTTATTCGTATTTAGTAAGATCGAAACATACACATGAACTTTATTCCTTAATTACAATATTATGTATTTTATATGTCACTGTCCATCTGTTCTCTTCAAATATTCAGCTTTGATCACAATTCAAAATACTCGTATTACAAACGTGATGGTCACATATTTTATATTATGTATACGTCAGGCAATTTGTCTTGTTGTCTGCGACATTTATTCCGCGACAACCGAGCGCGATCTAATCGCATCCATCTAATCTTATCTACGCGATAATGATAACACTATTATCGTCGATAACCGTCAGCGAGCATTCGGCCGCGAGACAAATATGACCTTCTATATCAACCGATTTTTTTTTAAACCTTACTTAAATAACAACATTAAAATGAGAAGAAATATTTTAAGTGACCTGTAGAACTACTGCGTATTTCAGAATATATTATGCAAATCGTGTGCCCACGTGACGGTCTTTTTATACAATACTATATTTTATGATAAGTCGGCAAATAGGTCAGTGAGATTACCGACACGAATGTCTCCTATTCTGTGGGTGTCAGTACACCGTGGAGTTCCTACCATACAGGGAGGCATGAACATCGACGCGCAAACTTTAACCATGAACCCAGCTCATGATTCTAAACAGCATAGTCCAGAGCGTAGTACCTAGCGTAGTCACCAGCGTAGAATTTTTCTTCAAGTATATAAAAAAAATGCTATATCACAAAAAAGTGCAATATCTACACGGTCAAAATATGTGGAATAGCTATTTTGTTTCTGACTCTCGGGAATAACGCCACAAGGAAGTGAAATTAATATTTAAAAAATATAATTATATCCAATGAACACAAATAATTTGTATAAGTAGTAATGAGTAGATATTTCGATTCTTAGCGCCTGCATGTGTGGAATGGAGTGGTGGTGATACAGTAAGAGCCGCGAATATTTGGGGAATGTTAAGTGCGGTGAACTTGCGACATACGTACTATACATACTGCCACATGAGTAAAGACTCCGATAATGGTAGATATCACACATGTGGACGCTGTTTTATAATGTGATCTCAAAGATTATTTATTTATTTGTAAGAATTTCGTTTTACATAATCAGGTGTTGCTCTATTTTTAAGTTCTGTACTTACATTCTACCACAACATTTATGGTGCACTCGAATGAGGTTTACTTTAAGACGAACACGTAGCTTTTCTGAAGAAAGCGGCAACAACAAACAACGTACCCGCGGTATAAAACATTATTACGTAACTTAACTAAACGATTACGGAGGAATGTTATTCAATTTGAGGATAAATGTCTGAATACTCACCTTGTGCAGTTAACCAAACACCACACCATGAAGCATCATCATTTGGCCGCTTTACTTTTGTCCGTATTATATAAAGTTCCTATTTGAAAAACTTTTACTAAAACGGTTAAAGCCAATACTAGAAGAAAAATACCTAATACCAAACCATCAATTCAGGGAAAAATTCCACAATAGACCAGCTACACAGAATAACAAACACTATTAAAAAATCTGTTGAAAACAAGCAAGTCTGCTCCACCGCTTTTCTAGATGTCGTGTATTTAAAATCCGAAGCATGCTACTTCTAGGATGCGCAGACGTTCCAGAATCATATAATAAGTGACAGAATGTTTATAATAACACAAGAGGATGCATATTCTAAGCTGCAAACTATAAAACCTGGCCGGGTACCACAAGGTAGTGTACTAGACCCTATACTGTACTTGCTATACACATGTGATATCTCAGAGCTGGAAACAGTATCATTGCGATCTTTGTAGATAACATTGCTATTATGGCTACCGGATCAAGCCACAAAGAAGCAGAAGAGAAAGTTCAACAAGCTGCGAACAAAGTGTGTGACTGGACACAAAATTGGAAGATCAAACTGAATGATCAAATCAATTCATATTGACTTTTCTAATAAACACTGCGATTACCACCCAATCAAAATAAACGGCATGCAAGTGCTTTAACCCTTTATAGGGCATAAGCAAAATTAGTTTGGCAGTTGTAATCATATCACATGTCTAACCATAAGGTCGATTTTATTGAAACTGTTGCTCTTATGATAGCTCTTATGTATTTTTTATTAGTCCCTGAACGGGCGTAGTGCACAAACGTAACCACAGGACCGAAGTTTGCGAATGTCATTCGCAATGGCGCCAAATACTTGTGGTTACGTTTGAAAATTATCACAAAACTCTGCCCGTTAAAGTGTTAAGCTAATACAGGCAAATACCTTGGCATAACTCTTAACGCCAAATTGCGTTGGAAATCTCACGACAAAAAGAAAAGATAGGAACTGGACAATGATAATAGGTCTTTACCTATGAAAATGCTGTTTTGTATAAAAAAAAAAAAAAAAATTTTTTTCATGTATTTTCTATTTGTATTAATCGAAATAATCACCCATGCAATCAATGCATCTTTGCCAACGCAGTGGCAGTTTATTGATGCCCTTCTTGAAAAATATCAGCTGGACGGGAGGCAACAAATTCTTCAAAGGCATTTTGTACTGCCTCTCGGGTATTGAATTTTTTTCCCGCCAAGAAGTTATCCAAATTCTGGAAAAAGTAGTAGTCTGTAGGCGCAAGGTCTGGTGAGTAGGTGGATGACGGAGAGCTTCCAATCCCAGTTCTTGCAACTTGGAGACCATCTGCTGTGCGGTATGAGGTCGCGCGTTGTCGTGCAGGAGCAGCGGAGACGAGCGATTGACCAATGCTGGTTGGAGATTGCCAGCTTCTCCATCATTGAGTTCAGTTCTTCACAGTACACATCTGCAGTAATGCTCACCCCGTTTGGTAAGAAGCTGATAATCACACCGGCGCTAGACCACCAAACAGTGGACCATCACTTTTCTAGGGGTAAGTTTTCGTTTAGGGCATTGTTTAGGTGCTGAACCAGGATCCAACCAACTTGTTGAGCGCTTGCGGTTATCAAACAGAATCCATTTTTCATCGCAGGTAACAATGCGGTTTTAAATTCCTTCATTTGTGTGTCTGTTGAGCAGTGCAAGGCACGTCTCGACGCGTACTTCGCGCTGGCGATCATTGAGTTCGTGGGGCACCCATTTGTCAAGCTTTTTTACCTTGCCAATTTGACACAAATGGACCAATATTGTTTTGACGCTAACTTCGAAAGCTGCTGCTAATTCAGCCGTAGATTGTGTATCATCAGCTTCCACAATCGCCTTTAATTCGTCATTGTCGACCAAAGTCTTCGGACGACCGCGAGGTTCATTTTTCAGGTCGAAATTTCCAGAACGGAAGCGAGCAAACCAATAACAGGTGGTGCGTTGGTTTGTAGTGTTAGCTCCGTAAACGTCGTTGATGTTGCGTGCCGCTTGTGCCGCTTGTGCCGCGTTGCTGCCACGACGGTACTCATATTCCATAATTACTCGAATTTTTAACGTATCCATGATGACGAAAAAGATTGAAATGCGATGAAAATGTAACACTAATCAATAAACAAATGACTACTTTTGGAAAGGGAATTCCATGTTTTTAAAATAAAATTAATTTGAAATTAGAATTCTTAGACAAACAAAAATTATTTTGATTTGAAAGGGCCAGTACTGCAGAACGGCAATTTCATAGGTAAAGACCTAATATAAAAGTATGGTATTGGTTACTGGTTGGTACCGTGTGGTGCCGGACGTAAAGAATAACACCACCCCATTTCTTTCCGTGGGTGTCGTAAAAGGCGACTAAGGGACTTACTAGAGAATGGGCAGCAGCGTTCTCTATGCATTTTACCACCATACTGCGATCGCCAACCCGCCTGCCAAGCGTGGCGATTATGGCAAAGCCCCCCAAATTGGGGGAGGCCTAAGTCCAGCAGTGGACGTCTTACGGCTGAAATGATGGTATTGGTTACTTGAGGCTTGTAGCTTGTGATTTGAGGGGGTTGTGGCTAAGTGAGGGGTTCGTGGTTAAGTAATAACAGCCGTACGGGTTGATCGTTCAGGTTAAGTAATAACAGCCGTACGGGTTGATCGTTCAGGTTACATAATAACAGCCGTACGGATTGATCGTTCAGGTTAAATAATAACAGCCGTACGGGTTGATCCATCAGGTTAAGTAATAACAGCCGTACGGGTTGATCGTTCAGGTTAAGTAATAACAGCCGTACGGGTTGATCGTTTAGGTTAAGTAATAACAGCCGTACGGGTTGATCGTTCAGGTTAAGTAATAACAGCCGTACGGGTTGATCGTTCAGGTTAAGTAATAACAGCCGTACGGGTTGATCGTTCAGGTTAAGTAATAACAGCCGTACGGGTTGATCGTTCAGGTTAAGTAATAACAGCCGTACGGGTTGATCGTTCAGGTTAAGCTACGGTTGCCGCGGTTGGTCCGTGGATGTTTGACCATCTTTACATAACAAGACCCTTTTTTTTTTTTTCAGGATGGGAAATCATCAAATGACTTCTCCCGCTCTGGGCGGAGCGGGAGGGCGTGTCAGACTTTTACTGACTAAAACCCACCCGTGTTCCATCAGTTGCCTATGTGCCAGGGTCACGGTATCTCTTTCGAACAATCACGCGACCCCGGCAGGATAACAAGACCCTTCCGTGCCTTGGAGAGCACGATAAGCCGTTGGTACCGGCTGTCTGTCGTATATCTTAGACAGTCGTTACGGGTCGTCAGAAGCCAAGAGTCTGACATCAAGAGGTATCGTATTACCCAGTAACTGGGTTGTGGAGGTCAGATAGGCAGTCGCTCCATATAAAACACTGGTACTCAGCTATATCCGGTTAACCTCTCGCATGTTTTCAATAAAAAAACAGCGGGAATTGAAATGTATTTTACATGATGCACATGGTGTATCATAAACAGTTGGGCATTGAAATAACATGATGCACACGTGTGCATCATAAACACGCGAGGGGCTAAAGCCGACCTCATGTTGGGAAAGGGCTAGACAGATGATAATGTGGTATTTAATTACTTGGAGGAAATTCTGCCTATCGTTTCATAGTAAAAATATTAGCATATTCTGATGCCAACTTGGATATATGGCATCCAACTTTGCGGCTATACTAACCGAATGGCCGTTGAAATAATTCAACAATTCCAAAATAGAGTGCTGAGTGTTGCTGTAACTGCACCATGGTACATTAGAAATGACGACCTTCACCGTGACCTTAAATTAGAACTCGTCAATACCAAAATCCTAGAATTTACTGAAGCCTACGGACACAGGCTCCACCGACATGTGAACATCGAGGCAATTCAGCTGCTAGACAACACGGACATAGTGCGTAGGCTAAAAAGAACTAAACCATTTCAGTTAGTGTACTTTATAAATAGTGAATAATTATAACAGAACTGTGTTATACTTGTAACACGTTTGTTTTTTATTTAAAGGGCTTTATCCTTTGGCGATAACGTCACCCTGTAAGATCAAGACAATCAACTGAACTTAAAACAGTTAACACTAATAAACGCCAGTTTTTACAGTATCCTAACTTGTTCCGATAGAAGACAAGCTAGGATTGCATTAAACTCTCTAACTTTGTACCTATTTTTTGGACCAAGCAAATTCATTCCGCACACACTCCAACAAAATATGTTGTATATCTTCGACTACTCTATTTGTCGCAGTCGGGTGACGTAACCTTCTTCATCAAAAAACCTTTTTTTTTTGTTATGGATATAGGCCGGAGCGAAGTCTTAGCGCCATTACTAAATCACTTCTGCTAACTTAACATATGAGACAGCGTTTTTATTAATTATCGGACCCTAAGAAAGTGCTACGGAATTGTGTAAAAGTACAAAATGACTCTATTCTTAGTTATCACGACGAATATTAGATTGTAAGAAATTACTACGAACTTTGATAATATAAGAAAAAACATATGTTTTCTTACATAGATAAAAGTTCTGCTTAAAAATTAAAACTTAGTTCATTTGTCAATTAATACAAATAAAATGTGGACCAACATGATAATTATAGAAAGCGTAAATCACGGCTGATGATAACAAAGGGCCACCTCTGCTCTCAATTTTTGTGTTTATTTGTCATTAACAAACTCAAAAAGTACAAAACCGACATTAAAAATTCTTCCACCTGTAGAAAGCTACATCATTGGTGAATAACATCCGCTATATTTATTTTTAATTTATATTGTTTTTTTCTATGACTTCCGTGCTAACGAAGTTGTGGATAGAGGCTAGTCTATGATTAATATTAAAATAAACGAACTTAACCGGTCAATTACCGTAATTACAGACACAATTAAAAAACGATTGTTTACATACCAAATGTGGTATCTCAGTGACTTAGAGGTTAAAAAACCCCTATTACCTACTTATCAGTACGCTAAACAACTTTTTCGTTACTACGTATATCTTCGCCACTGTAGAAAGCCTCTACGCAGCTACGACGATGCTACGAATGTCTACGAGCGGCGCGGCGTAGCCTAGCCGTAGCTCAATCTTAGGCGATTTATGTTTATGATCCTACGCTGATGTGACCACGACTGTTTAAGACTGATTCATGCAATTATTGATGACTTAATTTAAACATAATGTCGGCTGTAAACCAAAATTAAATAAATGATCGAACGCTGTTTATTTAGATTCGATTTGACGCCAACTGCTATTTGAAAACTAAACCCAATTTTTCATAGGTACTTGTTTATAGAAATGGTAAAACTATAGTTGTCATTAAAGAAGCTGTACAGCAATGAGTAGACACTAGTAACTGCCATGTCTCGTTTGTGTTTGTTAGAAAGATTTTTCGCTACTGTCACTATGCATAAACTTTATGAATTAATATTTATCGGTATCATTTCAATATACATTATTTTGCAAAATCATTATATGAATTCTTCGCATAAATAAATTACGGTCTAAAGGCGGCCGGAATTCAATGATCAGTTGTATCAGTACGTGAGTGTCGCTGTGGCAGGTAGGACAACTAACACATGGAGCTCGTGACAACGGGTTGTGTGACGTCATCAGGTCACTCCTCACGTGATCGCGTTGCAAACCACACGGTTCATCATTGTAACAGTGATCCACATAATATATTCTTCTCATCGATCGCAGAAGCGTACATTTCACGGCCGAGAAAGTAGTGAATAGTCTTACATGATAAAGGAGAAAACATTTAAGTTCACATTTATGATTCTAAAAAAGATTAGGGAAAACCGAATACCAATATTAAGATAGTCTATTATTGAACCTAATTTGATGTAATAAATATGTTAAAAGTGTCCAAGACATATGAATTGTCATTAAATTGGCATTGAGTTGAGATCTTTCCGTTAGGTATAACAGTGTAGGTGCGATACCTCAGTGACTGCACAGTTGTGACACGTCGTCACACCCGTCACAGGGCCGGCCGCGCCGCGCTCGTGTGATGCGTGTGAGAGTGTGAGAGCCGACACATTTGTAATACAAGTACATTAGCGCTATCTGCGTGTCCCATCGGCGACCATCCCGGCTCCTAATTTAAGAGCAATATCAATTTCGTGTGTCGCCGGCGCGGGCGGGGGGGCGCGAGGGGTGCGCGGGCGCCGGCGCTAGGTGACACACTCGCGACGGGACACACCGGGAGCGAGTGCCACATTCCACGCACATGACATCAAACTGGACTACGTGAGAGATTGCTGCAACGAGTACGTACACTTGATCAATCACACTCACTTTTGAACGTTCCAGTTTATGTTCATTCATACCTATGTGACAACACGTCTGATTAATCATCTTGAATGTCTACGTGATTTAAATTAAAACAAATTATGACATAAATAATATTTCCTCGTTTAGGTATTTGCATTGTATGGTATTTTGTTAAAGTACCAAAACGTCAACAGAAGTGAGCGATGATATCACACTCTATAACTAGGTATGAATGGTATCGTATAGCCATATCGGTTGCCGGTATGTTCGGTGTCCGAGCGGCCGGTGTGTCGCTCGCCTGCCGGTGCGGTGCCTGTGTCGCGCCGCCTCAAAAGCCTTTCCGTGTTCCGCGCCCGCACCCGCCCTGCGCCCTGCACCCATACCCGCGCTCGCCCGCGCCTGCACTTCCGCCGCCGCCGCAATTAAACCCGTCGATAAATTTCCAAACTTAATCAAATGACTACAGTCGCGACCAACGCACAGACCAAGCTCGGAACACTCCGACTGTCTGCCGAGAGTCCGCTGTGTCCACCGGGTCTGGTGGTCGCAAAAGGCGCCGAGTTCATGACTTGGTGTATGAGGCAATGTTTTTTTTTTTTTTTTGTTGTAGTGACTTCCCGCATTTCGCCCTAGGAGGTTGTCAGCTGCTTAATCGCATTTTGAGATACAAATGAAGATTCTCCTTTTGGACATGGAAGGGGCTCCCGTAACCTTTATGAAGTTTAAGTCAAAATCAAATCTTTAATTCAAGTAGGCCATTAAGAGGCAATTCCGTCGCATTATTTTATATGAAATATAATTGAATTTAGGTGCCCCTTGCAAAAGATATTTTTATAATTATAGAGAAGAATAGGACAAGGAAACTCCATAATTACTCCTTTTAAATGTTTTACAATATTTTATTATAAAATATTGTAAAAGATCATCTGATCTACCTCTACATAATAAAATAAACATATATTATATACTATACCAGATACAAGATATAAAAAACTGAGCAACGACAGATAAGTGGTACTTAAAGTAAGTGCCATAGAGTTGCTATCAATTTTAAATAATATTTATTTATGACTGATATGGTTCTAATGACGAACATTTTGACTAACAATTGAACTGAGTTCAAAAAGGGATAAAAGTATCTCATGTGTTAATCCAGGTTATAAACTATCTGTGTGCCAAGTTTCGTACTAATCCGTTAGACTGTGTTTAGGTGATTTAGTAACTAACATCCAAACTTCTAAACATACAAACTTTCACATCTATACTTATAATAAAACTGTAGAGAGGTCAATTCTGTACATTGAATATACATTCAAAATTAATATTGGAGGATGATTGGTGATCGATACTGATGCCAAAAATGCAATCAGTAAATTTTTTGTCTGTCTGTCTGTCTGTCTGTCTGTCTGTATGTGCACGCATGGGTCAAAAACTACTGAAGGGATTTTAACCAAACTTGGTACGACTGTAGTCTATACTCCTGGGCAGGTTATAGGCTATATGGCATAACGCTTAGACACATAGGAGCTGAGCAGTGACGATACCCGCGGGATATTTTCCGACCTCCACGCGGGCGAAGCCGCTGGCAAAAGCTAGTTTATAATATTATATTGTAGGACAGAAGGAATAGTACGATCAGATTTGTGTTTAATGTATTTGTTAAGATAAACATCTGATATGATATTATCCTATTCTACAAAATGATAACAACATAGAATGTCTACTTAATGATGAGCTTAAAATTTACCTACTAACTGCTACAAGGATAACAAATCAAATAAACAAAATATTGTATGTCACCAAGTTTTCCTCATGAAATATTGAATTCTATGAAAGGCAGAATGAGTACCTACCTAGGCAGATAAGGGGTGATTCAAACGACGGGAATACTTACATTGAAGTTCTGATCAATGTAAACAATTAGCGGAAAACGTGTGGAGTTTACCTTAACCCGTAGTTCTGAGTGTAACATCAAACATTTTGTTTGACTGATTTTTTTCGCGTGATATTTTCTCTAAACAATAACAAACATTCGTTTGCAGATAAGATGAATTATCTACTTCTTTGATTGCATTCGAGAGCCTACTTTCATACTGTGGAGTCCTTATGTTGTTGGAATAAATGGGTTTCAATTTTTTGAAATACGGTGTTAACACACAATTTAGTTTTTAACTGTGCCCGGAGCCTTTTTTGGTGTCCCTGTTAGTGGCACTAGGCTAGCGCCCTAATAATACACAATGGGTCTAAATTTTTCAAAAGTCTCGTAAATAATGCTTAACTATCAATATCCCAGCTACACCTGATCCCCACAACCCAGGTACTAAATAATACGATGGCCTTTGGTAAGACAGGTTATCAGAAATGGGCTTCTGACGAACTAAAACGACTGTCGAAGATCGACGAATGAGAGCCGGGAGCAATCGCTTAAAGTGCCTTCCAAGGCACGGAGCGGGCTAGTATGTGACGGATGTCACCCATCCACGGACCTACCGTCATAAGAGTAGCTTAACCTAATCGACCGACCCTTTCGGCTGTTATTACTTAGCAAGGGGCCCCTCATAGTGCTTAATTATCTACGATAAAACTGAATGGTGACTACTTTCTCAGCAGTTACGTAGATTCCTATACTATAATATAATCGCTTTGCTTACATACTATGTGCCTACGCCTTAATAGTTTTTTATTCTATTTATTTATGAAAATCTCCCTTACCACTATCCTTACAGGTTTACACCTAATGCGACAGTGCGGTCTTAAAATTAACTTACTAGTAATCCTGTCACGCTTCGGAGTCGGACTCGATGATCAAAACAACGCTGGTATCACGCAGCAAGCACAGTGCGTGTAGTGGACAAAGGCAGTGCGCGCGCATATCTCACGATAGCCCGGCTAAATCCGGCGAGCGACCGCAACCGCAGTCACGGACTTTATCTTGTGGTCGAGTCCTCATAGCTGACAAACAGTCAGCTAACGCGATGTGATACGGTTCATTTGAGAACAACGGACGTCAATCGGATCACAATATCGTTGTGTTTGCCCACACATGATCAAATAGAATTTGTCAGCCCGCTCGCCTACATAGTACTATTCACATCCATAACAGAATTGAATTGTGGTTTACAAACCAGACTGTCCGTTTACTAAATTGTTAGATGCTGTTTTGAGTGCCTATCTAAGTACCTAATTTTAGTTGATAGTCACTTAGTGCGCACTATGGTTCATTTTAGTGGTGCCAAATTTGATTTGTTATTAAACCCCTGCACCAATATACATATAATTATGTACATAGGTAGGTGCTATCATAATAAAATCGTAGCAAACTCAAATAAAATATTTTTCAAAAAGTAACGTCCACGACGCCTAAGAACGAATGTAAGCGGCAAAATTTAGCATTTAGAATGTTTGTCTGAATATATGTTCCAGCATCACACAAATACTACTGAGTAGATTCTGTAAAAAAAATGCAGTGCTATTTCGTATAATTTTTCACGCTATTTGCTATGAAGGATGAGCATCTTGCATGTTCGTATTCCTTATAGTTGAGTGGAAATTGTTAAAAGACTGACCTAAAGTTAAAAATATTGTGTTCAGTATTCACAGTGTTCAATTTTACTTTTTAAATGATTATAATCACGCTATACCTACATAGAGCGAAGAGTATAATATAAAAACGGATATAAAAACGAATATGTATACCATGATTGACTGCTAACATAGCAAGTATTTTAGCGGTTCAACGAGTTCTTTGCAGACCTGCGGTTTTAAGTTTCGATTAATTCATTTTTTTTTTAACTACTATAGTTGGATATGTGGGTAAAGTCCAAAATTTTGACGCATTTGCCCAATAAAAATTTAACCAACCGTTTTTCTTAAAAACTACGTCTGTTAGATTTTTACGACTACTTACTTATTTATTACTTTTTTAATACTAAACGAAATGGTTATTTGTGCAGCTTCGTCCAGCGCTCCAGATATTCCAAGTTATAGAATAATACTCGATAGCAGAGTAAATTAAATAATTTCTCGATAAACGGAAGCAAATTATGTAAAAAATGCCATAATAGCTTTTGGAGCTGGAATTTTGAGCATATTTCTGGATAAGTTTTATGTCACATATAGGCTAAATATCGAATTCTACAGCAAAAGCATATAATTGGCAATCTTTTTCTAATAGATGGTGTAAGCAAATAACGGCCATAATATTCTTATTTTCAGTTTTTTTTTTTCATGATTTGTGATACTAAACAATTGTGCTATTTTTTTGTGGAGCCGTTTTCATTGGCAGTTTCTTTAGACTTGAAACAAGGTAGGATTTCGGTTTGGAGAACTCCCAATACTGCGCATAATTGTCTATGGCAGCTAGAGATTAGTGGCCGTCTTGAATCATTTGCGATGTCAAAATCAAAGTAGTTCAGCGTGGTCAGAAATATTTCGGTAGGTTTTTCGTTGATTTTTACGACAAGTATTGTGTTTTAACTATGATTTATAGTGCTGTAGTACAGAAAAGCATGGACTATTGTGTAATGTTTATTTCAATACTATTTACATCGTAGTTTCGGACTAATCAGTATTAACTCACTGTGCTACCACACAATTGTGATACGTTTGTATTACTTTTGTATCACTGGTTGGACAAGTTCTGTGTCACCACATTTGTACAACCATTTTAAGATTGGGATACACTTAGTTCTATAATTGTTTAGCATTTGAGAAAGCAATCAATAATTGAGTATTAGGAATGTTTTTATTAAAGAATTTGCAGGTTAAGCTTGTACCAGAAAAGGTGGGTAAGTGACGCTGATACAGATGCAGAGGGTGGATTCACCTGTGTAATAACACGGGTGAATATTGAAAACAGGTACACCTTAGGCCTTTTGTTAACTGACAAAGGGCAGTCTCTTGCGCTGTGTTCTTTAAATATGATCTTTTGTAACGAAGCGTGACCCCACGGCGCGTATTAGACGCAGGGCGTGAACAAATGATCACACTCATTTAAAGAACACTGCATTACCTAACAACGGTCCGTTGTGAAAATTCAAACCCAAGTAGAAGACTTAATAAAACTTGCTTAAGATTATAATTTTATTTTAATTTCGTCTAATGGCAATATAATTTTTATAAACTATACGTTTATAAAATTCCTAATGTTACTTCAACTTTATAGTTTTTTGCCAACATTTTGCTACAATAGTGGCAACTATTGTGTCACCACTCACCGTAGTGTAAATTTCTGTGCAACTTTTGTGTAACTGTCGCACAACATTTTGTGACACTATTGTGTCATTTGCGTCAATATTTTGGACATCACCGTATATATTATATCGTAGAACGATCACTGAAAAACATGAAGTCGGTTGGTCTTTGTCGTCGTTTTTCTTCGTCGTTGTCACTTCGTCCGCGTCAAATATTTGCTCCCCTGACTCTTCCCGTCGCATCGCAGCCTGCCAGTTTTCGTCCATTTTTTTGTTGCTGCTCCGCTCCTTTTGATTGTAGCGTGATGTTATATAGCCTATAGCCTTTCTCAATAAATAGGCTACCCGAATCAAAAATAATTTTTCAATTCGAACCAGTAGTTCCTGAGATTAGCGCGTTCCACCCCCCATTTTAAGGAAGTTGGGGGTTAGAAAGAGACAAAAAGTAGCCTATGTCACTCTCCATCCCTTCATCTATCTTCACTTAAAAAGACACACACACTTTCCCATTTATAATATTAGTATGGATATAATAGAATATAGTAGAGTTTAGTGATAGCCGTTCGTCAGGAATAATCCGTAAAAACGCATAAACAGTCAGTGTATTAGTGGTCTGCCATTAAGTACTATATGCAGGAACGCAGGCATAATTTCACTAAATACGAAAAAGCAATGGGAAAATAATATGAGGTTGCGCGTGACCCCAGGACGAGCTGCTTCTCACACGGACACTGAAACAGAGCTACAGTACAAACATTCAGGGGAGTTTTATACATAGAAGTAATACCCTAGAGTTATGGGATTTCAATAGGAACACGCTGTGTAGGAATTGTAACATTCTCTCGCCAATTTCTCACAGTGCTATGTTTTATATCTCCTGGTTATTTTTAAAAGCAGCAATCTCTCTTACTTCTTTTTTCGTAGTTTGGCAATCGCGAATGACTACTAACTATTATGGTCAATGAGATAAACCGTTTTATGATCTGATCAATTACTGAACAAAAACGATCTGAAACTGTCGTACAATATATTCGACTCGTCGCTGTCTGACAGTAATGGACACTAATCGATCTTGTCTAGTTCTGATTCAGAAGCAGGGTAGTTTGCTTTTCGGAAGTTTTATGTAATGTTCGGTTCTAGTTTTAAGATATTATTTAGGTACTATTTAGTTGAGGTAGTTAAGAATAGAATAGAATAGAATTGCTTTATTTCGGACACATAATTATCCATATGGTGTTAGTAACATACAAAAAAACTTATAGCCTAGTGTTAGTAACAATCAACCTCCGCACAAACTGCTGTACAATCGGAGAGCCAAAGCTCTCGGCTACAGTTTTCAGGATGCTGTTTTGACTGCCCCTCACTCTCCTCAGAAGCGACGCAGTTTTTTTGCGTACAATAGCAAAGAAGCCGTCGGTGAGGGCTTGCGCAAACATATTCGACGCGCTACAGTATCGAGGCAGCCTCAACAACATCCTGAAAGCATATTGGACGCGCAGGGCATCCAGCGATCTCTTAGTATAATTGACCCATAGATTGCCCGTGTACAAGCTTTGGCAGTAGGCCTTAAAAAGTGTTACTTTGACTTGGTCTGTACACCGCGCAAATCTACGGGACAACATATTACTCCGGACCGCTAGAGCCCTGCGCTCCCTCTCAATGTCTACATCGTCCCTGAGGTCAGCTGCAAGATAATGCCCTAGGTATTTAAAAGTTGACACCCTATTAATTGGTGACCCGTTAATAAGCAACTCGGGTCCCTCTCCACGGCGTTTGCCACTGACCTCAAAGACCATGTATTCACATTTCTTTTCGTTATATTTTAATCCATGTGCGGCAGCGTAGGTCTCACACGTTCTAAGCATCTCTCTGATTGCTCCCGCTGACGGACCCAGCAGCACCATGTCATCTGCATAGCTGATGTTGTTAATTCTAACTCCATCAACACTGCATCCGACACGCATGCTGCTGAGTGCGACTATCAGGTCATCCACGTAGAGGTTGAAGAGCCTGGGAGACGTCAGACCACCCTGTCTCACCCCGCACTCCAACCCATACGGCTCAGAGGCTGTATCATCCCATTTCACCCGATTGACTTGGTTACCATACCAATACTGGAACAGCCCACATATTTCCGCGGGTATACCCCTGTCTCCCATCTTTCTCCAGAGCACATCGTAAGAAACGAGACGAACTTCAAAAGGGGGGTTATATGGATAGATCTTTGTGACACTATTGGGGAGGTCTACAAGAACCAATTCCAGGAGGATTTTGAATATTACAGGCATTGTTGCTTTGTTTGAGGTTATTCACGTAGATAAAGTCTTGAAGTGTCAGATTCAGTTATAAGACGTAATTGCAAATATTGTGATATCTTGCAACTTCCAGGCGAGCGGAGTTGCGGGCAGAAGCTAGTATTTTATGAATAAAAATCTTCCTAGCAAAATATACATGCACGTAAGTAATGATAATGAATTAACCTCATTACCATTACATATTTATCTACGAGGACTTAGTATTTTTTAAATAAGCAGATATAGTATTTATTGTCTGCTTAAACAGTATACCTATAAAATTAACTCACGCTTTCTTGCCCAGGCAGTAGGCAGACACTATAGAACGCCACTTGCTGCGGTCCTTACATACTGCTTTCTTACCAAGGCAGTAGGCAGACACTATAGAACGCCACTTGCTGCGGTCCTTACATACTGCTTTCTTACCAAGGCAGTAGGCAGACACTATAGAACGCCACTTGCTGCGGTCCTTACATACTGCTTTCTTACCAAGGCAGTAGGCAGACACTATAGAACGCCACTTGCTGCGGTCCTTACATACTGCTTTCTTACCAAGGCAGTAGGCAGACACTATAGAACGCCACTTGCTGCGGTCCTTACATACTGCTTTCTTACCAAGGCAGTAGGCAGACACTATAGAACGCCACTTGCTGCGGTCCTTACATACTGCTTTCTTACCAAGGCAGTAGGCAGACACTATAGAACGCCACTTGCTGCAGTCCTTACATACTGCTTTCTTACCAAGGCAGTAGGCAGACACTATAGAACGCCACTTGCTGCGGTCCTTACATACTGCTTTCTTACCAAGGCAGTAGGCAGACACTATAGAACGCCACTTGCTGCGGTCCTTACATACTGCTTTCTTACCAAGGCAGTAGGCAGACACTATAGAACGCCACTTGCTGCGGTCCTTACATACTGCTTTCTTACCAAGGCAGTAGGCAGACACTATAGAACGCCACTTGCTGCGGTCCTTACATACTGCTTTCTTACCAAGGCAGTAGGCAGACACTATAGAACGCCACTTGCTGCGGTCCTTACATACTGCTTTCTTACCAAGGCAGTAGGCAGACACTATAGAACGCCACTTGCTGCGGTCCTTACATACTGCTTTTGCCTTGTTTACTTTCATATACATACATACTATGTATGTACGTACAAATATGTATGTGGCTTTGAAAAAACGCAAATAGAATATAAGCAAAATTTCGTAATAAAGAAGTTAATAAGTAAATGATTAAGTAGGTATATCAATTAAATTATTATATTTGTGGCGGTGATTGTAAACACAATACTGCGGTCGCCAGTCGCGGCGCGCGGCTCTACATCGGCTACTAATTGCTGCGCCTGCGCTGCGTCGCTCTCACACAATTTTTTCTTACCGACACACGACGGGAATGCTTTTATTCCTGCGACGCGGGACCTGTTAATGTGTTAATCCACTCAGATCGCCTTGTTTCTCTGTTATTAATAGCCAACAAACAGACTTTGTCCGTCCCGCTCACTCGCGGCGGCGCCTCATACGTCAGACACGAGCGACCCACACACACACGCACACACGCACACCTCTTAATTTTGAATTGAATTATTAATAAGCACGTCTCGGAAGGCTCCGTGTGGTCAGCGTAACGCGTCGGATTCATTTCGGAGGCTTATCGGCGCATCTCGAGTAGAGGTGAGTCATTAGTAAGGGATGGTTGCGCAACGACAGAGGTGCACAGAGCACAGTGGGGCACCGCCGCGTCGAGACACACGCAATGTCGACGCAAATGCTCGAAACCTTCGTAACAATAGCATTCCAGACGAGGATATCTGATGAGATAACAAAGCTTTTAGCTAACAGTTTGACCGAAGGGACATGAACAACGATTCTAGCTGAAATGTCTTTCGATGTAAACAATTTTGTCACAGGTATGAAGTTAATTCATAAAAACTCGAAGTACAAACAAAAAACCTCAGCTCTCGACCTCATAACATCACTTAAAGTTCAGAAAAGCCTCAGAGGCAAGCAAGCCGCCGCCGTCAAGATTGATGCGCGCGCACGTAGCTGGTAGTGTAGTAGGCAGTAGGTGGTGAGTAGTGCGCAGCGCGGCGTGGTGCCGCATGCCGGGCGCAGCGTATATGGAATCTATACCTTCAGTCAACGCTCTGTAGTGTTGAGTTCAGGTATACAATAATAGTACATTATGGTACAAGTGTGTAATGTTGGTGATTACCGCTGAGGCGCCATTGAGACCCGAGCCGTCAGGTGAGGGTCTTAAGAGAGCCGAGGACGGTAATCATCAATACACACGTGTATCATACGACGTTTTTCAACACACTTGCGAGGAAAAAACAAATATGTATTGCATAAATCGTTTAATTATTAAAACAATTGGTGAATGTACAATTTTCAAAACGATATTGGATTGTTTTTGATGGCAATTTCACAGTTTGTGTTACATTGGTACTTGCCACTTCTTTAGTACCTTCATTTACTTCTTGTGTAAATGTCGGCGACAAAGGTAAATCATACAAATTACTGGAAGGAGAGGGCACCAAATAACTCACGCTAGTAGATGTACATGGTTGTGGTTCGGGGCAAAACTTTTTTGCCTTTGGCTCCAAATTAATGGCTTGCGTTATTTTGTCATTGATTTTTGCTTTGTTATGAATTGAGTCTTCTATGTACGATTCAGCGATTGCGTCAGAACGCCATCCACCATGTCGCTTCAAAGTTAGTATATCAGCCCCCGAATCAGCCAACATTGTAGCCGACGTTCTTCTAAAACTGTGTCCAGTGTAAAAATCGGCCTCAGGCAAACCTAAATACTTCGCTATTTCTCTTGGCATATTACCAAATTTGTTAATACCGATTGTTTGTGCAGTACATTTTCCTTTCTGAAAGTTTTGGAAAAAGCGGTCATTCTTTGTTTTTGTTGAACGGAGATCTTGGTATTTTTTCACTATTTCACGAAACGTTCCTTGGATTGTAAAAGATCGTGGAATCTTGGTTTTAGTCTGGGTAATTTTGACAAGAAGCATATCTCCGTGGATTTCTACATCTTTTGTTGTAATATTGTACAGCTCTTGTCGTCTACAAGCACCAGTAACACCGAATATTAAGGCAACCTGCAAAGAAATCAATTAATTAGTTCTAAGAAATTATGCTAAAGTTACACACTTGTATATTGTAGATTCGTTTCGATTAAAAATATGAAACGTACTTTTGTTGCTAGATACTGACTATCCGGAGCCTCATTCATAAACTTTTCAACGTCGGCTGGTGACAAAACTTTAGATTTCCGACCAATATATCCATCCGAGCGTCTCTTCAAAAATGCCATCAGGTTACAGTACGTTTTGATATCAACACCATGTTTGAGCTTAACCATGCTTCTTAACATGGAATAGATGCACCACAGGGAGCTAGGTTTGTATGTATTGGCGAGTTCAGAGAAATACGCCAAAAACACATTTTCAGAAAATGACTGGGTTTTTTTGTTGCTCTTCCATTGCTGGAAACTATCGTAAGCAGCTAAATACTTTTCTCTAGATTTTGCAGGTATTAGGCTTTCGTTTGCATTTTGTGCTGCATTTAGTATTTCTGGCGGGGTTAAATCAATCAATTGTTCATCTTCTGTACTAAAACCTGACATTTTTATAATTATTTACCACACAGCAACAAATGCGATACAAACAAAATATGAAAATTAGGGGAAAATTGGGAAATGGCGCGCAATTTTTTTTTTTTGCACGCGCCAAATGTAAGTTGATTGATTACAGCCATACAGCCTACTTCAAAATGATAATTTTTGTGATAAAATGCAAATATTTTATAAGAAACTATTGTGAATTATAAATAATTTGATAATAATAAATGTTTTTTCGTCTTAATTAGGGACACATGTATTTATTTCAAAAATGTAAATAGATTTTCGGTGGCATAAAACCTCTTTGTTGTTACAAAAAAAAAAAAAAAAACTGTATTACCCGGTTAAATTGAAAATGCTCTGTTTACTCGCATATAATTTGCAGTTAGGTACTAACTTAACTTTGTAGGGATCATTCTATTATGCACTAGTGTGTAATATAAAAAATAAATAAATAAATAAATAAAAAATATTTTCAACACACTTGCTCGTAAAGTGAGCCTTATTATATCGTTCTTAGGGCCATAAACCGAACTATAACATACACGTGCATAATAATATTACACACTAGTGCATAATAGAATGATCCCTACAAAGTTAAGTTAGTACCTAACTGCAAATTATATGCGAGTAAACAGAGCATTTTCAATTTAACCGGGTAATACAGTTTTTTTTTTTTTTTTGTAACAACAAAGAGGTTTTATGCCACCGAAAATCTATTTACATTTTTGAAATAAATAAATGTGTCCCTAATTAAGACGAAAAAACATTTATTATTATCAAATTATTTATAATTCACAATAATTTCTTATAAAATATTTGCATTTTATCACAAAAATTATCATTTTGAAGTAGGCTGTATGGCTGTAATCAATCAACTTACATTTGGCGCGTGCAAAAAAAAAAAATTGCGCGCCATTTCCCAATTTTCCCCTAATTTTCATATTTTGTTTGTATCGCATTTGTTGCTGTGTGGTAAAACGATTTATGCAATACATATTTGTTTTTTCCTCGCAAGTGTGTTGAAAAACGTCGTATGATACACGTGTGTATTGATGATTACCGTCCTCGGCTCTCTTAAGACCCTCACCTGACGGCTCGGGTCTCAATGGCGCCTCAGCGGTAATCACCAACATTACACACTTGTACCATAATGTACTAATACGCCCGTGTTAGGGATTTCAAAATATACCCGAACGCAACATTTTTCTGGGGTATACTTTCATGTAGGACACTCCATTTTGCTATACTGTAATGTATACCCGTTTCACTGTCTCTCCACTTTTAATTACGCTAACAAAGAGACGTTTAATTTTGTATGATAGGATTGAATAAATAATACAAGAAGAAAAGAGCATAAAAAAAACGTTTATTACAAAGAGAAATGTTCTTACTATAAAAATACAATTGGCATGAATTAGTAAAATTAAAAAACGGATGTGCGAATAACACTTGTGCGACAAAACTGTTCTGCGACTAACCATAGTTCGAATGCACGCTTGTGCGACACACTGAATCTAGTCGTTTCTAGCACTCGCCGGCCGCTGCCGCGGCACCGCTCGCTTCGCTCGCTCGGCTCGTGCGTAGGAGGTCACGGTTTTAACCTAACCTAGTGTACTATGTGAGCTCGAATGTGTCGCACAAGCGTCGCAGTACAGTTTGTCGCACAAGTGTTATTCGCACATTCATTTGTCGAGCTCACGTAGTACACCCGTCGGATATGCTTTAAAATACCTACGCGCGAAATCTTAAATCTGAAAGTATAGGTACCCAATGGTGCCGATTCCCTTATTCACAAACTAAACTAAATTTAAGTTCAGTGCATCTTTTTCTTTCTATTTCATTAAGGAAAGGACAGAAGATAAATTTTAGTTTAGTCCTGTCAAATTAATCAGCGCTTGACTTAAATTTGACGTCATTTTAGTAGGCAAGTTTTTAATCACGTCTAAACTTGTATGGAGTAGTGACAGGCCCTGATTAATTTAACAGGACTAAACTAAAAAAAATCTTTTGTCCTCTTCTTAATGAAATACAAAGAAAAAGATGCACTGAACTTAAATTTAGTTTAGTTTGTGAACAAGGGAATCGGCACCAATGTCAACTCGGCCACTGACATCACAAATGTTAGGTAAAGGTACACTTTATTGAATTAATTCTTTATTTCTGGATTTGAAAACATACCCGACGGCAACACGACCTCTGACGTCATGAGCGTTGTGTGAAGGTAGGTATAGATTCCATATACGCCCGGGCGCACGCAGGCGCGACTGTCGCTCGCAAATCTGTCGCGTGGTGTCGATGTCGCCGAGTGGCCGCTTCGCTTTCTCACAGAGAGCCCGCGCCCTAATTAATTACCTCTACATCAAGAGCCACAAAAAAACGAAACTTGTCGCGGCTTAAGAGCGGCGGCGCCAGAGAGAGGTCCCGGCACGGGGGCGCGGTGGGGGGCGCGGGGGCGCGGGCAGGCGCCACTCGCCGCGCGCATGGGAAACTGTCCCGGCGCACTATGCGACAGCCCCATCGCCTCACATTCGGATATCTGTCCTCTCCTCACTATCCACTCTTATCACAATATGAATAATAAAATACTAGTTATTAGCTCCGGCTCCTCCAGTGACCGCTAATACGTGAAGCTTCTAATGAACTTCACTATAAATATCACATTAAAGTTCCGGAGCTGAGATAGCTCCGCTCCGCCACTCCATCTTCTCGCTCCGCTTCGGATGCGCGGGATAAGAATTTTATAACATGTGCTCTCGGTTTACAGCCTGCCATTAATGGCCCCAAATAACACTAGTTAACATTTAACTGAACAAGTGAACACCCAATATAGGAGTACACTCTAAACTGGTTAAAGTTCCCGTAAGAAGGGAAAGCTATCAGTTAGTGCATGAGCCGAGTGAGTGGCGGCGCGCGGCGCGGGCTCGTTGGTATCGTGTTATAACTTTATGGGCTTTGTTCCATTACCCGCCGCGCATCCATGTGAGGAATCAAATACAATACGTAGTAATGCGAAGCTCGCGCGTCACGTAACTGGTTGAAGTTCATGTAATGTAGACAGCACCAGTGTGGTGGGGTGGAAGGAACAGTCGCTCGCACATTAGTGCTAATGAGTGAGCGGCAGATGTCGCGATTGTCTGACAACATGTCGGACAACGTGTCGCGATAGTGCGCCGCGGATTGTCCGCCCGCTCCGTCACATCCGCGCATTGTTGGACAACTCACAGCCACACAGCCTGGTGCTTCGCTGAGTGCTACACCTCGCGTGCTAGGGACATGCTCGACTGTGCATCGGCAGTAAAAGTTCACAATTAAAATTTGCATAAACAAATTTGTTTGTAAATAACTGTCACATTTCACCGATGTCTTTCCCGATCAGGTACTTTCAATAACATTGACACGTAGGTACTTCCTAGGGGTAGTTCTTTTTTGGTCGGGGCAGGACTGCCCCACGAACATGAAGTGTCTGTTACTTGCTACACCAAAAACCTTTGAGTGAAAGCTTGTATTCTTATGTCGTGTCACCGTATTCCGTCCAGTTTCTTCTGTTCATCTGATAACACAATACTAATAAGCATGAATTTGTGCAGTATGTTGTTCCACACTATAGTAAATAACATAGTATGGTACAACTGCGCCGGAAACTGTTCCACACTATAAGTAACTAACATACCTATAGCCTTCTTTCAAACGACTAAAGTAACAATTCGCTCAAAACAAACAAGTGACGGCCATGTTTTTCTGTAATTCTGAAAATGCTGTGTGTCATGTTGTTGTAGGAGTGTCGCGCCGCGCGGTGAGCCACTCAAACTGAACTACTGCTTGTTAATATGCGCATAATGATGTGGCGCGCTGCCTCGTGCTCGTGCGCCGCCGAACTATTCTGTTTTATACGCTTTTTCGAAGGACAAGGTCGTTAAACTGTGAAGATAAGTGAAATAACACTCGTGTTCGAAATTCCGTTACCTATCGTTTACTTTGAATAAAGCCATTACCCTCCGAATCGCATCCGGTCTGCAACAAGTTTTGATTCCAAAATCAAAACCTTCTGCAGTCATAACTTATCTTCATCTCGCGTCGATTAAAATTCAGTAGGTATAGACGATAAGCTATTCAAATAGAACGTGGCGCTGCTCGGTCTTGAATTCATGATGTGTCGTGCTCATCTCGGATTAGAACGCCGCGTGGTGTCCAATGGCGGGCGAGCTGGACGATGGTTACGTAACGCGGGGCTCCGCCGGCGCCGCCATTGGCCGCGGCTCGCAGTCACTGACCACAGCACACGGCACACTGGCACAAACCGGTCACCACTAGCAGCACTACTGACGTGGCTAGGTGGCTACACAACTGTACATTGGACAGACAATCATAATATTCACTTAGAACGCCGCACGACGCTATGAGCTACACTGTTTCAATTATGACTCAGATAACCTACGTGTAATTATCTGCAGAAATCTGCGTTTGACAGAGTTAATTATGTACAGATTCAAAATACGTTTGTTTTCCGTGCTCGGTGTAACCACTGTAACAGTACTATTAGACTCAAGTCGTCTGATACCAATCGTCTGGTACTTAAAAATATGTATCTGTAACGTTGACATAATTCTCAGCGTATTGCCGTCGTAGTGATATAAGGATAATCGTGAACATGAATCAATAACGTGTTACTTTTGTTTACGAGTACCAGCGAGCAGCCGGCGGGCGGTGGTGCCGTGATGGTCACCCCGCGGGCCATCAATATCCCGGCCACCCTCGCCCCGCACCACCCCCGCACCGCTCGGGGGCGGGGCACAACTGGGCGGGGCGGAGGCTCTATATTTCCCGAAGGGAGGCGCGGGCCGCGCGGGTCCCGGGGCACCGCCTCGCTAACACGTTTTTCCTTTTGCTTGTTTGGGATGCTTTTAGTAGTTGTACGTTTTATTTTGGTCTCGTGATGATTGTAAGCTTGAATGTCGAGCGCGCACAACACCGTCGTTAACCGCGTCCAGCATGTTTTTATGTAAATGTTTTAATTGTTACTTTAAAAGTTCTTACTGTAAGCACTTTGAACACGAAGCCTCGCATTTTTTGTAACTTCTAATGCTAATTGAACTCGCTTGCATTGCAATTGCAACTACTTAAGGTTCACAAGTGTCTAGGTGTTATTACAGTCAGCCTATTTGTAATGCTGAGTTTAGGACGACTAGGTGCCTAAATGACTACACTCAAGGTACCTATTAAATTGTTAGACATATTATTACAAAAACAAAAAGTTGGTTATAATAGTTGTAGTACCTAAATGTTTCTGATTCTCTCAAACAGTGGAAGGAACAGGGAAGGACGAAGGCATTATTAGAATACACCATACCAACTACATAGAACCAACTTAAATAATAGGATTCCAACATTGCATAATTTTTGTCACTGACCGTAAATACCAACCTAAAAAATAATGACCGTGGTGAACCGTTCCTAACCGTTACTTGAACTGACAAGCTTGTATAATGTCTCCGTGGCACTTACCTCACGTCCTCACTTGAACGAGGAGCCCGCGTCCTCCGGAGTCCGTGCCCTCGCACCAGACGCACCCCGCCTCCGCCGCGCGCTGGGAACGCTCGTTAATTGATATGATCCGACTATAAATCAAGCCGCTTGTCACGAATAAATCTTACAAATATTTGAGTAATTAGTATAAAAGAATAGTCCATGCGCTGTAGGTGCGTTTGTGTGATGCGGCGACGTTTTTACGACGCTTTTATGTGCGACCGCCGCCGCGCCGCCGCGTCGTGTGAACACGCCGGAACACACTAGTACCACAGTGTAAGTGTTGTGATTATCGGTCATAAACCAACTGCTGGAAAACAATTAGCTTTTTATGTTAATAAAGTACACTGCATTGTAGTTATAAAACAGCTTGCCGCATCAGATCACAGCTCGACGCCGAACGCTGCGCTATTCAAATGTTAAGTACTTACCTACCGCTTTCCTAATTATTCGACACCAGTGTCGGTGTTGGATCATGAAAAAGTTTTGCAGAATGAATTAGATATTTAAATGAAAAAATTAATAGTCTACGTAAATTAAAAACGAAGTTAAGTATTACATAGAAATTACCCACTTATTGGAGTTAGTGCACTTCAAAACGAGCCAACACGTGTGGAATAATTATAGAACTCGTTACACATAGCCAGTTGCGTTCTACTTCGACTAGGCTGCTATAACATTAGTATTATTTTCATTAATAAGCGTGCGTCGAGCTTATTCACCGACATAATGTCTTCAGTGTTATAATCAAATTGAATTCTATACAAAAAGTAATAGTTTAAAAAAACTAAAAAACACGCTTCCATAGAAACCAAACTAAAAAGTAAAAAATAATGGAAAAACAGCGTAGGGTGCTTTTTAAGGTATTTTTTATTGATATCAGACACCCCACGCTTTTTTTCCATTATTTTGTACTTTTTGTTTTGAATTCTGAGACGTATGTCAGCGTAGTTTTCGAAGACAGTTTTTTTGTCTCCTGGTAACCCTGGCAAGGATAATGGCACTTTATAAAATTATTGCATTGTCATCGGTCTTTGACAGGTGTGCAAAGTTTGAATGAAATCTGGTCGTTTAAAGTGGGTCAAAATCGCGCTATAAGGAGTCGGTTACAAACAAACATACAAACAAACAAACATGCGAACAAACATACAAGTGAAGCTTATATAAAGCGTGTAAAAAGGTAAAATGATTAGTATGTTTAGTTAATAAAAATGTTAACGTGGCAATAGTATTGAATCATCTTCATCATTTACTTATATGTTCTAGCATTCTTCTAATAACAGAAATAAGCTCCGTTAGTTTCCTGCATCGATACTAGGTACCTATCGTTGTCAGTAAAAAATAATTAAGAAAAACAATACTCAGTTAGTCGTTCGGTGTCCTATGAATTGATATTATGAAGAGGGACCGCTAGGCGCTACCCTACGTAGTCACCACAATCTGCATTAGTAAAATGTTCAGTGCAAGTGTCACTGCGATGCGGTCTGGTTTTTCATTGTTTGTAAATAGGTGCAGTTACCTAGTGGATATTTGCCTCAAACAATGCGGTTGTTATAGGTTATTACAAACTTTGTGAACGATAATAATTTGGGGTAATTCGCGTCGATTAAAACAAACACAAAAAAATCCAAGGTGCACCTAAGGCGCTGTAATTCATCTTGTAACTACAGAACCGTATCGTAGACTCAACGTTTATCCTGCTAATTATGGTTTAGGCTGCTCGAACTTCTGCAGACTCCTGCTTTGCTTCAAATCTAATCGCTGACGCGATAAATGAGGTACGCACGGCGACAAATCAAGCAATACATTTCTAGTATAAGCTGAGTTCTCATTGTACGAAAAGTCTATTCAATGCGAGGTCAGCCAAAACTGGAATGTATAACTTGATATGTAGTCGTGTGTACATTGTAAGTAGGTATGAACTTACAATGCACCTATTTTTTCCAATTCTCATTAAGAATGTCATAAATTACTTGATTCCAATGGAACCTGCTGAGTCTGTTCTAGCTCAAGATTTTCGCTCGATATGGATAAGTACTACTTACGTAGGGACAGAATATGGCGTAGGGCGCAATAAAAACTGAGCAAGGGTGATTACATAATACAATGTATGAGTAGCTAATGTCCGGAATGCCCGGTGATGTGAACCATAAAGCTGTTGGTGGCTAAGTGGACAGGTAAGGTAGTCACATAAACAAAAGACTTTTATAAAAAGAAGTATCTCTTGCCTATCTCAGGTTCTCCGGCGCTATCATTAGGCTCTCATCCATTAAAACAGAATCACGATAAAATCAATGAAGACATCGACAGTCAATTTAATGAAGCCGTTAGTTGATGTGGAACGGTGTATGTCACCCTGTCAGCAGGCAGTGGGTACCACCGCGCCGCGCCGCCGCCGCGCGGGGCCCGCATGCGGCCGCGCCGCTCGCCTATATTTCAGCACGTTATCTAATCTCGACCTGAGGGATGCTTCCCTCTGCCCCCCTGCCTCCCTCACCAGTCATAGCGCAGCTCCGTCACCGACAGATGTCGCTAATGACGGCATTGCGCACGCGCCGCCGCACTTTTTGCTATGAACTATTAATGGGTGTATCCCGAGGCTCCGATGTGCAGATAAGCGGGTGTCAATAGATAACGTTGTCCTAATTATTTGGTGCCCCAGTTCCTATAGTTCGATCCTGATGGTGAAAAGATGTCATCATTTATTACGCTTACTTTAAAATAAAAACTTTTACGTTCTAAATTTGTTAAATACTTAATTTTTTATCAAAATTAATAATAAATAATTTATTTCTGTAAGTAGGTTTGTACAAACACTATTACACGTCAATCATATTTTTTAAACCAGTTGAGGTCGACGTTTCCTATCAGACTACTTTGAGAAAAAAGGCCGAAACAAACTCCGAGGTCACAGGTCTGAAATGGTCTTTTGAGCAGTGCGATGCGCGGTCAAATACGAACGTGTTTCCACTGTGCACGGAGCGAATTTTATTCACGTGTAGCGCGGCCATAGCCGCTGCCCGTACTGTCACTATGAGTTCCAAACCACTCATAGTCAATGAATTGCTGGCTTTCCTAGTCCATGCCATCGATTACATGGACGAGGTGAGCATTCTGCAGATATGCCGGTCCAATTTCAAGGAGGACGAGATCAGCAGTGGTAAACTGTTACTGTTCCAGTCACTTGGAAAACTGGACCAGATGCCGTCTCGCCGCCGAGATGGAACTGAAAAGAGTGTTCAAGACATTGTGGACATGTTAAAGAAGACCGACCCGGATGACGTGCCAGATTTCGTGGCGAAGGAGCTGGGTAAGCTGCCTCCCGTCACATTCGATCACGTAGATGTAACACGGTTGCTAAAGGACATCACTACGTTGAAAGTGGAGATGACCAAAATGCAGTCCCGAATGGAGGTTACGGAAAAAACCAATACTGAACTACGACCGGAAATAGCATTATTGCGCAAAGTGGGTTCACTAATTGGGTCACCTGAGGCCTCTAAGGTGAACACACGTCGAGGGGCGCAAAATGCATCTATCGGCAGTTTTGCATCGGCGAACACAAGTGCGTCACCAGCTGATAATGCTGACCAAGCGCCGCCCGCCGCCGCCTTCGCCCGCGCCACAACACCGGCTGCGGAAACGTCACACGTAGGTACGTCGACCCCTAAGCGTGCCTACGCTGCTATTGTCACCACCGGCGAATCAGGTGTGTCGCAGCCTAAGTGACCAACTGTAATAGGGGAAAAACAGAAGAAGGGTGCCCAACCTGCCCTGACTGCGTTCCGTAACTCGTTGCCGAGAACGGGCCAAGTTGATGAAGAGGGTTTCACGAAAGTGGAAAGGAAGAAGAAGAAGCCCTGTTCACGAAACCAGTGTGGTAGGTACCGCTCTGAGTGGGCCCAACATGCTGCTGCGCCCTGCTGTGCCTACGACGCAGCTGTACATTTCACGTCTGCACTACTCCACGACGATTGAGGAAGTAGTGCAGTATTTGAAAGTGAAGACCAACTGGACTCTGAGGGTCGAAAGGTTGGAATCGTGCCACAACATCAACTTTAAGTCGTTCGTGGTACGAGTTCCGACCGACCATCTACAGACCTGCTTAAGAGAGGACTTTTGGCCGAAAGGTGTCGTATATCGACGTTTCCGAGGACGGTTACGCGACACCACGCAGCGAAACACGAGGCCGTCTTCATTACGTGTTTAGAGACAGTTTTCGTTTAGTTTAGTTTTATAGGATATGTATTAGTTTATAGTTATTGATTTTATATTATTTATGTATTGTTTTTATGGGCCTTAGTAGCCTGAAATAAAGGATTGTATTGTATTGTATAAATTGAGTGGACCTGTCCAATCAGTGCACGCATTTGTCAGTAATGTATACATAGGTAAATATTTACTTTAACACAGTAAATTCTCTTTTCTTCGTAACACACAACTTTGGAAATAAACGTTTGCGAAGGCCGGGAAGTAGATACTTTGACAATCCCTTTGAACTCTCTCGATGATTATTAACAATGTTTCACATGGTCTCCTATCCACGGATCAACCGCAGCAAGTGTAGCTTGACCTGAACGAACGACCCGTGCGTCTGTTTATTAGTTAGCCACAAGCCCATACAAATCTAACCCTCCAGTGGTAATAGGTTTGAAACGATGTATTTAGGACGGGTGATAGGCGTACGTGGCCATTCCGTACCAGTGGGTGCCGCGGCGCTAATGAGTTTCATATCGCAGCCTAGATCTGAGAGAGAACCGACTGGCACTGACATCAAGAACTAAGTACTTCAACTCATTAAAATTCTATATTGAACTTTACTCATGTGGAATAAAACTAAATTATACCCAAGTTGTAACAGTAGAATACTTCAATATACATAGCGCTTGTCTCCTCTCCGTTATTCCTATAGGAAAGTGGCTTCCCGCCCCGTATCGGGTACCTAACTGACAAGTGTTTCGGCTAGAGGCTTGATAATACAATATGTCATCATAACAAAATCATTACTTCTATTATTCTCGAAGGGACAGACGTGTAAAGTATTTTTTTTTCAGTAATTTAAATGCTATCTATCTCAACTGTATTCAGCGAACTTCAGTGCGGCTGGACAGTTTGCTGCGCCACCTTTTCCCAGCTAAATTGGTACAGGACGGGCGTTTTGAGGGATTGCATATTACATAAAATGTTGACGTTCAAGAAATGCTGACTCTCAGCCACCAGTAAAAAGTAATAAATAACTTTTGATTTTAGCTCATGTTACTTACTGATTATTATTTCATTGAAGAGTTGACATAGCACCGATTGTTAACCTTCCAGACGCAACCTAACAGGTTAAGCAGGAATGTATCTATAGGACGGACCCCCACATTTCGTTCGTTCGTCTTCTTTTCGTTTCACTTACAGACATGTAGTGACATTTCTTCAGCGAATCTCCCGTCACCAGCTACATACGCGAGAATCCTCCTGCGCACCGTCGCCGTCGACTCGTAGAACCGTTACACAAAGTTGCAGTATTTGCACATGTTATACTCGATTAGTTTTTTGTGATCGATGTAAAAAGCATGGGTACGGCCTGAGTGCGTGCAGGTGCCGCCACTTGCGCCCACTTGAGTCCACATGTCGGTGGGAACCCGCGCCCCGCGACACTACCGCTACTGCCAGGCCTCTCAGAGCTTCGCCGTGATATATGGCGATGGCGCTCTTTTTTTACACTTGTCCTCCTCTTCAAACACATTTATATGAACGTGCTTGTGAAGACCCAACTACCTTAATACTTTTAAAATGGCTGATTTCTTATTAATTTAAGTTTTGATAATACCATTAATTTATCCATTATATTATTAAGCAACACTATTAGAGACAAGGCTGATTGGCACGTAATCGAATACTCATTAAGTTCAAGATGTATTCTCGTTCAACCTTCACTGTCAGTTTTGTTAGTTTTACGAGCTTTATCTGATCTTATGTAGATACTGATCGTTATAGTCAAATTATCTATGTTAATGATGATATTACAATTTCTATGTGTATCTGTTAGCTCGATCCTCAAGGTTGTGGCAGAGTGGTGGCGCGTCTGTTCCGCTGCCGAGATACTTCATAGAGATCAAAACAATAACGCATTACTCTATAAATTACTTAGCGATACATCAAACGAAAATAGACGAATGCATTCACAGTCACACAAATAAACCAACCAGATGTAACGCGTAATAGAGGAGAGGGGAGGCAGCCGGGGGGAGGGGGGCGGCTAATAGCCACGTAATGAACATTGATTGATTATCGAGTGCAATGGTGCGGCGCGGCTGCGTGGCGGCGGCGGCGCGAGAGCGTGGCGGAGGCGGCGCGGCGCGCGCTGGCGCCAGACGGCTCAAGTGGTTCTATAAGCGTGCAGCGAGCGGCTGTTGGGCTAGGTCGGACATCAAGCAGATCTCGAACTGATCTCCGCGATGCTCCGTAATGTTGTGCACTTAGATAGCTGGCCGATGCTCCTGTGTCGCATCATCTGACATGCAAATAAGTAACGGTGTCTTAACCTCTGGCGCTCGCCGCTGGCTCATTGACAAAGTATTACATTACACCTTGGAAAGCTTTACAGTTTCATTGTGCTCAGCTGGGCGACTTGCCAATCTCAAATGATATCTAATTCAGCAGCAACGTTCCATTCAGATCAATAGTTTAGTTTCAAGACCATGTCAGTTAATGTAAGAGCGAGAGAGAGCTAAGTCTAAGATCTACATCTTGAGTTGTTGATCAAATCTGCGTCTTGGACTAATCCGTTATGCAAGTAATGTTGTAATGACTGGAAGTTTTCAAATAGGTATCTAAATACCTATTTGAAAACTTCTAGTCATTACAACATTACTTGCATAACGGTACGGCTTATTATAAAACAAAGCCCCGCCGCCGCTGCGTATTGTCGCTGAACTGATCGCGAAAAAACTCAGAACGGATTTCCATACAGCTGTGCCTACAACGCAGCTGTACATTCACGACTGCACTACTCCACGATGATTGAGGAAGTAGTGCAGTATTTGAAAGTGAAGACCAACTGGACTCTGAGGGTCGAAAGGTTGGGATCGCGCCACAACATCAACTTTAAGTCGTTCGTGGTACGAGTTCCAACCGACCATCTACAGACCTGCTTAAGAGAGGACTTTTGGCCGAAAGGTGTCGTATATCGACGTTTCCGAGGACGGTTACGCGACACCACGCAGCGAAACACGAGGCCGTCTTCATTACGTGTTTAGAGACAGTTTTAGTTTAGTTTATTTTTATAGAATATGTATTAGTTTATAGTTATTGTTTTTATATTATTTATGTATTGTTTTTATGGGCCTTAGTAGCCTGAAACCTAAGCCTGGCCTGGCTACTAAGGTCCAGTATTGGATGAAAATGGGTACTCAGTATATAACCTGTATTAATCCATAGGGTAGTTAAAATTCGCCGTGGATAATACATTGTCGTGGAATATTTTCGAAGGGCAAAAACGAATACTATATCCCATCAAAAACATAAATGTGAAATGAAAGCCAAGTTCAATATTATCATATATGCCTTGGTTGTTGACTTCAACGACAAAAGAAGTGAGATCTAAATGGGTGCCAAGTTCAATGGTCAGGCCTGACTTGGCTAGTTCTCATATACGAATTATTATGTTCGATGGCTAGTTTCTACCAGCAAGCCAAATTTTAGGAATAATAAAATAAGAACCGACAAGTAACAGGGTTAAAACTTGCGAAGGCTATAATATAATTCGTATATGAAAACTAGCCAAGTCAGGACTGACCATTGAACTTGGCACCCATTTAGATCTCACTTCTTTTGTCGTTGAAGTCAACAACCAAGGCATATATGATAATATTGAACTTGGCTTTCATTTCACATTTATGTTTTTGATGGGATATCATTACTTTTTGTACATAAATTATCAGTAGGTACTTATTTATAACAAATTTATAACAAAATTAATACCAAATGGTTTTTGTTATAAGTGTTCCTAATAGAATCAATTAAGTGAAAAATTATAACAAAATGATAAAAATTTACCAGTTTCTGATTTATTCCTTTGTATTCACCTAATTACCTATCTGCATGTCAAATTTGAACTTTCTAGGTCATCTGGAACTGGGTTAGAGTTTTGATCTATAGGTCAGTCAGTGATAAAAATGACGATTTTTGGAAGTTAATATCTAAATAACCGTTTGAGATATGTTTATGAAATTTGGAGCACATATGTATCTTGCAAGTCTCACTATATGAGCCTAATTTGACACGTTTATGTGAAAAAGTTTTTGAGTTATGAGGGGGTCAAAAGTGGCTCCAAATGGTTCGTGTAATATTACACACGGTGCTGCTCGCCAGTTCTGTTACTTGAACTTGGCTTGACACGCTCCCGCGTGTCTAGATTATTTCTAGCCTTTTAACAGTCTATGCAGATTTATCTATTTGAATTTTCCGCTACTATTACACAAGTAGAGCAGATGAGTGTATAAGCAATATTATTTTTCAATTATGTCATAAAAACATTTCCGAGTAATCTGAGACCTACAAATGGAATCGCACATTTTTATGCTACTCATTTACTTTAGTGAATAAAAGTGAATCACCTAACGTACTCACGTTAGAGGACTGCGCAAAATAAAAAACGGAGGCGTTATACTTGAAAACTTTAAAATCAGCACGGAAAAAAAAACGACATACAAAGCTAAGTAGTGCAGGCTCTTCGAGGCGCGTTGTGTTCCACGCGTGCCTCAAAGAGACGTCAGCAAAATTGAAGGGGTCCACTGGGACCGAGGCCTGCCAGGGTCGCGGATTAGTTCGAAATAGTGACCGTGACCCGGGCATAGGCAACTGAAGGAACACGGGTGGGGTTTAGTCAGTAAAAGTCTGACACGCCCTCCCGCACCTCCCAGAGTGGGAGACGTCATTTTATGATTTCTCACCCACAAAAAAGGCCGTTGAGTGAGCCCATAAGAGAAAAAAAAAAAATATAGTTTTCAAAGTACCGACCGTGTTAGGTGATACATAGAATATGGTTGCACAAAAATTAAATACACACGATTTTCCCCAAATAGTAAATAGCCGTCATTTATAGTAGATACATTATTTACTCTTTATTTTATGAATTCTAGATAATATTTACTCATAGATAATGTATACTCTTACTTGAGTGAAATACCTGAGATACAGGTTTGTTCCCAGATCAGGTAGAATGCAATTATTTCTACCTACCCCTAGTTTAAGGTCTGTATTCTTTGTAAGTCAATTATTTCAATAAAACCAAAACCCATATTTTTCAAATAACCGTGTCTTCTTGATAAGAATATTCTTCGATTATTTCCAAATGTGTGTCGTCATATTCAAGATACTTAGTTTAAAACGAGTGTAACATTCCAGCATATTTATTTGTAACGCCCACCCTATAACCTACTGCATGTATGTTGTGGCTGCTGTGTTGCAGCTGATATATTGCTGTGCGTCCATAGACACTGTCCATCTCCAAAATACTCCTCTTATCAGTTCCAGTGCGCGACCTTTGCATCCACTCTTAATGTACAGCGCAGACTTCCCTGCTTGTCTATACATAGATGCAGGCCCGTCTGTACAAGCGTATAGCTCATAGGCGCACTTGTGTTCTCACAACATATAGAGCTCAGTGAGTTTCAAGTTATGTCGGTGCGACTCAGGCAGCGGGGCGAACACGAGCTATTGTGATAGGTTTGAGTCACACATTCATATCACAGTTTGGGAACAAAATCGTGATAAAATGTGACCATTTCTCTCTCGCTTCTAGTACAATCAACGTACAAGACATGGTAGCTACCGAACAATTCACAGTATTTTATTTTCGAGCGAAAGATAGCATTAAATAACTAATTTGCATGTGATTAGTATATAAATAAAAGTACCTACCTCGTAAAAGAGAAATAAGTAGTATAGGACACTATTCTTACTAAAGGTAATGCTGCTATAAACTACTTTATCCGAACGAAATAACGTTAATGATTGTTAAACTGATTTAGCGTCGACGTGTACTAGACAACACCACATTTACTATAGAACCAAGTAATTATGAAGGAGCAGGGCGCGGCCCCGCCCCGCGCCGTGCCGGCGCCGCCCTCGGGCCGCGAGCCGGGCCGCGAGGAAATGCAATATAAATTCGATGCATAATTTTTCAGAGTCGGCTATAAATCGACGCGAATATAGCGCGCGGCCGTCCGGACGGACGGACGCTAATGTTTCGCGTAAATCAGCCGCCGCCGAGCCGAGCAACTACGCTCGGACCGCGCTCGTGGCGATGTCAACCCTACTGCCACGGAATAAGGTGGATGTCAGGAAGCAGTCAGCAAAATAATTAGTTTCGCTCAGAACATTCGTAGCGTAGTTCAAGGGCAATGGCTCTAGCGGAGGTTGATCGTATGTATGACGAACATCGCAGGACGATGTTCAGGATAGTGACGAGCTAATGAATACAGGAGCGGCTGATAAGGATCCGCACGCCCAACGTTAAACATTTTATTAGTTTGTTTGTAAACAGTTACAAGGCGTAACTACTGTCCGCCGAATATGACGTAATCTTTTATTGGATGAATTTTATTTTTTTTACAAAATACCTGCAGATAGTAAGCTGCTCCTGGTGTTGGTCAAGCCATCACAGAAGCTGAGTGCGAGTAATTAGTAAAAGTTGCGAGTAGGTCGTTAGTATCGTGTCGGCCACTTATCACTTATCTCGTCACACAAAGAGCTCTCCGCGGACGTATGACTATATTGTCACCGACAGTGAACAGTTACCAAATGATACTGTTACAAGCTCTTGCGGTTGATATTCCTACACTATACTATAAGTATGGATATTTAATTGCTGACATATGTCGTGTACATTACTAACGTTATTAAACGTTTCGGAAACATTTCCCTTCTCTTTTTAGGTTTCCGTACGTTCTTATGAAAATCGGAACTCATATAGGATCACTCGTGTGTCTGTCCGTCCCCTCAGCCAATTTGCTCCGAATTTACTGAACAGATTATGTTAAAACTTGAAACACACATAAAAATCTGTTACCCAAACATGGACGTGCATCGTTAATAAATGAATTTTGATTATGGAGGTCACTTTTGGATCTAACTAGAAAATTAAAAACGAAAGTTCTGTAAACTGTGCCGTATGACATATCAAATGAAAGGGTTTGTTGTGGGGTCAATCAATCAATCAATTCAACCTATCGCAGTCCACTGCTGGACATAGGCCTCTCCCATGCTGCGCTACAACACCCTGTCCTCCGCCTTCCGCATCCAGTCTGTCTCAGCCACCTTTTTGAGGTCGTCAATCCATCTAGCTGGGGAGCGTCCCACCCTACGCTTGCCGATGCGCGGTCTCCACTCCAGGACTCGTCTGCTCCATCGGCCATCGACCCTTCGACAAACATGGCCAGCCCACTGCCACTTCAACTTGCTTACTCTGCACGCTATGTCGATAACTCCAGTTCTTTTCCGGATAACTTTGTTTCTTATCTTATCCATCAAAGAAACTCCGAGCATAGCCCGCTCCATAGCACGCTGAGTGACCTTAAATTTGTAGACCAGCCCAGCTGTCGGTGTCCACGTTTCGGCACCGTATGTCATAACGGGCAGGACCCACTGGTTGAAGACCTTGGTCTTCAAACATTGCGGTATCGAAGTTATTCAAGAAAGTATTTGAAAACTGATCATTCCTCCTTATCTACGAACTACAGAACAGAAAAATTTGAGAACAGATATATACATTAGTTCTATACTTACGGATTACAGGAATACTATAAGAATATGGCTTTAAAGTAACATGGTAAAATGTTGTGCTTACAAACTTACATTTGCAGTTGGAATCTATGGGAGAACATGTTTTTCATTTACAATGTCAAATTTGTTCTTGGGAGGCATGGTAACAAACCCGCCAAGACGAGCAAAAAAGCAAAAGCAGGGGTACTACCTTCTTTTTCTCGACGCCTTGCGTCGTATTTTCGTACTTTCATAGCTTCGACCTGGATAATGCTAGACATCTCAAATGATCAGGCTAAAATGTACTTAGCAGACTTACCTAAGCTTCATTAGTCTAATTTGTATACCTACTTTGGAAATTATAAAATGTCAGTTTTGTCACTGTGTGACTCAATTAATCATCAAAAGCTTTGGGGCACTTAACTGTGCAATGCTTACATCTCGGTCAAAATTGTATAGCGTGCAACATTTTCATCATACGTCTACGGAACCTTCTCCACGCGAGTTCAACTCACACTTGACCATTTATTAATTTGTCATTGAAAGTATTTTGTCTATATGTATTACAAATCTAATTTTAATTCCAACATCTACCTAATAAACCATATTTGGACTAGCTACTACGAGTATTATGGAATTCTCCATGCCACTATAATTAAGCAAATGTGTAAAGTAATTTGAAAGAGTGGTGATTTAAGACTGAGGTGTTAGTTAACCTCGCATTCCTGCCACCCTGTGAGACGTGCCTAACGAATAACGAGGATGGGAAGCTTGATGGAAGCGAGTTGAGATGCATGGAACGCGACACATACGGCGCGCCGGGAATGTGCCGCGCGGCGCCGGCGCAGGCACGTGCGTGTGATTTACACACTCTCCACCTGTATGTTGTACACCGCTGACACTATTATGCAGCTGATGTCGATATACATCTACAGAGTATGCACACACCAGCAAAACTCTTTGATACAGAACTACTCAGACTTCACGATGGCTGGCCCTAATACTTCCCTGTTCAAATACGGTGAGCGTCGAAACACGAAATGTAGAGCGTTAACTGACTTTAAGCACTTGTATAGTGCGTTATTTTATGGCACATGTGGCCACTAAACGCGCTTGGAATGCTGCGCGCGTCGTGGGCGTGAGGCACTCGGGCAGCAGCAGCCGGCGCCGCGTCGTGTACGCACAGTTTATGTCCACGCAGGGTGCGGAGCCACCCGCAACATGGCAGCTACAACTTCATGGCCCGATTGAGCCATAAATATTGTTTATCACCCGCGATTCTCAATACTTTGCGACACCTTAACACGTAGGTACTATTCCATTATTGATCAAAATACAAACTAATCTATGCTGAATGTAGATCCAGCACCTAATATATTTCAGCGAAGCACACTGGCATTCAATGTTTTTTTTACGAATTCGATGTAGATAAGTAGGTACAAGAGTTCTGCTCGTTGTGAAGTGTGTCGGTCTGCACTCGAACACGTAATCTGACGCAAATAGTAATACTTAGCAGCACTGAGTTACAGCGGAGTGGTCGTGTGTATGGTGCGCCTAATTGCCGGCGACCGCTATAAATTGCGCAGGAGTGGATCCCGCGCCGCCGCCGCCGCCGCCCGACCGCGCATAAATCTGCGCCGGCGCTTCTCATGCAACCCGAGCCGACACGTGGGCCCGGCAGCCCCGCGGCCCCAGGGCCCCGCGCCACACATCACACGCGCGTTAATTACCCGCAATTTGTCATAATGAACACGAGTGGGGCAATATGACACGGGCTCGGGATTTCATCTAGAAAAATATGACTCTGAATTTTGTACAAAACGGGGTCATTCATCTTCCAATCAGTTCAGTAAGGGTCATTAACATGATTTAGGTGAGACTCAGTATGTCCAGGGCAGTACACCCAGCTGTTAAATGTGTTGCGTAGAAGTAACATGCAATGACCTAATATAGCCTCATGTTCAGAGTTAAGGAGGACCCGTGAGAGGGCCTGACGTCACTGCACAATGCACGTACTCCACGTACTGCAGTCTTACACATAATTATATGTCTGTGTGTGTGTGTCAACACACATACAAGAGCTATATTTACACACAGTAGCTCGCGGGTCAACGCATGTCGACGGAGGCTCACACTCACATCATGAATGCACTAGCGGACAGTGATTCAAACCAAAAGCTGAGTAGCAGTTATAATAAGTAAGTCGTTTTCATCAGGAAGGGAATGATGATCCTCGGGGGACCTTCCTACACTAAACTACCTCCTTCCTTCCACCTACCTTCTTCCTTCACTACAGCTAATATTACTTAATGTTCATTCTTTCAAACGCCGAACAAGTTAGCTAAAGACTTCGGGTAGGCCATTGGCGTCTTCGAACCAGTGCAGCGCAATCCGATAGTGCTTGTTATGAGGTCCGCGACGCACAAACTGGTAAAATATGATGCATCCGAGAGGCGCCCGCGTCGCGATACAACTACATGTAGAGGAACATAACATAGAAGGCCAACTTTTGAAATCCTCCAATCAAATATGTACCTTCAAAATTTACTTCAGTTGAACTAAATAACTAGATGTTAGTAGACTTGTCTCGAAAAGAGAGTGAGGTTACATGCTGCACGGAAGGGTGAGCTCAGCATCCGGCACCTCCATTTGTAGGTTAAGTAAAAGGCATACTGACTGATGAACCACGAGAAGTCCCGCGATCACTGTCCACCAATAAGCCTTCAAGGCGTGGTGCTTATATCAGAGTAGTCAATTAAGAACTGATAAAGAATAGTCACAATCACTAGAGCAGGCCTTCGTCTAGCTGTAGCATAAAAACCACAAATATGAAAATAGCTGCCACAAAACTGTTGCTATGCAAGCCGCTGCCACAAAACTGTTGCTATGCAAGCCGCTGCTTCTTCCACTACCTACTTTACGAGTAGATGGTCACACGCAAACAAAAACTAAACTACTGCTACGAAAGCCACAGCTGTCAGTCAAATTATATATTACGCTGAGAGATGCCTTTACGTTGATTGTACTTGTATTACGTGGACGTGTTGGTCGAAGTGACAATTTATAATTCTTCTGAAACTGTGTAGATTTACACGAGTGCCTATGTTATCGCACAATGAATGCAGATGACCTTCTGTGCGAAGGCGCCGCGAGTCTCAATAAAGTGCGTGACAGACGGCGCGGCCGCCTCGCCCTTAACATGCAAAACGCATCACAACCCTGTGCTTATGATATTAGCGGACACGCTAAAAATGGCCGTACGTAGTGCACTTTATGTTACCGACGACGCGGACGCGCGCCGCGGCCGCGTAGGACGAACGCGATCGATACGAGCACTTGTTGTAACAGCTACGGGAACGCTCGAAACAGACCAACTATTATATTTTTATATTATGTATCTATGTGAGGCGAATTTATTCTTACTGCTCCAGTTACTACGAAGTACATCGGTATCTATTTAAATTAATATGATATCAGAACAAGGGTGCAAAGTTTGAAGAAAATCTATCCGGTAGTAGGCATTTACGTTACGTTATACTGGAACAAACATTAAAAAAAAAAATTAAACTACTATTTATTTTCAATTTTTTAGGGTGTTTCGAATTTTGAGACGTATGTCAGCGTAGTTTGTGACGTATGTTAGCGTAGTTTTATAAAATAGTTTTTTTGCTGTCCTGGTAACCCTGGCAGGGATAATGGCACAAATGTATGAAATTATTGCATTGTCATCGGTCTTTGACAGGTGTGTAAAAATACTTAAACACGCAAAAATTCTAAAAACTATATTTTTAACTTTAGAATCGTTACTCTATCTCGTAGATAGCAATCACAACTTTTTTAAATATTCTATGTACCTGTACCATACATAGTATACTTCTGACTTCGCTACGATTTTATTATAAGTGTAGTTGGTACACTTACCTACTTTACCTAGGATTTAAACATGATGATAATTCGACCTGCAGGTTCCATTTCGTAGTGACTATAAATAAGATTCGTTTCATAAAACAGAATTATTTCACAGGAATTTCCAAACTGCCAATGTTTTATCTTTATTTACCAATTAGGACCCTGCTCCAGATTTTCCGCGTATTATCATGCGATAAGCACGCGTCACGTATTTCATGCATTCACGTTAATTTGTATGCAATCGTTCATTAAAACCATTGTCATTACTGACACAGTTTTGTCGCAACGATAGTGTTTCAATAAAACGATATTAGGTAACGAAGCTACTGTGGCAACACCATCTAACAACGTTACATTTGCCGCTGCACTCAATGTCTCAGCACTCATAGTGTATGGTAATAAGATGTATAATGGCGTTATGCGAGTGCTTATGGCAGGTGTGAGTACCTACGTGTCGTATCAGTGTTGCGCCGGCGCGGGCGCGGGCGCGGGTAACTGTATCGACTCACGAAACACTCGATAACGTGACAATTGCTGTAATTCACTGATGTTTTACAAATACCTCCACCTCTTCAATCACCACTTCAATGACTATAGCCCATCTTTAAACGAATAACTTCTTTTAAAGACTAATTTATTCTTCATAAATATATTCTTCACCAATGCATTGAATTAAATACATTTAATTCAATGCATTGGTGAAGAATATATTAATATAAGCTTTGAAAAAACGTCCTATCGGTAGAAAACATGAAGATATGTTTATTTAGATGTATTATAATATTAATTATGTTTTTGTGCGTTGTTGGATATCTAGCAGGCATGAGAGTCCTTCACAAGTTTCCACCAAGCTATGCTGACAGTGGATTTCTGACCATTTGTGACCACTATATTACATAATCCATAAAAATATTTATGGCTGTAATAGAGTGAGGTCTGTCTGTCGTAGGTACCTTAGGGCATCAGCTTTAATTAATATTAGTAGTACGTAGGTCTACGGTCCCTTGAAGCTGTTAAAAATCAAGCTTTATAAGTCAACACAATAAAAAATAAGTTTATTTATGCGACATATATTGATACCCACAAATAAATCAAAACTTATAGAGTACTTCCGTTGACTAGAATCATGAAATTTGGCAAGAAGCAAAATCAAACAGCACAAGGAAAAGGAAAATACAAAAATTGAAAATTTGTAGTTTTATCGTATATATTTTCTTAAATTATAACGGCTTTATGTAGAGCATGAACAGTAGAATATTGAGGGGAGTTTAGTTCTAACCAATCTAGAGGTTGCTTGCATACTATCGGAATCTAATTCACTGCACTGAGGAAATAAGTGGACGGCCAACAGAATGAGATTCAGCGTCTGTTTACCTCATGATAATCCCTCCGCGAACATTATTCTAAGCTCAACAAGTACACAGATCTGCGTCAACTCGCGCGCGATATGATAACTTGACGTCAAACTTGTGTTGTTCCATACCTATTCGTTAGTTAATTGTTTTCTTCGCGGTTTTGTACAAAACAAATTAGATATAAGTTAATTGACCGTTTACCTCAATGATATTCTCTGAAGAACGTGCTTCATGATAACTTCTCTTTGAACCCCAAGAGCTAGAGTCAGTAGCGCCCTTCTGCTAGATTTGAGTCAATGTTAGGACAGCTGTAGACACGTTTTGCTAATAATTTCTTGCAGTACAAACAATCTGCCTTACATTCAATGTCTCTAATTCTAAGTAAATTTCCACTGTTAGGTTTTCCTGTTAAACCAGAACAAAATTAATCGTTTCAATTAAAACCATTATATTTTATAATAGCCTTAACTACCGCTAACATCCTCTTATCAAAACTGCTAAGAGACCCTTTGATTAGCTTTATAGAGTGCTCCACCTGGATAAAAAATACTACTATTATTGTTATTTTTCATGTTCTTACTACAGCATGTGTATTAATTGAAGTATCTCAGGTTGCTTACAATTCGAGAGCCTACGCTGAAATGTCTCATATGCCAACAAATACACCGGCACTCGTAGATACGCTTCCTACTGGCGGAGCACACACGGGTACACGAACGCGCCTGGTGGCAGCAACAGATGAGTGAAGTAACTGTAGTGGAGAGGGAGGACCCAGGTGAGCTCCTTCATACAGAGCTCCGCTCCTAGCGCACAAAAACTACACATTTATCTTTTGTAAGTTTTACTAACGCTTTTTTCGTCCGTCAGGTGTGCGTGTAATGCGTAGCGGCTGAGGGAGTCAGCAGCGCGCGTGCGAGATGTTCGGCGGCGGCGGCGGCGTGGGCGCGGGCTACAACGGCGGCGGCGGCGACTGCGCCGACGGCTACGGACTGGGCTACGTGGCGGGCGGCGGGCGCCTGCAGCAGTACGCCGCGCACTTCGCGCCGCACCAGAACGTGTGGCACCACCACCACCCCACGCACCACGACAGCTATGGTGAGTACAACAAACAACCACCTCAAGCGTACACCTATGCCCCACGCATACCATGAGATCTACGGTGAATCTTCACTCTTCACCTATGTCCCTGGTTTTCCTTACGAGGTACACTAATGGAGGCTTTGGCTAAATCTGTTGCTGAAAATGTAATAGAATTGCGCTTGAAACTAGAGAAGTTGTAGAAGTTTGTCAACTTGTTCTCATTTACAATATCAACTTGTAAGTTGAAATTATAAATGAGAACAAGTCATAATCAAACATCATAATTCTTATTGTAATAAGAATTATGATGTCTAAGTTAAAATCGGAAACTACTGATATGTGTAAGCTTATTTCTATATAACTCACCCATCTGTAGCGGTACCAAATTGCTTTGTCCTTACAAAAATACAATAATAGTGCATCGAGACAAATAGAGTGATGTGTCGATAAGTACACGGGTTATAAATAACAAGTAAACTATGATGAGTCAGGCGTTAGAGCATCGAACACTGATAAGAGAGGAATTCGCACGACGCTCCGATCACTGCCTTTGTCTCCTCACTGATAGGTACTGATACAGTATGACGCCGAGAACGATACCACGGCTATTATATATTACTTGTATAATTCATATTACTTTAAAAATTATTCGAACCCGAGCCCCTCCCGAAGCCTTCGAACTATGAATGTAAACCTGCATTAGTTCATGTTTGGCATAAATGTTTTGTTTATAATAAACGGTTTGAATGAACGTGTGTATGTTTGTAGGTGTCACTAGGTATGAGGTAAATTGTTTGTGTTCATGAAACGGGAATTAGATGCATTCACATAAATCTATTAGTGCTGACTGAGCTAACATGTAGAAACAAAAAGGCAAAAACCGCAACCCTCATGAATGAAACGGCACGTTATGAATAGAACTACCAGGAAGAAAGCTTTATGCGTAAAAGAGTAAACAATGCCGTAGGACTGTGGCTATCTCGCTCAGATGACACAGCACAACTACCCACGAATCGAATTCATTTATAACGTTATAGGAAAAAAACTGAATAACAAAGTTACCAAGAATTATCCCTATCAGTAAGTTAACAGTAACTAAAATTCTATTATTAACGTGAATAATCCCTAACTAGCGGCGATTGACGCGAGCGGGAGGATAACGTAACCAGTGAACTAAGATGGGATTTACCCGACTGCAGAACTACTAGAAGGGATTGTGGAGCACGTAGCCACTGAGCCAGGCAGGCTGCGACCGGGAGAGTTCGTGGAGGACCTGGTCACCTGGCGCCGAAGCAGGTCACTGAGTGAATGAACCCACTACTCTGAACTGGCAATGGAAAGATTTGACTTACAATGACGAATATATTTTTGTAGGTAAACTTCGGTATATTTTATACCCATTAATTACCGAAGTTCTACAATTACCTATTCGTCACTGGTAAGAGATCAACAGACCACTAACCACTTTTAAGAAAAAAATCTAATAACCCAATAAGCAGTTTTGATAAGTACTAAATTATTTCTTTGTTCCGTGATACAACTGGTACCAAGACATTGGCATAAACTCCTAAAGCCACAGACTGTGCCCAAACATCCGTAACCGTAAGTATAAGAATAACGTAACGAATTAATAAACCAAATACGAACAGAGATAAAATGTTAATTACAAAGTACTAGATAACGGCTCTTTGTCAGATAGTTTTGTTATCACTAATATATTTAACATAATTGTGGGTATCTTATCGTGGCGCAGCCGGAGTTCTGGGCATTATGATATAAATAATCGGTCGTTTTAATTATACATAGTAATTGAAATTTTAAACTTGGTCAAACTCTTATTATTTTACTAATAAATCTGTCGGGTGTGAGTGTGTGACACTTATGTCGTCGATGATGTGCCCGAGCGCGTCCTGCGCACTGCCTGCCAGTAGGAGGGAGCTCGTGCGTCGTGCGTCGCCCGTCGGTCACTATCAGTATTTACGCGAAGGCTGTAACCGCAGAGTGATTCAGTATCGTGAGCCAATTCCCAGCCGATATGATTTTTCCCTTAAGCAGGATAAACGACTTGTTTTTGTTAGATCGTTTGCTTTGAGTGATGAGCGACAGCGAGAATTGTATGATAGTTACTAAATATTTTCATAAAGCAGTGGTGGCCCAGTGCATTTGACAACCACCTACCACCGCTGGGATTACGGCCCACTCCCTCTCACAGAGAGGAGGCCTGTGTCCCCCACTGTGGGAACATTATACGCTGATTTTAATGAGGAAAAATATAATCAGCCATAAACTCTTAGAATTTTAATGGCAAGGATAATCACATTATTACAGAACGCAGCATGTTCACAGTTGCACTCCTTACTATAAAATTAACTAAATCGGCCTAATAATCCCAAACCTCTTTTAATACACAGAAGGAATTAATTATTATACCCTGCTGGTCTTATTAGCCATCCTCAATAACGGTATATAGGTGACCTACCTGAGGTACTGTTCGTTTTGAGCAGTTGCGTTTCGATAAACCTGATATATATTTATGAGTTTTAGCTGTACCTAAGCCCCAATTCAGTTACATAAGTGGTAGTCTACGTACGTTTGTTATGAAAATTGAGGCTCAGTTTCTGAATTGCACTGCTGCCGTAACAGCAGAAGGCTGTCATGAATCAGCGGCGATAAGCGCGTGCGCGGCGGCCGGGCAGGGCGGCGCGCGCGCAGCCGCGGTCAGTCCTAGCGTGACCTCTGACCGCGCGGGTCGCGACACAACCTCGCGTTATAAACTATCACTCTTTACTACGTAATCAAGTGTTATCTTCGACTAAAGACACGGATCTGATAGACTGACAATGGAAGCGATGCAACTACCCGCGAATTGGTTGCAAAACATGGCGCTGCTGGCAGGTCCGTGATATCAAATTGTATCTGTACTTCTTCTTTAAGAAATTCTATAAATACTAATGGCTGGTGTTCAGTGGGTGCTCATTTGCCTATGTTTACCTTGGTGGGACTTGAGATACCTAAATAGTAGGTACATGAGTACACAAATCCATGTGATGATTAATTTTGTTTTGTTGATATTATTTGTATTGATGTTCCAAGCAACGATGCTGCTTAGATTTAAAATCTTGAATGTTTATTCGTCGTCTACGTCGAACTTTATGTTTTAGCTGTCGTTTCTAATTGTTATGTCATAGTTTTCCGTGTCCCTTGTATTGTGTACTGCAAGTTGTGTTGTTGTCATGTTGTGTAACGGGTCGTGTTGTGCAGCAGGTGGCGGCGGGGTGAGCGGCGTGGGCGGGGTGGCGGGGGGGCTGTACTCGCAGAACATGGTGATGGGCTCGTGGTGCGCGCCCTACGACGCGCTGCAGAGGCCCACCGCTTACGGTAACTACACTTACTACTGCACTACTTAATACCGAGGACGAAACCTGTAGAAAAGTTGCTACACAATAGAAAGTGAATATTTTTGAAAGAGTTGAATCCATTAACTTTGAACATATAGAGACAACGTTTTCTGCAGGTTCTCAGTCTGATGATGTCTTCTTTGCTTCTATTGTTGGCGCACTGTTCGTGTCTTCATACACTTCACCATATTAATCCTGTAAGCAACCGCCTCCTAAGTGGTCTCATAGCTAAACAATCGTCTTCCCCACCACCGATCCATCCAGTTTTCCTTGGCTTGCTTCTACACAAACGATATCCTACTTTATATTTTATTTACCTAAGTATTGCTTTTTATTACACATTTTTTTTTCTGGATGGGTAATCATCAAATGACTTCTCCTGCTCTGGGCGGAGCGGGAGGGCGTGTCAGACTTTTACTGACTAAAACCCACCCGTGTTCCATCAGTTGCCCATGTGCCAGGGTCACGGTATGTCTTTCGAACAATCACGCGACCCCGGCAGGTTATTAGACATCATCAGATATTTGTTGTTTATTTAGGTATTACTTTAATATTAAGGCTATTCATCGTAATCGCTTCTTGTTGAGCGCCCAGTTCATGTTATCGGAGATTGTTATATGTAATATGTTATTTCGTAGATAACCAACCATTTCCGAAGCACACGTTATGATAAATCGCAGCGAAATTAACTAACAATAAGACAGCTTCACAGAACCAGTCGGTAGGAGACATTTATAAAAGGTCCCACGAAATAGCGAACCGTACCATTTAGAATAACTCATCATTTCATGTGTCCTTAATATCTAATGTAGGTGAGCACATCCTCACCGTGAAATAAAGTTTTCCTGAACGATGTTCTAAATAGTTAGTAAATTGATTACCTCGACGGTGGAATAATACAATCAAGTTTATTTAATTGTATAATAATATGGTGATCATCGCATCCTCCAGAATAACTATTTATAGGGAAATTGTTAAAAAATTAGGTAGACATCAACAGAATCGCTCAAGTATTGAGGAAATTGTAGCTTTTATGATTAGGAGGACCAATAGCTCCAGCTCCATGCAAACACTCAAGAATAGTATCTTGCTCGCCCTCTTATTGCCACAATTGTGGACATCTCTTATTTAAAAGAAAAAGCTTATTTTTACTATTTAAGATACAAGTAGACCCTTAGCCTTAGCCAGCTCACTGAAGGAGCCCTATGTACTTGTAACTATATTCAAATCTAGTAAACCTTATGTAGGTTCGTACGATGATTACAATGAGTATATTTAGTGAATGCGATCAGTATTGTTCATCGCAGAAGACAATAACATGAGTATTGACGTCAGAGGCGCGATACTGAGATGATTCACGACTTGACGAGCTCGCGGGAAGCACAAGTTCCAGCATACCTGCTTTATTCATCGCACGTTACAATACTGTTCGACAGTCTTCCTGCAGGGTGGTGACTCCGGGACGGTTTTCTTGGTGTTAGCGGAGATTTTAACATTGCTCTTCCACAGCGCTCTTCTATAATAACTTCTTGTTGTCAGTGGGTTCCGTATTGTTTTCTGGGATTAGAATGTGCCTTTTATTTTATTTAAATTAGAGACAGATCTGTCACATAGTCTGCTTTAAACTAGAAATTTCAACAAATCACAAAGTCGAAAAGTTATAATATTATTATATGCTTGTTACTTCGCATTAGATACTGTCCTCAATCTTAAGTTTAAATACCTATGTTATTTAAAACGAAGTTGCAACTATTTAACAATAATAAAGTTTCTTGCAATTGCTCCATTTGGGGTCCTGAGGTTGAATCTTTATATATCACGTCATAGTTACATATCTACCTCCCGCCTGACCTACATACAATGCATAGATTATATGTGGATCAGGCGGCAGAAAGGTTATTTAATTCAGATAAATTAGGAAACTAGTTACAGTAAAAGTTTTCAAAAACTTTTCACTACATAAAGGTACTCGTACCTACGTCTTTGAGTAGTACCTCCCCTACCTTGCGATCCTTAACGTCATAAACACATAACAATATTTCTCTAATCGCTTTCCGCATCGGTGCCTAGGTATATTTCGAAGGAAACGTGGCTTCGTTCAGATAGTTCCCTAAGTTCTTATTATCCTCATAATTTTTATCGTAATTAACCACAAACAATGAAAACTTTTTATAGTTCGGTAGTCCAAAAGGATTTTTATTTAAGTTTCCTATCCTGTGTGTATGGTTATATAGTTATTATTGTAGCATGCAGCTAAGCTCTACTGCCTATCAGCCTTGCGCAAGTAGCGTCACTCGCTTGACTTACTTATCTGTAGGTACCTAATACTATTAGTTAACTATAGCTGAACAAACCGTTGACTAATAAGTAAATAGGTATTAATAATAATTATAATGTAGAGCATACGCAATAATAAAAAATGAAGACGTTTTTACCTAGCAGACTAATTAAGTAGGTACTTACCTACCAATCATACTTTCTTAAGATATTTTACCTAAGGCTGTAGAATGACATTTTTCAATTCTGTAACCAGTTCAACATCCGCTCCGGAACAATTAGTTTGAATTGAATAAATATAATTATATAAGCGCATCGCTAGTTTTTCGGGCAATTACGTGCGTTCAATTAGTGAGCTGTAAACGAATGTATCGGGGTTAGCGCACAGATGCGAGGCGCGCCTTATCACCGGATAGTGATAACGCCAATATTCGCGGCCGCGCGGAGCCGCCTAATACCGTACCTACCCGCGCACTTAGTGCGCCGGAGTGGCCGCAGGGACTAGCTACCAGCAAGGAGAGGGCAGGAGAGATCATTCACAATTATAGTTTTTGAGGAAACCGCCACAGCGTCATCAAATTAGGCTAGATAAGTAGATGAGCACAACATTGTTACAGTTCATTAAATTCAAATACCCACGAATAATACAAATAAATCTAGACACATTTTCAACGACTGTATGCTGTGTGTCTGCGTATGGCGGCTCCATATCGCTCACTATCGCTATTGTTATTGTTCCACCTTCTCGGAAGCCGCGTCGTCAACATTGTTGACACGGCAGCGCCCGCTAAGGCCGCGTGTGCCATGTGAGCGACCCCGGCTAAGGGGAACTGATAGGGTTTGATAAAACGGCTACCATTGTCTTTTCCTGTACCTATAGGATAATAATAAGTTCACAGCTTCCATTTATCATTCGCAGCTCGTATTCTTACTTCATTGTTCTGCTTCCGAACTTTATTTAGTGTTAAGTTGTATTTAGGCATCGCCCTGTCCCCGAGCAGGCGCTAGCTATGCCCCACTGACATGCGCGTGCGAACAGATGGCGTGCTGGAGATGTACGAGGAGGGGCGCGAGTGCGTCAACTGCGGCGCCAACAACACGCCGCTGTGGCGCCGCGACGCCACGGGACACTACCTGTGCAACGCGTGCGGCCTCTACCACAAGATCAACGGCGTCAACCGCCCGCTCGTGAAGCCGAGCAAGCGGCTGGTGAGTCTCCCCCGACCGATAGTAACGCGCTCTGTTTGCGAACAGGTGCCGACGCAGACCTACTCACCCGCTTCTATAAGGAGGGCACCGTGCAGAGATGGATGAGTGTGGAGGGCATGGCCAGGGGCATGAAGAAGGTGAGTCGGTGGCGTGTAGACTAGTGCATGAATCCTACCGCCCCGCGTCGCTCCCTCGCGACGTCGCACGCACGCGGTTCCTGTAGATATCCTTACTTTTCGGGCTTTGGCGAGTGTTAGGAAACTACACGCTACCGCTCACTACTTCGAGTGCGCCGCTTTGTAGCACTCCGCTTGCACTGTTAGACATTATAGCTACCCAATAATATCAGCTCCCGAATCGATCACCGCTACCTTCCATTATTGACGATGGAATTAGATAAACGTATCGCGCTGAGATAACTAATCGATCGGTAATTGCATGTTAGTGAGCATGGCTGTGCGCGGGCGCAGCCGGTGTTACACGGTGACGTCACGCGGTAACGAGACGTCTCGGCAATCAGTTGGCTCGCTCACCAGCAGATAGGTCGCAGATAACGCGCACAGGGAGCCGCACTCGCTGTTAACGACGCCGCGCATATTGGACTTTATCGATCAACAACGGGAGAGTAGATGTTGGCTAGTTATCTGTGCCGGCGTCACACACACGCGCACAGATAGGACAGCTCTCGTCCAATGAGCGACGGCCCCGCCTGCGCACACACTCCTCGAACAATGCATTTTGTAGCGCATGCGCGTAATTCTATGTGGTGTGGGCAAGATGGCGGTGCGCGGTGTCACAGACTCTCAGTGCATGAGTGCACACACTGGACAGCGGCTCACTGGACGAGTACCCACTGTTTCATATTTCATGTAGCTGGTGCTGGTCTGTGGCCACGGGTGGTGGATTATGTAACGATAGTGTGCATGAGAGGTGCTTGGGTTTTTTTGTTCTATTTTTCTAATTCCTTGGTTTTAATGCTCTCCTTATGTAATTTAGTTGTTAATCACGCTTCTTTTACTTCTTCACTTTCTTGTTTTTTTTTTTTTTGACAGGTTTTGCCAGTAACGTGTCAAATTTTAGCTAGTACCTATGAGCCAACAAATTAAAACTTGACACGTTTACCAGACTTTCAATTCTACAATCATCAGGTCTAGAGTATTAAAAAATTCAACAACAACGCTGTTCAGTTATCAGTACCTGCCTAGTAATTTAGTTTCCATACCGCTTACATTCAGACTATCAAACTATCCTAATGAGGGTCATAAATTAGTTGAACATTCGACAGTCACCTGTTTGGGAAATTAAAACAAGGTCTTGAGTAGCATCACCTTGATAGGTAGAGTATACCTACTTCAGTTGATATGCCTGACTGCTCACACTAATGCTGCCTCTATCCAGCCACAAGCCGATACTTCCTTTAAAGAGTTCCCTGAACACAAATTAGAGAGCATAGGTATTTCTACAATACAATCAAAACCAAGCAAATGTCATCTCATCAGGTAGGTACTTACCTAGCAATGAAATTTGTAGGATATACATATCCTATCAACTTATAAGTAAATCATCCTACTAATATTATAAATGCGAAAGTTTGTATGTATGGATGTGTGGATGTGTGGATGTTTGTTACTCTTTCACGCAAAAACTACTGAACGGATTTGGATGAAATTTGGAACACAGTTAGTTTATAACCTGGATTAACACATAGGCTACTTTTTATCCCGGTAGTACGTTTCCGCGGGATATTTTCCGACCTCCACGCGGGCTAAGCCGCTGGCAAAAACTAGTAATATTATAAATGCGAAAGTTTGTATGTATGGACCTGTGGATGTTTGTTACTCTTTCACGCAAAAACTACAAAACGGATTTGTATGAAACTTGGAATACAGTTAGTTTATAACCGGGATTAACACATAGGCTACTTTTTATCCCGGTAGTACGTTTCTGCGGGATATTTTCCGACCTCCACGCGGGCGAAGCCGCTGGCAAAAGCTAGTTGTTGAATATATTTCATTGATGGAGGAAAAAAATTAGCTGTTAAACACTTCTTTCAGTTCCCCGCCATAAACAAACCTAGTCCTGAGTCAGTTTGTAGCTAAGCACACTTTCTTGGTGGTGGTGACTGTAAGTAATATTTACACCAGTGTACTCAACACTGCAGTGGGTAGCACTCGTGCACCACATTATCCTCCCTTCCCTCCACAGTCGGCTGCGCGGCGCCACGGGCAGTGCTGCACCAACTGCGGTTCTCGAAACACCACGTTGTGGCGGCGCAACAACGACGGCGAGCCCGTGTGCAACGCGTGCGGTCTCTACTACAAGCTGCACGGGATCAACCGGTACGTAACACTCACTGCTGCAACACGCAATGCAACATACATTGACAAAATTGATAGAAATATCCTACTCTTTCTGATTGGTTTTTGGTGACTCAAATTTCACATTAATAACGTTTTATCCGTATGATTTGACGAATTAAAACGAAATAATAACTACTATAGAGCAGTGGTGGCCCAGCGGAAGCTCGTTGGTTCAAACCTAGACAGGCGCTTGACTTTGTGTAAATGATTTCGTCACCACGGCTCTCAAAACGGTGAAGGAAACCATCGTGAGGAAACCGGCATGTGCTGGAACAAAAAAATTGAAGACATGTGACATCTACCAAACCGTACCGCGCCCGTGGTGGATTACGGCCCACTCCTTTTCACCGAAAGGAGGAGTAATAACTACAATACTATGTCCAGCAATGGGCGTCTTTCGGCTGAAAACATGATGAATAACTAGTAACTACAAATCCAAAACTTTTGCGTATAAGACCAATGTCCTAATAATGTACTCAGCTCGTAAGTCGTATCTACAACCGTAGTAGAGCATCATCATCTGCTTAGCCTTTTCCCAACTATTTTGAGGTTAGCTTCCAGTCTAACCGGTTGTATCTGAAAACCATATTTTTCATGGAGCGACTGCCTATCTGACCTCCATAACGCAGTTACTCGGTAATGTACCGTATTAGAGAGGCAGAGCCGTTACGTAGTATGGTGGTGGCTAATTGGATACCTACTACGGAAAATAGCCTACCTATGTTTTTAATTGTTTTCACGAATGAAATAATAAATTATCCAATTTTATCAGGCCTCTAGCAATGAGGAAGGATGGCATCCAGACACGGAAACGTAAGCCAAAGAAGTCTGGAAACGGAGCGAAACCGCCACAAGACGCCAACAAGAAAGATGAGCATAGCTCCCCAGGGATGGACGGTACGAATCACACACATTTACCCCCTTATATCTACGATAATATCTAACTAATCTTCAGTTCAACTTCTTGATTTAAGCAACCCCAACACACTATATAATTAAACAATTTGTCATTACAGATAGCAAACAGAGTCTCCCAGAGGTGCCCCTGCCGCTGACGCAGTCAATGTCTAGTCACGGTGCGTCCAAGAGCCGCGAGGCGCACTTGACGCCGGACACGTCGCCGCACGGGCACGCGCACGCGCACACGCACGCGCACGCGCTGGGCCACGCGCCGGCGCAGCAGCACGCGCACGCGCAGGCCGGCCACCACGCGCACGCGCAGTACCCGCTGGGCCTGCCCGGCGCTCCCTTCCTGTCCAACCCATCGCTGTTCAACATCAAGAGCGAGCCCAGCAACGCCGCCGGCTACGACACGTACCCGCCGCACTCCACGCCGCACTATCACTCGCAGCAACACTATCTGCACGCGTTACAGGTCAGTAGCTACGACTGAGTTCAAGTAGGTTTTGTCCTTTATTGTAAAAGTGGTAAGTGCAATTGGCACTACAAGCCATTGCCAGTGCCGTTGACATTGCTGTGCCGGGAACAGGTAAGCTTATTTGCTGTCGTGTCTCGTACATTTCTCTTACGCGTTCTTAAGTTGTGTTACGCAGCAGTAATTTCAAGCCTCATCGTTATTTAATTGAAGGCTATGAGGTACTAGGTATACCTTCGACGTACCTAACGACTATGATCTACTTATCTTCCCAATAATTACTCAACGATATTATACCTAGGGCCTACCTTTAAATAGAGTAGATAACGGCACATTATATCAGTGCCAGTTAGCAAATGTTCGTTTCACTTTGATCTTGAGCTACTCTATCGTAGCAACTGCAACATTGTAGCCTGCCAATTTCGTAAAGTCATTTTAGACTTACTTCCCTTATATTATAATTACTTACACTAAAATAAAAAAAAACGTTTTGAAACAAAATAAGTATCGAAAAGTGAATATTATTCAAATTGGTTTACCTAAGTACTTAAGAGCCATTTTACATTTTTGCGCGAATTTCTAAGATTTTAGTCGCCTTATTTACCTCTCATCTCATCATTATAAATACTCTAGCATTGACGAATAAATGTAAAAAATAAATCAATCTTTTGTTTTGTTACTTTTAGTAGCACATTTACAAAAACTTATTTGTTTACTTCGTAGTAATTAATCTCCCACAACTAGTTTTCTTAAAAATCAGCGCAGGGTCAATTTCAGACTCCTATATCTATCATTAATATGTAGAAATTTGAGTAAAAAAATACACAAAACATCAGACATATAATCTAGTTGTTACATTTAGTACTAGAATATTGATTTTTAATAACATTAATTAGTAAAAAAAATAAGTCTTATGGCAAATTTTTACGATTTATTCGCAATTTTATCGCGTTTTTTTGGTTTGAATAAAGCATAATTACACTAAAAAAATTCGTGTCAATATAAAGTATGCTAGAACAAATCGAATTCTCAGGTTTTATTTAAATCCGTTTATTTAATTAGACATAATATCGTTTTTGAAATCACTCTAAATTAGAATATATTACGATGCACAAGCGGGCAGCGTTTAGTACGGCGCAAGCGCCCACACCAACGCCTCGCCTCACGTGCAAAAACAGTACTGTATTTTTTTTTCTTTTGCTTATATCTCGAAAATGGCGTGTCCTATCACAAAAATAATGAAATTTTTGACCCCCTTTATAAAACCCCACACATATAAATCTCAACACGTGGGTAATATTTTTTTGATATTTTTCAAACAAAAAATGAAAAATCTAAATATATAAAAGGCGTACCTGACTGACTCATCTATCAACGCACAGCCGAAACTACTGAACGGATTTCGCTGAAATTTGGCATACAGATAGTTGTAATGACATACGCATCCGCTAAGAAAAGATTTTTGAAAATTCGTCCCCTAAGGGGATGAAAAAGGGGTTAACATTTTGTATGGAAGTCCGTCATTTTTAAAGCTAGAAACCTGAAACTTTGTATTTGTAGGTCAATGATTAGAAATAAACAGTTAAATGTCCTAGGATTTTTGAAAATTCAACCCCTAAGGGGGTGAAAAAGGGCTTGCAAGTTTGTATGGGGAAACAAGATTAGTTAAACTATTTTATTCGAAACTTCACAGGAGTACTCCTCTCAATAAATGAGTAAACATGTGCTTCAGACTTTTTCAGAATTCAATCCCTGAAAGGTGGAAAAGGGGTGACAAATACTGAAAATCAACATGGGTATCGTTTATATGGTTTATCGGGTCGCTGGTTACGAAAACAGCAACTATTTCACAAAAATGCACAAAAACGTAAAGAAAATAGAAAATAAGACTCATTAAAAAAAAATTGCACAAAATTACGCCTGAACAAAAAATGCATAATTTAAAAAAACAACGAAAATAAACAACCAAACCAAAAATTCTTTTTTTCAAATTAATAAAATGGCAAAACCAAAAGAAATACTTAGGAAATACTTAAATACTTACACAGTAATGGTGTACAAAGAAGTTTTGTAGTTTATTAGCTTTTGGTCGCGACTTCGTCCGTGCAATTCCTTTCTTAGCGCTCGCCTACGCTACGTTACGCTACGATATAACCGAACACCACGCGGACGAAGTCGCGGTCAAAAGCTCCATATAAAACACGTCCAGGCTGCCCCCTTGCGCGCGCCTTCGTCTCTCAACAAGTTCATTGCAGCGCACACGTCGCGATTGTCAAATTTGATTTTAGTCGAGTCAAAATAATTTTTAAATTTAGAGATTATTTCTTGCAGAATAGCGTAACAATTCTCATAGCTAAAAGTAAGAAATTTTAGAGATAGTTTAGTTCGGTGTACAACAGAATCGGCACCAATATGTAATTGTTTGAATTTTTTATTTTTATTGTATACTTTACATAGCATATATTTGTAATTTTTTATCAGTCTAGAAATCTTTATTAGACTGACTAAATAAAAGTAAGTATTTTCATAAATCTCTAAATACCGCATTATAATTCTAACGGCTCAAGATTGTTTAGACCGGCTCGACACTCGCTTTACACTGTTTGTATTGTGCATGTGTGGATAGCTACGCACACATACATAAGGTTGCCGTCTTTTACCTAAACTCGGGCGTTCCAATTTTGTAAAATGGCTCTTAAACGCGTAGAGCAGCAGCGGCGCGCAGGCGACAGCGACATCTGCGTTTTTTTACTGTGGTCCAGAAGCAATAACATTGAAGTTAATTTATTAATCACTTTATCCATATTTTGATATTAATTTATTTTTACTCTTTGACGCGACTGTTGAGCATGAGGTCCTGGGTTCGATTTCCGGGTCGAGTAGGCTTTGCCATGTGGAATTTCTCACAATCTGGGTATGTGCCGGTTAATGGCAATATGCTCTTCCTCTATTTTATGCGACTTAAACATAACTGGCAACAATTAGTGCGTGTACTTATTGCTTACATGTAACCTAACGCTTCAGGGGATACAGTAGGTAGGTACAGACAGTGATTGCGTAATACACGGACAGTAGTAATTGCTTCATTTTGACAGTTCGACAACATTCATTTCATTATTTACAACACAATCAAATTACCAAAAATAGGATTTTTTTTGGATGGGAAATTATCAAATGACTTCTCCCGCTCTGGGCGGAGCGAGAGGGCGTGTCAGACTTTTACTGACTAAAACCCACCCGTGTTCCTTCAGTTGCCCATGTGCCGGGACCACGGTAATATCTCTTTCGAACAATCACGCGACCCCGGCAAGAAATAAGATCATATAGTGAAAAAACTTCCCATCGTATTTTTTCGCTTAACCAATTATATTCTAGAAGCAGTAACAGGTGCCATGCCAGTTCAAAACAACATCAACTTACAAACATTGACATTATTAGCTACGAACTTCACCCTGCTTCCGAGCTATGACGTCTGACAGACTTAGTCTACCCTATTTTACTTATGTTCATAGAACGTCATGTAGGATAGGTACATGGTTTCATTCACTTACCTAATGTGATAACCTCATCCTACCCTGTAGGTAGATATATCTATTTGCTGTGGTAGTTAGAATTTAATGCATCTATTTCTCGTTTCCAGTACGGACTGGGCAATGGCGAGGAGGAGGAGGGCAGCGGCTTCCTGCACCAGCGCAACGTCACGGCGCACGCCAAACTCATGGCGTCCACGTAGCGGCGCCGGCACGCGCGCTGATCACGCCACGCCACCAACACGCCACGCGTGTCGCACGCCATGCAACCAACACGCCAGGCGTGACCCCTGCCACGCCACCGTCGCACCACTCGCGCCCGCACGGTGCGGCGTCACAGTGAACAGACAATGAACTAAACTCGCGAACAAACCGTTAGTTTTGCGAATGTGATAAAAACGAACCTCAAGCGCAGTTCCGTACAACTCGCCGTGAGTCAAGATTTGAGGAGCGTGGGCATTCACGATTTGCCACAATTTAGTTAAGTGACGCAACGCAAGCACGCCAACTCCGAGTCTTTTCGTGTTTATCGAAACTAATGGCTATTTCAACTTCCATTAGTTAACTGATTAAATTATCGACAAAATGAGTAGATTGTAATTTTGTGTTCCGATAAATCGAATGTACATAGGTAGGTATTTAGTTGTAACGATTTAGGATTAGTGTTGTATTATAATGACGGAGTTAACGATGCATCGTAGGCTGTACCTAGTCGCTCTGAGGGCACCTTGCCATAATGACTGACTCAATGGTAACACAAGTATTAACTATTTAAATATTTTAATGTTCCATGACAATTATAATCTCAAAAACTAGTCTAATGATTCTCTATTAGAAACGTTTTAAGAGTTGTGAATGGAATTATTGATAAGTAACAATATAATTATGGATAAGATAGCTTTCAGACCGGCGAACCGTCCAGTCAGCGCGGAGCCACGCCTGTCCGTTTCTGTGTGTATTCAACATTGTATTCGAGGTGTTTCTCGCTGCACCTCGCTTGTCTGAGAGTAATCTTACCAGCCGTCCTACCGTGTAAATAAAGCCACATAGATAATGTAATTATTCAACTAAGTGAAACAGTATTCACATTATGTCACCTGAACAACATTATCACTCTAACGCATCGTTAATTTGATTGCAGGTAGATAAATACTTGTTTGATTAACAGTGTACCTAATAATCTGTAGTAAGAAAAAGCCAAACATCATATTTTGTCTTATAACATAATTTTTTTGATGATGCATAAGTGTCATATTATATTGGTTTTCTTACCATCTGTATTCAATCCACACTAAATAAAAATGTTCTTTGGTTTTTGTTATACCAATATTATGTTCCAATGTTTCATGCTAATGCAATGTGAATTGTTATTGAATGAATGAAATAGTTATTTTTGAAATGAATTAGAAAAATGCCTATAACTTTCTTTTTCCTATAAATGCGTTTTAATCCTTGCCGGAACGTGGATCCACAAGCTCTTTGTTTCTGCAATTTCGGCATTTAATGTAATTTCGGTATTCAACTGGTTAATTGTGCTAAATATTTTTTTAAATGCATAAAACTCAAGTAAGTGTGATGGTGTAACTTGATGTATTCGTACATTATAGTGGATTTGCTGTCGAAACTAAAATATCAGTCCTGATAGTAAGAGCCACATGAACATGAACAAGCATAAGCAAGAGTAGGAAACAGGTTTGAAATATAATTTTGTTTGATTAAATAGATCAAAATTTAAACTAAAACTGAGAATACCTGGCAACCTGACACAATATCCTGACGCAATATTGTGAGTTAGTCTAAAGAAATTAGTTTGAATAAATGGCATTTAATATACTTGTACATTCTAGTTAGAAATGAAATATTCAAATAAAAATTAAAGCAGTTTATTTTGTATGGTCCAGCACAAATTTTATCACACTATGTATGGCATACAGACAAACTTGAGGCTTATTATCAAAACATGATGAAAACTTAAATAAAACTAAAACATATGCAAATAAATAAAACTTGCTTACTTATATTTTTGATAACAAGTCTCAAGTTTTTAATTAAATATAAACTAGAAATATATGTACAAAGAGGAGTCTGTTGTATATTATAATATTATGAAATACATAAGTGAGCACACAGTACTGTGTTTCTGTCCCCTCCCTGTCACTCTGCAGCCTCCAAGGAGAGCTTCTTCAGCGCCTCTCCACCGAGCCGATAGTAACACCACTGCTCTTTGTTAGTCAAGTTCACAGCACCTTTGTTCTCATAGAAAGTACGTGCTGGGTTCCAGTCTAGCACATGAAAATCAAGGCGGCTACAACCACTAGAGGAAGCTTCCTGAAAATGTATATACTTGTCTCAAGGATAATACTGACTTGTTACGACTACCTAGTCAATATTCTTTATCTTCGTAAACATTGTATTCGTCATTGTATTGTACCGAAAATGAATTGACTACAATTAAATTAACCTTAGCCACAGCTTTGAATAGTCTCTTGCCCACTCCCTTGCGCCTCTGACTGGTGCGTACATACAGGTCCTCCAGCATCATTGAGCTGCCCTCCCACGTGGAGTACGTGGGGAAGTACAGCGCGTAGCCCACCACCGGCTGCGTGCCGGGTCGAGTCACCTCAGCCACCTTACACTGGAACAGAGGAGGATCCAACTCGAAACCGTCGCGTTGCAGCTCTGAAATGTCATAAAGAGTAGTTAGTCAGATTTATCAGGAGACCATCGCTGCTAACCTTAGCTTGCATTTTATTAGTAGTACATTATTAACATAAATACCTTCAACTGACATTTTAGGCCCTTTAGGCATGTTCTCGAAATCAGCAAGCTCCTGTTAGACAATGAATTTCAGGTTTATAACTACCTATAAAGAAAATCGGCAATAAAATAAGTGTATAACAAGTTTGTAGGACCTGTATCATTTCAGACACTGCCAACATGTCCTCTCTCTTTGCAGCTCGGATTTGTACTTCATCATCACCGTATTTTGCAGCCATTCTTAATAGTACCTAACCTTGTAGTTAACTAGGTATTATTTAATTAATTTCAACCGTGTTCACAATAATTTTGAAAATTCTGTCCAATTCTGTCAATCGATTTGATCATCTCTGATCAGTCAGCTCAGCTGTCATTCATCCTGTCAAACCTTTTTTATTCTGCTAGTTTTTGCAATGTCAAGATTTTTTAAACATATTGTTGTATAGGCTTTGGCTATTATTGCCTTCGATCTTGCCTGATCGGCAGTTAAGAAAATGAAATAAACAAGCAATAGTAGGTACATATAACTCCACTGTTTCTTAAATTTGCCCGCTCGTTAATATTAAATCAAGTCAATTGAATTTTTTGCAGAATAAAGCGCTCCGTATCATTATGACGAGATAAAACCGCAGGGCGCAGACGCAAGAGAGGCGCCACGGCGTCCTCACCTTCCGCCTGACGCAGGTTCTCACCGGGCATGGGTGCTTCGGTGGGTTCCTGTTCAGGATAAAGCGGGAGGATACGCCCGGGTGTTTCCATTGCGAGGATCGTCTGGAGGACACGGTGGAGGTGTGCCCTGCCTGGGCGGAGCACCGCCGTGTCCTCGTGGAGGCGATCGGCGGCGGCGACCACTCGCGTCCGGCCCTGGTGCGAGCCATGGTACGGAGCGAGAGGGAATGGGAAGCCGTCACCTCCTTCTGCGAAGCAGTAATGCTCGCGAAGGAGGAGGCGGGGCGCGTGAGGGAGTGGCAGTCTTTGCGCCCTCACGCCCCTAGCCGCCGCAGGAGGAGACGCCCCGGGCGTCGGGAGTCGATTGCGGACTCCCGGCCACCGTAGGCGCGAGCTTGCGGGTGGCGAGCAATGGGTAGCTCGCCGCCCGGTAAGGACCAGGCTCGGGTCGACGGCGCGCAGTGTTCCACGCGCGCCTCAAAGAGATGTCAGCAGCAGTGTAGGGGTCTACTAGGACCGATGCCTGCCGGGGTCGCGTGATTGTTCGAAAGAGATACCGTGACCCTGGCACATGGGCAACTGATGGAACACGGGTGGGTTTTAGTCAGTAAAAGTCTGACACGCCCTCCCACTCCGCCCAGAGCGGGAGAAGTCATTTGATGATTTCCCATGCTGACAAAAAAAAAAAAAAAAAAAGGGCGCAGACGCATGTAGATTATCTGGTGTAGTGGCTAACGTCATCTATTAGGTCTTATAAGTGACGTTAATGGACATATCCGTGGCTGGCGCGAATATGTTGACATCTTTAAAATTGCAGTTTTTCAGGACGGCCATTTTAAAGGTTTGACCTCTTCTGGTAAATCGGTAAATTAGTTTACAGTATATGTTTTAATTGTTTTAGGGGTTATTCTATACCATATTTTAAATGATGACAATAACTAAACGAAATTCCCCGTAGTTTGCAAAATAATAGACTTGTCAAGTCGTTCACCATCGAGTTATCAACTTATTCACCAAGTTGTCAACTTATGCACCAACAGTTATCAACTTATTCACCTTCTGAGTGGGGAATATTAGTATGTAAACAATGTTATTAATGACGAACACAATGAGGACCAATCAACCAATTGATGACGAATATAAAAATATTTGTTGAATTGTTGAAGTACCTACTACTTACTCAAATCAAGCAAAGTTGTTATAACTGAACAAATATTAAATTTAAAAAGCACGAACCTATCAGTTTCCTAGTGTTAGAGCAATAAATAAAAAAATAAATAGGTAAATAGTAAATTGTTTTATTAAATTGTTTTATTGGGCCAAACAACGGACACTTACTTAATAAAAAAAGAAAAGAATTAAATAACAATAACGTTAATAGTATTTTAAGTTGACAGATACATCAGATACACAGATACAAGTATGTAGAGCACAGTACCGTTAATATTTCATTGGACCTCAAAAACCTCTTCATCTGGGTTGTCCTCGTCCAAATCTGGATCATTAGATGGGGAGAGATCACCAAAAGTTTTTATTTTAATTAGAATCATAATCAGGTCAATCATGTCCATCAAATCCTTTTTTTCTCTGCGCTGATTAGCAAAGCCTCCTTGGAAATTTGGCTCAACTTAAAGATATCTATGGTGGTTTTTCCTATTTTCCTTAAATTTATTAACTTGAAAGGGGGTTCGCGATCCAGGTTTTTCTTAAAATATTTTTTCCTACGCTGCTTTTATCATATTGCAGACATTTAATAGGTTGCCACAGAAGCTTGTCTCCCGAATCATCCAGTTTTTTACGGTAAAATCTAAGAAATCATTTATCGTCATCACTACGACCTTAAATGGCTTCTGCACTTTGCAAATCCTCACCAACTGCACCCAATCATATAAATGATTGATTCTCATTTGTGTTCTATTTTTAGTTTTTTCAATAATCGCGTGGTCAGAGTCACACTCCATATTTGTGTGCCCACTGAGGAGAAATTTGTGGTTTTTCTTTTGCAGCGTCGGATGATTATCAAGCAAAAACATGAACATCATCGCCACGACATTGTTTTTGTTTTAGCCACCATAAGTGTCGGAATAAAAAATCAGGCCTTTGACTTCCGATGGCAAACTGTTGCAGAAGTGCCACAAACATGACGCAATTTGGTTTGCTCCTCGAGCTCCTATAGTCTCGTCCCACATATAGCATGTAGCCACATTCGTTGCTAAATCGTGTATTGTCAAATTAAAAGACCAAATACTTCGGTTGGCTATAACTTAACATCTCAGTTTGTCAAATAAAAGAGAAAACTTTTATGTGTATAAGTTGAGATATCAAATATAGAAAAATATTTTGGTTACTGGGTATAAGTTGATATAACGAAATATCAATGTTCAGTCACAAAGACTGTATATGAATCGTTAATTAGACATGTTGTGTTGTCAAGTAAGAGACGTAAAAATGCGAGATGTCAACTTATTACCATAGTTAATGGCTCCAAAAGTAATTTATATTTTGAGCTGTCAATTTTTCTCATATTAAATCCTAATGCGTAGAACGTAATATAAAAATAAGCCAATAAAAAAAAAACATACAAGTCGAGATGTCAATGTATTCACGCCAGCCACGGATATGTGGCGTTCCACGCATAAAGGTACCAGTAGGGAGGTATTGAGTTAAGGCTGGATGTGGAATCTAGAAGAGGGACTCTTCTAGACTCTACTTTATTACTTATGCTGATTACAAAAAATTTTTTTTCCTAAGTAGGTAATACTTTTTTTTTAACAGGCATCCAAAGTTGAAATTCTGAAAAAACTAGTTTCGAGAAAATGGAGTTTGAGAGTTAAGGTTAGAAACAAAGAGTACTATAAGATATTGGGTAGATATGGTTACAAAAAAACAATGTTCTACTCGTTTGTTACATAGATTTTTCCACATAGATCCCAACACATTATATGCATCAATGTATCACTAACATAACCGATATTCTACTGCCAATATACAAATAGTATTCAAATTCAAAAACTCAACAAAATAATTATGAAAATATCGACATTTTATGAGACCTACCGACACACAGTGGAACGAATGTATGGGAGCGGTTGGACGTAGACATGTCCGAAAAAAAAGAGTAAAATTATGCCAAACTAATGATGCCATCTTATTCGATTACTTAATGCCTTCATAACTTGTGGTGATGAATTTCTTCATAACTCCCATATTTCGGGAGTAATTTGAGAAAATGTGAAATTTTACTATGAAAATGAGTGTATCGAGCTCTCTCCCTCCTGATTCCGGGCTTGTTTCAAGTAGCGGTCTCTAATATCATAATGCTAATACTAAGAGCTATATTTAATACTAAGACACATAGTGCGCCAAATGTGCACTTTCTGGGATAAAGAGTGATGTTTATTTTATAACACAATTTTTTTATTTTTTGTTTATTTTGTTGATTAAAACCGTTTTTCTAAAGGTTTACCTTATTACAATAACATTTCTGAGCAGCCAATTATAGAAGATATAAGCTAATTAGGATATATAATTAGGGACTTAAGGTTTACATATAAAACTGATGCACTAATGATTACTGATAAGAACATTGCTATTATTTAATTACTAAATGGCTCTTAATACACTAATTTAGCATGCATCATTTACTAATTATCACAATAACTAATTACCTTGCAATATTTAACAAAGGATACCTGGGATACCTGGATTTTATATAAATAGGTCACTATTAGTAACTTTAAAATCAGTGTTGATTTACACCTCGTTGTATCCAAGCTAATCTCGCAATGTATTTTCCAAATTTTAATACAAATCTTGATATTCACGTTGCTTTATGCGCACGCGCACATAAAGATTTACGCGACTTTAACTATTTGTTCAGTGTTTTAAAAGATAACAGTTGTGTTCAGTTATGTGAAAGTGCTGTAACAAGTTTAAAAGACTGGTGTCGTCGATTTTGCTACCGCATTTATGCAAAATGGACACAGTCTGGAAGAAGCACAGATAAGTTTCGGAAGAAACATGAGATTTGGCTACAGGCTGCAATTCAATGGCCGGAATTACAGAATGAAAATATGGAACCTTCTACAGAAAATATAAGTGACGTCATCGAGCCCATAATTTCTCCTGCTAAATCTGATGCTTCAACTTGTACACATCCTAGTCCTCGTAAATCTTTTGAGGACCTTAGTAACCGGCAAAAAAGAAGACGCACTGAAGATAGTCTTTCATGCAGCAGTAGCAGCGCTGAAATTATGTTTTCGGCCGAAAGGGCGCTTCAAAAGGCAGGACAAAGCGATACAGCTTATGTTATGAAATACTTGACGGAGAATCCAGAAGAGGCCTCAAAAATCAAAGCCTTCATTGAAGGTAAATCAATTCAGGTACGGGAAATATCCCCTTTGAAGGCATTGGCTCTTTATGTATCGATGAACTTATCGAAATGGCGCTATAACACTCTTCGGGATTTCAACACTCAAGAAGGAGCTCTTCAATACCCGAGTTACTACATGTTGGTTAAAGAAAAAATTAAGTGCTATCCGGCCAAAGAAGATCTCACAGTTACAGAGAGCTCTGCAAAAATCAAATTACAAGCCTTGATGGATTTAACCTCAAGAAGACTTATTAGGTCGTTAGAAACCCCTGTTGATCCCAATCAACAGCTCGTATTGACCAGCAAATGGGGTTTTGACGGATCATCTAGCCAAAGCATTTATCATCAAAGGACGAGTGAAGATGAGCAAATCGATCTTGCTAGTAATTTTATGATTAGTCTTGTACCACTGCGGCTCGTCTCAAAAGGTGTAACAATTTGGGAAAACGAGCGACCATCTTCCACTTCATTTTGCCGGCCAATATTGTTTAAGTTTATAAAGGAAACCAAAGAAAATGTGCAGAGAGAGATGGCTGAAATCGAAGCAGAGATTGAAGCCTTAACTCCATCCACCATCACTGATGGAATTAGTGTCAAACACCAACTGCTGTTGACAATGATTGATGGTAAAATTCATTCCATTATATCCAATACAGCAGCTTCAGTGTGTGACATATGCAAGGCTTGTCCTAAAGAAATGAATAATTTAGAGTTAATCAAAGATAAACACGCAAACGAGGACATGTATAAATATAGCTTAAGCACCCTTCACGCTTGGATTCGCTCAATGGAATGCTTATTACACATTTCCTACAAATTAGACATAAAATCATGGCAAGTAAGGGGTGATATAGCAAAAAGGCAAGTTGATGACAGGAAGAAAAGAGTTCAAGAGGCTGTAAGAAGAGAAACGGGCTTACTTCTCGATGTTGTGAAACAAGGCAGTGGATCCACCAACAATGGCAACTCGGCAAGGAGATTTTTTGAAAACTACACTAAATCTGCTGAACTGACCGGAATAGATGCTATGCTTTTAAGAAAAATCTGTGTGATCTTGCAGTGTATTTCATCAGGAGAGAAGATCAACGTAACTAAATTCCGAGAGTTCTGCTTTGATACTGCTAAGCTTTACGTGGAGTTATACCCATGGTATTATATGCCTTCTTCACTTCATAAAATTTTAATGCATGGGCCAGACATAGTTCAGAACATGTCAATTGTGCCCATTGGTTTTCTATCCGAAGAGGCATCTGAGGCTAGAAATAAAGATTTTAGAAAATATAGAGAGGGGCATTCTCGAAAGCATAGCAGTATCTCATGCAATGAAGATATTATGCACAATCTTTTACTGTCTTCTGATCCACTTGTTACAAGTATCCGTCCAAAAGGAAATAAGTTTGTAAAAAAATCTTCTTTTAAGGAATTTTATGAGCTTACGGATTCTGAGAAAAGTGATATCGAATTTGTTAACATAAATGATTTAGCGGACATCGATTCTGAATTTGAATTAATTGATGATGATGATGATGACGAAGATAATTAAATGATGTTTGTTGCAGTACAATATCTTTGTGCTGTATCTACAATCTACATCGCAATCTTATGTTCTTTATCGCACGTTCAATATCTATTAAATGTTTCTACTTTCTGTTATCAACACGTAGTCGTTAGTATATAAGATGCACCTTTGGATAATTATAACCAGACTATACTACATCTTTGGTCTCATTTATACCTAACCATATACTGCCAAGAAGTTTGGCAAATTGGTGACCCCGACGAACGAATACGCAGCAAGAAACATGGCACAATCACCGTGCAAGGCGAACATAAATCAGCAAGGAACACTTGAAGTAGCTGCTGGCACCTCGGTTTTATCCCGCATTCCGGAATTTTGGAAAGACCAACCCAGATTATGGTTCACGCAACTAGAAGCCATTTTAGCACCACAGAAGCAAGGAGACGAATACAAATACTGTACGGTAATAGCAAAGTTATCCAAGGAAGAAATACTACAGGTTAGTGACCTAATCACTTCGCCACCGACTACAGATAAATACAAAAACATCAAGGAACGTTTAATTGATTGTTACGAAGAAACAGAACAGCGACAGTTTCAAAAATTAATATCAGAGACAGAACTCGGTGATCAAAAGCCTTCGCAGTTATTACGTCAAATGCGAGTCCTCGGGAGAGGAAAAATCAGTGACGAAACAATTAAACTACTATGGTTCAGGCTTTTACCAACATCAGTTACTACGGTTCTAGCAGTTACGGAAGACATGGAAATTGACAAACTGAGCCTAATTGCAGACAAAATAATAATGAATTCAAAAGTAACCGAAATATCAGCTGTTGGCAGCGACACTTCAGACGACAACAATACAGCATGCATTTTAACCCAGCTAGCAAAATTACAGATAGATATTGACGCAATTCAGCAAGGTCAATATGGCTATCGACCCAACACGCACAATCATTTCAAGGAGCGTCAACAATTCCCGATTATGAGGCCGAGAACAAACTATAGAGGAGCAAATCGATTTTGTTACTACCACGGAAGATTCGGAAAATATGCAAGGAGCTGCATTAAGCCATGCGGTTGGAAACCAATGACTTACGTACGGAACCAGGGAAACGAATAAGAGCACAGACAACGGCGAAACTCTGTGCAATCCACCCATCCAATCGCCTCACCATTACCGACCGAAAAAGTGGTATGAAGTTTTTGATTGACACGGGCGCAAATATCTCAGTCATTAGCAAGCAACAGAGATATTCGATTTTACAAAATGAACAATACACGCTATACGCTGCAAATGGGACTAAAATTAGGACTTACGGCGAGAAGACGCTTACCTTGAATTTAGGACTACAACGATGTTATAAATGGAATTTTATAATCGCCGACGTTACACAACCAATAATTGGAGCAGATTTTCTAGAGCACTATAAACTATTAGTCGACATAGCTGGTCGCAAACTTATCGACAAAGTTACAGAGCTGACAACGCATGTAACTTCAGAAAAAGCGGCACAACAAACAATTCGTACTATCGCAGTGGGAACGAATCCACGTATTGCGCAACTTTTAAACAAGTACGAAGACATCACGAAAGAGTCCTCTCTACGCAATGCGCCCAAACATAAGATTGAACACCACATTATCACTATAGGACCACCCGTCGCAGCTCGGGCAAGACCATTACCTCCAGAAAAATACGACATAGCCAAAAAGGAATTTCAAAGTATGATAGAACTCGGAATTTGCCGACCGTCAGATAGCCCATGGGCAAGCCCATTGCATATGGTAAAAAAGAAAAATGGCGAATGGAGACCGTGCGGAGACTATCGAATGCTCAATAGCACGACAGTACCGGACAAATACCCACTACCAAGATTAACTGACTTTACATACATATTAGAAAATAAGAAGATACTAAGCAAGATAGATATACGCAAAGCATACCACTGTATTCCTGTTAAAGATATAGAGAAAACAGCCATCATCACACCTTTCGGACTTTTTGAGTACTTAAGAATGCCTTTCGGATTACGCAATGCGGCACAAACATTTCAACGATTCATGGATTCCTTGTGTAGAGATTTAAATTTCGTATTTATATATGTAGACGACTGTCTCATCGCTTCGGACAGCGAAGATTTGCATTATCAGCATTTAGAAACGGTTTTCAAACGTTTACACGAGAATGGAATAACCATTAATCTCGAAAAATGCGAATTTCACAGAAGGGAAATAGATTTCTTAGGTTATCATATAACGAGCCAAGGAATACAACCTACCGAGGAAAATTACAAAGCAATCATGGAATTTCCCAAACCGAAAACGATTCAAGAATTAAGAAGATTTTTGGGCATGGTCAATTTCTACAGAAGTAATATTCCACGCGCAGCGGAAAATCAAAGAGTTTTAAACGAGTTTCTACATGGTTCAAAAAAGAACGATAATTCACCTGTTCCTTGGACAACGGAAGCAGACCAAGCTTACGAAAAATGCAAGGAAAGCTTGAAAAACGCGGTATTAACAGCGCATCCTTCCCGCAGCGCATCACTAGCGCTCATGACCGACGCTAGTGCTACTTGCGTTGGTGGGGTTTTACAGCAAAGATCCGGACGCAATTGGGAACCATTAGGTTTTTTTTCACAAAAATTGAGCGAAACTCAACAAAAATATTCTACGTTTGACAGAGAGCTGTTGGGAATTTACATGGCCGTCAAACATTTTCACAGATTAATCGAGGGAAGAGAATTTACAATATTTACGGATCACCGACCTTTGACATACGCATTCTCCCAAAAACCATCATCAAACGATACACCGCGACGGGTCCGGCAGTTAGATTTCATTTCACAGTACAGTACCAACATCCAACACATAAACGGACGTGACAATATTACCGCCGATGCCTTATCTCGAATAGAGGAAATATACGTGCCATCACCTATCGATTACGCTGAATTGGAAAAATGTCAATCAACGGATAATGAACTTAGTAAATTACGTGACAATAAAAGATTAAAATTCAAAAACATTACGCTTCCGGGTTCCACAATAAACATCACCTGCGACACGTCTACTGGGAAAAGCCGCCCCTACTTACCAAAGCATTTTCGCAAACAAATTTTCGATACCATTCATGGTATGAGCCATCCAGGAAAAAGAACTACGAGAAAAATGATAACCCAAAGGTATTTGTGGCCGTATATGAACAAAGATATCAATAATTGGTGTAGATCATGTATAGCCTGCCAAAAATCAAAAATACAACGACATACGATATCACCTCCTGGTACATTTATGACAGCGCAGCGTTTTGAGCATTTACATATTGACATCGTCGGACCACTTCCGATTTCACAAGGGAAGAGATATTTAATCACAATCATAGATCGTTGTACGTCATGGCCCGAAATATTTCCGGTAGAAGATATAACTGCAGAAACAGTAGCCAAGACACTTTTCGAAGGATGGATTACTCGTTTTGGATGTCCATTGCGCATTACTACGGATCAAGGCCGACAGTTTGAATCAAGAATATTTGAGTCACTCTCTCAATTTTTGGGAATACATAAAATTAGGACAACACCTTATCATCCGCAATCCAATGGAATGATAGAGAGATTTCATAGAACTTTGAAGGTAGCGTTAATGACAAGAGAATCCAACGGAAATTGGTTAAAAGAAATCCCAACAGTTTTACTCGGGTTGCGGAGTAGCTTGCGAGAAGACACAGGTTATAGTTCAGCAGAGATGACATATGGAACGCCAATACGACTCCCTGGAGGATTTTTTGAGTCATCAGCAGCACAGTTATCAACGTACGAAGAATTTGTAAAACAAATTCAAAAGGACATCACACGAATGACGTCAGTTCCGAAAAGAAAAAACCATAACCAAGCTATATTTTTGCATCCCGAACTCAAAGAATGCTCACACGTATTTGTTCGGTGTGATAGAATGAAGAAAGCCCTGACGCCGCCGTATGAAGGACCCTACCCAGTAATTAGTAGAACAGATAAAACATTTTGCATTAGAATTAGGGATAAAGAGACAGTGATATCAATTGATAGATTGAAACCAGCTTTCATGATCAATGACGAATCAAACTACGTGCCAGATTCAAAGGATTGCGACAGACATTCACACACGTACACTACACGATCGGGACGTAAGGTAAAGCCAGTAGTACGTCTATAAAAATCGCTGATAGAAGCAAGTTATTCGTTATGGCATAATGAAAACACTGGACAGAAGAATGAAGAGTTTAACGGAAAAAATAATAAACACTCGTGCAACGGCTGAGTCAAAATTACAGACGTCAGCAAATCACACCACAACAGGCGTCATCAAATTCCACCGCGTACAGTAGCATTATTATTTATATACATCAGCAAATAACTAGTAAGGTCTAGATCAAGTTTATATTGTAAACACTATTACCATAATATTTACTTTTTTTCTTTTAAAGGGGGGTGTACTGTTGCAGTACAATATCTTTGTGCTGTATCTACAATCTACATCGCAATCTTATGTTCTTTATCGCACGTTCAATATCTATTAAATGTTTCTACTTTCTGTTATCAACACGTAGTCGTTAGTATATAAGATGCACCTTTGGATAATTATAACCAGACTATACTACATCTTTGGTCTCATTTATACCTAACCATATACTGCCAAGAAGTTTGGCAAAATGTTATTGTTTTAAAATGTGTAACTTAGTAAATTAGAGCTTACATCTTAATTATTTATTGTACTTTTAATGAAACTAGGTAATTTATTATCAACTTACTTAAAAGTCATACTCTCATCAGTTCTTGTGAATATTTTTGTTAATATATATTTCTGTATATATATAATATATTTATAGACCTCTTAATAAGTCTGTCTGCGGTTTAAAGTAAATACAAATGGGGAAAAAACGTTTTTTTTTTTAAATTTTCATTTCCTTTTATCCCAGAAAGTGCACATTTGGCGCACTATGTGTCTTAGTATTAAATATAGCTCTTAGTAATAGCATTACGATATTAGAGACCGCTACTTGAAACAAGCCCGGAATCAGGAGGGAGAGAGCTCGATACACTCATTTTCATAGTAAAATTTCACATTTTCTCAAATTACTCCCGAAATATGGGAGTTATGAAGAAATTCATCACCACAATTTATGAAGGCATTAAGTAATCGAATAAGATGGCATCATTAGTTTGTCATAATTTTACTCTTATTTTTCGGACATGTCTACGTCCAACCGCTCCCATACATTCGTTCCACTGTGCGACATCCGAAACATTTTTAGTAAACATTTCCTTTTAAAAAAATGTGCTTAGAAATGTCGTCTGTAGATGTTAATTGTATCAAATTGTAGCAAATTTGTTGTAGAACAATAATCAGTAAAAATCACAAAATGCCATATTTTCATCCAATTTTACAAAAACGCATCTGGCACCTGACATCTGCATGTCGATTCTGTAAAAATCTCACCGTGAAAAGGTGCGTGGAGTGAGCTGTCAGTATCATCCCAGTGCTGCTAGGGATTGAACAAACATAAAGGTACCAGGTACCTTTATGCGCGGACCACCACATTATATTTTCCCGGTAAAAAGCCACTAGTTACTTAGACCACGATATCGGGGCGCGTATTTACAAAGGCTATACTATTTTAGTCACGAGCCAGACTCTAATCAATGAGCTTTTGGTTATGCATATTACTCAACAATACCTAGTCTATCTCAGTAAAAAAATTGACTCAAATAGACTAGCTTTTTGTTTTAATATTTTCAAAGAAAATGCACGGACAAAATCTAGTTCTATATAATACATATCACTCGAATAGCTAAGCTTTTGGCGAGATATTTTTAAATTTATACTCGCAACAAGTGGGTAGTGTTCTTTACCTAATAAAAGTACTTCTCGTTTGTTAATTCGTTTTATTTTTGTTTTTCAAATACATAATAGAAACGAGCAATTAAAATGATAACAGTTGCCATGTAACTATCAACCTATAATTGAACCTTATCTATTTGATTAATATGTATTCAAAATTAATATGTATGTAACTGATTGCCACCTGGGCTAAGATAGGTTGACGGAGCCCCGCTTCGCGGAGCTCCTATTTCTGGGTGGTTTAAAAAAAAATAACCACGAAGGCTAAGGCGGGAGCTCCGCTCCGCTTCGCTCCCGCCTTATCCTTCTAACCTAACCTATCCGAGTCGGGGTACTCTGAGTCGGGGTATTAACCATGGATGGGATTTCGTCCACGCGTGACTGAAATGGTACTAGATTTTGTCAGTGCATTTTCTTTGAAAATATCAAAACAGAAACTAGTCTATTTGAGTCAATTTTTTTACTGAGATAGACTAGGTATTGTCGAGTAATATTCAGAAACAAAACCTCACTGATTAGAGTCTGACTCGTGACTAAATTAGTATAGCCTTTGTAAATTTGCTATCGGGGCGGGGTTATAGAGACGGAATGATATAGTATGTACAACAAATGCAACCTCAAAACATGTCTTTGTAGAAACATTTATTCATAATAGCTTGACGTGGGAGATTTTGTAAAACTTGAGTTAAACATAATATTATGCATTAAAATCTTCGCATTATAAGCCTGGGTTCTGTTTGGATGAAATCATCGAAATATAATTATGGATGAAATATTCCTTCTAAATCCTCAGCAAACCTAAAAGCTTTTTGCTCGTCCATCACTGCCCATTTTCCGACATCTGATCTAATGGGATCTGCGACAATTGCGTAACTGACATTTCTGCAAAGGTCAGGTCCACCAGCATCATTGAGCTGCCCTCCCAAGTGGAGTACCACGTGGGATACCGGGTAAGTGCCTACAGCGCGTAGTCCACTACCAGCTGCGTGGGTAGCGGCGGTAAGACCAGTTGTCGGTCATTGCGCCGCTACCATTAAAGCTGATCGTTGCTTTCGTACTGTTAATTATTTGAAATAATCACCTACATAACTAGGTGATTATTTCAAATAATTAACAGTACGAAAACAACGATCCCGAGAATTTCAAATAAGATTTCGCCATTGTTCTATAAAGAACAATGGCGAAATCTTATTTGAAATTCTCATCCGGGGTACTATAATCTGACGTGATTTCATTCAGTTCATTTCACGTGTTTTTTTTTTTACAAGTTCATGTGAGCAGCTGACGCATGGCCCCTCCGTGATGCACCTCATAGATTATATACTATATACTGAATGCACCTGACGATTTTTTTTCAGCTCAGTATGATGTCAACTATTTATGAAAAAAAAATTCAGCTTGCGTACCAGTAATAAAGTAACACTAACAAAACCATAATCAGCAAGACGACCAGTCATCACAAGCAGCACCCGTTCACGAGATAACGCAAAAATCAGCCATTACCCCTCTCGCCATATTTGTAGGAAGGAGGCAAACCGAACCCAATCCAGACACTCGTTGTTAGAAGTTTTCAATTTGTTTTACCATATCAGAAACATTAATACACAGCTGCTCATTATTAGCCCCTTCTGCACCGTAGTATTTGTACAGCATTGTTCATTTCCGGTTTTTACCTCAGTGTCGATGACTTCGGCCGTGTGCAGGTCGGCACGTAGCACAGAGCACGCCAGCGACACGGCGACGCGACTATTGTCAACGAAATAACAAACGCGTGGTCATCAACGGAAATAAGTTAACGAACGATACGGCGTATATATTTGTAGCGGCATCGATACCGCCACATGCGAACTACGCATCACACTGACGGCACACAAAATCCTACATCGCGCAGGCAGAGTTTACCGCGCAACTAGCCCCTATATACAACGTCCCGACAACAGTCGTAGGGCTGCAAGCATCCAGTGTGGAATTGTGCTAGTGCCAACAAAATCTCACGGCGGCTGTAAACACACGGGAACACGCCGCAGCAGTACACCTTGTCATGAAGAAGGCATGCGACAGCGTCTGGCACGCCGGACTTTTATACAAACAAGCTCACGCTCACCACAGGGCCCCGCCGCTTGATACAGGTGGTCTCCTCCTTCCTCCAGGACAGGAAAACCAAGCTAGGGGAAGCTCTTCAACGCACTCCCCGTCACCGCGAGGTTGCCACGGGAGCTGCGTCTCGCTAGCGATATATTCTGTGTACACCGACTACACACCCGCCACGAACACCATGCAACTCGCGCTGTACGCCGATGATGCCGCTTACATCACCACATCACTGTCGGCTGACCACGCGGCCATCAAGGTGCACCGTACCGCGTACTCGACGACCTCCCCGACTGACTCAGTACGTGGAAATTGTCGGTGAACGCAGTGAAAACGCAGGCGTTTATCGTCACGGCACGCGGCCGGATATTCTCACCGAGCCTTGAGCTCATGGGGACCGAGTTCAAGTGGACCACGACCGCCAAATATTTGGTCACACACTTGTCGGCTCACCACGCGCCCGCACGTCTGCGACACTGTCGCGACCTTTTCGCAACAAATATACTCCACACTCCTACATGACACCCGCCGCGCACAAAACGACTAAAGGTATATTCACTCAGAGGGCGGGGCGCAGCGAGACGGGACGGCGACGCGACGCTCGAGTAGGTGTAATGTACTAGATATTGCAAACGACTTTACACAGAGCGCTCGGCGCGACGGCGGCGTGGCACGACGGTTCTGTGTGAAGGCGTCAAGTGTCGCGCCACACTACAGCGCCCCGCAGCCTGCCACACCGCCGCACAGTGTAGAAAAGTGGACAAAAGTCCAGCCACAGCTCAATTAGCGTCCGATTTCAATAAAACAAAATTCAAAATACTCGGAAGGATGCCTATTATCATATGCGACTGCGATATTATTAAATTTCCACTCCCACATACCCCTACTACCCTTATAAACCACCCCTACCAACCCCCAAGCGCGCTCATACGCCTAATCCTAGGTAAAAAAGTTCAATCGACTACTTCTCTTCAAAAAAGTTAATATCTCAACCACGAACAGGCTAATACACCTCAACCTTGATGTACCATATCCCAATTTACCCTCGCAACCCTTATAAACCACCCCTAACAACCCCCAAGTAGGTTAACAGAGAACGATTCGATTAAACTCGCTTTACCCAGGGTTAGGTGGGTTAACCTAGGGGGTAGGGTAGGGGTATGTGGGAGTGGAAATTTAATAATATCGCAGTCGCATATGATAATAGGCATCCTTCCGAGTATTTTGAATTTTGTTTTATTGAAATCGGACGCTAATTGAGCTGTGGCTGGACTTTTGTCCACTTTTCTGCACTGTGCGGCGGGGGCAGGGACAGCACCTACTGTAGGCGAGCGCTAAGCAAAACCGCCGCCCTTGTTGCTCGATCGCTTTAAGCTTGGCCTTCCCTAGGGAGCTAGGGATTTTACCCGGCAGAACCCGGTCGGCGTCGACAAGCATTTCGGGCGCTCCTACAGTTACACCCCCAGACACACTGCAGAGTGCAGAGGGGAGGAAAACCAAAGAGGGGCCCCCAAGTTTGGGCAATGAGAGAAAACTACTTCGGTCATGGGGGGCAAAAGCCCCCAAACCGATTCCTTGTGCCATCTTCGGGCGCAGAGACGATCACCACGAATCGTAGACCAGTTGCTCACCAGACACGACATCCGTCTGCTTGTAGTCGCATAAAAACGATTGAATTTAAAGAAACGAATTTAATTAACTGTATATTCATTAAATATAATACAAATGCTCAAAGAAATAACATAAATCAGGTGATCGTACAACGTACGGCCTTGTTAGAATAAAGTTAATCCACGGATGAATTTAGTATAAAAATATTATTATCAATAACACTATTGTACATTTACCTAAACAGTAGGTTTTTATTATATTTTTTTACAATATCTGTGAAAGTAAATATATTTATCGTACCTAATTTCCTTATTATAGCTTTTCTATACCTAATATTTACATTTGGATATATTTTATGCAAGACAGGAGTTGTTAACTGGAATAATTAGTTTATTAACTTGGATTTGTTCTATTGAATTATGTAAATATCTTATTTTTAGAACATATAATGATCGGAGATTCTATCAGTCGGCATAAAATTAACCCTCTTTGCTGGCGATCTCTCTGTGAACATACATGAGAGTCGCACAATAATTAATAATATTATTTACACGATTGCTATCGGTTCTCTAATTCGTATTAGTGTCCAGGCCAGCTCCTGTATACCGTGACTCTCTTCTACTTAAACACAATGTTCAGCGATCCGTTCCAAAACGATATCGTAGTCGAACACCAAACAGGAAACTTTCAATACACACTGATGTGCAGGCTTATTTAACCGGTTAACCAACTAGCGGACTTGGATATTTTGTAATGTTTTCCTTATGGTTCCATTCAAGTGTTTAGGCACAAAATATCCGACGCCTGAGTGGTGTGGGGTCCCCAGTGGCGGTGCGGCAGGCGCTGGGCGGCGGCGGCGCGGCGCGTCAGTGCGGGTACTCGTGGCGCAGGAACTCGGCCGCGTACGAGCTGCCCCACGCGCTCTGCGCTATGGAACTTGACGACGCTGCAATCAATAAACAAGATTACCACTTATTTGTGAACTTATTTGCTAAAAAAAACCCTAAATGCTAATAACCCATGTTTTTCAAAATAGTAAATGATTGGATTTGCTTTATTTATACGCAAGGGAACAATAAATAAGTTTTTTTATTACATTATGCAGTATAGTGTATGATGTAATAGTAGATTATTAACAAGGGGATAAAGCAGTGTCTTCTGTCGCGGGTGACGATTTAAATCGCGAGCGTAACGAAGGACTTGAGGTTTACTCCCGAGCGTAGCGAGGGTGTTAAAAACTTAAATCACGAGCGAAGCGAGGGATTTAAGACGAGTCCTGAGTGTAGCGAGGGATTTAAGTTCACCCAAGACTAAGACAGCTTTATCACCGAGGAATATACTCTACTTTTCGTACCATTTGAGGGTGCAATACTCTTTTTAGATGCTCCCAATGGAACAGGCAAAACATTCGTCATAAATTTGCTATTAGAAAAAGTTAGAAGTACACGCGGAATTGCTTTGGCTGTGGCTTCTTCTGCAGCTACACTACTTGAGGGTGGACGAACTCTGCCGGGGTCGCGTGATCTGCCGGGGTCGCGTGATTGTTCGAAAGAGATACCGTGACCCTGGCACATGGGCAACTGATGGAACACGGGTGGGTTTTAGTCAGTAAAAGTCTGACACGCCCTCCCGCTCCGCCCAGAGCGGGAGAAGTCATTTGATGATTTCCCATCCTGAAAAAAAAAAAAAAAAAAGGGTGGACGAACTGCTCATACTACTTTCAAGTTGCCACTCAATTTAACAACAGCTGATACTCTCATTTGTAATATATCGAAACAAAGTAATTTTGCTGAAGTATTAAAACATACTAAAATGATAGTGTGGGATGAAATAACCATGGCTCATAAGGGTGGCGTAGAGGCTTTAAACAGAACTCTACAAGATATAAGAGGAAATAAGAAGTTAATGGTTGGTGTAACGGTTTTGCTGGCTGAAGATTTTAGGCAGACTCTACCAGTAGTGCCAAAAGGAACTAGAGCAGATGAAGTTAAGGCGTGTCTTAAGAGATCCAGTTTATGGCTGTTGAGGAAAGGACAATGTTCCACTTTCCAAATTATTTAGTTTATAGTCTGTGATTTAAAAAGTGATATATAGTGAGTCTATGGTAACGCTAAGAAAATGAAGATGATTTGTAAAAGTAGGAAAATGTTATAATTAGAAATAAAGAGAAAAGTGAGTGATTAAAATAATAACAATTTATTATTCCTCGACCCTGCATAATAAAAGTAATAACAATGGCCTCTAATTAAAATCTTCAAGCTATCGAAAAATATGCGGGTACACTTAGGAGAAAAAGACTCTGCTGGTGGATTTGCGAATCTACTACTTGAAATCGGCAAAGGTCACCCGATAAATGACGTTGTATTTACGTTACAGGAGATAATACTCAAAATTTACCCAGATATTGCTCATATCTACGATAAGCCAATGGAGTGGTTGTCTGAACGTGCCATACTAACCCCGAAGAACGACAGGAACCTTGTTATAAAAGGTAATACCAAGACCAACAAAAGAATTATGAACCTTATGAAGCCGGTGAAAGGGAGCACGTAGTTTGTCCTTATTTCTAGTATTAATGTTATGAGTATCACTGTTTTTAGTGTACAAGTGTATATTTTGCCTAATATATAAGATGTTGGCGAAGATGAATTGTGATGCCACCATAAGAATACCAATATCTTTAACCAAATCTCTCAGAGAAATTCTAGCATCCAGTTAGTAACTCGCTCGAACAGCTCGTTTTGAAGAACAAAAATATTTTGAATTTCCGCGGTTTTGCCCCACAGCAGAATGCCGTAGGACATTATGCTATGAAAATAACTAAAATAGACTAATCGAGCTGTATCAACGTCCGTGTACTGTCTAACTTTCCTTACGGCGTAGGCGGCCGAACTGAGCCTTCCCGCTAGGCTTGATATATGTGATCCCACTAAAGTTTAGCGGCTACTGTTATGCCCAGAAAAACTGCCGAGTGTACCAGTGGCGAAAGCACCATGTAACACGATTCCTACCGGCTTGCCTTCGGGGATTCGCATTGGTAACTCTATCACTATTAAAAATACAATAGTATGTAAATAGTGGCTACTATTGTCAATAAATATAGTTACACTACGGGTATTTAATTCACCATAACATTCAAACAACAAAAAAGGTTATTTATAGCTTTGTATTACAACAAAAGAGAAATGTTCTAAATTAACCCGGCGCCGAAACGTCATAATCGGGAACTAAAAATTCATACAACAGCGATCCCGTAATGATGTCACTTTAGGTCACGTGGCACCGCTTGATATGTACGAGAGCAAGCCGCTGTACAACGGGTTATGACAGAGACAGGTATAGAAAAATGCGTCAGCGAGAACGAGATAGAGGAATATTGCTTATTTTATTCGGTTTTCAGCTGTTCAATTTAATTGTATTTAATTCATTACATTCCTTTATTAATTTTAGAATGATAGTAAGGTATTCTTTATTGATGAGTCAGTAAGTTAAAGCCGACTTCGCATCGGCTTCTCTTTTAGAAAAAATTACACCTCGCCACTGGAGTGTACAGTTTCAAGCACGTCATTATCTAAAACGACATTGGGTCCCAGATTCCTAACATTCGGTAAGGCGAACTTTATACATTTCGTTTTCTTAGCATTAAGAACTAGGTTATTTGTGGTAAACCAATCCGTAGCCATTGAGAGCGCATTATTCACGTCGTCAAAATCTTTTCTATTCCTGTCTACTTTAAAGATAAGTGAGGTATCATCAGCAAATAGTACAATGTCACAGATATTCTTTAAATAGAATGGTAAGTCATTTATATACACTAAGAATAACAAAGGACCCAGTATTGAGCCCTGGGCCTGCAGTCTCGACATAGAAAGCGACACTATCGCAAACTACCGATCGTTAAATAAAACCGAAAAAATTCGCTTGCCGTAACGATGCCAGCGACAAAATGGAAGTCTCGACATCTGAGATACGGACCAAAGTCATACATTATACTTGAAAAAAACGATGACAGTTAGCGCAAAACGCATTCATAGTTCGGTTTAGTAGCAATGGTACGATATTTGGTAGTCTCGACACTCAAAGTTATTGATTGACATCGACATTTCGATGAACTTTACCGTATTTTGTTAATGTTTACGAGTATGTGTTGCGTCCATTTTTGAAAGCCCGCAAAGTGATTCGTTAGCAACGCAAACTATATGTTTTGGTGTTTGCTAGTGTTTATTAACAAAAATGGCGTACTCGAAGGTGTGACTGTACTAATGAGGCTTTAAGGCCATCTATTTATGGGTTTCGGCAAAACTAGTTACGAACGAGCGTCGCCAACAACCATCGTATTAGAGGGAGCCAAATACATTTAGTATCTTTTTGAAGGGAGCCGATCGTCGTTTTTATATTTAATAAATAGGTAACACACAACCGCAAATCATGTTTCCAACTTTATTAAATCTCCATTAAGTATCATCACAGACAATCATCTCCTAATTAGACACGTTCGTTTCAGCTAGAATTTCTACGAGACGTTGCATTCTTATCCACAGGACATTTCCACCGCATTCTGCAGTTTAATAAAATAGCTCGACGTTATTAATCTACACATATAATATTTAATGATTGATGATGATATAAATAATATACAACGGAAAATAATGTTTTCAACTTTATTAAATCTCTATTAAGTTTCAACAGTTCATCACACACAATCATCTAACTACACACATTATTTTAATCTAAACACTTTACATGGCACATATTGCATTCCTATCAGCATAACATTACCACACTTTAATAAAGTAGCTTGACAAAAATAATTTAAATATACATACATATCCAAAAAACTGATATCATGCACTATTACTAAAGGATAGCCGTGAGAGACATGATATAAATTACAGTAGTCAAACCGCAAGAAAACTGAATTAATAAAAAGTATTTATCACTTTGTATACAAAAAACATACAACAGCAAATCATGTTTCCAATTTTATTAAATCTCCACTAATTATCAACTGTTATGCTCTCTCTATTCAATTAAGTTTCAACAATTCGTCACACACATTAAGTTTCCTGTTGAAACTTAATAGAGTTGTTCGACTTCATCAAACACAATAATATAATAACACACATTCTTTTATACACTTTACATGGCACATGTTGCATTCATAACTGCATAACATTTCCACACTTTAATAAAGTAGCTTGACAATAATAATTTAACTAAAAACATCCAAAAAACTGAAATTGTTTATTAATACACTGTTATTTTATAATTTAAGCATTGCAATCTTAAGTCTAAGCTCCTTACTACTTACAAAAGAGCAACATATGCACTACATTATGCGCAGACTATAGTAGTTAATACATAAAAATAAAAATCTGGCAACAATATGGGTGGCTTTTCATGTTTTGGTACTTCTTTGTCTCCCTAGAAGTAGCCATACTTGTAGCTAACCAACAATATTTTCTACCTCAAATGTAACCCATGTAGTTAACGTTGGATCTCAAACTAATTGTGAATAAACATCGGTGCCCAAGAAACATTTTCTTTGTTTGTTTTGCACCTGATGTTCTAAACTTCTAAATAAAATACCTAAGAAAATTGACCATTAAAAACAACAGCTAAAATAATTAGACAGAACTTGTTAGTATTTTGCACAAGATTTCTTTACCAACAAGAATTATTAAAATTTTGTTTTTGTAATTTAAATGTACTAAATTTGCTTACTTAAATAGGTAGAAAGTACATAGATTCCTCACAACTGTTACAACTGATTGCAAGTTGTACATTCTTTGCAATAAAATATATCTATTCTATTGAAAGATACATAAATAACACATAACCGCATATCATGTTTTCAACTTTATTAAATGTCCATTAGCAGAATCATCTAAGTTTACACTTTCTTATAATTTAGATACTGTTTACTCATGTAAACAGTATCTAAATTATAAGAAAGTGTCTCATGGCATGGTGCACACCTATTGAAAAATCTTTATCAATTGTTTACAGACTTTACAGCAGACAATGACTTAGGTACTACAAATGATGCATCTCCAAGCATAATTCAAGCTGTGGACCCGTAGTTTCACGCTGCCTTAGCCCTCCGACAGCCTTGATATGGCTATGAGACGGCAAATCTCACGCAAATGAAAATCCTTTGGATTTGTTCATATCTGTACATTTACAGAATTACAGTAGAGGTTTTAACCGAGCTCTTAAGTAAACATTAACCATTTCTTCGAATACAACAACGTGACAAATCTCTGCAGTGTCCCAAGTGTCTGTACGCAGCTATAATATGATTTAATAAGAAACTACATGAAGTGGAGTCGGCGCATGACTCAAAATGAGTTAGCTGAGTAATAATATGCTGTAACCTTGGCTATTAATGAAAAATTATCATGTTAAATACCACATAATTTGTTAGATCAACAAAAAAATGATCTGACACTTGACAACTTTGGCATTATTTATGTTGTTTAACTGTCATTTTTTTATTGACATAAATACGGGGCTTTTGGCTACGTTGCATTTTGTTACATTTTTATCTTGTAACGTGCGTTTTGTTTGTGCAGAATAAACAATTTTTCTTTCTTTCTTTTTTTACAATGTTGTAAGGAGGCAGATTATATTTTTAATAAATTGCTAGCTGACCCGGTAGTAATAATAGATTCTACAAATTTTTCACTCATTATTTTGATACAATCAAATTCATTGACTTAAAATCATTTCATGGAAAACAAAAACCGCAAAAATTCAAAGTGATAAGTAGGTAAAGTATCGGAATGTTGAAATTAAGCACACACAGACATACTCTTTTTGAATTATAACATATTATAACATTTTATTTATCTCATCTTAGTTTATAATCAAATCAAAATATTTTTAATTTACATAAACCTACATGGGCACTTATGAAACGTCAGAAGCTAGGTGCATGTCTCCAAATTGTTGATTTCTATGAAGAAGAACCGGCAAGAAACTCCACGGTTACTCTTTTAAAAATAATTGGTGTTTACAATGGTTTCAAATTACAGTTCTAGGGCAGCACTGCGCCCCACAGTGCATCGCTTGACTCCTGATATTGGCGCTAAGTTTGGTCGCCCGAAACGGTGACGCCAACACAGTGTTAATATCGAAGGATATCATTACCTTGATTAAGTCTAATCATGTTTTTAAACTATTCACCATCATCATTTCTGCCGAAAGTCGTCCAGTGCTAGGTTCTGTGCATGTACAGGAGGTGTTGTCATTATCACCATGCTTGGCAGGCGGGTTGGCTATCGCAGTATGGTGGTAAGATTCATAGAGAACGCTGTGGTCACTTTCTAGCAAGTCCCATAGTCGCCTTTTACGACACCCACGGAAAGAAATAGGATGATGTTATTCTTTACGTCCGGCCGGTTTAGTTCATCTAGCTACAAAAGTTCTTTTTATCTATCCTGTTGATCCTGGCACAAATTTATGAAATTAATAAAAAAAAAACACGAATTATTGAAATAGTACGGTTATGTCGTGAAAATTACTTACACCACCATCTTTTAGGAATTCCTAGAACTAAACAATAAATACAAACTATTTTCGTATAATAAAGATGTTTTTTCCAAATATAAAGAACAGTAATAATTGAGATAAAAACTATCCTATCTTTTAAGTTGGACCAAATTATAAATAATTAGAAGTTTGTTATGAATCTGTTCAGTAGTTTCGGATTTTACCCGTAACAAACATGATGGCCCGAGATTTTTTAAATGTTTATCACTCCTTCTAAATTTCTTTAATAAACAGTTTCCAAGATAGGGTTTAAAAAGTCACTATACAATTTGTAGTAAAAAAAAATATTTTTTTACCAATCAGTGGTCTCCATTTTTTTCCAGAATTCAAGGATTTGTACTTACGGCTAATAATTGAAGTCGAACTATAAATAGTAGTCTTCGGTAGTGTCTCGGCATCGTTTTGTACGATGTTGCGCGGTATCTCCGATGTAGAGACTTGCTTTTGTCGTATGCATCGGTACGGCAAGCGAGTGTTTTCGGTATTATCTAGTGATCCGAATTTTCGATGACATAGTGGCGGCCGTAAGAATTTCTCCTTGAATTCAGGGAAAATTGAAGAACATTTATTAATAAAGAATAATATTTTTCTAGAAAATTGTGCAGTGAAATTGGAAATTATATCTTGCAAATACTCGTTTTTTTATGGAATCTAATAAGTAGCAATAACTGTTTTACAGGATTAAAATAACTTGTTATAAATCTAAGGTCATTACAATCTGCATCCTTGCAACACTATAAAACTAATGCCAAACTTGTGAAGTCATGTCTATTTGTTTTTATTGATTTTTTTCTCAAGTGTAGTTTACACATATTTTCATAGATAGCCAAGGTTAGGTACAGCATATTATCACATATTATTACTCGGCTAACCCATTTTGAGTCAAGCGGCGACTTCACTTCATATAGTTTCTTATTTAATCATATTATAGCTGTGTACAGACACTTGGGACACTGCAGAGATTCGTGTGGTTGTTTTATTCGAAGAAATGGTTAATGTTTACTTAAGAGCTCGGTTAACACCTCTACTGTTAATTTGTAAATGTACAGATATGAACAAGTCCAAAGGATTTTCATTTGCGTGAGATTTGCCGTCTCATAGCCATATCAAGGCTGTCGGAGGGCTAAGGCAGCGTGAAACTACGGGTCCACAGCTTGAATTATGTTTGGATATGCATCATTTGTGGTACCTGAGTCATTGTCTGCTGTAAGGAGGGCACAACATGGAAGAAAACAGTTTGAACTAAGTGAATAGTGAAAGTGTAAACAATTGATAAAGATTTTTCAATAGATGTGCACCATGCCTCATGTAAACAGTATCTAAATAGAGTGTGTAAACTTAGATGATTCTGCTAATGGACATTTAATAAAGTTGAAAACATGATTTGCGGTTATGTGTTATTTATGTATCTTTCAATAGAATAGATATATTTTATTGCAAAGAATGTACAAATTGCAATCAGTTGTTACAGTTGTGAGGAATCTATGTACTTTCTACCTATTTAAGTAAGCAAATTTAGTACATTTAAATTACAAAAACAAAATTTTAATAATTCTTGTCGGTTAAGAAATCTTGTACAAAATACTAACAAGTTCTGTCTAATTATTTTAGCTGTTGTTTTTAATAGTATGTCTTTCAATTTTCTTAGGTATTTTATTTAGAAGTTTAGAACAACAGGTGCAAAACAAACAAAGAAAATGTTTCTTGGGCACCGATGTTTATTCACAATTAGTTTGAGATCCAACGTTAACTACATGGGTTACATTTGAGGTAGATAATATTGTTGGTTAGCTACAAGTATGGCTACTTCTAGGGAGACAAAGAAGTACCAAAACATGAAAAGCCACCCATATTGTCGCCAGATTTTTATTGTTATGTATTAACTACTTTATAGTCTGCGCATAATGTAGTGCATATGTTGCTCTTTTGTAAGTAAGTAAGGAGCTTAGACTTAAGATTGCAATGCTTAAATTATAAAATAACAGTGTATTAATAAAATAATTTCAGTTTTTTGGATATTTTTAGTTAAATTATTATTGTCAAGCTACTTTATTAAAGTGTGGAAATGTTATGTGGTTATGAATGCAACATGTGCCATGTAAAGTGTTTAGATTAAAATAATGTGTGTAATCAGATGATTGTGTGATGAACTGTTGATAATTAATGAAGATTTAATAAAGTTGAAAACATGATTTGCCGTTGTATGTTATTTATATACGAAGTGATGGATACTTTTTATTTATTCAGTTTTCGTACAGTTTGACTGTTGTAATGAACTACAGAATGCATTAGTAATGTCAAATGAATAGGAATGTAACATATGTAAGCAGCATCTAGATTATAAGAATGTGTGTAATTAGGAGATCATTGTGTGAGATGATGATGATACATGGAGATTTAATAAATTTGATTTGAAACATGATTCGTGGTTGTTTTTTATTTATTTATAAACAGCGATCGTACGATTCGATCCCTTCAAAAGATATAAGGCTCCTTCTAATGCGGTGTTTGTTGGCAAAGCTCGTTTGCACGTAGATTGTCCGGAACCCATAAATAGGTAGACTTAAAAGCCTCATCAGTACAGACACTCAGACACACTTTTGAGAACCCCCATTCCTCATAATTTTTGTTTATAATTACTTTCAAACACCTAAAAAACTAGTTTATGAAAACAAAAATGGCTGCAAAAACGACTCGTAAACATCAACAGAGCTCAGTTGCGACAGACCAACGACAGTTGATAACTTTGAGTGTCGAGACTACCAAATATCGTTCCATTCCGATCTTCGGAACTTTGTAACGTTTTCGTTTGTTAAAATGGTCGCTATCTATGTCGAGACTGCAGGCCCTGAGGTCTCGAACCTACCGATTTTTCGGTATTTCTACCGATATGGACTCTGTTCTACCGAAATACCGAAATATAACGAATATTCTACGATTTCACAGTACACATGGAAATGTCATTTACCGATTTTGGGTACAAATATACCGTTTTTAACTGGCAATTCTACCGATCTCGCTCTATGACGTTCGAGACCACTGCCTGAGGTACAACGTCCTAATTAAACTAGTAATCCGGAAGATTTTACGCAATTAACATCCACACATTGGTAGTAACCTGCCGAATGCCTCGCCGGCGTAGGTAAGTACTTTGAAATTCTCAGAATTTTTCGAGCGCCCAGCTGTCTAGATATGTTAGGTACTCGTACGTTCAATCACCTACAATGCCACGCGCGAGTTACTATAAGACCAGTTTCAAAATAAACATCTTTCGTTAACGATAACTTAATTTTGTTGTTCTAAGATATATCAAAATAAAAGTTGCATGGTTATTATAACTCGTTTAAGTATAATTTGTTAAAATTTGCGCACTGGTTAAAAACTCATCCTGTTTAAATAGTCCTCATCACCGAGGCGACAGCGACCCAGATTATTTCTCCCCTTTCGTGAGCTCCCTGAAGTTTAGCAAAACCAAATTTGGTCTTAAAAACCCGGTCACACCGTGTACAAATGAGCTGACCACCATCGTTATACAGGTATGTATAAGTGTAAGACGGCTTCCGGCGACTTTTTCGTATTTGGCGCTTCTTCGTTCGTTCCAAAGCATTCACTTGCTTAATGGATTGAAGTACGCCACCTTTCACGGTTACTAGCAGGCTTCTGCCATTTATCAACGAGTATACCGCAAGTCGTAAGGTGACGTTTGAGGACGTTTTTGTACAGCGCAGGTATTGTCCACCTTTTGCCTGTTTTCCCTGGGCAAGTTCTGAGTAGAAAACGGTTTTAGGCAATCTACTGATATTTTATTATCTGAAGAAAACTTACAGCTACGTTATAGTTAGGTTAACTGTAATGAAGGAAGGTGGATTAAAAAATTTCCCAGTTGGATTACGGCCCACTCCGCCACTTACGCCTGTGTCCCAACAGTGACAACATAATAGGCTAATTATGCAGTTGTGGTAATGTACTGTTCATACTTACACAGTTGCGCGATTAGTTTCTGAGGTGTGATGGGGGTGGTGCGTGAGTCTGAACTTCGGTCGTCTTTCGTGTCGACATCTAAACAAATATATATTATGATATTATTATTTTTTTTAATAATTTATCATCAATGTACTGTATTTGGGTACAGATTGATGATCTGGGTACAGATTGATGAAAAATGATAAATTATTTTATTTATGTAAGTACATACTTACATAAATAAAATAATTTGTACAAGGGTCAATCAACTGTTAAGTGTACATCATTGAAAAATTTTAATTTTTAAATTTTATTTGTTTTTTTTTTTAATTTTAACATTTATTCTGTAGATAATTATTTATATTTTAAGAATTCACATTGAGCAGAACGATTTATTTTAATAAAATAGTAGTAGTAGAATTATATTCCTAACAGCTCTTTGGCGATTTCTCTGTGACCCATTATCTAAAAATAATAACAGAGCATACTGCTAGTAGTAGGTGGTTTAAAAACTCTGACACCAGAGATCATCAGATCGTTCCTCGACTCGGTGTTCCACACGTCAAGAAATACAAAGTTGAAATTGGTCAAAATATCAATCTAATTTAAATTAAACAATAATAAATGCTCTAGCCCTTGTAAGAGGCTCTTGGATGACTAATTATTGAAAGAAAAAGTATTGCTTTATGCTCATCCTATCATTATTATCGTATATACAGCCAAAATGGCCCACGGACAAGGGTTTTGGTTGTCCAAGTGACTGGTTGTCCGAGTGACATTTATCAGTTTATGTGCTTCCTGATAATAAATAATGATATTTTGAATTAGGTCTTACGCGCAGTGAAAAATATAGATTAAGTAGAATATATTTCACTTCAATTTACTACGATATATCAAATACTTACGTTTTTGTGCTGGTTGTCCGGTGAAAGTCAGGATAATAAAATATAATAGGGACCAAAATGAACATGCAAAAAACTCGTTAAAATTATGAATCAAACCAAAATCTATATGCTAGTATCATGGTAGACATTGTAATGAATAATTATGTATAAGCGTAATTAATTGCCATATATAGTATTTTTTGGATAAAGTAATGTTTCATTGTACTAAGCTACTGGGGGACAAACAAAAACACACTACATCAGATGTTTTGTCACTGGACAACCATTAAAATTCCAGTTTAATAGTGATTTATTTAAAATAATTTACTCGTATGTTTGCTTAAGAATAAGATAAATGCGACATATGCCAACAAATCACTTAATTTTCTTTAGAGCTGTGATTATTGGTCAGGGACAAATCATAGGACTTACAGGACAAATAAAAGTTGATTGACCCACAAACACTTTTACAAGTCAATAATATTGTTTTTTTTTTCTTTGATGTAACCTAACATACAGCGTCACACGTTCAACAAATCCTGAAAATCGCTTAGTTTTTCGTTACGTTGCATAAATCTGTACTAATATTAGGCCTAAAAGTATGAAATCGTAGATGAACTTTTTTAAATACGAGTTCCGACGCGGAACTAACGCGGCAGAAACGGCTCGCAATATCAGTGCTGCGTTTGGAGAGTAGACTGTTAATGAACGCACGGTGCGTTCATTAACAGTCTGCTTTTAAGCTTTCATAATGGAAAGTTCGACTTGAAGAACGAACTACGTATTCAACCGAACTAAGTAAAGAAGAGTTCTGCAGAGATTGTTCGGTTGAATCGCTCACTGCTCCAGTGTGTGAGTGTACGTACCGGCGCCGGCGGGCAGGTCGCGGCGCTGCGCCTGCGCCTTGAGCAGCTTGCTCATGGTGTTGCGCGGCGTGGGCACCGCTCCAGTGTGTGAGTGTACGTACCGGCGCCGGCGGGCAGGTCGCGGCGCTGCGCCTGCGCCTTGAGCAGCTTGCTCATGGTGTTGCGCGGCGTGGGCACCGCTCCAGTGTGTGAGTGTACGTACCGGCGCCGGCGGGCAGGTCGCGGCGCTGCGCCTGCGCCTTGAGCAGCTTGCTCATGGTGTTGCGCGGCGTGGGCACCGCTCCAGTGTGTGAGTGTACGTACCGGCGCCGGCGGGCAGGTCGCGGCGCTGCGCCTGCGCCTTGAGCAGCTTGCTCATGGTGTTGCGCGGCGTGGGCACCGCTCCAGTGTGTGAGTGTACGTACCGGCGCCGGCGGGCAGGTCGCGGCGCTGCGCCTGCGCCTTGAGCAGCTTGCTCATGGTGTTGCGCGGCGTGGGCACCGCTCCAGTGTGTGAGTGTACGTACCGGCGCCGGCGGGCAGGTCGCGGCGCTGCGCCTGCGCCTTGAGCAGCTTGCTCATGGTGTTGCGCGGCGTGGGCACCGCTCCAGTGTGTGAGTGTACGTACCGGCGCCGGCGGGCAGGTCGCGGCGCTGCGCCTGCGCCTTGAGCAGCTTGCTCATGGTGTTGCGCGGCGTGGGCACCGCTCCAGTGTGTGAGTGTACGTACCGGCGCCGGCGGGCAGGTCGCGGCGCTGCGCCTGCGCCTTGAGCAGCTTGCTCATGGTGTTGCGCGGCGTGGGCACCGCTCCAGTGTGTGAGTGTACGTACCGGCGCCGGCGGGCAGGTCGCGGCGCTGCGCCTGCGCCTTGAGCAGCTTGCTCATGGTGTTGCGCGGCGTGGGCACCGCTCCAGTGTGTGAGTGTACGTACCGGCGCCGGCGGGCAGGTCGCGGCGCTGCGCCTGCGCCTTGAGCAGCTTGCTCATGGTGTTGCGCGGCGTGGGCACCGCTCCAGTGTGTGAGTGTACGTACCGGCGCCGGCGGGCAGGTCGCGGCGCTGCGCCTGCGCCTTGAGCAGCTTGCTCATGGTGTTGCGCGGCGTGGGCACCGCTCCAGTGTGTGAGTGTACGTACCGGCGCCGGCGGGCAGGTCGCGGCGCTGCGCCTGCGCCTTGAGCAGCTTGCTCATGGTGTTGCGCGGCGTGGGCACCGCTCCAGTGTGTGAGTGTACGTACCGGCGCCGGCGGGCAGGTCGCGGCGCTGCGCCTGCGCCTTGAGCAGCTTGCTCATGGTGTTGCGCGGCGTGGGCACCGCTCCAGTGTGTGAGTGTACGTACCGGCGCCGGCGGGCAGGTCGCGGCGCTGCGCCTGCGCCTTGAGCAGCTTGCTCATGGTGTTGCGCGGCGTGGGCACCGCTCCAGTGTGTGAGTGTACGTACCGGCGCCGGCGGGCAGGTCGCGGCGCTGCGCCTGCGCCTTGAGCAGCTTGCTCATGGTGTTGCGCGGCGTGGGCACCGCTCCAGTGTGTGAGTGTACGTACCGGCGCCGGCGGGCAGGTCGCGGCGCTGCGCCTGCGCCTTGAGCAGCTTGCTCATGGTGTTGCGCGGCGTGGGCACCGCTCCAGTGTGTGAGTGTACGTACCGGCGCCGGCGGGCAGGTCGCGGCGCTGCGCCTGCGCCTTGAGCAGCTTGCTCATGGTGTTGCGCGGCGTGGGCACCGCTCCAGTGTGTGAGTGTACGTACCGGCGCCGGCGGGCAGGTCGCGGCGCTGCGCCTGCGCCTTGAGCAGCTTGCTCATGGTGTTGCGCGGCGTGGGCACCGCTCCAGTGTGTGAGTGTACGTACCGGCGCCGGCGGGCAGGTCGCGGCGCTGCGCCTGCGCCTTGAGCAGCTTGCTCATGGTGTTGCGCGGCGTGGGCACCGCTCCAGTGTGTGAGTGTACGTACCGGCGCCGGCGGGCAGGTCGCGGCGCTGCGCCTGCGCCTTGAGCAGCTTGCTCATGGTGTTGCGCGGCGTGGGCACCGCTCCAGTGTGTGAGTGTACGTACCGGCGCCGGCGGGCAGGTCGCGGCGCTGCGCCTGCGCCTTGAGCAGCTTGCTCATGGTGTTGCGCGGCGTGGGCACCGCTCCAGTGTGTGAGTGTACGTACCGGCGCCGGCGGGCAGGTCGCGGCGCTGCGCCTGCGCCTTGAGCAGCTTGCTCATGGTGTTGCGCGGCGTGGGCGGCGGCCGCTCCAGTGTGCGCCCGTGCACCACCGACATGTGCCGCTCCAGCATGTACCTGCGGACAGAAGGGAGATGATTACATTGAGTTATTATTTATTTATCCATATACATAATTAGGAAGCGCCCTCGAAAGGACCAGAACACACGTACCTCCGTTGGTTCAGTAATGTGACCCGTTGTAAACCAGTATGACACCTTAATTAATTAATCTAATAATATTTATTGCACAGTAGCACTGTGCGAGTAGGAACAGGTATGCGTGTGTACTCACCGGCGCTCGAAGCGCTCCACACAGAAGGTGCAGCGGAACAGGCGCCGGCGCGGCACGTCGCGCGCCGGCGCCGCCTCGCCCGCCTCGTGCGACTTGCTGTGCGCCGCCAGGTTGTACCTGCGCAGGCGAACCGTGCCAGTCAGACCAGGTAGCGAGCTTCTAAACACGTATTGGTTTTAACTCTATTAAAAATAACTTAAATCTTCATAATAGGTCTTAAAAAAAGTTTTTTGTATTTCATAGGTAGTAAAATCCCTTAAGCTTGAACTGTTTGTCTCTGACTAGTTTTAATTGGGAGTGCGTGAGGGAGAGACAGTCTCTGCTCCCTCGCGCACCTAGCCACCGCAGAAGATGCACCGAGCGTCGGGAGTCCATTAAGGACTCTCGGCCACCGCAGGCACGGGCTTGCGGCCGGTAGGCAATAGGTAGCTCGCCGCTCGGTAAGGACAGGACTCGGCGCGCCGGAGCGTTGTGTTCCATGAGCGCCTCAAAAACTTGTCAGCACATATTGAAGGAGTCCGCGAGGACCGATGCCTGCCAGGATCGCGGATTTGTTCGTAAGAGTTACCGTGGCCCTGGCATAAGTAACTGAAGGAACACGGGTGGGTTATAGTCAGTAAAAGTCTGACACGCCCTCCCGCTCCGTCCAGAGTGGGATACGTCAACTGACGATTGCACAACCAAAAAAAAAAAAAGAAGCACGTCTGAACCAACCGTAAACACGTATTTCCGTTAACAGCAAACTCCACAGCATATTTTGGCTAACAGGTCGCTACTCCCATATAAGCAACGCCAGTTCAATCTATTCTGTGCTTTCCGCATCCAGCAAATTCTTGTGGCCTTCCCAAGGTCGTCGGTCCAACCTGTGGGTGGCCAGCATGCGTTTGCCACTCCAAAACCTTTCGGCTTTATTTGTATTAACTATTACTTTACTCCGGAGGTTCTAGTTTAACTATTGTTACTTCAACTTAGCTATATGCATCAATGTATGTATATTTAACATCGTTGTGTATGTAGGCGGGCACGCCCTTTATGCCTGGAAGCTCTAATTTAGGTTTTAAGTTTTATTTACGATTTTATTATTTCAGCTTGAGTTTAGTTTTTAATGTTTGTTGGTATATTGGCGTGTGCTAGCTGACATATGGCAAATAATTTAATGTGTGTTTTGTTTTCATAATATGAATTATTAACATATAATTGTATAGAATCAAGTTCTTCTAACTTAATAGACAGCTGTGCTGCTGGTGAGTTTGTTGCGCCATTTCTTCTTCCCAGCTAAATCACTAGAAAGTGGTGAAGGGCGGGAGTTTTGGGGGACTATCTTATGTAACTTTGACGTTCAAAAAGTGCTGACTCTCAGCCTAGTTTGAGTAAATGACTTTTGATTTTGCCCCATTGGCAAGCAATGTGTTTTTGAAAATGTTACAAAAACCGATCACATGATAATCAGTCATAAATGTATATAATGTGGAAATAACGTTAATTGTAGTGTCGTTAGGCACGGGCGCTAGATGGCGTACCTCTCGGAGAACCTCTTCCCGCAGACGGCGCACTCGTGGCGCTTCTCGCCCGAGTGCACGCGCTTGTGGCGCTTGAGGTGCGAGCGCGTCATGAGCGCCAGCCCGCACACGTCGCACGCGTGCGGCTTCACGCCCGAGTGCGACAGCTTGTGCATCTTGAACGACGACGTGTGGATGAACGACTTGCCGCACAGGTCGCACTGCAACACCCACACGCTTACCGTCACACGACGTTTCTCATGTACGGAGGAACGGTGACTGAACGAAAATGTTAAGCAATTTTCCAACTACACAATTCCTTTTCTACATATCGCGCCCATGTCACATTTCCAAACTGTAATTTTCTTTCAATTTCGTAATAACAATAAGGTGTAATTAAAACTAACCTTATGGTGCTTAACAAATTCATTATCTGACCGTAGCTAATTGAAAGTTTCGTTCAGATTAGAAAAAAAAAACAACTTGAGCGTAAACATTTTACTAATACAAGAAAGAAATTTTAATCTCTCAAGTTTAGTGAGAACGCACAGTAAAGAAACATACCTGATAGTTGAGCTTGCCCGTATGTATGTTGTTGTGCCTCTGAAGCGCATTCTTAGATGGGAATAACTTATTGCACTCTTCACATTTCCAGTCACTTATACCTGAAATTATAGCTTGGTATTATTTTAATGATCACTACGTACATATGCCTGTTAGCTCCGAAGGGTTAGGCAGAGGTGTATATAGTACGCCCACATTTGGCGGCTGGTTGTTCTTAAATCGCAAGTGACAGGGGGCGAGCCTACTGCCATTGACCAGGCACGAATGCAGAATTCCTGATGACTCAATAACGCTGCTTCTGCTCAGCAGTAGTGCTTGCGGCCATTGAACCAACTTTGCGAAGAATAATGGTTAGATTAGAGTACGTAATCCTGCAAGTAGTTTTTTCACAGCTGACTACTGAATCGAATTCAGTAACTTTTAATATAGGTATTATTATTTTTTTCAAAACGATGTATTTTGCCTATCTAGTGAGCTTCCTCAACAGGTATGTGAAGGAAGATTTTATTGCAGCTGCACGTGCTGATAAGGATCTCTCAACCTCTGATATAGGTTTTCAAGGAGCGCCACAACGCATTTATGTCAACGACCATCTAAGTGTGGAATCCAAAAAACTTCTGAATATGACTAAAATCGCCGCTAAAGAGAAACACTATGAATTTGTCTGGGTGAAACATGGCAAAATTCACGTGCGCAAGGACGTTAATTGCAAAACCTTTATAATAAGAAAGGAATTAGATTTAAACAAAATGGTTTAACCCGCTTTTATTTACATCCAAGGATAATTTCTAGCTTATCTACTCTTAAAATGTTTCGAAGTTCGCACATTAATAATTGTTATTTGCTTTATGCTTGTAAAAGGTTTAGCACCTCTGCACCGCTAATGAGCTTCCATTATATTCCTTATCGCGCTGTTCGTTTTAAAGTTCCAACACTTAATTATACATTTGTCTCGCTCACGCATATGCTTGTGATATATTGCTGCTGGCTTGCTCGCACAGTCATGTCATCGGATGATTTATACACTTTTACTTACTTTACTTGTTTTTACCCACATCATAAATTCATACCTCTTTCATGCGTAACTAATGACTGTCACGAAATTATTTGGCTAATTTTATTACATGACATTGTTATTGATGCTTACACAATTATTGTTGGATGTGTGTGCAATGGCTAACAACAGTGAACAGTGTCTTACTATATTTTATCAGAACGTACGGGGATTGCGATCAAAGACCGATTCGTTCTACCGTCAGGTTCAACCGAATTCCTACGATGTTATTGTTTTAACGGAGACGTGGTTAATAGATGGTGTGTTAAACTCAGAGTTGTTTGATGATCGGTATTTAGTGTGGCGCCGTGACCGGGATTATGCTATGACTGGTCAAACGAGAGGTGGTGGTGTGCTTATAGCAACGCGTAGGGAGTTACCTGTCACTCCGCAACCGCTCCTGCACTCCTCGGCGGAGGATCTATGGATCACATTACGGCTTAAAAGTTCGAAGTCGCGTGAATACGTGAACCTATATATTTGCACTGTCTACTTGTGTAAACAAAATAAAGGGTTTTCGTTTTCGGAACAACTTAATAACTTCCTATCCAAATTGAACTGTACAGCTCTGAATAATACCTCAGATGTGTTTTTAGTTTTGGGTGATTTTAATATGAGTGGAATTACGTGGGCTCCATCTAATAATCTTTCCTTAGTCCCAGTGAACCCCGCCACTAGTGACGAATGTTCGTTTGCGGACGAGTTATGTACGCTGGACTTTCGACAGTATAATGGCGTAGCTAATAGGTACGGTAAGCTATTGGACTTAATCCTCTCAAATAAGTTAGCCTGTGTTAGTGAGTGTATTGACCCTCTAGTACCTATTGATCCCTATCATCCTGCATTATTAATCAATATTGACATCTTTGAAATACCTCCCCTTGACCATGCGCCGCGGATGCGATATATCTATAGCAAAGGCGATTTCGATTCCATAAATAACGAGATTTCTGGCATTAATTGGGAACAAGAGTTTTCGTTTCGATCACAGGATGAGTCGGTTGAGTACTTTATAGACACTTTGAAAAAGCTTCAAAACAAGTATATACCGCAAAAACTAATATGTAAAAATAAATACCCAGTCTGGTTCAGCTCATCACTCATCAAAGCAATTAAAGAAAAATATAAATACCTAAAAAAATTCAAGATTTACGGCAACAAATCTGACGAGTTAACTTTTAAATATTTGCGTGACAGAGTCAAGACTATGGAAGCTTCTTGTTATGAATTCTATATTAATCAAACTGAAAAATCCATTAGAGCTAACCCAAAACACTTTTGGAGCTTTGTTAAAAACCGGTACAATTCTAATTCTATACCTAATACCTTAAATTATAACGATGAACCATTACTCACTGGTGATTCTATTTGTGAGGCTTTCTCATCTTACTTCATGTCGACTTTCCTCGACCCCTCTTCATTTAATACTCCCAGTCCACCTCCTATTGTCCCTTTTGATACTATTCGAACTTCATCTGACATCTGTCATATAGAAGTGAATATAGATGTTGTGACCGGTTTACTTCGTAACTTGGATCCAACTAAAGGTGCTGGCCCTGATGACATATCATCTAAATTTCTAATTAAATGCGCGCCTTCAGTTGCCCTACCTATCTCAATCTTGTTTTCTAAGTCTTTGACTCAAGGTGTTGTCCCCAAAGTATGGAAATCTGCTTATATTACACCCGTACATAAGAAAGGCTCTAAAACCGAGATTACTAATTATAGGCCTATTTCCAAGCTGTGCATTATAGCTAAAATATTTGAGAGGATTGTCTACAACCAGTTATATTCCGCCCTTAATTGCTCGTTCAGCTCCTTTCAGCACGGATTTTTGAAGGGACGGTCTACTGCTTCTAACTTGATTCTATTTAATGATTTCATTACGGATGCTATGGATAATGGTAAGCAGGTCGATGTGGTTTACACTGATTATAGCAAGGCATTTGATCGGATTGATCATCACACCCTGATAAAGAAACTAAGCTACATAGGTATCCGTGGGGACCTCTTGAGGTGGTTTTCTTACATTGATAACAGGTCACAAGCTGTAGTACTCAACAATTATATGTCTAGTTGGGTAATCGTGCCCAGCGGAGTCCCTCAGGGTTCGTTGCTCGGTCCTTTTTTATTTGTAGTCTATGTAAACGACATCGATCAGTGCCTCCATTCATCCAAACTATTATGCTTTGCGGATGACATGAAAATCTTTGCCACCATCTCAACGCCTGAAGATAGACTAGCTCTGCAGGCTGATTTGTATCGGCTAGAAGAGTATTGTCGGGTTAATAAACTTGATCTCAACCCATCCAAGTGTTCAGTGATCACTTTTACTAGAAAACGTGCAGTCCTAGCCACTACTTACTCCTTGGCGGGTCAAATCTTGCCAAGGTGCAATACCATTCGTGACTTAGGCGTCTATCAAGACAGTAAATTAGTTTTTGACACACACATTGATGCAATTGTCAAAAAAGCATCTAAATTGCTCGGGTTTATAATACGTCTCTCTAAGAGCTTTACTGATGCTAAAACACTAAAAATATTGTATTGCACTTTTGTAAGAAGTCAGCTAGAGTATGCGTCTCAGATATGGAATCCACGTTATCATAAGTACATTGACCGCATTGAAAACATCCAAAGACGGTTCATAAAATATCTTTGCTATCATCAAAAGATTCCATATCAATCAACCGATTATCTTGGACTCTGTAAGAAGTATCATCTGCTACCACTGGTAGACAGACGTAATATTGCAGACTGTTTGTTCTTATTGAAAATCCTCAATAACAATATTGATAACCCTGAGTTATTATCTAAATTTTATTTTAATGTGCCAAGTAAAACACTTCGTTTTAATCCACCCATACGTGTACCACGTACATCTACGAATTATAGGCAGAACAGTTACATTGTGCGAGCAAGCAACAATTTCAATGATATATGCAAGGAATATAATTTTGATCCATTCACAACAAGTGTGAATTCAGCCAGAAGGTGCTTAAGCCTTAAATTTTTCAAGTAGCGGTAGATTTTAGATTTTATAGATTTTATTATTTGTAGATTTTATTATTTGTTTTTTTTTTCTTCTCTATTATTTCAGTCATATGCTAAGTACTTTAATAGCTTTTTCTTTAATTATTATGATGTGTTTTTTGTTTATGTGCTCACACCATAATATTAATATAAGTCTATACGTGAGGACTTGTAATTGGCTTTCGGATGTCTAATATTTTTTTTGTCTGTTTTATTTAGCTGTAAGTCCTCCATGTACTAAATAAATAAATAAATAAATAAATAAATAAATAAATAAATAAATCTAATGCCGATTGAGCTCTTTGAGACCTTCCTTTGAAAGTGTAATCTTAAATCAAGGCAATAAGACTCAATTATAAACGCACAAAGCAATGTTAGAATCCAGACATATTTCTTAATATTAAAAGTAAGCTTAAAAATGTAGTTTTGGCCATTGTAATATGCTTTTGACTTGATCGTCTAATTGGAACGTATGAGTTCTTGTGTTAACTATGTTACATGTTGTATAGGTAAATTAGAAAAGGTACACACTCCGTCTACGGTAATGTTTATGTCCCACCACGACCTGTCCTGTCCTATCGTCACGATCAGCGATACCCGAGGCGCTTACTACTGTTTTAGGGATAGCTGTACCTTTATGTAGCGCGATGTGTATGTCGCAGGCTCGCTTGTGCTTGTAGTGCGCGCCGCACACCTCGCAGATGTAGGGCGGCTTCGAGCCGTCGTGCTTCTGTTTGTGCTGCTCCAAGCGCGCTGGAATATTGGCACGTTAGTTGATGTCTGATGTCATAAATAAATCAACAGTAGTAGCACTTGAACTACGAAAACTACTCTTATTGCTATGACATAAAGGTGCAGTAACAGAACATTTGATACGGTACAATACTCCAATAACTCAAAATCTGTTCAGATACACCACAGTTTTTTATAATGGTTTATTTAATAGACTAATTCGAACAGAAACTTCTACAGAGCATTAGATTCATATGCCAGTACATTCATCCAGACAAATGTTACCACTCACATAAAGAAGTATATTTAGCATCGCACTGGTCACACTGATGCACCACTTTGGTCTTCTTCTTCCTGGGCAGTGTCGGTATCATCTTACTCTTTAGTGGTCTGCCTATTTTTTTCTTGATAGGTTGCATGTCACTGCTAAGGTCGTCGACACCCAAACTGTCATCATCTTCATCAAAGTTTTCTATTTCGACTTTTAGACTGGTACTGAAGCCATTGTTGTATAGGGGACTGTGTGATCTGGAAACAAAGTACACAGTGAGGCTTCCTCTACATGATGCTGGAGCCGCCCCGGCGCACAGTGGAACGAATGTATGGGAGCGGTTGGACGTAGACATGTCCGAAAAATAAGAGTAAAATTATGACAAACTAATGATGCCATCTTATTCGATTACTTAATGCCTTCATAAATTGTGGTGATGAATTTCTTCATAACTCCCATATTTCGGGAGTAATTTGAGAAAATGTGAAATTTTACTATGAAAATGAGTGTATCGAGCTCTCTCCCTCCTGATTCCGGGCTTGTTTCAAGTAGCGGTCTCTAATATCGTAATGCTATTACTAAGAGCTATATTTAATACTAAGACACATAGTGCGCCAAATGTGCACTTTCTGGGATAAAAGGAAATGAAAATTTAAAAAAAAAAAACGTTTTTTCCCCATTTGTATTTACTTTAAACCGCAGACAGACTTATTAAGAGGTCTATAAATATATTATATATATACAGAAATATATATTAACAAAAATATTCACAAGAACTGATGAGAGTATGACTTTTAAGTAAGTTGATAATAAATTACCTAGTTTCATTAAAAGTACAATAAATAATTAAGATGTAAGCTCTAATTTACTAAGTTACACATTTTAAAACAATAACATCATTTAATTATCTTCGTCATCATCATCATCATCAATTAATTCAAATTCAGAATCGATGTCCGCTAAATCATTTATGTTAACAAATTCGATATCACTTTTCTCAGAATCCGTAAGCTCATAAAATTCCTTAAAAGAAGATTTTTTTACAAACTTATTTCCTTTTGGACGGATACTTGTAACAAGTGGATCAGAAGACAGTAAAAGATTGTGCATAATATCTTCATTGCATGAGATACTGCTATGCTTTCGAGAATGCCCCTCTCTATATTTTCTAAAATCTTTATTTCTAGCCTCAGATGCCTCTTCGGATAGAAAACCAATGGGCACAATTGACATGTTCTGAACTATGTCTGGCCCATGCATTAAAATTTTATGAAGTGAAGAAGGCATATAATACCATGGGTATAACTCCACGTAAAGCTTAGCAGTATCAAAGCAGAACTCTCGGAATTTAGTTACGTTGATCTTCTCTCCTGATGAAATACACTGCAAGATCACACAGATTTTTCTTAAAAGCATAGCATCTATTCCGGTCAGTTCAGCAGATTTAGTGTAGTTTTCAAAAAATCTCCTTGCCGAGTTGCCATTGTTGGTGGATCCACTGCCTTGTTTCACAACATCGAGAAGTAAGCCCGTTTCTCTTCTTACAGCCTCTTGAACTCTTTTCTTCCTGTCATCAACTTGCCTTTTTGCTATATCACCCCTTACTTGCCATGATTTTATGTCTAATTTGTAGGAAATGTGTAATAAGCATTCCATTGAGCGAATCCAAGCGTGAAGGGTGCTTAAGCTATATTTATACATGTCCTCGTTTGCGTGTTTATCTTTGATTAACTCTAAATTATTCATTTCTTTAGGACAAGCCTTGCATATGTCACACACTGAAGCTGCTGTATTGGATATAATGGAATGAATTTTACCATCAATCATTGTCAACAGCAGTTGGTGTTTGACACTAATTCCATCAGTGATGGTGGATGGAGTTAAGGCTTCAATCTCTGCTTCGATTTCAGCCATCTCTCTCTGCACATTTTCTTTGGTTTCCTTTATAAACTTAAACAATATTGGCCGGCAAAATGAAGTGGAAGATGGTCGCTCGTTTTCCCAAATTGTTACACCTTTTGAGACGAGCCGCAGTGGTACAAGACTAATCATAAAATTACTAGCAAGATCGATTTGCTCATCTTCACTCGTCCTTTGATGATAAATGCTTTGGCTAGATGATCCGTCAAAACCCCATTTGCTGGTCAATACGAGCTGTTGATTGGGATCAACAGGGGTTTCTAACGACCTAATAAGTCTTCTTGAGGTTAAATCCATCAAGGCTTGTAATTTGATTTTTGCAGAGCTCTCTGTAACTGTGAGATCTTCTTTGGCCGGATAGCACTTAATTTTTTTTTAACCAACATGTAGTAACTCGGGTATTGAAGAGCTCCTTCTTGAGTGTTGAAATCCCGAAGAGTGTTATAGCGCCATTTCGATAAGTTCATCGATACATAAAGAGCCAATGCCTTCAAAGGGGATATTTCCCGTACCTGAATTGATTTACCTTCAATGAAGGCTTTGATTTTTGAGGCCTCTTCTGGATTCTCCGTCAAGTATTTCATAACATAAGCTGTATCGCTTTGTCCTGCCTTTTGAAGCGCCCTTTCGGCCGAAAACATAATTTCAGCGCTGCTACTGCTGCATGAAAGACTATCTTCAGTGCGTCTTCTTTTTTGCCGGTTACTAAGGTCCTCAAAAGATTTACGAGGACTAGGATGTGTACAAGTTGAAGCATCAGATTTAGCAGGAGAAATTATGGGCTCGATGACGTCACTTATATTTTCTGTAGAAGGTTCCATATTTTCATTCTGTAATTCCGGCCATTGAATTGCAGCCTGTAGCCAAATCTCATGTTTCTTCCGAAACTTATCTGTGCTTCTTCCAGACTGTGTCCATTTTGCATAAATGCGGTAGCAAAATCGACGACACCAGTCTTTTAAACTTGTTTCAGCACTTTCACATAACTGAACACAACTGTTATCTTTTAAAACACTGAACAAATAGTTAAAGTCGCGTAAATCTTTATGTGCGCGAGCGCATAAAGCAACGTGAATATCAAGATTTGTATTAAAATTTGGAAAATACATTGCGAGATTAGCTTGGATACAACGAGGTGTAAATCAACACTGATTTTAAAGTTACTAATAGTGACCTATTTATATAAAATCCAGGTATCCCAGGTATCCTTTGTTAAATATTGCAAGGTAATTAGTTATTGTGATAATTAGTAAATGATGCATGCTAAATTAGTGTATTAAGAGCCATTTAGTAATTAAATAATAGCAATGTTCTTATCAGTAATCATTAGTGCATCAGTTTTATATGTAAACCTTAAGTCCCTAATTATATATCCTAATTAGCTTATATCTTCTCTAATTGGCTGCTCAGAAATGTTATTGTAATAAGGTAAACCTTTAGAAAAACGGTTTTAATCAACAAAATAAACAAAAAATAAAAAAATTGTGTTATAAAATAAACATCACTCTTTATCCCAGAAAGTGCACATTTGGCGCACTATGTGTCTTAGTATTAAATATAGCTCTTAGTATTAGCATTATGATATTAGAGACCGCTACTTGAAACAAGCCCGGAATCAGGAGGGAGAGAGCTCGATACACTCATTTTCATAGTAAAATTTCACATTTTCTCAAATTACTCCCGAAATATGGGAGTTATGAAGAAATTCATCACCACAATTTATGAAGGCATTAAGTAATCGAATAAGATGGCATCATTAGTTTGGCATAATTTTACTCTTTTTTTTCGGACATGTCTACGTCCAACCGCTCCCATACATTCGTTCCACTGTGCGGCGCGGCGCCGGACCGCATGTTTGTCTATACGAATGAATATCGCGCATGTGCCGGAACAGATTGTACACCGCATTGATACCGAGAAAAAATAAGAAAATATGAAGCAACATTTTCAGAATATCTCAGAATATAAATAATAACTTATGTAAAGTATTTACAGATTCGTTGGCAATAATTAACTGAACCGTGATTGTTGCTTTACTATGTAACTAGGCATAAATGCGGCGTAGACGTGCTTCCGGCGCGGCACCAGTGCACGGCAGTGCGGCGCAAACATGCGGTTCGGTGCCAGGGCGGCACCGGCAACATGTACAGGCAGCCTGAAGTATAAAATAAATACAATAATGAATATTTGTTGGTATCAGCTGACTAGTTTTAACAAGGTTTGTAAACATGTTGTGGCTATAATGTAGAGATTAGGAACAGTTGCTCATCTGAATGAGGCATTAGAGTTGTCATACTCCCAGCTGATTATAGCATCATCCAACGTCCAGTGTACACAGTTGGCCACACATCTACAAGGTAATAATAATGAAGTGGATTGTTAAAGACGGCACGGTTAACATCTGTAGGGCATGCCAGTGTCTGAGGGATTCCATCAGACATATTATCTCCGGGTGTTCTTGAAGCCAGGATTATTCACCCACAACTTGTTCTGAAATATAGCCTTGTGGAAATGGAAGTGCCGTACTACAGGTATGTGCCCGACTCAGTTCTCGAAAATGGGCATATCACACTATACTGGGATCGATCCATCATCACTGACAGGACTATTGTTATAGTGGTGGTGGATCGACTAGAGCGGCGCACAATTGTTGTTGACATAAAGGTCCCACATGACGAGATCTGCGTCGAAATTCTGGACATGGCTCGTATTGTTAAGATGTTCCTCTCTCTGGAGCCCTGACCGCTGGTAGCTTGGACCCTGTTCCCAATACCGGTGGGCTACTATTTTTTATATTTTTGAATGTTTTTTTTTTAATCTACTATTTAAATACATAATTTATATCTATAATTTAAGGAAGTGTACAAACCCTTCAGCAGAGTTCTCGATCTTGACCTCTGGCAGCAAAACAGAAGGGTCATCTATAGTGTGCACAGCCAGCTTGTGAGCTGTCAGGCCAATGACCCCCCCTGTCATACCCTTTGCTCCACACTCATCACATTTCCAACTTAAACAATCACATAAAATTTACTTACTCATTTGCTTTTGTTATTTTCTAATATATTTGTCACCCATGTTTTATAATGAGTGATACTTAGCCATGACTAATAATTGGATATAGTTAAGAGCGTTCATCTTGTGCGTACTGACAATTTCTGGTGCTTTATCATAATTCATTTATGAAATACAAATCAAAATAAAATAATTTTTCAGCCAAACACGTTGGTATTTATGATTATTTTTAAAATTTACTCTTGAAATCAAAATCAAATCAAATCATTTATTCGCATAGAATGCAGGTATTTTACAAAAAAAAGGTGTTAGGGTACATTCTGCCTGAGTTTCGGCATGCAACATTTTTACAAATAATCATGAACAACATTTTGAAATAGTTAATTAGTAAATACATTATTATAACAAGTCCAGGTCATGCACAAAGGTGTATCAGATAATGTCAATAAAATTTAATAATAACATTTAAAGTTCAGCAAATAAAAAATAAATTTTATAAGTAAATGCCAAAATTATTGTAAAAAATAGCAAACAAACTTCTATCTAGTGCCTGGCTGAAAAAAAAACAGTACTTTTATTTAAACTCAATAACATGAACAAAAAACCACTTGAAAGGCAACATTGCCAGTCCATGCAAGATGAACACTGGGTTAAAATTTCCATTATGGGCCATCGATTTATTGGACGGGGAGGGGAGGGGAAGGGAGGGGATGTTGGGCTACCCCCTGTAGCATCCCCACCCTGCAGAGCCCCATGGAAAGTCGACGGAGCCCCACTTCGCGGGGTCCTACTTCTGTGTGGTTTAAAAAAAATAACCACGAAGAGGATGGCGGGGTCTTTGACCTCTTCTAACCTAACCTGTCCGAGTCGGGGTGCCCCAAGTCCAGAGCTCGCTTCGCTCGCTCTTGTAAAAAAAGGTGCTATAAAACAAAACGGCGTCTCTTCACGTTTCGTTCCAGAGTGTAAAAAACAAAAATTCATTACTTTTTGTGTAAAACGTCAATGTAATTGCATAATACAGCATGGTTACTGTGCACATTAATAACACCAAATTTGTTATGTGAATACGTGAAAATAAAATTGTATTTTATAAAAAAAAAAATTGGTTGCCTGTAAAGTCGGTATACGGGCGAAAGTTTTACGTGACAACGACTTTGAGTGGTAAAATAATTTTAATGTGAATATTCATTCGTATAGTAGGAAGAAGGATGAAATAATAGTAACAATTTAAAACATTTATTTATACAAAGAATTATATTTAAAACATTAATTGCATTTAAGGGACGCGTGCCTTTCACTTTTTATGTCTGTCTCCCTCGCTCTTAGGCGGGCTAACCATGCCCGAGTGGAAGGGACGCGTGCCTCTCACTCGCTCTCATTGTGAGCGCATAACGTGAGCGGAGCGTAACGCAGTTTCTTGAAGTGTCACCCGGCAAACCAATTTATAAGACGTTGTCACGTCAAAAAATATGACAAAGTTGAATAAAATACACCTCTACCATCAACAGGACGTGAAATGTCAACATTGACGTCTTACATGACAATTTAGCCAACCTAAAAATTTTCAATTAGCGTGTTATTTTACAATTTGTATGGAAACTTTAAACATTTTTATCTCATAAACCGTGAACTTCTGTAACTTGAAAATTTGTAAAAAGCTTTCTATTTATGAGTACTATATACACAAAAAATATGAACTTCAAAATCAATGGCCCATAATGGAAATTCTATCCGAACACTGTTAAATGAAAAGAGTTTTTATATTACTAAAGTACATACTATTATATCTTGCCTAATACAGGTCCTGCACCAGATACCTATTGTCTTATAAGATTTTATGTCAGCCTAGTAACCTCTAAATATTAATTTACTTTAAAAACTATTGTTTATTATTTTTAAAGAAGAATAACTTGAAATGCAATTAATGAATATTTACTTAACACTACTGTATGATGATATCAAGTTACCTGTCACTGTTGGTTTTACTTCGCACCTTACGTTTGGTTGTGGATATTTTTTTCTTTTTCTTCTCAACTTTGTATCTCTTTCGTTTACTCTGTGTGGCCAGTGGTTCGTCATCTGAGTCGTCATCATCCACATTGTCACACACATAGTCGTCATCATCATCAGCATCGAACTCTGCCTTCACGTCCGACAGCCGGATGGGCTGGGCAGTTTGAGAATCAAACAGAGGGTTCCTGCTGAGGATCGCTTCGAAAGCCTCTTTCAGCTTGACGTACTCTATCTCGGCCTGTTCGAGCACGTTGATGAGATCGTAGCAGCTCTTGCACATGAACTTACAAGTAGTGTGGTCGGTCAGGTCCATCTGCGTGAACTTGTGCAGGAAGGTGCTGAGCTTGGCGCCGGACACGCGCGTCGTAGTGCAATAGATGTCCACGCACTCTAGGCTGCGCGTCGTGCACGCCACACACTCCAGCTGTTCGTGCTTTACGAGCACTTCTAACTCCGTCTTGATGCCCTCCATGTCTTCCTTCTTCTCGATCTGCTCCACTTTATTATCGGAGTTCATTGTACTCGTTTCGGCCATTTCTTTAGCACGTCCAAATTGGACCCCCGTCTATTCCCAACTAACTATACATGAAGTAAAACTAAAGAAAATTTGCGAAATGAATGAATTATCAATTTATTCGGCATCACTTGTTACTATCGAGCCAAACATTAATTTTTACAAAAGAATAACAAAATGCATACGAGGCGAATGACATTTTCAAGCTCAAAGCTGTGTTTATTTTCCCGTTAACAATTTGACTTTGACGTAATGGTTTGACAGCTGGGTGGCATTCACGGGAAAATTAGAGAATTTCATTTCTAACTACGTAGCAAATGCAAACTCTTAATAATTAAAGTGCAGAAAAAGTCATTGCTGCATTGCGATATTTGAGACGATGTATTTTTTTAACCAGTCAATTACTAAAAAGTTACAGACACAATTAAAAAACCATTGTGTTGATACCAAATGTGGTATCTGAGGGACTTCGAGGTTAAACCGTACCGGAATCTATAATTCGATCAAATACTGTATTCCCCGAGAATGTTTCAGAAGTGAGTTGTACTCATAGAAATATAAAAAAAAAACATTATTTCTTATATCTATGTGTGTACCTATACCTTAATCTGTGTCCATATTTTAATGTTTGGTAGGCGGGTAAGTGGACATAAATTACATAGCACTAGTTGGCACCAAACTGGGCTAAAAGCTTATTCAAACTGGATGGCGCGGCGCGACGAAACTGTCGCGTCGCGTCTGTTTGTGGAAGCCTTAACATTACGAATAGCCGGAGGCTAACTGCTAGTCAGTGTTAAAAAGTGAAGTATTATTATTTCACTTGCTATCATGCGGCCTTATGGAAAAAAAAGAAATATCGGTATGTAAATATGGCCACCCATCCATAGACCGACCGCGGCATGCGAAGCTTATCCAGATGTATCGACCCGTGTGGCTATTGTTATTAAAGTAGCCATTTTGAATAAACTAGATATAAATTAAAGTTGATAGTCTATTGGCTTAATCTTATCTTCTTATATATATAAAAATCTTGTGTCACGATGTATGTTGCCAATAAACTCCAAAACTACTGAATCGATTTCAATAAAATTTCACATGTACCCGTATTTTGGTCTAACTTACTGGATAGAATAGTTATCATCTCAATTATTCGCTTATGTCGTGAATGTAAACGAATAAAATGTATCAATTAATTGTTTCTTAGGCAAGTGTTTATTTACTGTTTAGTTTTATGAAGTTCTCATAGATGACGGTGTACGTTGATTCATCAATAAAATTCTTCAATATTATGTGTCATCAAATCAAATCAGATCTCGGCTGATGAAGTCAACGCTCCGTCCAGCACCGATCCAACTTCAAAACCCCGAGAGCTTTCAGCTCGAACTCCAAAATCGTTTTGAGTGCCTAGGGAGCTCCGTGGACGATTTTAACGATGGGTTCGTGGAAACTGTCCATACGGTGGGGTCTAAGTTCTTCAAGACCCGCCGTACTAATAGGAAAAAGAAACTCTCAGATCCAACATTACAGCTTATGGAACAGAGGCGCGGAATGATCCTGCAGTCTTCAGAAGCTGCGCTCGAGTACCGGCAGCTCAATAGACGGATCTCTAAGTCCTTGAAAAGCGACCTTCGCCGCTATAACACAGAGCAGATCAAGGACGCGATAGAGCGGAATAAAGGCTCCAAGGTCTTTAGTAAGGATCTGTCTATTGGGCAGAGCCAGCTCACGAAACTGAAGACCGATGATGGTAGGGTCGTATCCGCCCAACCTGAGCTGTTTAAGGAGATTGAGAGGTTCTATGGACAGTTATACACGTCAACAAGTGACCCCGTTAAAAATCTGGCAAATGACCCAAGAGCTAGGTTGACCCGACATTATACCGAAGACATCCCGGACGTCAGCTTGTACGAGATTCGGATGGCTCTGAAGCAGCTCAAAAACAACAAGGCGCCGGGTGATGACGGAATTACGGCTGAACTCCTGAAGGCCGGCGGGAAACCCGTTCTCAAAGCCCTTCAGAAGCTGTTTGATTCCGTCATACTCGAGGGCAAAACGCCACAGGCATGGAACAGAGGTGTGGTGGTACTTTTCTTTAAGAAGGGTGATAATGCCCTACTTAAGAATTATAGGCCCATCTCACTTCTGAGCCATGTCTACAAGCTGTTTTCAAGAGTCATCACGAACCGTCTAGCGCGCAGGTTTGACGACTTCCAGCCTCCCGAACAAGCCGGATTCCGTAAAGGCTTTAGCACCGTAGACCACATACATACGCTGCGGCAGGTTATACAGAAGACCGAAGAGTATAACCTGCCTCTCTGTTTAGCGTTTGTGGACTACGAAAAAGCCTTCGATTCGGTCGAAACCTGGGCTGTACTGCAGTCTCTTCAACGGTGCCAGATCGACTATCGGTACATCGAGGTGTTAAAGTGTCTGTACGAAAACGCCACTATGTCAGTCCGACTTCAGGATCAGACCTCGAAACCTATCCTTCTGCAGCGTGGGGTGAGACAGGGAGACGTTATTTCTCCGAAACTGTTCACCGCTGCACTGGAGGATGTCTTCAAGGTTCTGGACTGGAAAGGGGCTGGCATCAACATCAATGGCGAGTACATCACTCACCTTCGATTTGCCGATGATATAGTTGTCATGGCTGAGACTATGGAGGGCCTCAGTACAATGCTCGATGACCTCAGTAGAGCTTCCGAAAGAGTGGGTCTCAGGATGAACATGGACAAGACAAAGGTCATGTCCAATGCTCGTGTGATACCCACTCCAGTGAAGATCGGAGGCGCTACACTCGAAGTTGTGGACGAATATGTGTACTTAGGACAGACTGTCCAGTTAGGTAAGTCCAACTTCGAGAAAGAGGTCAATCGTCGAATCCGACTCGGCTGGGCAGCGTTCGGGAAGCTACGCAATATCTTCTCGTCCCACATTCCGCAGTGTCTCAAGACGAAAGTCTTTGACCAGTGTGTGTTGCCAGTGATGACTTATGGAACCGAAACGTGGTCGCTCACAATGGGCCTTATTAGAAGGCTGAAAGTCACCCAAAGGGCGATGGAGAGGGCTATGCTTGGAGTTTCCCTACGCGATCGAATCAGAAATGAAGAGATCCGTAGGAGAACCAAGGTAACCGACATAGCCCGAAGAATTGCTAAACTAAAGTGGCAGTGGGCAGGGCACATTGCTCGCAGAACAGATGGCCGATGGGGCCGAAAGGTTCTGGAGTGGCGACCGCGTACCGGAAGACGTAGAGTTGGAAGGCCTCCAACAAGGTGGACCGATGACCTTGTGAAGGCCGCAGGAATCCGCTGGATGCGGGAAGCACAAAACCGGTCGAAGTGGCGGAGCTTGGGGGAGGCCTATGTCCAGCAGTGGACGTCTTTCGGCTGAAATGATGATGAAATCAAATCAAATCAAATCAAAATATTTTTATTTCACATAAGCCTGCAAGGGCACTTATGAAACGTTAGAAGCTAGGTGCACGGTTCCAAATTGTTGATTCCTATGGAGAAGAGCCGGCAAGAAACTCCACGGTTACTCTTTTAAAAATAATTGGGTTTTACAGTATTTTCAAACAACAGTTTTAATAGGTAAGCGAGAACAGTGTAGGACTGTCAACAAGTACTACTAAACCACCAACCAACCAGGTACATAATAAAATAGAAAATTGTCTACAGTCTACAAGACCTACAACATTCTCACATTCACAAAATATAAAAGAATTTACTTAAATGATAGTATTACATAAATAAAACATAATAACCTATTTAAACCAAATGTCATTGTTGTTATGACAACCAATAATAAAGAGGTCAAATTAGAATTGTAAGTATATAATGGTGCCGATTCTGTTGTACACGAACTAAACTAACTAAACTATCTCTAAAATTCCTTACTTTTGGGTATGAGAATTGTAACGCTATTCTGCAAGGAAAAATCTCTAAATTTAAAAATTATTTTGACACGACTAAAATCGAATTTGACAATCGCGACTCAGCGTGGTATTTTTTTTCTTTTGGTTTCGCAACGTTGTACTTGTGTGTGCATTGCGTAGAATGAATTTTTTGAGAGACGAAGGCGCGCGCTGGGGGGGCAGCCTCGACGTGTTTTATATGGAATTTTTCACTTTTGTTTGAAAAAAAAAAAAAAAATATTACCCACGTGTTGAGATTTAAATGTGCCGGGGTACACTAAGGGGGTCGAAAATTTCATTATTTTTGCGATAGGACACCCCATTTTCAAGATATAAGCAAAAAGAAAAAAAAAATACAGAACTGTTTTTGCACGTGAAGGCGAGGCGTTGTTGAGAATTTTAGTTCATGACCACTAGTTTTATTCCACACCTTTTTAATCGCGATTAAAATTAGTCAGATTTAGTTAAAATAAATTATTATAGTCAAAATTTTTAGTGAAAACTGGCTAACTCAGAATAGCAAAATTGTCATTTTCACTAAACTAATAACTCAGTGCAATCTTAGTGCTCTCAAACTAAAATATAGTTAAGTTGTGTCACTTTAGTCTATTTCAGAATAGGAAATCGTCGTTTGACAGGAATAAACTAAATTTTAGTGATTTTTAGTTTAGTTTAGAGAATTTTGTGACAACAGAATCGGCACCAATGTCAAATTATGAATAGAGTATGTCAAAGAAGAATGTAAAAAAAAAAATCTTAAATAATGTACATCGTCATTTGAGAGCAGTTAATAGACATTTACATGGTCATCCTGTAATGAGCTACCAGGGAAGCCACATGTGCAGACGGAGTTATTGCCAAACTTCCTTGTCTTGAACGTAGTCTTTTATCTTTTAATATGCATTTTTGATAAGGACACGCTTAATGTGTGATTTGAACTTTCCGTAGCTAAGTTCAGTAACCGACTTTGGCAACTTGTTATAGAAGCGGATACTGTTTATAAGAAATGATTTACTAGTTTTGGTTAATCTAAATTTAGGTATCACAATTTCATTTTTACTACGAGTATTTATATTATGGAAATCGCTTCTTAGTTTGAAGAGGCCTAAGTTTTTGCGAACATACAAGATACATTCTAAAATATAAAGAGAAGGTAGAGTCAGTATATCAATTTCTGTAAATTTGATTCTAAGAGACTCGCGAGGCTTCATTTTATAGATTGCGCGGATTGCCCTCTTTTGTAAAATAAAAACTGAATCTACGTCAGCTGCCGAACCCCACAGCAGAACGCCATAAGACATAATACTGTGGAAATAAGCAAAGTACACTAATCTAGCTGTAGCTATATCGGTCAACTGCCTTATTTTTCTTACTGCATATGCAGCTGAACTTAATCTACCTGAAATTGCTGTAATGTGGGCACCCCATTGCAACTTTGAATCTAACGTAATTCCTAGAAATTTAGTTTCCGAAATAACATCTAGTTTATTGCCGTCAAGTTTTAAATTTAGATCTACTTGGGGTACATTTGGTAATGAGAATTTAATACATTTAGTTTTGCTTGCATTAAGTAAGAGATTATTAGCTGCAAACCATTTTGAAAGAACAGCTAGACCCTCGTTCACATGTAAGACATCCGTATCTTTTCTATCTATTTTAAAAATAAGAGAAGTATCATCAGCGAAGAAAATTATATCCGAAAAGTTAGCCATCATGTAAGGAAGGTCATTAACGTAAACTAGGTCAGCTAAGTTGCAAATACACCCAATAGATGGCGCTGTGTTCTGTTTCTTAGAATATAAATTCTATTACTTTATTATTCACGTAATATTTATTTATGTTCACGATATTATAACCGTATTATTTTAATGGCTGATATTTTTATAATTATACTGTGTATTATGTTACAATATTAATACCATTAATAACAAAAAGAAAAATTGTACTACATATTTTTGTTAGAGAATTATTAAAGTATAGGCGCCAAATTTTAATCAAAGTTTCAAGATCTGGCCATCAAATTCTATCGAGTCGCCATCTCTGGTTTGAATGTAGCTTTGGTATCTTATTCGTTCGTTTCGTTCTCTGAGCGTAAACAAAGCTCCCTCTCGAACCATCGAGACCCACTATTTCAAACAATCGATTAATCTATTCTTCTCGAAGCATGCGAACTAGAACGTTCGGGAAATTCAAGGTTCAGGTATTAATACTGGCGCCGAGTGTCACCGCAGTTCCTTTATAAACGAGTGAATTAATTCTATTTCCCGGAAAGTGATAGTCTCAGTAAAATCTCAGTGCAAGTCTTAGTACTACTCTCTGCGTCAGTCTCTACGTAGGTACATACCTAAATATACGTATTTGGGGCTTGATTTTCATTGCTGTAAATATTTTAACGATAGTTTAGTATACCTGTAGTAATTATAATAAGCACTCCACGCATTTTGTACAACAATATGAATTTTTCAATTGAGTACTCCAGTTTTATTTTCAATTTAGCCAATTCGATTTTACCGGAAGGTTTTTAATTCCTCAGTTGCGATTAGAGAAATGAAATATGGCGGTACGAAGTTCGCCGGGTCAGCTATTAGTATTATATTTTATTAAGTTCTTGAAACATCGTAAGGAAACCGGCATGTCCTAGAAACAAAAATTTGAAGACATGTGACATCTGCTATGCGGTTCAAATAAGAATAGGAATGTCAATAACCTCTATCTGTCAAATTTCACTTGAAAAGTACGGTTTGCAAAAAAACGTATTTGCTTATCAATAATAGTAGTCTTACATCAAATTTTGATAAAAGGGTTAAATAGTAATAAATCGTCTTAATATAATAACTCGTCGACTCGTGACTCGTGTCTCGTCTTATTTAAAGTCATAATTCGTTTTTTAAAACCATACCATAACCTTTTTTATTTTCATTGTTGGTGCAAAGGCCCAGTAGCCACGCCAAAAAGTGCATGTGCTTGTGGACTGATAATGTTTCTTTAATTAATTGTGTTTCTTACATTGTTGTTATTTTTTTGTGATTGTTGTTATTTGTTTTTGTTATTGTCTTACTCATTTTGCTCGAAAATGAGTAAACGAGGCGCTGTGTGGATAAATAGTTGCAGAGCGAGAAACAGCAAACATTAGAACTGATGCAACAGTGGAGGAAATATAAGTTTGACTCGTGAAACGTACGGTACCATTTTGCAAACACTGCAAAATGCAAGAAAAGTCGCCAAGCGAGGTCATTTGGGTACGGGGATAAATTAATATTAATATTGTTCACTAAATCTTTGTTAATAAAATTTATTTAAAAAAAATCTTTTTTTGCTCACCCTACCTAACTTGTTAGAATTGACAGCTATGACGTCACAATATGGCGCAAAGTCGATCCTATTCTCATTTGAATCGCATAGTACGAACCCGCATTGGGCCCGCGTGGTATATTACGGCCCACTCCCTGTCACCGGAAGGAGGCCTGTGTCCCAGCAGTGGGAACAATATAGGCTGATTATGATGATCAAGCTCTTCTAAGTGAAGAGACAGTTGAGCTGCTGAAGAGTTTGTTGAGTCAGTTTTTCTTCCCAACTTGCCAGGGGACTGTCTTCTTCCCAACTAAAGCACTAGGAAGTGGTGAAGGGCGGGCATTTTGGGGACTGTCTTATGTAATTTTGTCATTCGAAAAGTGCTGACTCTAATCTGCAGTCCAATCTACGGAACAATGAGATCGCTTCGGAAAGCCTCTGATGCTCCCAGGAAGCTTCTGCGCTTTTAGGCGGAGCTAGACTCGCTTTGTTAGCCAGAATAAAATAAATATAAAAAAGACCCTCATTCGGGGACCCAACCGAATGAGGGTCTAAGTGCGAAAAAGGGAGTCCCATCATAATCGAAAGGAAGTCAAAATCATGTTCAAAGTTTCCGTTACATAGGCACATCTATACTTTAATATTATAAAGCTGAAGAGTTTATTTAATTGTTCGATTGATCGAGCTAATCTCAGGAACTAATGGTCCGAATTGAAAAAATATTTTTGTGTTGGGTAGCCTATTTATCGAGAAAGGTTATAGGCTATATAACATCACGCTACGGTCCAAAAGAAGCGGAACAGCAAACGAAAAATGGACTAAAACTGACAGGCAATTCGATGCGACGGGAAGGAGAGCGAAAATTTGACGCGGACGAAGTCGCGGGCAAAAGCTAGTATGTAATTAATTTTCCTGACTTTACATAAAACACTACCGTAAACATTTCTGCCATAATATAGTGACTTTGTTTTCTGGCACGTTAAACATTTTAACTCCGTCTCAAAGGTATCATTTAATATTGCAGGTATCCGGTTCCGGCCTGTTATAATAACCCAACCTGGGAATCGAACCGAAGGGCGCAGTCGCATTGGCAACAAGCTTGCGACCAATGAGGCAGTCAGTGTTTATGCCGTTATTATTATAAGAAGCTAGATAATAACGCGAATCAATCAATTAGCGAAGAACACCATGTCATGTCAGTCCATATAAATGTACGTACATATGTACAAAATAAAAAGGTAGGTATTTTTATCATTTAATGTCTAAAACACCCAGGATTTTATGGTACTTATATTTGGTATGCTAGTAACCAAACACATGACATAAACATTCAAGTATTCGAGAACTGTAGAAAAGCCACGGTGTTGCGCACTTAGACACAGCAAGTCCGCGAGGGCATCGGGCCGTGGCGGGTCCCCACCCCCACGACGCCCGCCCTCGCTGGCCTCCGGCGGCGCGGGCCGCAGCGTGGGCCCCAGTCCACCAGTCTACTGGCAGGCTCACCGGCGTCACCCGCGCACATCGCCAACGACCTGCGAACTCACGCGTAACGCAACCTCTTGCGTTCTCGATGTGTACAATCTATTTTGAAAAAATAACTCTGTGATCGTGTATTACTGGTTCATGCTGTGAATCAGCCTCTATAAGTGAAATTAAAAAGTGACTATATTTTGAGAGTTTATTTTGAAAAAGTTCGGAAATTGGAATTCGGAAAACTTTTCAGTTTTCAAAGAGCAGGTTGGTGAAAACAATTTATTTAAATTGCAAAATAAATGTTATCTACCAGTAGCTAGCTACTGCCAAAATATTTTTATTAAGTCTGTTTAATTTTATCGATGTGTTGTAAATCATGCCTGTATATTTACAACGAGACAGTAGAATGGGTGTATTGCAAACAGGGCTATTGTGTGAAGACGCAACATTGCGGCCCGTGGCGGAACTAGCAATTAATGTGTCTGCAAGTAGATTAGATTTATTAAAGAGATAGAGATAACAGTGATAATGTGATCCACCCTCCAAGGGTTTCTCCCTTGTAGTCCGTTACGGCGGCGGTGCCCACAGGAGAGACACGGTCGAGTGGTGACAGGTGGAGCGCGCGTGCAGCGCATCCATGGCTCCACAAATCGCTATGCAGTTGGTAGCTAAGCTCGCACCTTGCAACCGTTAATAATATCATTATTATTGAATGCTCACCAAATTAGGACTTATTATGTATTACTTGCATTGTTATTCCTGTTTGGCTTAGATTTTCTCATAACTTAGACAGGCACGATACACCCTAATTACCTATCTAGTAGATAATTACTGTTTCGGGTGTTTCCAGTCTTCTTGTAATTAGATGTTCCTAAAGCCTTATTACACTACGTGATATCCAGGGACTCTATCCCATAATCGGGATAGTGTAATAAGAGAATCCATCCTCCCTGATGGGTCCCTGTACAAATAAGTAGGTACATCACGTAAATATCGCGCGGTGTGGTGCCACTTTAGTGTACCACCTAATTAACATTCTGATTATATCTGGGCTGTTTGCCCACCAAGTTCGTCTTAAGTATCGTAACACCATCAATGTATACTCCATCATTTGTTGCTATTTATCGTAGTCAACATGTAGTTTCGCCATATCCGTCCATTCGTACGTCTGTCCGAAGCTTAGCTCAGAGACTCTTAATACTAAAAAGATCATAGCTTGGCATGGATCATAGCATTTACATATTTTATATCTATATCTTTACATAAAAAGTGACTTCTCGCGTTTGTATGCACAGATCTTATAAACTACGCAACGGTTTTTAATGCGGTTTTCAACGTGATTCAAGAGGGAAAGATAAACCTTTATATGTATATAATACGGGGGCGAAGCCGCTGGGAAAAACTAGTAAGAAATATTTCTATGACATGTGTGGAAGGAAATACATATAATAGGTATTCTTCGCGCCGACAAAGTGGTAACATAAAATCTACTAGGGGTAGGTACTCTACACGTAAAGTGAGCATTGGTTTTTGATTTTCTCGTTTCCTCTATTAATTAAAAACCGCTTTCGCTGCCGCCTCTATTATTTAATTCATTTCTATACTATATATAATATTATAAAGCTGAAGAGTTTGTTTGTTTGTTTGTATGTTTGTTTGATTGAACGCGCTAATCTCAGGAACTACTGGTCCGAATTGAAAAATTATTTTTGTGTTGGGTAGCCTATTTATCGTGGAAGGCTATAGGCTATATAACATCATGCTATAACTAAGAGGAGCGGAGCAGTAATGAAAAATGTCGCAAAAACGGGGAAAATCGCACGGGTAGGCGATTCGACGCGACGGGATGGGTCGGGGAAGCAAGAAATTTAACGCAGACGAAGTCGCGGGCAGAAGCTAGTTGGTAGATATAAGTACTAACACTAGTTTTAAGTTGTTTGTATACTAACCAAATGGACTTTAAGGGTCTGAAATAAAAGTTTTATTTTTGTATTATTAAGTGGAGTGTCGTTGAATAGGTCTTTCAAAATATTGCGTGTTTGCGAAAATCATTTTTCAATTAAAGGATCCGTTTGTGATACAGTCATTCTTTAAAGAGCTAATAGTTGCTTAGAGTTAGCGTCCCCTACCCTGCCAGGTAAATGAGTTGTTTTTAGATGCCTATATGTGAAAAAAATCCTGTTAGTAGTATATCTTCTTATACTTATATATCTATACTTTTTAATATTATAAAGCTGAAGAGTTTGTTTGATTGAACGCGCTAATCTCAGGAACTACTGGTCCGAATTGAAAAATTATTTTTGTGTTGGGTAGCCTATTTATCGAGGGAGGTTATAGGCTATATAACATCATGCTACAGCTAAGAGGAGCGGAGCAGTAATGAAAAATGTTGCAAAAACGGGGACAATTTATTCCTTTTGAGTTTCCGTTGCGTGCGCTATGTAAACGGTTAAAATAGCGCAAGAATTATGTATGATGGAATTGTTTCTTTTAAAAAGTTCTAAAAAAAAGTCCGGGAGAGCATATGTCTATCTTATAAGGTTGACTCACTATAAATCAAAAGGAGCGAGCAGCAACGAAAAATGGACGAAAACTAGCAGGTAAATAGATGCGACGGGAAGGGTCAGGGGAGCAAAAATTTGACGCGGACGAAGTCGCGGGCAGAAGCTAGTAAGTATTATAAAGCTGAAGAGTTTGTTTGGTTGAACGCAGTAATCTCAGGAACTACTGGTCCGAATTGAAAAAATATTTTTGTGTTGGGTAGCCTATTTATCGAGGAAGGCTATAGGCTATATAGCATCACGCTACAACTAAGAGGAGCGGAGCAGTAATGAAAAATGTTGCAAAAACGGGGAAAATCGCATGGATAGGCGATTCGACGCGACGGGAAGGGTCGGGGGAACAAGAAATTTAACGCGGACGAAGTCGCGGGCAGTAGCTAGTGTATGTATAACGAAGTTAAAAGGAAAACTATCATAGTTAAGTAGGCTTAACAAGTTAACAAGTAATAGTCGACCAACTTACAGCAGTTGGAATGTTTGGGAGAGTATGTTTTTCAACTACTGTTAAGTTTGTTCTTACGATATATTCAATTCATCCCAACTACGGAACCCTTCATTGTGCGTGGTTCGACACGCGGTGTCCTGTCAGTTCGCCAAAAATTAATTTACAAATTTTTACTTGACAAGCAACGATTGGCAAAAACATGATTTTTCATTTAATAATTGTTCAATAACAAGTTTGTCAAATAATTCACTTAAAAAAATTATTATCCGATAAACGATTTTTTAATAACGTATTATTTGACAAACAATTCATTTTATCTCATAAAACAACGTTTGGAATAAAAGTCTGTCAGTAATGACTTATGATACAGAATAAAAAATAAAAGTAAATATTATTATCTGTATCGCACTGATGGCTTTCATCCCGTCATCCGAAAGAAAACTGCATCCCCGATCTACAGAATGCGTGGCGGCTGCAACGGAATTCTAAAGACTATCGCAGATAGAATCTCTTCCCCGCTATGGAGATCCCTTAATAAGCGGGTAATTTGAATGTTTTATTTATTTTAATTTTTTCACTTTTTATTTATTTTTATATGTTTGTTCCGGACCGTTTGAATTAGTTACTCTATGCGCCTTCGGAACGCGCCCGAACGGAATGACATCTGACTTGTCAGTTTGATTTTGACACTTGACACTTCCTTCTTGATTTGGCGCTTGAAAAGGTCCGTCGCCGCTTTGGGACCTCGCGACGCGCTTGTTGAAATTAATCCTTTTAAATCGATCCGTTTGTGACAATTAGTCGTGATCCAATTGCTTTGATTGTTAATAACCCCAATTTGACGTAATAATACGGGTTACGTTTGTTGAAACTGAAGTACTTTGAAGTGAAAGTGACCTTATTGGAAACCGCATGCTGTGATTGCCTCCAGCCTCAATGTTGCGGCCTGTATCCTGGAAAACCCATTTACAACGACACTACACGATACATATACACTCACTTACATACATAACTCCAGGTAGGCACCAGAGCAGTGTCCTTCAACCACCAGGTAAGTTCTTTTGTTGTATTGTAGGTGAGTTATTTGAATTATATTGTCTGCTCCGCGTACGGCGGACTAGTTTTGCTCGCCACTCTTGTCTCTAGAGCCCCACGGTTATCACGCTTCCACATAATAATTAAAAACCTTATGGAGGCCTAGCCTGGCAGCGAACAATGTTAAATCGAATTTTATGGATCAAGTCATCTGAAATAAATGAATTTTAATTTAATTTTAAATAATGGATCTTCTAGATTATGAATTTAATTTATTTAATTTGTTTGTTGTATATGTTGATATTTTTATCTTTTGAATTTATTTATGTGTCAATTTAAAATCTTTTGTATTTATAATTTTGATCCTTTTAATGTTGTTGTCAAGTATGGGTTATGTTACCTGAATTAAACGAATTTTATTTATTTATTTATTAAAAAGAGTAAAATTTCGCACCACTGGCCTCATAATGCAATATACCAATTTTTTTTTTAATAATTCAAAGATTAACTCCCTGAAAAAAAATTAGGGCCAATTGTGCGGAACCGGAGATATATTTTTCTATTCCGTCAGCTCCATACAAATTTCTGAATAAAAAAATCTCAACGAGCCGTTTATAAGTCTGTACCTACTATAATGATACACTTTTGGAGTATGTATTGGGTCTTCTGAAACATATTCAGGCATAAAAGTCACCGCTTTCGACATTACTGATCGGATGTCTATGAAAGCCGAAATCCAGCCCAAAGTGCGGCGCCGCGGTAGCGGCCGGCGAGTGCCAGAAACGACTAGATTTTAGAGATGTAGTTCTAAACAATTATGCAAAACATTACCGTCATGATCACTTTGTGACTGGTTTCGAAAATGGATTATAAAATGATATTTAATATAAAGGTCTTTTTTCCAAAATAATCTAAATATTGCATGAAAAATGCATAAATGACTAAATACACTGCGTGACAAAAATTTTTTTTTTCAATAACATTGATTTAAATAGCTGATATCTGTCAATTTGGGCCTGCTGAACACGAATATATGAATGAATTTCTTGTAACACGTACCATTTCAAAGTTATGATAAATTTTACTTCCACAAATGAAATAAGACAGTGTAAAAGTTTCAAATCAAATAAAAACATGTTTATTCACCTGTATTTTGAATTTAAATACAAAAATAGTAGTACTATGTACTCCTTGTTAGTTGGAACTCTTCCTTGAGATTTAATAATATATTTCCCACAAACATAACAAAATTTATCTGGATGGCTTATGAATTTACGACGCATACTTTTCTCCATGGCTATTTAAAAAAAATGAGGAATTTTTTAAACAAAATTATATTAGAAACATCAAACACTTAAAATGTTATGAGAAACACCAAAAGTTGAGATTTAAAATTAATAAAATTGTGTATTAACTTCTTTGTATCGTTGTTAAGGTAAGCGCCTCTTTGCTTCGGTGGCACCACGACTACAACACTACCAATAAAATCCAAGTCAAACTACCAAATTGCGTTTCCTTCCTACTGGTCGCTCAAACCTATAATCGTATTATTATTGAGGGTACATGAAAATAATCAAGATACCAGAACCCAGAACTAAGAAATGTGACGTGTTAGATATCTACATCATGAGGCAATTTTGTTGATAACACTATGTGACCCAATTTTTCTAACATATATAGGTAATATTACGTTAATTGCATTACTTATTCGATTATCAAGTATATAGTACTACTATTTTTATATTTAAATTCAAAATACAGGTGACTAAACATGTTTATATTTGATTTGAAACTTTTACACTGTCTTATTTCATTTGTGAAAGTAAAATTTATCATAACTTTGAAATGGTACGTGTTACAAGAATTTCATTAATATATTCGTGTTCAGCAGGCCCAAATTGACAGAAATCAGCTATTTAAATCAATGTTATTGTTTTTTTTTTTGTTTGTCAGTAAAGCGAGTGTTTATAAAATAAAACATTTACGGAATAAGTTGTTTGTGAAATAAATAGATACGAAACGTTGGTTGTAAACTAAAAATTTGTCAATGGTGTTTTGGTGAAACATTATTAAACCCCGACACGCACTTGATCCTTTTTCAATCTGTTTTTACTGCATACAAGCTATGTTGAAAGACTGTATCGATCAGTATGTCTGGAGAACTGTTATGTCGAAAAGTGACAAATGAGTTTGGGAATTATAGTGGCTAATCAGTAATTAGTATTAAATTATTGAATTGACCTAACTTAGACTTGACATGACATGTTAGTAGGTATATGGTTAGCATAAAATAGGCATTGTTAAGTATACAGCGCATGAACCTCGTATGGCGCATCAACGCAGCAGTGTCGCTGTCTGGTTGTAGTGGATGGTGTAGTAGTAAAAAGCTGCGGCACCGTGACGCTGCGCCGACGCGCGGCGCCGAACAACGGGCAGGCCCAGTTCTAGCACGCGCCATACATGCGCGGCTCTAACCACGTCACGATCAGTTACACTGCATTATGTATCAGGGTAGCATACATCAGACTCGACGGTCCACGTCAGTTGACCGTGCTGATGGTAGCAGGCATTACCTTTTTAACCGGCATCGAAACAAGGAGAAGGTTCTCAATTCGATTTTTAAATGTTTGTTACGTCTGAACTCCGCCATTTATAAACCGATTTGCAAAATTATTGTATTGTTTGAAAGGATACACATAGTGTTTTTTTTGTGGGTGGGTAATCATCGAATGTCGTCTCCCGCTGGGTTGAGCGGGAGGGCGTGTCAGACTTTTACTGACTAAAACCCAACCGTGTTCCTTCAGTTGCCCATATGCCAGGGCCACGGTATCTCTTTCGAACAAATCTTGCGACCCTGGCAGAAAGAGAGGTCACATGATCAAATTCTGATAGGTGGTTTTTGAGTTAACTTGAATAAACAGTCAAACCAATAATCTGTATTTTTTCACAAATACAAAGAACTTGCGCGCTTGTATGAAATCCGATATTCGGTCGGTGCACTATCTGGTCCAACCACATGAATGGCTGGGGTGTATTGTACTAGTATGCAACACCTCATCCAAAAATATCGTATTTCGTCAGAAAATTAAGTTTTGTTTAACTTCATTCTTAGGTACGTGTCCAATAAAAACAGAGTGGGAGACGTAGTTGCGGTCAAAGCTCCAGCTTCGCCTCTAACACTTACAGACTGAAAACATAGCCTGACTATTGAAGAGTGCCGTCACAGGATAGATGATAGCAGTACCACAGTGCTACTGTGCCGTCTGGTGTTATAGTTGGTTTTTAAGTTAATAACTAGAATCATAGGTAGGCTGTGGCGACCGCGTCACGCACCGATGCCTCGCGCCGCAGTCTGGCAGCTCGCGCGGAAACACTGTTACGTTAACTGACATGCCCATGTTAATGTCATACACCACGTCGTAAATTGAAAACTAATTTCCCCTTAAACTACTTAAAGTACACATATACGCACAGGATACAGTGGGTCATATTTAACAAGAATTCAATTCGGATTTTGTCAAAATTCAAGTCTATGTGATAAAGTCATGCTTCCCAATACACGTATGGCGGCTGGCGGCCAGTGACCCACTTCGAAAAATCCCTAAGTCCACTTTTCAGTTTTGAACTGTCAGCAAAACAAGCACAACAATAAATCCGCAACATGTTTGTTAGTAACTAGTGAAGTTAAAAAAAATCTTAGAAGTCAACTTTAACCTACTTAAAATAATTGTCGTATCCAAAAGAAATTTTGTAATTATATGTACCTAATTTGGATGACAATATTATAATTTAGTATCTTAAAATTGATCTGAAGACGATTCAGGATGTAGAGAATAGTACCTACTCTTTTTTTTTTTTTTTTTTTTCAGGATGGCAAATCATCAAATGACTTCTCCCGCTCTGGGCGGAGCGGGAGGGCGTGTCAGACTTTTACTGACTAAAACCCACCCGTGTTCCATCAGTTGCCCATGTGCCAGGGTCACGGTATCTCTTTCGAACAATCACGCGACCCCGGCAGGCATCGGTCCTAGTAGACCCCTACACTGCTGCTGACATCTCTTTGAGGCGCGCGTGGAACACTGCGCGCCGTCGACCCGAGCTTGGTCCTTACCGGGCGGCGAGCTACCCATTGCTCGCCAATAGTACCTACTCTTCAGTGGCTACTAGAAAACCCTTGGAGTTCCGGGTCATATAGTCCGTTTTGATGAGTCTAACAGATTGCACTTGGTGTTGAGGGAAGGATAATGGAGCCATGAGGATCCACCTCCGTAAAGCTATTTAGTGGCTACTCGTAAACCGGATAAGTCATACTAGGTCGTAGTTAAGGTATTTAGACTTATTAACCGAATGAAGAAAATACTAGGTAAAAAAAAATTAGTGTAAAAAAACACGTTTTAATCACGCACTTTTAAACTGACGTGTATCATTTACGATATAAGTATGTACCTACGCAGCTTGTCACTTATTTTAAATACAAAGATTAACTCAAATACCGTGGGGTGCTTCGCCTTCTGGTGGTGTGAAGGTTCTATTAATTAAAACAATAAAATGAAAGAGGATTATCAACAAATATTCAATACTAGCTTTTGCCAGCGGCTTCGCCCGCGTGGAGGTCGGAAATTATCCCGCGGGAACATACTACCGGGATAAAAAGTAGCCTATGTCCTTTCTCAGGCTCTTAACTACCTGTGTACCAAATTTCATTTAAATCGGTTCAGTAGTTTTAGCAGGAAAGCGAGACAGACAGACAGACAGAGTTACTTTTACATTTATAATATTATATATAATATATAAGTAAATAATATAAGTATATATAAGTAATAAGTATATACTTAAGTATAAATATCTGGTTGACCGAGCTTTGCTCGGTATTTTTTGGTAAATTGTGTTTAAAATAATAAGTTCATGTTCAAGTTGATAATCGATAAAGTTGGTCATTGAAAACACGAATAAAACAACATTTTATAAAAATGAATTCTAGCTAGATCGATTTATCGCCCCCGAAACCCCCTGTATACTAAATTTCATGAAAATCGTTGGAGCCGTTTCTGAGATTCAGATTATATATATACATATATATATATATATATATTACAAGAATTGCTCGTTTAAATATATAAGATAAGTAATATCTGGATGACCGAGCTTTGCTCGGTATTTTTGGTAAATTGTCTTTAAAATAATAAGTTTATGTTCAAGTTGATTATCGAAAAGGTTGGTCATTGAAAACATGAATAAAACGACATTTTCTAAAAATTAATCCTAGATAGATCGATTTATCGCCCCCGAAACCCCCTGTATACCTACAAAATTTCATGAAAATCGTTGGAGCCGTTTCCGAGATTCAGATTATATATATATATATACAAGAATTGCTCGTTTAAAGATATAAGATATAAGTAAATAAGTATGGAAGTATGGATAGTATGGAGTATGGAAGTATGGATTACTACTTAGCGTTTTTGTTAAGCACAAAGTCCGTCTATTTGACTTCAAATATTATGAACTGAAAATACCATAATTTTATTTTAATTTTCGAAAACACTTGAACACAAAATTGATTGACTAGTTGATGGAGAAGAAAAGCTCTGTCGGCTCCCGTGTAAAAATGCAAACGTTGAAATTTTTTGGATAGTAGGTCTCTAAGGTCTGAAACTGTAGATCAGGATTTAGTTTATATTTACATTTTTCAACCGACGAAAAAAAACGGAGGAGGTTATCAATTCGACGCGTATTTTTTTTTTTTTTTTTATGTATGACGACGCATAACTTTTTACATAGTGGTCCGATTGTGACAATTCTTCTTCTATTGGAAAGGGTATACTCCCAAGGTGGTCCCATATCAATTTGGAAAACAAAATCGAACCCTAAGGGTCGGAAAACAGGGGATGATTGATTGTTCACTCACTGATTGTAATGTATAAATACGCATAACTTTATACAGAGTAGTCCGATTTTGATAATTCTTTTTGTGTTGGATAGGGTGTACCTTGCCAAGTATTATTAGTACATTAAAGCCACAAAAAATATAAAATAAAAACTTTTTAACAAAAAATTAAACCGCCGAAAAACTGAAAAGCATAAAATAATACTTAAACCTTAAAATTTTGAGTCGGCGCTGAAAAATCAATGAACAAGGATCACTCAAAGCGCCGACTCATAATTTTAAGGTTTAAGTATTATTTTATGCTTTTCAGTTTTTCGGCGGTTTAATTTTTTTATTGGTAATTCAAATATAATTTTGCTCTACTATTATGTTCAACGTGTCTATGCTTTATTCAAGGTATTCGCTTGATGAAATTGTAAGCCCGTGACGCCCCACGACACTCGATCGCCGATCGCCTGCGCACACGCACTCATGTGTGCCAACAGGTTTTATTATCCTTCGTTTGTGCTCGACTTTACGCGTAATTTGATCCCGGAACCCTTGAAATACGTCACATGGTAACTGTCACACACAAAGAGCGGTGGTTAGAGGATGTCCTGATTGTAGTTTCATCTGGTATTCATACAAAGCAGGACTTATCGAGTCCAGTTGTTTCATAGCTTGAGTATAGCTACTAAGCTAGGTCTAAGGATTGAGCTAAGAAGGTTACTAACCGCTGGAAAAAGTTTGAAATCAGTAGTCACCTTGCTAAGAAGTCGTATTAAAAGTTTCATAGGAGGCATATTAGGATAGAACTACGATAAATAATACGAAATGGCAGCAGTCAATACTTACCTACTCATGATGTGGCCCAGTGACACAGCTCGCGCAGATCCCGTAACGATAGCATAACAGACAATGACCCCGTGCTCCCAGTTCCCATGGATGGCTGCGCATGCGCCGGCGACAGATTGAATAATGTCTGATTATTATGCCTTCCGTAAACTATCGTGTCTCAGCAGTTCTCCAACATTGACCTGAAAACAATCCGATATTACATTGCCATTAGATGTTAACGAGCATTACGAATTGCCAGATAACATTGATGTGAACCTGTAACTTTTTCTTTTGATCTTAGTTATTTCTCCGGATGTATCTAATCTAAATTAGTTTCTACTTGATACACTGTCTATGAGATGATTATCAAATCATACCAATCTTTCATGGTCTAGACCAAGCCCTAATCAATTATAAAAAATCAACTGGCTTTCACCTAATTTATCGGAATTACAGTGAAGAGATCGGTCGTAATCAAAGAGTTTGTTTTGTTAAATCCATTGTTCTGCATTATCATGTTCATTATTTGCTCAGCTGTGCTCGAAAGGAATGCTACACTTGATTTTAGTAATACGTAACCGTATATAAGAGTGCTCCAAAACAATGCGCACATGTAAATGTGGCAACGGTTGAAGAAAGCGAAATGAGCCAGCGATGGCTTCGCTGATGCTGATGTTTTTTCCGCTTTCTAAATTCAGCCCCGAGAGGTTCGGTTGCGAACTGTATACATAAATATTTTATTATAAGTAGGTAGAGTACATGCCAGATGTTGAAAGAGTTCCATTTTAGGCAGGAACACGAATGAAATAGTAAGAACGGTATCACAGGATGTTTGGAAGAGCCGCCAGTGACCGAAAAGTAGGTAGCAAAGGAAAGGTTATCTCTATTGGCACATGCCGAAAGAGATCCAACAAATTCGACTAGTTTGAATTTGAATTCGAGAGAACGGATGAAATTCTTAATGAATGGTAAAAAACTGATGATTAGAAATGTTGATAGAGAGAAGGACAAAAGAAAATATGGATGGATTGTGCCAGTGGGTGTGATGTAAGTAAATGAATAGGAAGTACATTGATAACGTGACGGCTGGCGGTTTGATCATGGGGCTACCAGACAAGAGCAGGCTTACGAGTTTTTTTTTTAATTTGAAGACGTATACTAACATAGTGGAATAAGGTATATAGGGAATGCGGTGTCTCGGACATTGACGCGCAACCACAGATATGTCTATCTATATCAGTGCGCGCAACATTTTACTACGGATGCAGTAGGTACATGAATGTGAACCTTTTTTGTTTGGAAATCATTAAATGACGCTCTGGGCGGAGCAGGAGGGCGTGTCAGACTTTTACTGACTAAAATCCACCCATGTCCTTCAGTTGCCTGTGCCAGGGCCACGGTAACTCTTTCAAATAAATCCTCGACCCTGCCAGGATAATTTTGAACCAGCGTTTAATTTTTTCGTGAGTAAAAAAAAATACTATTCCGTAGGTAAGTAAATTTTGACCGCTTTATGGAAGAGCTGATATTTTTTTTGAAAACCGACGCTAAATTGCTACGCTAGTGGCACCAGAACAATGTGTTGAATTCATGGTTACAATTTGCACGTCGATGTAGGTATATTCACCCTGTATAGTATTCCATTGCAAAATATAATCATTCGATTTACTATCATGAACACTACGATCTTTTCATTCCGGTGCTAGTCCCAGAGCCATTTTGTAGAAAGGCTGCGTATTGTCACGCGTCAGCTCGGACATCAACGCGAAAGTCTCCACAAATAACCTCTGTGATGATTTGATCTTGTCGCTTGTCAGTAATTGTGCATTGTCTCAATCGTCGCCAGGTAGATAGATATCACAATTACTTTGTTAATTTCAGATTACATATCATTTTGCTTCTTTCTGTTTTTTATTTTATTATTACTTGGTAGGTAAGTAGTAGTACATAATCAAAACTGTATTGGAATGATTATCGATGGCTAAAAAATATATGTATAAACACCCATCTAATCATACTTAAACACATCATCATCACCGTCTAGGGATATTTTGTACAAAGTTCTTAAACTTAAAAAAAAATACAAAAAAATACTGGCCAGTTTTAAAAACTTTTAAAGAAAGCTTATTTTGAGGGCCTTTGTGAATGATCCCACATTTGAATTTGGAAAAATAATTTTAAAACAAAAGATTTGCGCGCCATAACTTTAGCAACTTACATAACATAGTTTCTGATCATTTTTGGTGTCAAATTAAAGTTTTCAAACAAGTTATCAGGTAGCCAGTGGTCTTTAGATAGTGCTGTTTACCTATGAGTCCCGATTCGTAAAGAGTACGCGTATGGCGAGTTCCTGAATGTGGGAACCGTCTGCAACACCCTTAAGAAGTCCATCCATACCATGGCTGAACAATTATGGAATGAGCGGGAATTCGTGTTGGTGGAAGAACAGACCTCGTTTGGATCAGAAGCACCGCTGAAAAATAACGTAACCAGGCGCTAATACCAGTAGTCCCATCGACTACAAATGGGCCAAGAATTCACGCTCGAGCACGTCAACGCCCGTCCGCACACATCGCGAGTGCTGAGCTACCTGCAGGGCAACGATGTATCCGTTTTAGACTAGCCCGCGCAATCACCAGTGCACCTAACCTAACCTAAACCCATGAGAGCACGTAAGAGCACGCGTGGGATATGCTCCAAAGACTGGCTTTGAAGGATTTTCCTGCTAAAATTGCGACTTAAGAGCAAAGACCTGGGACAACCTTTCGAGTCTCGCAGCAAGCCTTTAATAACTTGATTCAAAGCCTGACCGACCTTTTGACTGGCCTGTTAGTCTGTCTAGTAGTCAGTGACCCTGACTGCTAAGGCTGAGCTTGTGGGTTCAATTCCCACCCAGGACAAATGTTTGTGTGATGAGCATAATCATTTGTTCTGTGTTTGGGTGTAATTTATCTATAATTATGTATGTATTTAGAAATATATAAGTATACAGGGTGATTGGAAGATGGGTGCAAAGCTTTAAGGTGAAGATAGTATAGACAATTTAGAACCATTTAAGCCATGGTTGTCTTAGACGAAGTCTTACCAAATTTTTTTAACCAAATTTTTAAGTTTTTTTTTCGGAAATTCTCAAAATTTAATGTAAATTGCATAATTATGGCCAAATTGAATGATAAATGAATTATTTTTTTATTTATTTAATTAAAGTAATGTGTAAGCAACCAAGCAAAACATGTTTTAGGCTTCTGTGTCATTAGACATTTTTTTACAGATATTTAAAGCTCAGAAAAAATAAAAAAATTGTACAATACGTCTTTTAAAACTTATTTTAAAAAAAAACGGAGGGTGCTTTTTTTGTTCAATTTTTTTTTTTTTCTGAGCTTTAAATGTCACTTTAAATGACACAGAAGCCTAAAACATGTTTTGCTTGATTGCTTACACATTACTTTAATTAAATAAATAAAAAATGAATTCATTTATCATTCAATTTGGCCATAATTATGCAGTTTACATTAAATTTTGAGAATTTCCGAAAAAAAACTTAAAAATTTGGTTAAAAATATTTGGTAAGACTTCGTCTAAGACAACCATGGCTTAAATGGTTCTAAATTGTCTGTACTATCTTCGCCTTAAAGCTTTGCACCCATCTTCCAATCACCCTGTATTTATCAGTTGTCTGGTTACCATAGTACAGGCTCTGCCTAGTTTGGGATTAGATAACGGTGTGTTGGTTGTCCTGAGATATTTATTTATTAAAGCCTGAATATTGAATAACCTAAAACCAAAAAAAAGAAGATAGTTTCGCTTATTTTTTCACTTTCGTCTCCATTTAAATAAAATTGTATTTACGAAAAAGTAATAAGTATTTTTGACCGACTTCAAAAAAAGGAGGAGGTTTCTCAATTCGACCGTATCTTTATATTATATATATAATTCTACTGTACGTGTGTATGTCACTAAACTCTTCCTAAACGGTTGGACCGCTTTTGTTGAAATCTTTTGTGTGTATTTAAGTGACTCCCTGGATGGTTTTGATTCACAGTTGGACGCGATAGGTGGAGCTGCGATCGGGTTCAAGGAAACAGGACAGGGTCTGTCCGGTCAGCTAGTACATATATTTTTTTTTTTATGTGTGTTCGCGGATAACTTCGTCGTTTATGAACCGATTTTGATTTCTTTTTCGTTGGAAAGGAGATATCCTAAGGGTGGTACCATGATAAGCAAACCAGAGAAGTCGATGGAAGCATTCGAAAATCGTAATGGCGACTAGTGCGTTTATTATGTTTTTCATTAATTATCTTAAAGCACTACTATTTAATTAAGGTCTGAAGTAGCTCTGATGATAAAGCCGAAAGATAGTCGAAGGAACTCCTCAACGACTTACAGCAATAACCCGGTGTTTGGACTTAATTCATTTCTATTGATGAGAACTTTGCACTCATATGGGTTATAAGTGCAATTACAGGTCTGATGATGGAGACCATAGACAGTTGAGGGAATTCCTCAACGATTTACAGCAGTTCCCTATTATTGGGCTTACTTTATTTATTTATCTAACCATTTATGCACACATATAATTAGACAAAAAGAAAGGAACAGAAAAATATGTATGTACAAAGGTAATGCTTATTTCTATTGAAATCTCTTCCAGCATACCTGCAATAGGAGAGAATATACAAAGAGATGTAGACAACGTGTGTAATAGTAGAAGAAAAATAATACAAAAATTTTAATATACACATACAAAATAAAAATATACATACATACAAACATACATAAATACTTCTAAAATAAATATCAGTAAATATATCTTATCTTATATCTTTAAACGAGCAATTCTTGATATATATGTATATATATAATCTGAATCTCGGAAACGGCTCCAACGATTTTCATGAAATTTAGTATACAGGGGGTTTTGGGGGTGATAAATCGATCTAGCTAGGATTCATTTTTATAAAATGTCGTTTTATTCGTGTTTTCAATGACCAACTTTATATTTGGCAGCACTTGTAGATATTGATTTCCATTTAAATTAGAAATTAAGACAATAGAGGCAACCTCTAGCAACAATGTTAGTATGGCAAATAAGAAATCAAATGAAAGTGTAAAAGAATTAAATCGTATCAACCTGGTGCATCAAAATATTCAAGGGTTTTTGAACAAAGATTTAGAAGTAGAATTTTTCCTGAACTCTAACAATATAGATATTCTTTGTAGAACATTGGCTTAAAAGCCACCAGTTCATGTTCAATTTTAGTAACCACCAGGTTGGTAGTTCGTTCAGCAGAGAAAAAGCTATACATGGTGGCTCACTAATTTTAGTAAATAACCAGCTCAAATTTAAAGACCGTAAGGATATTGTGAGCCTCTCTGTTGAGTGGACAATTGAAATAGCCTGTATTGAATTGGAGCAGTTCATTGTATTAAGTGTGTACAGACCTCCTTCAGGATTGTATGATTGTTTTGAAAAGGTAATGGATGAAGTGTTGCACAAAATTTCTAATTCAAATAAGTTTATCATCACTTGCGGTGATTTTAATGTTAACTTGTTAGAAACTTCTGGGTTAAGTACTAAAATTATAAGTTTGTTTCAGTCATACAATCTTGCCAACCAATTCTTGGAGCTAACTAGAATAACTCCCACTAGTGCCACATGCTTAGATAACATTTATACAGATGTTAAAGCAATCCACAAAGAAATTATTAATTTATTAGACTCAGATCATTGTGGTCAATTGATCACTATTCCAAATGTAAACATAAAAAAAAACTAAAAAAGATATCACTGTTAACCCAAAAACTGTTAATCGCTTGGAAATGTTTAAAACTAAACTTTCGAATAATCTACCACTTGTGTTGCCAAATGATGACCCTAATGGACAATATAATGATTTTTTTTAAATGTATTGCACATAATTTGATAACATATTTATTCCAAATATAACATATTTCGGTTGGTATTAACGCTTCTTTTAGTGATTGGGCCACCACTGGTATACATAAAAGTAGAAAACGACTTTATGAATTATGTGATGAACGGACTTGTATAAACACTGCTGAATTTAATTTGTATGTCAAAAATTATTCTAAATTATTTAAAAAAGTTTGTAGCATAGCCAAGTCACGTTATTTGAATTAAAAAATTAAAAATAGCAGTAATGTAATTAAAATGACTTGGACTATCATTAATAGCGAAACAGTAAGGTCATGCAACCGAAGCAGTGACTACAGTCTAGCTATTGAGGATAATATAATTCAAACAGATTCTCAAGTCACCGCGGCCTTTGAAAATTTCTTTGCAGAGATTCCAGTATCTACTACCAAATCTTTGAACTCATCACCCACTGCTGCAGAGTCTCTACTTAAAGAAAACGTTCCTGTTTTTGATAGTGAATTTCATTTCCAATATGTAACCTGTAACGATATCGTTAAAACTTTTCACTCTTTGAATATAAAAAAGACCGCCGATTTATGGGGTAATTCTGTGGATACTGCTAAGTCGATCATAAACATTGTAGCACCAATTTTAGCTGTTACTTTTAATAATTGTATTGACCGTGGCGAGTTTCCTGATCTTTAGAAAAACAGTAAAATAATACCGTTGTTTAAATCGGGTAGCACATCAGACCCTACTAACTATAGACCAATTTCAGTGCTACTTACCTTCAGTAAATTAAAAAAAAAAACTTATTCTAAATCCATTGCAACAATTTTTTAATAAACATAACTTATTACACAACAAACAGTTTGGTTTCACAAAGGGTCGTTCAACTACCGATGCCGGAGTTGAACTTTTAGGTCATATATATAATGCGTGGGAGGACAAATGCGATGCTTTGGGTATTTTTTGCGATTAGTCCAAGGCATTCGATTGTGTTCTTCATGAAACATTGATCAGGAAACTTCACCACTACGGAATCCGGAACGCCTCTCTGGATCTTCTTACTTCATACCTAAGTGATAGGATTCAGAGAGTTGACGTCAACGGAAAAAGATCACCTGGATCTAAAGTTAGAATGGGGGTCCCCCAGGGCTCAATTTTAGGCCCATTTTTATTTCTTATTTATATAAATGATTTGCCTTACCTCATAAAGGATAAACATGATATAGTGTTGTTTGCAGACGACACTTCACTTTTATTCAAACTCAAACGTCAGCAGCTGGTTACTGACAATGTAAATAGAGCCCTTGCTAATTTAGTTAACTGGTTTAATGTTAATAACCTTCTTCTTAACGAGAAAAAAACCAAATGTATTAAGTTTACGATACCTCATGCTAGACAAGTAGAAACTAGTGTCCTCATAAAGGGTGAAGTGTTGAAACTCAAAGATACCACAGTATTCTCAGGCATAACTCTGGATGCCAAGCTTCAATGGGACCCCCATATAGATAAATTGTCTCTGCAGCATACCCTGTTAGAAAAATTCGTGATTTCACTGATTTAGAGACAGCCTGTTTAGTATACTTTAGTTATTTTCATAGCGTGATGTCGGACGGTATTCTGCTGTGGGGAAATGCCGCCGATATTCAGACAATTTTTGTTTTACAAAAAAGGTCAATTCGTTCGATTTATAAATTAAGTCCCAGATTCTCCCTCAGAGACAAATATAAAGAAATTAATTTATTGACTGTGCCTTCTCAGTATATTTATGAAAATCTGCTGTATGCACATAAAAATATTAATCTCTTTAAAAGACACAGTGATATCCATAATGTCAATACTAGAAACAAACAAAACTTTGTTGTTCCTAAGACCAGGCTCAAGAAAATAGGTGGCTCGTTTAGATGCCAATGTATTCGTTTTTATAATAAAATTCCTAGCCTCATTCAAGAACTAAGCATAAATAAATTCAAATCTTTTATAAAGCGTAAATTATGTCAGAAAGCCTATTATACTGTTAAAGACTATATTGAGGATAAAACGGCCTGGGATTGAGCTGCTCCAATAAATCTACACTGAATGTTGTTTTTTTATTATTATTATTTTGCTATTTTTACTCTTTTTTATTATTTCACATGACATGAATATTAATTGTATGAATATTACTTTGATTATTGAGAATTTGAGGACTATGTGGGTCATTGTTTCACTTATGATTATGGTCTGGCAGTTTGAGTAGTTAGTGGCAATATCTGTGTGGTTCTTTCATCAAAAGACCATTTCAGACACCGATCTACATGGTCATCAAATGATCTGACCAACAATATTATATCCCTTTCCTTTTTTTTTATATACACATTGACATTGATAATTTTTTATATATACAATGACATGAATATTTACTTTGTAAAGTAAAGCATTGTTTTAATTATTGTGAATGTGAAGACTAAGTGGGTCTATTTTTAATTTTGTTTTCTTTCGTTCTCAGTAATCATGATCTGGCAGTTTGAGTAATTTATGTGGCCTACCCAAATGTCCTTTCTTTGGTACTGTTCGTCAAAGCGTTGGGCTCCTTATTTTCCGAGTTGAGCTAAACGATTAGTTACAAATGCTTGCACTGACTGGACAGGTCCGCTCAATCTGTGTGGTTCTTTCTTCAAAAGACCATTTCAGACACCGATCTACATGGTCATCAAATGATCTGACCAACAAAATGATATCCGTTTCTTTTTTTTTTATATACACATTGACATTGATAAATATTTTTTTATATATACAATGACATGAATATTTACTTTGTAAAGTATCGTATTTTTTTAATTATTGTGAATGTGAAGACTATGTGGGTGTTTTTTAATTTTGTTTTCTTTCGTTCTCAGTAATCATGATCTGACAGTTTGAGTAATTTATGTGGCCTACCCAAATGTCCTTTCTTTGGTACTGTTCGTCAAAGCGTTGGGCTCCTTATTTTCCGAGTTGAGCTAAACGATTAGTGACAAATGCTCGCACTGACTGGACAGGTCCACTCAATCTGTGTGGTTCTTTCTTCAAAAGACCATTTCAGTCACCAATCTACATGATCTTCACATGATGTGAACAAGATTATGTCTGGACTTTAAAAGAGACTGTGACCTCTGAGTTTGTTTCGGCCTTTCTTCTCAGAGTAGTCAGTTAGGAAGCGCCGAACTCATCTAGTTTAAAAAAAATGTCATTGACATGTAAAAGTGTTTGTAAAAACCTACTTACAGAAATAAAATCATTTATCATTTATCGATAATCAACTTGAACATAAACTTATTATTTTAAACACAATTTACCAAAACATACCGAGCAAAGCTCGGTCATTCAGATATTATACTAAATATCTGGATGACCGAGCTTTGCTCGGTATTTTTTGGTAAATTGTGTTTAAAATAATAAGTTCAGCCGGCTTACTATGACTTTTTCATTTGCAACGCTACCTCCTGGACCATAACGTCAAACCAAACACGTCAAGCCAATGACTTAGTGTTGCTTAACAACGCCATCTTTTGAAGTAGCTTTAGTGTTGTTGTGTCGTTAAAGCTGTTAGTTGCTCCCAATTAAAAAAATAGTATTATTAGTCGCCAATAGATGTCAGGAACAGTCATATTTTTCAGTTTATGTTTAAAAGTTGATTATTGAAAACGCAAATAAAACGACATTTTCTAAAAATGAATCCTAGCTAGATCGATTTATCGCCCCCGAAACCCCCTGTATACAAAATTTCATGAAAATCGTTGGAGCCGTTTCCGAGATTCAGATTATATATATATACAAGAATTGCCCGTTTAAAGGTATAAGATAATGTAATAGAAACATTCATGAGTAATTATGACAAATACTTTATACGGTTCAAAGTGCCAATTTTATCACTACTATTTAATTAAGGTCCGGAGTTGATCTGATGATGGAGCCGAAAGACAGTCGAGGGAACTCCTCAAAGATTTACAGCAATTACCTGGTGTTTGAACTTAATTCATTTCTATGGATGAGAAAGCCTCCATAAGGCTTATAAGTACCAATACAGGTCTGATGATGGAATCCAAAGACAGACAGTCGAGGGAATTCCTTAACGATTTAAAGCAGTAGTAAAGTATTAAATTTCACCTGGCGAGTAGTGGTATAGGAATTAGTGCGGGGTAGATACTACTTATAACTAAGTCTGTATTTCGGAAGTCGGTGGCAAAAAACTCAAATACAGATCCTAAGACACCGGCTTTCGAAATTAAAGTTATTTTTCACTTAGTAGTGTTTTTGAGGAAGTCGGTTTTTTTTTTTTGTTTGTAAAGTCGTAAACTCTAGTCTGAAAAATAGGCTTTATAAAAATGCATTTACACGTTATATTTATAGCAAATAATTATTGTTTTTAGTTGCAGTAGCCGTGGTGCAAGGGGGTGGCGCACGCGCCGCGGGCATGCGTCCGAAGCGGTAGCGGCAGCATGCGCGCGCTCACGCTGTGCCTCGCGCTGCTCGTGCTGGCGCCTGACATCCATGCACAAGGTTTGTACTTCACTTGACGCCGTATATTTAAATGTTTTTTTATTTCTATAAGTAGGTTTGTACAAACACTTTTACACGTCAATCATATTTTTTTTAAACTAGATGTGGTCGGCGTTTCCTATCTGACTACTCTTAGATGAAAGGCCGAAACAAACTCAGAGGTCACAGTCTTTTTTAAAGTCCAGTCCATAATCTTGGTCACATTATGTGAAGACTTTGTAGATAGGTGTCCGAAATGGTCTTTTGAAGAATTCTTTCTTCCACACAGATTGTGTGGGCCTGTCTAGTTAGTGCACGCATTTATCACTAATCGTGCAGCTCAACTCAGAACTTATGAAGCTCAACGATTAACTTGGGGAGTACGCCTTCCGTCCCTTAGATTCCTAGTATACTTACATAAAAGTATAAACGGTCTAGTTAGTGACTTCATAATTAAAACTCATAACTATAATACCGATGAGTTTTGAATTGAAAACCCAAACCATGTTGTGGTTCATAGCTGCGTGAAATTGTTTTTTCGGGCTACCTGCAGCTCTTAGCTTCCTACTTGCAAGAGATTGATGGTTACTTGTTAAAGACGACTAGCGGTAGGTATGTACCTGACTCTAGACTACCGTCCATTAACACTAAAACGATACCAATCACTATAAGAGCCATTCCACAGTTGAGCTGTCGTATTTCACAATTTTGCACAATTGTAATGATTTTGAAACAATTGAGATTATTGTTCTAAAAATCGAACATTAATTAATTTAAACAAATAATTGGTTATCGATCTGAATATTGTAATCGTAATGATTTTACAATTGGCACGTTAATAGTCCTAACAACAGTATCGGCGTGCGTGACAAAGGCTCCCACAAACAGGCGCGAAGCCACTCTTGTAATTTCCAAGAAGTTTACTTAGAAATTGTTCTATGAGAGTCGCATCGCGCTGTCGCGACGCGCCTGTCTGAAGAAGGCTTAATAAGGGCCGTCAGTGTCGTTTCACGAGCGCCTGCGCAGCACAACATTGATGATTGAAAGGACAGCATGCGGCACGTGCCGGTGAAGTGGCGGTAGCTTGGCGACGACGCGATGTTGGCGGCGGTAGCGTGGTAGGCGGACTTTATGGATAACTGCTCCATTGTACGCTAACTCGGACCGTTTGCATGCTGTTGTTACATTAGCCGAGTCTATTGGCGCCGATTTCATGTCAATGCTGTTGTAATTGGGCGGAAAGTCGGAAAATGACAGTTTAGTACCGACAAGCGCATTAGTGCTATATGATAACGCAAAGTGAATGGATTATGATTTATTGGTAACTAGCTTTTGCCAGCGGCTTCGCCCGCGTGGAGGTCGGAAATTATCCCGCGGGAACGTACTACCGGGATAAAAAGTAGCTTATGTCCTTTTTCAGGCTCTAAACTATCTGTGTATCAAATTTCATTTAAATCGGTTCAGTAGTTTTAGCAGGAAAGCGAGACAGATAGACAGAAAGAGTTACTTTTGCATTTATAATATTAGTGTGGAAGTGTGGATAATAACAACCCCACCGGGCGGCGGCCGTCGTATCACATTCTCTACGTGACGTCATGCCAGGACTTGCACGCTCCTGTGCACTGGGTCTGGGCTGGTAGAGTTTACGTTGCCGACATAGGGGGTGAGGACTCAGACCAATAGAAATACAGTAACCCGCGGGCAGTATTTGACAAACTGTTGGACAGTAGCGAACCCACGGACACTTTAAGAGTTGTTCCTCACCCCTAGCTTATCTTTAATGGCTGCCGGAATGAACACTGACGAGGAACTGCTTGAGTGAAGATTCGTAAGAGTTCACGAATCAAATATTCCATTGATGTTGACCATCTTCCGACCTCTAGGATTGTTTTGATAGCCGTAGAATAGCTTGGTGCTCCTCAAGCATCTCAGGATGTGTTGACCCTTGTCGCTACGTCACTATGTGCCAGCAACGGTTTCCGGGGGCCAATTAGTGCAATAGCGCACTAGCGGCTAGGCCGCAGCGGCCAGGTCGCGGCGGCCATCGAAATACATACCTTAGTATGAAATCGCCACAGAGCACGCGCACCTGGCCGCACGCGGCCAGCGACCACACCGAGCCGCAGCGGGCACCGAGATCCAAGCGACGCATTTGCGGCCCGTGTTCAGTCGCTGGTCGCTGCGGCCACTCAGATCAATTGCATTGTAGTTAAATAACCAGTGTGCGCGCACTAGCCGCGGCGGCCACACGTATTGTGGAACTACTTGAACTACTTGAACTTGCTCATCCGCAAATAATAATTAAAGAACTTGTCATCATATTGCTGAAGGTCGGTGAAATAAGTATGAAATAATCCCTTTGTTCGCCTTTCACGTAGCAAGGGATGATATTTTTTCCTTTTCTTTACCGCTTCTTACTTATAAGATACAAAAGCACTGCTATTTCCTCAAAGTCCATTTTAAAGCGCGCTGTATGAGCAACTGACGATCGTAGCCGCGGTTTTGGCCGCGTTGCAAATCGCAACCCCTGCGGCTGGGCCGCGCGTCTTGGCCGCGCTGCCAGGTCGCTAGTGCGCTATTGCCCTTATTGAGTGTGCAAGTCACCACTTTATTCGTGATTATACAAAACATTCATCAAGACTTCCTAGGTACTTTAGCCACCCAAACATTATAGTCCAGTATGTATTTTTTTTTTGATATCCTGCAATTATTCAGCTCCAACCGATAATTGTCCTTGGGTACACTTGCACAGTGCATACTGGGATAATCGTCGGTTTGTGCATAATTTCCATTACTTATAGAGTCTAACGGGCCTCTGCGAGTGGGCTTCGGCCCCTCGTATCTCGTATGCCTTCTAAACGCCCGGCACTTTATGGTCCCGAGATTGCAAAAAGCTTATACTTATAATAACACCTTACTTAATTTATTTAATTTCAAACAAAGTCTATTCCATTAATTCAGTATATTAAAATACAACATAATATTTACATACAAATCACACTTAAGTTGGTACACAATACAAAACATTCAAATCAATTAAAATTAAAATACATAGGGACTTAAGTACCTACACATGTCATTGAAATCAAATGTAATATAAAATATATACAAATGTCGTTCATGACAAATAAAATAAATTAAAACTCTTGACATCAAAATATCTATACTAATATGTATGTATTATAAAGCTGAACAGTTTGTTTGTTTATTTGATTGAACGCGCTAATCTCAGAAACCACTGGTCTGAATTGAAAAAATCTTTTTGTGTTGAGTAGCCTATTTATCGAGGAAGGTTATAAGCTATATAACATCACGCTACAACTAAGAGGAGCGGAGCAGTAAAGCAAAATGTTGCAAAAACGGGGGAAATCGCACGGGTAGGCAATTCGACGCGACGGGAAGGGTCGGGGGAACAAGAAATTTAACGCGGACGAAGTCGCGGGCAGAAGCTAGTAACAAATAAGACGAGGGGAAGCGCCGCGCCGCTACTATGTAGCTGCAGCCACCTCTGCAATATGGGCAGATCTCACCGCTCGGACAATACCTTCTGAACGCTTTAGAGCTCTTTTCAGGCGAACTTTCAGTATCGAAGAGCTCCGTTTCTTTATGATCGAGAAAAATCATCAGTCCAAGCCACAGCAAATATAGTACAGGCAATACTAACCAGCCAAGTATTTTATGTAGGTATTTCAATCTAAACTTCTAAACTAATATATATATATACAACATTAATTTTTGTTTATGCGAAACCCGAAACACGGGTCTAGTATTTTTATGTAAAGAATCTATGAAAAAGATTTCAAAACTGTATCATTAATAATCACAAAGTTATAAGCTTGATAAGTTACCTGGTTGTCCACGCAAAAACATATGCAGATCACCACAAACAGCTAGTGTACGTACCATCTCCGTGTAATGGACGTTTGAATACGAGAAAGACATGATAATTTTAAAATCGAAACAAAACACTAAGGCCCGCGACTTGGAAGCGTAATTAAATATTTTTGGTAAAAAATATAACATGGTGTAAAAATTATTGGAATCGATTCAGTATACTGATTCTGAACAAACTATATTCAGGTTTCGCATATACTAAAAATAATCTTGTATATTATATAATATATATCCACATCCACACTATATATAATATTATAAATGCGACAGTAACTCTGTCTGTCTGTCTGTCGGTCTGTCTGTCTGTCTCGCTTTCCTGCTAAAACTACTCAACCGATTGAAATGAAATTTGGTACACAGATAGTTTAGAGCCTGAGAAAGGACATAGGCTACTTTTTATCCCGGTAGTAAGTTCCCGCGGGATAATTTCCGACCTCCACGCGGGCGAAGCCGCTGGCAAAAGCTAGTTTTATTATAAGAAATGATTTTAGTTTTAAGATTTTAGTTAGTTTGTTTGTATATTTGGTTCTGTAGTTTGGATTTCAATATCAACTTTTTTTTTAATGCAGAGTTTTGTACCTATTTAATGGCGTTCAAGATACACACACACCGATACCTTCTTATTGTAATTTTGACTGTTGAAAGAAACGATTTTCTTAACTTTTACTTTAATACTGCCCGACAGGGTCCATATGATTTAATTATAAGTTTACCACCTAAGAACACATGTGGAATGCAATAAAAGTATTGAGTATTGAGTATTGTACCCTAATAGCATCCTGAAAGCTTTGCTGTAAGCCCGCTGCGTAACACTGGTCCTCAGATAGGACACAACACAGATTATGATAGGACGCTACCGTCCTAGCATCCGTCATCCGTCAGGGATTGAAATTAAAAATCCTATTCAAATCGGTAACTCTATATCGAAATTTTCGGCGACGTTCAGATTTCCATTCTAGATTCACCAAAAAATAATGGCATTGTCAACGAAAACCTGAAAGTGGCTAAGATTAAGCGAGCAACTGTTGTTATTGGTTTAGAACACATTATGCTGGTTGTTATTTCACAACACGCACGGTAAGTACGTCTGTAGTCTGTACTGCATCCATTCTCTAGCGTTCGCTCGCCGCGCCAAATTATCCTGCCTTAGGAAACTCGTGCCGTTTGATACCTCGCTGAATACTTTCGCAATCACATTCTAGTTTAACTCGCGGATTAACTGTCTGATTGCAATGCAAGTTTCTTCTTTACGAATGCGAAGTTCTTAGATTACAGTAAAAAATATTGTACTTGTATTCGATCTAGAATTTCTAAGAGATCAGTCCGAACAGGGTGCAAGTGCCTGTGACCTCGTATAGATGCAAAACTGAATAAGTAGGTACTCTTTTTTTAATTTGTTGATGTTAATTAAAGGTCGTTGATAGTGGATTTACAACCTTCTTTCCAATTGTAATATTTCGTATTTCATCATTCAAAGTTTCTCAGGTAAATTACATCTATTTATGCAAATAACAAATAAAATATTTTTTTATATATCTGCCTGTTAATTTCAGCTAATCATCGAAACGGCTTGTACAATTTTGATAGGACTTCCACTGGCCAATACCTGATTTTATATTTCTACTTCGTTTCTTTGGGATAATTTGCAACATGCACGAGGACGAAACCGCGGGCAAAAATAGTTTTCCAAATGAATCATAATTGCCATTTCAAGTCGTATACTTTTTCAGTCTAAGCAATACTACCCTATATTAAATTCTGGAACAGTTCCAACAAATCTAAATTTTTGTTTAAACAAGTAGATTTACATTAGTGTGTCAAACAAAGGAAATCGCAGTACAAACGAGGCACGATCAAACAAGTGAAGGGTAGTTGTTCCATTCGGAGGGGTGGTTCGCTGACCGACCCCCCGCACCCCGCGCACCCCCGGGCCGGCCACTACAACTACGGGGCCATTCTAGACACATTTTCACGTAGTAACTTTTGTAGTGCTTTTCTTGTCAGGTATTTTTTAACCATTTTCTTCGATTAAATAACCAACTATTACAAGTTTTTCACTCATATTTACTGCAGCTGCTACTGCCAAACTTCTGGGTGCATCGGGGTGAAGTGAATTGTTACCATAAGAAATCTGCATCGAGTCCCCGACCGTCCCTCCCTCCCCATTTCGTATTCTGGTTGCATCAATCTGTTTAGCTAATAGCTAGCACTGTCTTCATGTATTACTACTGATTGTGTTATCAGTGTGCCAGTGAATGGTTTCCTCAGTAGCGTGGTGTAATGTCGCGTGCCACAGGCCCGTGGCGACGGGCGGGCACGGGCGGCTCTGGCGAAGTGGCGACGAGGGCGGGTCGCCGACCGCTGGCGAAGTGCGCCTGCTGCACTACTGATATGTGCTGCTTTGCACTCACGTGCACTTAATAGTTTTATTTAAGCAAGGAGGTATTAAACCTATATTCTTTGAAGATAATGTTAAAATTACAAATATCATCATCACCCTCTTATTTCAGTATGTTTGTCGTTGTTGCAGCATGCCTACTTCAGCCATCACCTCGGTATTAACTCCTTTTCTGGTTATCATCATACCTACATCTTTCCCTATTTAATTGTTCATGCATACTATAACTTCTCAACATGCATACCATTACATGCTCATACCAAGACAACAGATTTCCACATATCTTCTCGGCCACCAGCCCTACTTTGGGCTTATCCCTTAAATTTTAATTTCTATCTCCGTGACAGAATAAATGAAATATCCCTATAAACGTTTTCATCACAGGTGTACGCGCTCAATTCAAATATATGTCGTTTGTGGCACAACAATCTAAATGTTGTTATTTTAGCAACGCTAATTGCCCTTTTACCGAACGTGCATTGTGTATAAAGAAATTACTATTATATGTAACGTGTGGTGCCGGACGTAAAGAATAACACCACCCCATTTCTTCCTGTGGGTGTCGTAAAAGGCGACTAAGGGACTTACTAGAGAATGGGCGGCAGCGTTCTCTATGCATTTTACCACCATACTGCGATCGCCAACCCGCCTGCCAAGCGTGGCGATTATGGCAAAGCCCCCCAAATTGGGGGAGGCCTAAGTCCAGCAGTGGACGTCTTACGGCTGAAATGATGATGATGATGACTATTATATCTATACTAATATTATAAAGCTGAAGAGTTTGTTTGTTTGTTTGATTGAACGCGCTAATCTCAGGAACTACTGGTCCAAATTCAAAAGTTCTTTTTGTGTTGGATAGCCTATTTATTGAGAAAGCTTATAGGCTATATAACATCACGCTAAAACCGAGAGGAGCGGAGCAGTAATGAAAAATGTTGCAAAAACGGGGAATATCGCACGGGTAGGCGATTCGACGCGACGCGACGGGAAGGGTCGCGGGAACAAGAAATTTAACGCGGACGAAGTCGCGGGCAGAAACTAGTGTGTGAATAAAACTACTATACGTGAATTAAATGGTTCTATCTAACTGCCCACATGTAACGCTCAGAGTATAATTGAGCTTATCGAGGAGAAAAGCGTGAACCTTGAACACGACACACGCGACACGAAACTGATCCAGTTGAGATAGTGTGGAGCAATCAACAGCTGTGATTGATCAGAACAATTAGCAGCTGTTGTTGCGCCAATCATAAGCATGACAGTTACAGAAACTGCTACATTGTACTGTAACACCGACAACTGAGTCCCGCTGTTAGCCAACACCGGATAGCGAACACTTTTTTTACGTAAATTTAACTTAAAGTTGTTCCCTCGGTGAAGTATGGCAACGCCTCCACTCATAGGTCATAATAATGTAGCATATCATTTCTAATGATATAGCTCATTAAGGCATATTTCGGCAGTCTCGTTTCGGTCCGCTTGTGGTTCACGTGAGGGTTTTTATTTCAGGTCAGTCTTCAGTCAAAATATTATCATAATCTACTTCTGTACAGAGCAAAATATTGTTGAAGGCTAGTCTGTACAGTATTATTGAATACATAGTAAACGTGTAGCCAACTCAAGTCACAACATGCAACAACGTAGCCAGCGGCTAGTAGGCGATCGTCCGATCAGTCTCGGTGGTCCATTGTTCATAGTCCGGGTCGCAACTTCCTCCTGTTTCATACTCCGCGCTAGTGAGGTAACGGTGACAAGACAAGCACCAGCCACGGGAAATATCGCAACTCACTTTATGCTCGAAAAGTGAAACATGAATCGTTTGTTCTACGGACATTTAAAATTGTAGTTATAGCCGTCTTATTTGCTGTATCGTTTCGCAAGTCAGTACTTTGTATTGTAGATAAAATTGAAACTAGACACGATACAAGGTGTTCTTGCAATCTAATATCGTCGATTTAATATGAGATTGTTATCGATCTAAGTCAGTTGCTCTACTTTCTAGAGCAAACAGTAAGGGCATGCAAGGTCTATTACTTCCTAGAGTTCAATTTAAGTTCACGGAAAGTTCGTGCGAATAAACATAGTTACAGACGTTAACACTTGAAAATTAAATAGCAGTTAAGATTTAAATCGTGTAGTATATTCTCAAGCCGCACGCAAGTAAGGTTTGAAATATGGATATTAAGGTAAATTTGGAGCAACGTGTCGTGGTCTACATACTAATGTTTTTGAAACTTACGTTCATTCTTGTGTGGCGTGATGCAGGCACGAGACGTGCAGCTAATTGTACACTTTATACTTTTATCTGCATTTTTAAAACTGGTAAAAAGTAGCAACTTACTTTCCGCGTATCTTTCTTGGCTCAAGGCATAACCATTCTTCATGTTGACAGCGCTGGAATAGGAACTCTATTTACATTTTAAAAGGATTTTTGCATAAGGAGTACGTAATATTTTCATGAGTTGCCTGCAGCAGCTGCACATATAAATATAAGTGAATATGCGTCGTCAGGTGCTCTAGTAGATTGTGAGTAAGTCGCCAGTTGACACTAACTTGAAAGATAAATAGACTGCACTTTCGGCAACACTAAAAGAGTGGATGATTTGTTATTTCATCAACAAATGCATTTAGAATGTACTGCATAAGTAACATCTACACACATATGAACTTGAAAAACATATTGGTGAATCAAGATAATAACGCTGTACTGTCGGAAATTCATTGTTCTCCGAATCGTCGTTAATAATCCGCGGCTAACAAAACGGACTCTTCCTTTTGTTTCTAAAGTCTTTAAAACTCATGAAGCTGTTCGAGGCTATAGGAATACAGTACTTATCCACCAATTGGCAGAGGAAATCCTCCAAATTGATGTAAAGCGTATAGTAGTAAACCTATGCAATTTTTTTCGTTATATATTTTTGTAACTGTAATTAAGCAGAGCTTGAAGTACCCATTCTTTCGCTTACCCAACATTGAAAGTCGAAACTCAAATCGATTTTGCTCAACGGCAAAATGAATTTCGAATCAAAATTAATTTGTCAATCTGTTCTGAATTTAATTTGAATTGTTAAGTATAACCGTTACGTAATGTACGCGGTGCACCGGCGCAACTCTCTGACTCTTCGCGAAGAAGATCCATATTCATGGTGTAAATGTGATAGATAGCTATTTGCGGTTAATTGACATTTCATTACTCAAATATAGAGCGGAGAATCTTTTTTAATAGGTTCTGTTGTGGGCAGTTAACTATCGCGGTTATGAGTTCTCACAAATTACAAATAGACAGCGGTGAAAATTGATTGTTACACGTTAAATTCAAGTAAATCATGTCACGGATTGCCGTGACAACGATGCAATTCAAAACAATAAATATGCAGTCGAAATCAATTTGTGTTTTCGATGGATTACTCCAAAAGTTGCATCAGTGGCTCCACAGAAATTAGGCTACTTATAGAGCATCAAAAAATTAAGTCTTCCTGATTGAAATCATTTTGAATAAAGAGAGTACTAAAATGATATTACTACAAACTTGGGTATTTACTGCATATTAGAAAGAAAGAGGTAAGACACATTATTTATTGGAAAACGCTTTCATTTGAAACGAACCTTGGAAAATTGTTTTCTTAAAAAATCAAAATAAAAAGTAATTTATCAAACTAGGCTGAGAATCAGCTCTTTTTGAACGTTAAAGTTACATAAGACAGTCCCCCAAAACGCCCACCATTCAGCACTTCCTAGAGCTTTAGCTGGGTAGAAGAAGAGACGCAACAAACTCCCCAGCAGCACTGCTGTCTGTAGAAGAACTTGATTCTATACAATAATATGTAAGTATATAATATTATAAAAACAAAACATACATTAAATTATTTGCCATATGTCAGCTAAAGCAATTCCAGTCCATGGCTGCTGTGATAGGTGGTCAGTTCGGTAGCATGTCACAACTCACCTGTGGACTGTGGTGGCGTCGCAGCGCGGGCGCGGGCGTGAGGGCGTGGGGTCGCGCGCCGCCATGCGTGCTTCCGCCGTGCACGGCCACTTGCACGCACACATCTACCAAGATATAAGGACATTTTCAACACTCTTCAATCCTCCTGCGGCTCCGTGTATATAAACTTTGACAAATACGGAATAATGAAGACATCAATAACTACTAGGTACTGCTGACAAACAAACGAAAAAGTGACAAAAACCTTTTTGTTTTTGGAAACATTTCTAATTTAGAGATTTTGAAAAGCTAATATTATAAAATAAGTATGTGTAAAAATATTCGCTCAAGAACGTAAGTCTCTAACTCTCCCCAACAATAATGGAAACAACACGTCCACACGACCTGACAATGCAAACGGTGCCGGCGTAGGTACCTACTAGTAATATTTGAGATGAAAGTAAAGATAATTCGTTTAAGTGTCCATTATCTGGTAATAAGACGCGTAATGCAGTAATGACGGAGATGACGAATCAGATCGGAAACCATCGTCAGCTCATAAGTCGACAGATACTCATCTCGATGAGATCGCGTCCGCCTTTCCCCGGCCGCACGTAACCGTTGTTTATAGAATAAATTGTCCTTGAAATTATTGGAAACTAACTGCAAGTAGGTACTTTCCCTCTTCGGTCTCGGAGAAACAACAGCTCTTTAAAATTTCTTATTTGATGTCTCTATGTAGGCATTTATCTGCTCGAGTAAATATCGAAACAATTTATTTATTTATTAAAACTTTATGCACAAGTAAAACTACTGTACAAAGGCGGACTTAATGCCTCAGGCATTTTCTACCAGTCAACCTTAGGGTGATGCAGAGAAAAACATGGCAGGTGCAACATACGGGATAGATAACTCGAAAAGGAAGAATACTAAATACATAGATACAAATACATACTTAAATACAAACATATAACGAAAAAAAAAAACTTTGTCTGGAGATATAACGATAGAGAAGAAACCGAATCCAGAAATCACCGCTGGTATGATTCTGCCAACTTCTTGCGAATATGCTCACGTGCTTTCAATTTAAATGATAACCGACTGGTTGCCATCCTGATGTTCAGAGGGAGCGCATTCCAAAGAAAACAATTGAGTTGATGCAAAAAATATAAACTATTTGAAAACTTCCGTGAAGAGATATAGTTTATTAACTGTGTATCCGATGAGATTATTCATTTGGGGGTTGAATTTTCGAATCAAAATTCTTGCTTCTAGACTAAGAGCGGTTTAGGCTGTGCGTCGCGTTGTCTGTAGATCTACTTGTAACCTAACTATTACCGCTAAAGTATGTTTCTCAGCACAAAAACATTCAAACAAACTGTATGATTCAGTGCAACGATGTTTGCGTGCTCATGTATTACCTAAGATTGCACGCTACTGGACGGCTCACGTGCCCCAAATGCAGTATTTATATTTGAAGCCCCTGGCCATCATAATTGTAAGGGGATGACATAAATTAAAACCTACATACACATTAAAAAAATTAATATTCTTTGAATTACATGAATGTTTCATAAGACTTTAGGTACAGGATCCCTAGTTTAACCAAGATTAAAAGGAAAGTAAGTTTCGAAAGTGTAATTTATGGAACTGTATGCTATGATAGCCATCAATCATCCGTGTGACTAATATCTTCCTGTATGCTTTGCACAGAACATAACTAATACGTTATGCGTGGGGTTTATTAAAATACATAAGTAGATGTAATGATGATCTAGCAGAATGATAGTGAATTGAAATTGAAACAATTCGTATCCAGCAGTGGCGAAGGGTGATTTTATTAGAGAGGTAAGCCGGAGCAAAAAAAATGCTTACCTAGGCCGGACGTGGCGCACGTAGTCCAGTTACTTAAAATCTGTGACCGACTTCCTGGCTTCAGTCTTCTATAAGCAGATGTCTTCAGTCCACCTTTACTATACGTGTAAGCACTGGTGATTGAAACAGTGTCTTGCAAGTATAATAAAAGTGGCTTTGAAAAAAGCCGTTTGTGGTGTGATCAGTGTGATGACGTTGACGTATGATGTCTACTAGAAAAAAACTACTTAACTACAAGACTACTGACTTATTCTACTTATAATACTACTTATACTCTAAAGCTATTCGTCTATTCTTTAGTACAAAGTGCGCTAAGACATTATCATAAAAGCCGAGATGATTATTAATTTTTAGCAATAAATGTTTTTCTATAAAAAATATGGCTAGCTCAGATAATCGTTCTTGTTTTTGAGAATTACGCATGTACGTATGAATTCACTTCAAAGCCGAAAACGACCTCTCCGCGGATGCAACTGTAACGGAAAGTGTCAAAAATATACTACACTAGCTTCTGCCTGCGACTTCGTCCGCGTTAAATTTCTTGTTCCCCGACCCTTTCCGTCGCGTCAAATCGCCTACCCGTAAGATTTTCCCCGTTTTTGCAACATTTTTCATTACTGCTCCGCTCCTCTTCGTTGCAGAGTGATGTTATATAGCCTATAGCCTTTCTTGATAAATAGGCTACCCAACACAAAAAGAATTTTTCAATTCGGACAAGTAGTTCTTGAGATTAGCGCGTTCAATCAAACAAACAAACAAACTCTTCAGCTTTATAATATTATATATAGTATAGATAATGTTGTAATTTGTGGAAAAGTGTCACACAATAATGAATTATGACCTAACCTAATTACGTGTTTCTTATTTTCAAAACTTAGGACTTACAACAAATTCCTAATTGCGAACGCACAATTTCACAACAAACTCACAATTATCAAATTCTAATTGTTACACTAGTATGTATTCATATAAGTTATTTGATATATAATCTCCTTACTAACTGGCTGATAGTATTTCATAGTATTTCGTGTAGTACTAATAACTTATATATGAATACAACGAAATAAATGCTAATTAACCACAAGTATCAACAAAATAAAAGGTTTGTTTTAAGGTTATAATTCTATTTACGTCAATGGTCAAACAAACATTTAAAATGACAAAAGTACTGTCGCGTCAAGCGGGGGCTCAAGGGGGCGGGGGAAGGGCCCGAACACTTACGAAATTCAACGAAAGGACGATCTTGCTACTCAGTTCGTTCGAATAAACCGACGTGTTGTGGCTTCCCAAGGCCTCTATAAAATGCGTGTCACATGACCTGAAGTGACGTCATGACGATATGATTTTGTATAGAAATTGATGTACTTCATAACCCGGCGTTGTCAGCATGTTATACTGCAGAAAAATGTACACGCGCGGTGCCGCGCGAAATTAACGCGCACTTTAAATGTTTTGTTTTCGTTGGAATATAAAGACAAATATTTTTTCATGTAGGTTGCGGTTTTGTAATACTTTAATTTTATGGTGTAAGATTAAATACATTCAGTGTGATTATTAAACACTACTGAGAACCACTGACTGTCATAATTTCGTAAGGTAAGCCGACAGGAATCGGCTTATTGTATGGTCCAAGCAAGGACCACGTAGAAGTGTAGAACTGCATGCAATTGGTTAGTCTATCCAGTACCTTGCCCGCTACGATGAAACCGAAAGGGTCGGTGATGAAGGGAAGGTAACGGGTCACGAGGTCCGACAGGACCGAGTACACTGTTCGACCCACATTCCATGAACCCGAACCATTCCCGCCATGTTGGTCAAACCCACCGGAAATGGCGAGGGGGATTTATAGCGCGACCGCTTGCCGGTGCCCCACTTGTCTCTGGCTCTGCGCGCACCTGCCATGAAAATGTTTAATTAACTTTACTAACTTTATCACAGATTGGTTTGTTTCGCTATTTAGCTTGGACGGGGACAACGTGGGGATGACGGCAATTGACCGCTAGCGGAGAGTAATTGGAGTTTATAATATTTTGGTACAATTTCTGTACACTGGCGTGTGACACAGGTCAACAAATATTGGTTGGCGTTTATAAAAATTGTGATTAAACTATGAAAAACAGTCTCCTCAAAACATTTAAGGAACATTTTAAACCTGGTGTGTGGTGCAGGGCGGCTATCGTGGCGCGTGGGCGAGGGCGAAGGCGAGGGCGCACCAAGTTCAGCGCCGGCGCCGCCCGCCACCGTGGCCGCCATAGCGCTGTCGATCAAGTCCCGCGGTGAGTGAGCACAGACGGACCAGCAGTGCGCACTCCACCACTTGTAGATGTTCTGTAGTCACTCGTATTTGTGCATGTCTTGTAGTTTTGTTGAAGCAAGGTATTTTGTTGGGCACGGATGAAGTTGATGGTTTACTATATTTGCACTGGTTCATCATGATTCATCGATTCATAAGCCGAAAGACGTCAATAATTGTTGAATGAGTCTCTACCAAAAATCATCACAACGACTGTTCCTGTGCTTCCCGAATTCAGGGACATCGTTCCACATTGTGCGGCCTTAATTTAAATCAAAGACTATATAACCACATTCTCTTTGATTTATATAGTATGTTTTCTTTTGATTTTCTACCGATAAAGCTAGCTAGCGAAAAAAGAAGTAAGAAGCGACAACAGATCGCGTTTCGTTTCTTAACTTAGCGAACTTGGGATAATTAAGCGTAAGGAATTCGGTTTAAGAAAACTCGTGAAAAAGTACTAGGCACTATACGACTAACCTAACTTGGAGCCTGTAGGAGCTGAAGCAGAGAAATAATGTCACGAGGAATGTAATTAAATGCGCAACAAGTACAAAATAACCCCCCTACAGGGCGTCGACCCTTCTAGCTCAGAATTGCGTGACTGTGTAGTTTAGTTTCAAGAAAAGCAAAAAATATATTTCCTTGACCGTGTAGTTTTTCTTTGCGCACCATTATTTTGCTGGAACTATTATTGTTTATGGCGAAGATTGAATTTCCTTTTTGTTGCTCGTAATGTTGCAGATGTAGTTTGACTCCATCTTACCAGAACATGAGGTTTGTGACTCTACAAGAGAACCATGTAGCGGAGAATGCATCGCCCTTGTATATGCTAACGTAATGTAAAATTCAATTAACAATTTAAAATCGCTTGTTAGTTCACCGGACGCTTTCGAGTCACTTTCACTGAGCGGTCATTATTTGCGATGAAACTGCGAACACCTTCACTTATAGTATTTTATTGTTACTTATTTAATAATATGATGTGGTAAGATGTGGTTTATGATGACTTGGGGTGCGTGCGGTCGCAGGTTACGTTCGTGATTGGACACGCAGGAGATAGCTGTGGTGATGATAGTGGACACGCAGGAGATAGCTGTGATGATGATAGTGGACACGCAGGAGATAGCTGTGGTGATGATAGCGTCTGGCGATAGCGGACAGTTATCTTAATTCTAACGAGATTATAAGTTCTACAAACAATGAAGAATAATATTTATGTAGGAAGGACAATGGCTTAGATACAGTGTGGGTCACGTAATAGAGTCAAACCTCTGCATAGTCTAACAAAATATTAGCTGCGTTGTAACAGGGCGGACAGCTGATTTAACGCGAACCGTTGCAAATAATTCAGCGAGTGAGTGATGTCAGTCCAGTAGGTTAGGTATACAATCGTGCCCCACAGTCGCCCGCGCATCGTCTTGGTCTGCATCATGACTCACATCGCAGCGCATACGCTACACGTTACACTCCGCCGCGCGCACCTCTATTAATCCTACTTTTTGTGCCATCCGCACTTTTTTCGTGTACACCTGCCAAATGAACTTGTTGAATGCTGTACTTACATGACACATATGAAAGGAAGTTACGAAACTATCCTGAAATATCCTTTGCGAGCGCGTTTGGAAGTGATTATGAACGTAAGTATATCAATCACTAGCTTCTGCCCGCGACTTCGTCCGCGTCAAATTTTTGCTCCCCTGACCCTTCCCGTCGCATCGATTTGCCTGCTCGTTGCTGCTCGCTCCTTTTGAGTTATAGTGAGTCAACCTTAAAAGATAGACATATGCTCTCGCGGACTTTTTTTTTGAAGTTTTTAAAAGGAACGATTCCGTCATACATGATTTTTGCGTTACTTTAACCGTTTACGCAGCGCACGCAACGGAAACTCTCAAAAGGAATAAATTTTCCCCGTTTTTGCAACATTTTTCATTACTGCTTCGCTCCTCTTAGTTGTAGCGTGATGTTATATAGCCTATAGCCTTCCTCGATAAATAGGCTACCCAACACAAAAATAATTTTTCAATTCAGACCAGTCGTTCCTGAGATTAGCGCGTTCAATCAAACAAACAAACAAACAAACAAACTCTTCAGCTTTATAATATTAAAGTATAGATATGCTTCGCTGCACACTAAATTCAACAAGTGTTTTTGTTAACCAATACTTACAGTAGCAGCAGGCTAATGAAGTTCTCGCAGTTTAAGTGGTTGTCACTCATACTCATAGGAGGGACCTGCTAAGGGTCAAGTTCAAAAGACATTTGTAAAAAAAAAAACAGCACTTCGACACAAAGCTAAAAAAAAGGTCAAACGAAGACTTCAGAAAATTTAAACATGCGATTCCGGAAGTCCGTTTCGAAAGGAAGTTATTTGCATATCCATTTATTCAAGTCAGCAATCTATAAAAGTGGGTAAACCTTCCATTAGAAGGAAACGACCTGCCACCACCCTCCCCCGCCCGTGTCCTGGATAGATAAGTGGACGTGGTAATACCGTGACCTGAAAAGCCTGAAAACATTAAAATATCGATGTATCTACAACAATACTTGATTGACAAAGACATTACTGTACTAACCCAAATTTGGATCAATTTCAAATATGAATAAATGGATTCTTCATTGATTGATATTTGATATTTCAGGAAACAAAAGTGTTTAGTCACTATCAGTGTTTTGAGATCTTCATTATTTGTGGTAGTTGGATCATTGTAGAAATGTTCGGTTATGATCATGTGTTGAGCATAGTTTGAGTCTCTCGAATATTGCAATTTGTCGTTTCGGTAAGTTCTATCCTGACAAGTATCACTAACGTACATGAATTACTTTCTGTTTGTGCAGCGCACACAGAGAGGCTCGGAGGTAAACCAGTACGTACAGTACCCGAGCGTAAATGACACATCGACCTTTAGCGAAAGACTGTCACACCAGTATGAGTAACAGAGAGGACGCTCTACAAATCCGATAAAGATCCGATTTTTCTAAAACTCGATGTGCCATATTTACGGCGGGGTACTGTTTAGTGACTTCTACTCGGGCCTTATGACGGGATGTTCTTATGATAGACGATCGCTTGTGTTGCAGCCATCCAGGACAGTCGCTGTTACCTGATGAACGGCGGCGCTGTCGAGAGCTTCTTCATCAGCGAGGATACGCCCGTCGGAAGTGTTATTGGTAAGTTTATGCTGCTAAACACTACAGTCCCTATGACACCACACTCGATAGGTTACTTTAACAGAAGACCAAATTATAATTGGGCCAAATATTTAATCCGCATAAAACTTGCTGATTTCCATTTATTTTCATTAAACTGGTTTTGTAGCATAGAATAGATTGCCATAAAAATGATCCAATAAAAGTGTTATTTTACGTAACAAGGTAACATAATAAATTGTTAAACAATTTATCAATATAAACTATCGCATTGCAGCACATGGCGCGAGTCAATTAATTAATATTATTACGATTTGATTTATTACCAACAGACAGTCCAGTAACCAGTATATGCTCTAGAATGTGTTGTATCGTTACAGGTACTCTAAGCGTAAATGGCGACCCTTCCGAAGAGTTGGGTGACATCACCTTGCGCCTGCAGGAGAAGGGTGCAGCCGTGGGTATCGCGCCGGGCACTAAGAACCTAACCCTGCTGCGTGCGCTGGACCGCGAGGAGAAGCGCGGCCCTTCCAACGTGTACGTCAACGTGCGCTGCGATCGGAGACGCACCACTGACCCAGTTAGTAATGTTCAATTGCTCTGTTATAGAAACCTCCTTTGGCACTGAGTATAATATGATTGACACTGGTTTAAAGACATCGTGGTTTGTTTAACGTATGAAACCGACTACTTCAAGGAGCACCATGGCTCTATTTGTATAGTCCCTATGAGAAGTCTGATTCCACTGACTTGTTTTAGTACCTCCCGGATTTCCATATTTTGATACAAGTTTTCATAGCGTGATTATCAGCTGCTGTTGTGTTGCAGAGCTTCATAATCCCAGTGTCGGTGCGCGTGTGGGACGTGAACGACAACGCGCCGGCGTGGCTGGGCGCGCCCTACCGCGTGCGCCTGTCGGAGCTCACGGCGGTGGGCACGCGCGTTGCTGTGGGTGCACGCGCCTCCGACGCCGACCAGCCCGGCCCGCACGCCACCATACACTACTCCGTGCTGCCTGGACCCAACCACGTAAGACCGCTGCGTCAGTCAGCTCAGCATATCGCTGTTCAATACTCAATATAGGCCTGCACCTATAGGCACTACACCACCACTAAAACTTGCAAATGTTGGCAGTCACAGCTTGAGCTACAGAAGATTTTTAAGAACCCTTTATCTCCCGTGAAAATATAAAAGACGTTTAATGTCGACACCGAATTCAATTTCTATGAAAACTTCCATACTCAGCCTATCTTTCCGACCGCCAGGAGTACCTCGGCTTTCCGAACGAGTTGGACAGCGTGTTAGTGGTGAAGAAGCCTCTGGACTACGAGACACTGAGCAACTTCACCGTGACCCTGCGCGCACAGGACGCGGGCACCCCTCCGCTGCACAACGACACGGTGCTGCAGGTGCAAGTGCTGGATGCTGATGATCAGAACCCCAAGTTCACGCACGAGCATTATACTGCGACGCTGCCCGATGATGCTAAAGAGGTAACAACTTCTTAGTAAAAATATGTACATGTTTATATGAAAATAAATAATTATAAAGCATCAAAAAATTCGTCTGCATCGTTGTCAACAGGAAACGTGCCCAAAAGGCTGGCAGCATTAGCACGTTGTATGGCAATGCTGATTATTTGCCTAAAAATTAGCTCTCTGGTCACGTGAATAGTCAACCCATCAAAAACATAAATGTGAAATGACAGCCCAGTTCAATATTATGATATATGCCTTGGTTGTTGACTTCAACTACAAAAGTAGTGAGATCTAAATGGGTGCCAAGTTCAATGGTTAGTCCTGACTTGGCTAGTTCTCATATACGAATTATTATGTTGATGGCTAGTTTCTACCAGCAAGCCAAATTTTCGGAATAATAAAATAAGAACCGACAAGTAGCAGGTTTAAAACTTGCGAAGGCTATAATATAATTCGTTTATGAAAACTAGCCAAGTCAGGACAAACCACTGAACTTGGCACCCATTTAGATCTCACTTCTTTTGTAGTTGAAGTCAACAACCAAGGCATATATCATAATATTGAACTTGGCTGTCATTTCAAATTTATGTTTTTGATGGGATATCATTACTTTTTGTACATAAATTATTAGTAGGTACTTATTTATAACAAATTTATAACAAATTTATAACAAAATTGATACCAAATGGTTTTTGTTATATATAAGTGTTCCTAATAATATAATATAATAATATAATATAATAATAATATAATAATATATAATATAATCAATTAAGTGAAAAATTATAATAAAATGATAAAAAATTTACCAGTTTCTGATTTATTCCTTTGTGTTCACCTAATTACCTATCTGCATGCCAAATTTGAACTTTCTAGGTCATCTGGAACTGGGTCAGAGTTTTGATCTATAGGTCAGTCAGTGATAAAAATGACGATTTTTGGACGTTAATATCTAAATAACCGTTAGAGATATGTTTATGAAATTTAGAGCACATATGTATCTTGCAAGTCTCACTATATCAGCCAAATTTGATACATTTATGTGAAATATTTTTTGCGTTATGAGGGGGTCAAAAGTGGCTCCAAATGGTTCGTGTAATATTACACACGGTGCTGCTCGCCAGTTCTGTTACTTGAACTTGGCTTGACACGCTGCCGCGTGTCTAGATCAGCCGCTTGGCAATGTCTCGGTATATTATGTGGGCACTTGGACCCCATAGCCCTAGAGTTTCAACCGCAAACGGCTCGAGCATATAAATTCTAATTAGGTTGGTATATTAGTAAAATACAAGGTCTCTACCAGAAATGAGGATGAGTTGGTGAAGTTCATAAAAAAATCTCACAGGGTATATAGGTATGGCTATGACCAACCAACTCAACGCTTGTATTCTAGGGTACAATCCTGGCCACATCGCCGGGCCCTATCTCCGCTGCGGACCAGGACGTGGGTATCAACGCGCCGCTCACGTACTCCGCCACCGGCGACAACGGCCGCCTGCTGCTGGTGGACAAGGACACCGGACAGGTCGCCGCCACCAAGCAGCTCATCGATGAGCTCACTCAACCTGTCACTATCGTTATAAAGGTAAACTACTGGTAATGTAACTAATGAGTGCTTAGTGTTCATAGATCGTTTGTAAGGAATTCCAAATGTATTCGAATTCTAAAAACGAGAAATTTACATTCAAATGTCTAACTGTCATACCACATGAGGTAACGTGTTTAAAGGTAGATTTATACAGAGTTAGTCGAGTCGCTGACTCCAACGGAAGTCAGTGCTGATGCCGATAACTGACTCATACTGTTTACTTGTAGTCAGTAGTTGTTATTTCTTCACAGTGTGCGCACGTTATTGAGGTCTTGCTTCTTTTTATTTGAGTTATTTCATTATAGAATAACACCACCCCATTTCTTCCCGCGGGTGTCGTAAAAGGCGACTAAGGGACTGACTAGAGAATGGGCAGCAGCGTTCTCTATGCATTTTACCACCATACTGCGATCGCCAACCCGCCTGCCAAGCGTGGCGATTATGGCAAAGCCCCCCAAATTGGGGGACACCTAAGTCCAGCAGTGGACGTCTTACGGCTGTAATGATGATGATGATGATGATTTCATTATATTTTCTGATATAGTGTTAGTTTGTGGATTGTATTTAAGTTAGTGTTGAAAAATAAACTCTTAGAAACAGCAGACTTTACTACGGTTCAGGTTCAGTTATTGGGGAGGGGGATTTTACATCCTCTTACCTACTATGGGAATATTTCAGTCAGCACTACTGCAGCAGCGCTGTGCTGACCTGAAATCTGACTTGTAACTGTTTCCATGGAAATTTACATGAAGACAGTAACGGGTCAGCGCTGACTAGCTTCGAGCCTGGAGTCAGCAACTGACCCTGTGTAAATTTGCCTAAATAGGTTTTGTAATTTTAATTTACCTGCATCATATTTTATAGAATTCTATTTCTAATCATGATTTTCACGTGTGTTTTGCTTGAGCCGTGTTTGTCCGTTGGTTGCAGGCGACTCAGGTAGACAACTCGGACCGCTACGCGCTGGCCACGCTGAGCGTGAGGCGCGGCGCGGGCCCGGCGGGCGGCGTGCGCTTCCGGCGGCGCCAGTACGCGGCCGCCGTGAGCGAGGCCGCCGCGCCCGGCGCCACGCTGCTCACGCTGCACACGGCGCCGCCGCCCGTGCACATGCACCACGTACGGAACTGATACTCGCCTCGGCACAGGCACCGCGTCACCATACTTACACCCGGTTTCAGAATTGAAAGTGGAAGTTGAGAACTTGTTACCGAAATTCGTAGTGTTTGCACTGAAATTCTGAATTTCATGGGAACGTTTTTAAGATAAGATATTTTTTTAATTCTACGTTTTTAGTCTTTGACTTTAATGGTTTTGAAAATTCTCAATTCAGAACCCGGGTGTTAGTCACTCACGTGTCCTTTCAAAATTAATGTGCTAAATAAAGGCAAAAAAAAAAATAGAAAAAAATGTACATATGTATATTTTCTTTCCAGAACAACCTGCAGTTCTACGTGTCGGACCGCTCGTTCCTGGATAAGTTCGCGATCAACAGCGCCGGCGAGGTGGTGCTGCGCCGCCCGCTGGACTACGAGACCAGCGACCAGTACCACTACCAGGTCATGGTCACCGACGGCGTTTCGGTAAAAAACTCCATTACTAACTGAAAAATACGTTTTATGACCATATCATATCATATAAAATTTCGGGAATCAAGGAAGTGACACAACATTACTATTTAAAAATGTATTCATTGCTTTTCGAAATATTCTACGCGAGATTTGAGACATTTTTCCATACGATGGAACCAATCATTGAAGCAACCATTTCATTCGGAAGTTGGGGTCTCCAAAATGGCCGTTTTGTAGGCGTCCACAGCTTCTTCAGGTGATGAAAATCTCTGACCACGCAATTTATTCTTTATTTCAGGGAAAGTATAGAAATCATTAGGGCTTAGATCTGGGCTGTACGGCGGATGGTCTAATAATTCTATGTTTTCTTGCTCTAAAAACTCTTTTTTTCTGTGCGCGGTGTGAGAACTCGCATTGTCGTGATGGAGGATGATGCGGCGGTTGCGGTTCTCTTTACAGAGTTCAAAAACGACCTGTGGCAAACAAATGCTAGCATACCATTCTGCATTAACCGTTCTTTGTCCCTCAAGAGGAATAGTCGCAACATGGCCGGTTTTGGAGACAAACGTGGCCACCATTTTTTTGCAAAACTCCGTGAACGAACAATTTTTGTTGGCTTTAACTCATTTTCGAACACCCAAACTCGTGACTGGTTTTTTGTTTCGGGTTCGTACGCGTATATCCAGGATTCGTCACCTGATACGATGTTGTATACAGCATTTGAGGACCCTGCGTGGAATCTTTCGAGAGTTCTGACGCACCAAGGAACGCGAGCCCCTTTTTGCTCTTCACAGAGCGAATGCGGAATCCATCGGGAAAACAACTTTTTTACACCTAATTGTTTATGCAAGATTATTTGTATTTGACTCATGCCAATGTCTAAAGTTGCCTGAATTTCGCAGTATGTCACATGTCGATCTTCCTCAATCAGCTTACGCACAACATCAACGTTTTCTTGGGTGACTGCAGTTTTTGGACGACCTTGACGGGGATCATCACTGAGCTTGACACGTCCACGTTGAAATTCAGCAAACCAGCGATAAATTGTGGTTTTGGATGGGGCTTCATCACCAAATGCAGAAATTATCCGGTCAACACACTGTTTTTGTGTTAAACCACTTCGAAAGTCATAATAAATCATCGCTCTTGAATTTTCTCGAGTCACTTCCATTTTCTCAACGACTAAACAAGTTTGTCAAAATCTTGTGACAAGATCGAGAATCCTTTTTTAAATAAATAAATGGTATTCTATTTTTAAAACCAAGGAGTTTTCAATTAAAAGATTTTAATATGACAGGAACAATGGAAATATTCCATTCCCGATACTTTTAGTGCAGCCTATGTATTTATTTGCCTTTGTCTTAATTGACAGTTGTTGTCGTATTTTTCAGGTACCTAATGGTACCTATGTAGTTTTGTGCAATATCATCATTATCTTCCTATCCTCCCCCATGTCACTTTTGGATCTCTTTTTCCATTCTCTTGTGTCAACTCTATCATTCATTGATCATTCACAGTTATGGTGAATTTTGTTTTATTAGGAGGTAAGTCAGTAAAAATGTGCTTTTATAGAGTATTAGCTTCAACTCATGTAATTTGTATTCCTACTGGTAAAATATAGCTGAAAAGGTTATTGTCTCTTACTTTGTTACCATTCATTGTGTCAAAATCTTCAAAATAACAAGTTGTCTCCGTAGGTCAACACGTCTTGAATTCCCTTATGACAGCGCCTTGGACGAAAAGATATCCCGGTTTCGTAAAATTTTCTTAAAGTTTTCCATTTGATTTCAGAACGACACGGCGTCAATAAACATCACGGTGCTGAACGTGAACGAGTGGGAGCCGCGGTTCCGCTACCCGCAGTACGAGTTCCGAGTGGACGAGGACCCTCGCGACGACGCCGAGCTGCTGCCCGTCGGCAGGCTCGACGTGTTCGACGGAGACAAGAGAGACACCGTCACGCTCACGCTGAGGGGCTCTGGCGCTGAGTGAGTTTATAGGAACCACATTTAAATACCACCCTTTTATGTTCCCAGTGTTGGGCAAATGCTTAAGTAAATGATAAATGCTTCTTCTGATAAAGAAAATCACCAGCTCTGATTACCACATTCGGCGATTTCAGACGTATACTAACCACAATGATGTATTTCCGCTACCAGGATGTGTTCAAGAGGCGTCAAAGTGCTTGCGCTATTGATCCAATAGGTTGGGAGAGGCTCGCTATAAATAGGTCGTCTTGGTGCTCTACTAACTTACAAAGAAGGAGACATTTTGTTTAGTACCTACCTAGTTTAAATAGTTAGTTGTACTATATAATATTTTGAGTATTTATTATATGTATAGATTATATAAATAAATAACAGCTATATTGGTGCTTGCCCATGTGAATCCACTAGGCCGCCATGAAATATTTAACTTCATTATATAGAATTTTATGCTATCATATGGTACGAGAATGAGGTCAAACTCGTGGTTGTGTTGCAGCATGCTGTACATCAACTCGACGGGCGACATGTTCCTGCGCGGCGGCGCGCTGCGCTCGCTCAACTCGTCCGTGCTGCACGTCGTCGCTACTGCCGTCGACTCTGGCGCGCCACCTCGACAGGTACAGTTACACTACTCATCTCCAACCAAGTTAATACCACTTTGGCACCAAAAAGAGTTATCAAAAACATATTGCTATCATCATTTTCTTCGAATGCGCGAAAGCTTTCGATTTTTTCAACCATAATATGAAACATCTGGTGAGACGAACGGCATCAAACCTGCTTTAGAATGGCTGAAAAGCTATCTCGGTAATAATGAAATGAATGTTTATTTATGTAAATAGATCTTTTAAGACAGTTTTACATGTGAATATTTCTTTGGACAATATTTAAAAATTTAAAACTAGACTACTTAGTTAATTAAACTAGAAAAGTTTCCCCCAAAAGCGGTTAAATAAGGGATGAAAGTTTGTTTGGAAGTTTGAATTGTTATTGTTCCCGTCACATCAGGCACACGGCTTATTGAATTGATAAACTTGTTGCAACGTTCTACAAAACATCAGTTAGACTTGTTACGAGCTGGGGTTCGGGATAAATTAATGGAAACCAATTTACCAAAACACACAACACAGTTTAATTAAATAAACACAAATATCGCAACTACAAGAAACGTCACTTGGAATCACTTGTTTCGCTCACTCGAATCGTATTCGCTCGCTTCCGAAATCGAACTGCTCGTCGGCCCGACAATCCGCTATTTATATCCCGAGCAGAACATTCTCGAACATTCGACACCGCCACAGCGTAGAAGCTTCTAGTAACTTCCATTGAACTGTTTAATCCCACTATTCGACAATAGATGGCAGTAGCGTCTACGTACAATTTCGTGTAGTACTTGCTACTCAATAACAGATGGCGTTAGCGTGTCATTTCCAGTAGTTTCTAACACTGCCCCGTCCTTAGATGGAATTAGCATGATGCTTCTAGACTTTACGATCTACGTAACACTGCCCCCTCCTTAGACATGCTCGTCCCGAGCATCATTATTCCCGTAGTATCGTGCCAATCGATCTACATGGACAATTTTGGGTGCAGTTCGCATACCCTTTTGTATTCGGTACGTGACGTCGTTGATCTTGGTCACAACTCGGTACGGCCCGTCCCATTTTGCCTGTAGTTTAGGGGACTTTCCTTTGCGGCGCACTGGGTTATGCAACCACACTAGCGAACCTTCGTCGAAGCCAGTATTGTTCATCTTCCGATCATAACGAGTTTTCATTCTCTCCGACATCTGTTGGCCTGATTCTCTGACATGCTCATATACGTCATTCATCCTGTTGCGCAGATCATTTGCATAATCTGTTATACTCCGTGGTGAATCAGGGGGAATGCCGGTTATTAGATCAGCTGGTAACCTTAGCTCCCTTCCAAAGTTTGCGAAGGCTGGCGTCACAGTTGTACTCTCGTGAACTGCACTTCGGTATGACAGAAGAAACGGTTGTATGTGCTTGTCCCAATCCTTTTGTCTGCTTGCTACAACTTTTGCCAGATATCTTTCCAACGTCTGATTAAATCTCTCCACCATTCCGTCAGATTGTGGGTGGTATGAAGTGGTTCTGGTTTTGTGAGTACCCATAACCCGACATGTTTCCTGAAACACTTGAGACTCAAAATTTCTTCCTTGATCGCTGTGGATTTCCAAGGGTACCCCAAACCAACAGAAGACTTCGTGGACTAATTTATCAGCGACTGTTGAAGCTTCTTGATTAGGGATGGCGAAGACTTCCGGCCACTTGGTGAAGTAATCCATAACAACCATGAAATATTTATTTCCACTTTCACTTTCAGGGAACGGCCCAGCGACATCTAGTGCTATCCGTTCCCACGGGGCTCCCACGTTGTACACTTTCAATGCACCCCTGCTGCGTGTGTGTGGTCCTTTTACCGCTGCACAACTGGTACATCTGCGACACCAGTCCTCCACATCCTCTCGACAATGGATCCAGTAAAACCTTTCTCGGATCTTTAACAAAGTCCTTCTTACTCCCATATGACCTCCTGAAGAACCATTGTGGTAGAGCCGTAGAACATCTGGTACCTTCGTTTTTGGGACTACCATTTGCAGGTGACAGCTATTCCCTCGAGCATTTTCCCATTTTCGGCACAACACACCATCCTGGATCACCAAGCTCTCCCATTGTGCCCAATAACTTTTTGTGGTGGTACTCAACGCTGCAACATCACACCATTTCGGTTTGGGAGCATTAGCTTTAATCCACTCGAGAATTGGCCTGATATCTCTGTCACTTTGCTGAGCATACTGTAGGGTTTCCTTCCATTCATCACTAAGGTCCGTTCTTAGCATCCTGACCGGTACCGTTTCCTTAGCTTCTTGCCTGACACAATGCTTGCAGTCTTTAGGACAAGGTCTTCTTGATAAAGCGTCCGCGTTACCGTGAGACTTCCCACTACGATGTTCAATTGCAAAGTCATACTCTTGTAGCAGTTCAATCCATCTGGCCACTTGTCCTTCTGGATTCTTAAATTGCAACAACCACTTTAATGCAGCATGGTCAGTCCGCAGGTGGAATTTACGTCCAAGCAAGTATTTGCTGAAATGCTGCAATGTCTTGACGACGGCAAGAAGTTCGCGTCTCGTGACACAATAATTTTTTTCTGGCTTTGATAAAGATTTGCTGAAGTAAGCTATCACAACTTCATAATCTCCTTTCCGTTGAGATAACACACCGCCAATTCCAGTATTACTTGCGTCCGTGTCAACTATAAATTCATTTTCTGTGTCTGGGTAGCCCAAAATTGGGGTATTGCACAAACGTTCCTTTAAGTCTCGAAATGCGATGTCACAGTTCTCATCCCAACAGAACGGTCTCTTCTCCTCAGTAAGCTTGTGAAGAGGTTTGGCAATGTCAGCAAAATTCTTGACAAACCGTCGATAGTACGAGCATAAACCCAAAAATGCCCTGACCTGCGTCTTGTCTTTCGGGACTGGCCATTCCTTGACGGCGACGACTTTCTCAGGATCTGTTTGTACTCCTTTCTTCGAAACCACGTGCCCCAAAAAGCTTACTTGCTGTCTGAAGAATGAGCACTTCTTTGGACTTAGCTTGAGATTGGCTCCTCGGATTTTTGATAGAACACGTTCCAAATTCTGAAGGTGGTCTTCGAATGTGCGGCCCACGATGATGATGTCATCTAAATAGACAAGGCAGGCGTCTCCAATTAGTCCCATGAGAACTAGCTCCATTAGCCTTTCAAATGTTGCAGGAGCATTGCACAATCCGAATGGCATGACGTTAAACTGCCATAGTCCCTTTCCCGTAGAAAATGCAGTTTTCTCCTTGTCCTCAGGGTCTATTTCCACTTGCCAGTAGCCACTTTTTAGGTCTAACGTGGTAAACCACTTCATTCCTGACAGCGTGTCCAGCGTGTCGTCGATCCGGGGTAGTGGATAGCTATCTTTCTTAGTAACGTCATTCAATCTACGATAGTCTACACAAAACCGCATGCTGCCATCTTTCTTTTTTACCAGGACCACAGGAGAACACCATGGACTAGACGAAGGCTCTATAACTCCATCCTTTACCATTCCTTTAATCATGGTATCTACCTCCTTTTCTCTTGCCACTGGTAGTCTTCTTGGTCGCTGTCGTATCGGTAACTCATTTCCGGTATTAATTCTGTGTTGAACCAATCCAGTCTTCCCTATGTCAGCATCATTTGTAGAGAATATGTCTGCATATTGAAGTAGCATCTTCCTAGCCTTCTCTCTTTCTTCTTCTGATAGATCTTTACGACAGTCTTCCAAAAGATTTAACACGTTAAATCTTGCACTTTGGGCGTTATTTTGAGGAGGCCCATGTTGGCATTCACGCATCCAAGCTACTTCCTCACAGGAACCCATCAATGTACCCTTCTTGATTACTTGCTCCTTTTCACTTGGGTTCAGTATGCGTACGGCTGCAACGTCGATTGCCTTTACCAAGGTCCGCGCAATCTTCCATGGAAGGTTATCATCCAATCCTTCAATGAGAATACATCGGTTCTTCTGCCCAGAATTATGTGGGAGACTTACTGGAACTATTGTTTCCGATCGGGGAGGAAGAACAATCTTCTTCAAGCAGTACACTTTCCCTGATGGTGCACCTTCCATGAAGACTTCTTCTGATCCACATTTTAGGACTCCTTGATTAACGTCGATCTCGCAACAGTGCTGTCGCATGAAGTCCAAACCTAGGATGCAGTCATCTACTATGTCAGCCATGATGACCTTATGCCGGTAGATTGTGTTACCCAGTTTTAACTCCACCTCCTTCTCACCACGGACGGTTATGTGCTGACCCGTGGCTGTTACTAATTTTACGCCGTCATGCTTACTGTTGCGTCCTGAAATAGTTTCTCTATGCGCACGCAACGCGTAACGGAATGACATCTGACTTGTCAAGTTTGATTTTGACGTTTGACACTTTCTCTTGATTTTCGGGGGGAAACGAGGAAGCACGCCGCCGTTTGGGTCTCGCGGCTTTCGTTGAAATCAATTTCTTAACCGGTCGTTTTGGTGGACAATGGACCATGACCCAGTTGTTTGAGTTAATAACCCCTATCTTGGTGTAATAACACGGGTTTTGGACATATTTTGGATAAATAGTTTGAAGGTTAAGCAAAGTGTGACGCTGTTGTGAATGAGTGATTTGAAGACCGCATGCTGTGATTGTCTCCAGCCGGGTTGAAGCGGAATCTAACCTGAAGAATACTCGTAACGTCACAACACAATACAGATACACTCACTTACATACATATCTCCAGGTTGGCACCAGAGCAGTGTCCTTCAACCAAAAGGTAAGTGCTTTTGTTGTATTTGTAATTGTTCACTTGTATTGTCTGCTCCGCGTACGGCGGACAGTACGCTAGCCACTCTTGTCTCCAGAGCCCCCCATCAAAAACTTCCACTGCGCAATTGAATTGAGGTTTGGTCTGGCAGCGTACACTTACCAAAGAAGTCCCCAAGAAAACGATTCGCTAGTTGGGAACTGACAACCGTGCGAGAAGCTCCAGTATCCAATGTCAGCTTACATGGTCTTCCGTTCACTTCACCTTTTATGACTAGGGTGTTCCCATCATGGGCTTGTGAGACCGAAATTCTTGGGGCTATTTTAACACCAGCCAGCACCCGCCCCGCAGTCCTGGCGTTGACTAGTTTTCCTGCTGCTGGGCAGTGACATCTGCCGCCCTTCTTTCCCGGGTCTGATCTTCGTTGGCAGTGCTACGCTTCGGACAACTTGAACGGAGGTGGCCCTTTTCCCCACAAGTGTAGCACCTAGGGCTGTTCCTCAGACGGTCGCGAACAGGTGAAGCCGCAACCTCCCTGATGCGATGGGCTCGATGATCATGCCTCACTGCCTCCACCTCCAACGCATGGGCCAAGGCGTCCTTGAGCGTCTCGTGGTGTCCAAGTTTTACAGCAGCCCTTACTTCCAGGTCCCGTATGCCATCTATGAAAGCTTGAGTCAGAGTCCCTTCGATGACTGCAGGCGCAGACTGGTACGCTTTTCGAACCAGCTTCTCGATTTCTAGGGCCCACTGCTGCAGGTTTTCACCACTGCGCTGCACACGATCCTTCAACTGCGCTCGAAAAACGTGTTCCAGGTGCGCCTCACCGTATCTGGCTTCTAACGCCTCAACAAGCTGCTCATAGGTAACATTTTTGCCGAGAGCCTCTAACACAGTTAAAGCCTGGTCACGAAGGGCCAAAGTAAGCGCGGTCATGGCTTGGCCTGTTGTCCACCCATTTGCTTCCATGACAGCTTCAAATTGAATTTTGTATGCCGACCAGGAAGATGTTCCGTCAAAGGGTGGCACTTTAAACCCGCGCACGGAAGGTGCAGCAACTATCGAAGCCGTAGTCCGATCTCCAGCTTTCAGAACTCCAACCGCTTTTCTTATATCAGCGATCTGGACTTCGGCCTCGGAGATACGATTTTCATGTACCTGAACAGTCTCCTTCATGGCTTTGATGTCCTTGCCAAATGTCGCGTGTAGATCTTTCAAAAGGAGAACCTGCTCCTCTTTATCACGCTGAAGCTGCTCTTGCAGGCGGCGGGTCTGTTCTTCCTGTCGACGGGCCTGTTCTTCCTGCCGGCGAGCTTGCTCCTCTTTGTCCTGCTGCAGCTGTTCCTGTAGGCGGCGGGCCTGTTCTTCCTGTCGGCGAGCTTGCTCCTCTTTGTCCTGCTGCAGCTGTTCCTGTAGGCGGCGGGCCTGCTCCTGCAGCATCGCCATTAGCGCAGAAAGATCCATGGCTGGTGATGCTGTAGGAACACCAGACGCTTGGGAGACTGGCTCTGTCGTTGGCTGATTACCCCCAGGTGTCTGTCTAGAAGTTCCTTCAAACCGCCTCTGATCCACCTCCTGCTGGCGCTGACTCCTGGTACGGATACCTTCCGTATCCTCCTTCGGTAAAACTGGCATAATTTATCCCTTACTTCTGACACCAAATGTTACGAGCTGGGGTTCGGGATAAATTAATTTAAACCAATTTACCAAAACACACAACACAGTTTAATTAAATAAACACAAATATCGCAACTACAAGAAACGTCACTTGGAATCACTTGTTTCGCTCACTCGAATCGTATTCGCTCGCTTCCGAAATCGAACTGCTCGTCGGCCCGACAATCCGCTATTTATATCCCGAGCAGAACATTCTCGAACATTCGACACCGCCACAGCGTAGAAGCTTCTAGTAACTTCCATTGAACCGTTTAATCCCACTATTCGACAATAGATGGCAGTAGCGTCTACGTACAATTTCGTGTAGTACTTGCTACTCAATAACAGATGGCGTTAGCGTGTCATTTCCAGTAGTTTCTAACACTGCCCCGTCCTTAGATGGAATTAGCATGATGCTTCTAGACTTTACGATCTACGTAACAGACTTAATGGATCAGGGGTGCCTCAATGTGCACGCCACAATTGCGGCGGTAAGTCCCCTCTTTGAGGAGTGGAAAGAGAGGCGTCACGGCGTCCTCACCTTCCGCCTGACGCAGGCTTCGGTGGGTTCCTGTTCAGGATAAAGCGGGAGGAAACGCCCGGGTGTTTCCATTGTTTGGATCGTCTAGAGGACACGGTGGAGCATACGGTGGAAGTTTGCCATGCCTGGGCAGAGCACCGCCGTGTCCTCGTGGAGGCGATCGGCGGCGGCGACCTCTCGCGTCCGGCCCTGGTGCGAGCCATGGTACGGAGCGAGAGGGAATGGGAAGCCGTCACCTCCTTCTGCGAAGCAGTAATGCTCGCGAAGGAGGAAGCGGGACGCGTGCGGGAGAGGCAGTCTCTGCGCCCTCACGTCCCTAGCCGCCGCAGGAGGAGACGCCCCGGGCGTCGGGAGTCGATAGCGGACTCCCGGCCACCGTAGGCGAGAGCTTGCGGGTGGCGAGCAATGGGTAGCTCGCCACCCGGTAAGGACCAAGCTCGGGTCGACGGCGCGTAGTGTTCCACGCGCGCCTCAAAGAGATGTCAGCAAAACTGAAGGGGTCTGATAGGACCGATGCCTGCCGGGGTCGCGTGATTGTTCGAAAGAGATACCGTGACCCTGGCACATGTGCAATTGATGGAACACGGGTGGGTTTTAGTCAGTAAAACTCTGACACGCCCTCCCGCTTCGCCCAGAGCGGGAGAAGTCATTTGATGATTTCCCATCCAAAAAAAAAGGGGGTGCCTCAAGGAAGTAACCTGTACTTAGAAATGGGTGCTTTTTGCAAACGATGATACCTGTTAGTGGTATTACCTCGAATAATACACAACTAGAACAAGTAAATCAAACTATTAATTACTTAGGTTCCTATTAAAAGTTCAAAACTTGCAAACTGAACATCAGTAGAGTTATTAAATAACGGCTATATATTTCACTAGCTTCTGCCCGCGACTTCGTCCGCGTCAAATTTTTGCTCCCCTGACCCTTCCCGTCGCATCGATTTGCCTGCTAGTTTTCGTCCATTTTTCGTTGCTGCTCGCACCTTTTGAGTTATAGTGAGTCAACCTTAAAAGATAGACATATGCTCTCGCGGACTTTTTTTTAGAACTTTTTAAAAGAAACAATTCCGTCAAACATGATTTTTGCGTTACTTTAACCGTTTACGCAGCGCACGCAACGGTAACTCTCAAAAGGAATAAATTTTCCCCGTTTTTGCAACATTTTTCATTACTGCTCCGCTCCTCGTAGTTGTAACGTGATGTTATATAGCCTATAGCCTCCCTCAATAAATAGACTACCTAACACAAAAAGAATTTTTCAATTCGGACCAGTAGTTCCTGAGATTAGCGCGTTCAATCAAACAAACAAACAAACAAACAAACTCTTCAGCTTTATAATATTATATAGTATATATAGTATAGATGTGCCTTGTGGAAGTAGGGGTAGGCCTAACGCTAGATGGGTGGACGAGATAGTGGAGTTGGCAGATCAAAGCTGGCTTAATACAGCCAGCCACAAAGACAACTGGCATTCCTTGGAGGAGGCTTTTATCCGAAGGGGGTCCGTACAAATTACTTAATACTTTTATTTTAATTTTTACTTGTAGTGATTAGTGAGAAATTTTTATTTTTATTGTTAACTTATTGCTAGTATATTTATTTTTTGTCTTTACGTATACTCATACTTAGTTTGTAATTTTGTACAGAAAATTAATAAAGCTTTATTATTATTATATATTTCATATTTAATTTCCCTGTGCAGACTTCAGTGCCAGTGACGGTGCACCTGACCGACCGTCTCCTGCAGGCGGCGGGCCCCCCGGCGGGCGGCGCGGGCGCCGTGCTGGCGCTGTTCGCGGCCGCGCTCGCGGCGCTGGCGCTGCTCGTGTGCGCGCTGCTGGGTTACATATACAGAGTGTGAGACACATTCTTACTCTAAATTATTTCGCTCTGAACCTTGTTATCCACGATCATAACGACGTATTTTTAGAATTTTCACTGTCTTCTACTATTGTTTAATACTTATTGCTATCTAAATCAAACATTCTGGTTTACAGTGTCATTTATTATTGTAATATGAAGCAAATCTACTAAGTAAGTGGATTCATGGTGTAACATTTACGAACTCAAACATTTTATCAATTCATAAAAATAATTGGAGCATTTGGTTAAATAACTTTTTACACCTAGTATCTCTAACATGGCTATACCTTCCCGCAGTCGTCGCCGATCTAAGCGCAGCGCGGGCGGGTCGGGCACTGGCTATGTGACCCATGAGAAGCCCCCGGCGGACATCGCGCCCACGCCGCAGCCCAGCAGCGCGCGCGGCCCCGCACACAGCACGGGGCCCCTGCCCGCCGACAGCGGCGTGGGGGTGCTGCGGCCCGCTGCGTCGTCGGGCTCACTGCTGAGCGTCAGCGCAGGTGCCAGCACTATTCTGGCTAACTCTACGTCTAGTTTAGATCTGCAGCAGGATGCGGCACATGGAGCACAGCATCATAGTAAGTTTAATCACTTGATTACAAAATACAGTAGATCAGTGATATAATTGCCACTTATTTCCTGTATTTTGTAATCAATTATGTTCTTAAACTATGACTAGGGTTCTGTATGACTTTGACTTCGCTTGTCGCTGCGTTATAATTAATTAGCAGGTGAGTTTCATATGCTTAATATACGACGTAGGTAGACATATTTTTTTGGTATCCGTAATCTTTGAAGTAGGGTTAGAGATAAGAGGAAATTATTTAATTAAAGAAAATAAATACAAATATCGTGTACATTTGTGAAATACAATTATGCGTTTCGTGCTTTAGTTACCCATAAAATCTGAAGTCTATTTGGCACAATAATAATAGATATCTAACTTGCTGAATTTGTTCAGTAGACGCATCATCAGGCCGTCAGTCGCAGCGCTTCCCGCGCAGCAAGGTGGCGCCCATGCCGCCCAGCGCCGCCAGCCCGGGCGCGGGGCGGGGCGGCGCGGGCGGCGCGGGGGGCGCGGGCGGCGCGGGGGGCGCGGGCGGCGTGTCGCTCATGAGCGACCACCTGGGCGCGCGCTCGGCGGGCCGCTCGGGCGTGGCGTGGCCCTCCGCCACCATCCCCGCGCGCGTCAAGAAGCTCAGCTGGGACGACGCCGCCCCCGATGCTCATCACAAGGTGCGCTCTACTTACTGTTCGATCGTCTAATACTAACAATGGACTCATACTACTCGCATACAAGCAGTCATCTTTCAACACATTTGTAGTTCAGAGAGATAGCTCTGATGGGTATCATCAAACATAACTACTACTTCTCTTTCTTACTGACGTCTACAAGCCTAATTCTCACGCCTGTAACTGCCTACTAACTCCTCCGTAACCTAGGAACTATCGTAAAGTGTGTATAACAGAAATACATTTCCAGGACAGAGGGGAGGAGGTGACGGACGCGACCAACCCAGCCGTGGCCGAGCACATGAACCTCACCGTCTACTTCTGACCGACGGGGCGCCGGCGCAGCGTGCTGACTTACCACACGGAGGGAACAAACATCACGCTAGTGATACAAAAGAACGTGCTCACAAACAACGTGGAGAAACTAACGATAACAAGGCTACAAATGTTTGTTTTCAAAATAACATGTCTGATGTTGATTCTACGGTAAACAGGGGTTTAAGTGACAAAAATATGTCTAGACAAGATGTAGTTGCCCCTTCTGATAGTAAATATTCTTTGCAAGTCAAGACTGCAGCAAAAAATAATGATCTACAACCTGGACATAACTTCCAGAAAAGTGAGAACATTGAAGCTAAAAATGATTTTCCATTACAAACGCCTGCTGGAAAAACCCACCAGACTGCAAATTACACCTTACCAGGAAACAGTTATCAACCCACAGATGCTCTGAACACTGTCGGTATACCAGTCTATAACAATTCTTTATCACACAATTATTTATACACGAACCATCCCGTTCCAGCTACAAATTACTACATTCCTGGTTTAAGCGAACCATCATCACCGTCCAATTATCCTACTATGGTTATGGAGCACCCCGGTCATCCCAGTCATGCCATTATATTTGAAAATGATTCGAGATCAACAAGAAACCGTCCCCTTCCGACTCACATCTTGCTCACGAGTAACACGAAACGTACTAAACACCTCAAACCTCCTGCCAACAGTAAGCTCAAAAGTAAAGCTGTGACGATTCATCACATCACACCCATAGCTTATCCTGTACAGTCTTCAAGTCAATCAGCTTTGTTCCATGCTCCATCCATATATGCTTTACCAGCTAGTCATCCTAACCAACAATTAGCAAACCAGCCAAATACGAACCAGCAACAACCGATATCCATCGCCGGTGGCCAGTATACTCACAGGGACCAACGATACACGACACCTCCAACTGCCCCGGTGCTGTATGAGGAGGAACCTTCTCCTCTAAGTTCCAATGGTCTTCCACCAGCATATGCCACAATTGATCCTAAGAAGCTGCGCACTATGCACATCAGACCTGCGGTGTTCAAGAGAAGAGGGGTGGCCAACAGCCGACAGTACCAACTGTTGTGAGAGACAGACGTGGCTGTCACAGTATGGCGCTATCTTTTAGAAGGTGCCTATTTCGTAAGAATGTAGCTTGTCTTAAATTACAAGTAAAGTTCAAATCTTAAAAGTTCCTTTAGGTGTGCAGTGCGTCTTTCGTGCAATCAATTTCCACAATCTCTAGTTTTTCCGATCAGATTTAAATGAATAATTATGCTTCTTAGACACTGCTAGACTCGTCATGACTTATGTCTAAATCCCTGACGACCCTAAGACATAATTGTAAACCAGAAATTCATAAGTTTAGGCTGTGGTAAGGTTTGTATTTACCATTTACCAAATAAATACATAAGTATGTGTATAATACAAGTAGGTTACTAATGTGTTAAGTGTTGAGATTATTATAGAAGATAAATGTTTTGTATTTACTATTACAATGAAGAAACGAATGTGAAAGATTAATTATTGAAATGTTGTAAAATTAAGTAATTGATATTGTTAGTGAAATTAACTGTAAATAGTTTATATAAATAGAAATCCTAGGATTTTTTGTTTTTTTAGTAATTTTATAACAGGCAAACATTTAAACTGCGCTGCCACTATAAAGTGGCAGCGCAGTTTAAAGGCGTTAATAATAAGGTGGGAAAACTAGATAACGAATCTTGTGTACAAGTAATTTCGTTGTAAGAACATTTTGAGTTTCATACAATATTTATATGATTTAGATAAGTACCTATGTACGAACTGTTATAATAATGTTTTGTTTATTTCGGTTGTTTTACTTTGGACACCTGTGTAGAGCGATCAACAACATAATCCTGAAGAAATATAGGTGCCCTTGTTTAAAAGAAATATCTTTCAGTTTATTTTGCATATCATACATTCGAGCGTGGGCTGCGTTCGGAAGTTATGCATTATTATCTTCTCGTCTCACATACCACAGTGTCTCAAGACGAAAGTCTTTGACTAGTGCGTATTGCCAGTGATGACGTATGGTACTGAAACGTGGTCGCTCATAATGGGCTTTATTAAAAGGCTAAAAGTCACCTAAAGGGCGATGGAGAGAGCTATGCTTGTAGTTTCCCGACGTGATCTAATCAGGAATGAAGAGATCAGCACGAGAACCAAGGTAACCGACATAACTCGAAAAATTTAAGTGATAGTGGGTAGTACATTACTAGCAGAACAGATGGCTGAAAGTTTCTGGAGTGGTGACCGCGTCCCGGATAACGCACAGTTGGAAGGCCTCCCTTGAGGTGGACTGATCAACTTGTGAAGGCCACAGGAATCCGCTGGATGCAGGGCGCACAGAACCTATCGAAGTCGTGGAGTTTGGGGGAGGCTTATGTCCAGCAGTGTTTAGGCTGCAATGATGACGATGATAGAGCGAGACGACGCTACTTGTGGAGCAATCAAGTATTGGACCTGACCATCCAGTTCACTGCCAGGGTCGCGAGATTCGTTCGAAAGAGATACCGTGGCCCTGGCACATGGACAACTGAAGGAACACGGGTGGGTTTTAGTCAGTAAAAGTCAGACACGCCCTTCCGCTCCACCCAGAGCGGGAGACATGATTTGATGATTTGCCAACCAAAAAAAAAACCACCGAATTTTACCGGCTTTATAGTATTTTGAAATAGAAAATAAGTTTGAGTTATGCAAGACTTAGTTTTCAAGTTGCAACTTTTTAGATACAAACGTCCAAATGAAGATAAAAATGCCGCTTGACTTCGCACTTCAGACGTCGCTGCTATTCAAAGACATTGGATAGCTAGGTATCAATAGGCTAGAGGGTATGTAATGCTTGCAGAAATATGGAATCGATGTTCGACGAACCAGGAAAGATAAATAAAAGAATAGAAGTTAACTGCTTAGCAGTTAAGTTATATTGAGGAGCGTAACGGCGGCGGCGGCGGCGTAACAAATATAAAATCTAAGCGACGCCAAAACATTATTTTTAGTTATTTTTGCGAAGTCTGTGAATTTAATTCCGAAATAATATTTTTGTACAATTTTATCTGTTTGCCTGAGTGAAAATACATTCGAAAAACAAACAAAAGTTCTAAAAATTATCGAAAAAAATACTAGATAGATTTTGTAAAAATTTTGTATATCTATTTGCTATGGGGGATAAAGCAATATTGCAATGTTTATGTATTCTTCTGTCTACGGTTAACCACAAGTTGTAAAAAGACGAGCAAAAATATGGTTGATACTTACTGGTTTAACCTTTTCATGATTATTAAAAGGTGATTATTAATAACATCACCTTTAAGGAACTAAGCAATCCATCAAGACATACCTACATATGTACAGGGAGATTTTTAGATGGGGAAATAAGAGCCGGTACCTTAATCGTTTTCGCTACAAGAAATCGGTCTTTGGAGACTAATTTCCTAGCTGACACTTAGCAGGCAGAAGCTTGTTCATTATAAAGATAATCAACGATTTAGCCTCAGTTTCAGTGAGCAAGAAACTTCAAATTTTAGTAAGTGTGCAATCAATCTATTATTGTACACGACAATACGTTACTTTAAATTATAAGTAACAATCACTAGAAAATTAAAAATGTTCTATATTTATATCAAATTTTAAGTCCTGACTGACTGACTGATATATCAACGCACAGTCTAAACCGCTGTTTCTAAAGATATGAAATTTGGAGTTTCACATCAAAAAAAATACTCACCCATCTAAAGGCTGACCTTGAGAAGTGAAGCTTAACCTAAACAACCTACGACACAAGGCAAAACAAAACTAAAGGTCACCCATCCTAAGGCTGGCCTTGCGAAGTGCATCTTAACCTAGCGAACCTGCGACAAAACGCCACACATAAACTAAATGGTCACCCATCCAAAGGCTGACCTTGAGAAGTGTAGCTTAACCTAGTGAACCTGCGACAGAAGGCAAAACAAAAACTACATGGTCACCCATCCAAAGGCTGACCTTGTGAAGTGCAGCTAAACCTAGCAAACCTGCGACAAAACGCCACACATAAACTAAATGACTTTTTTTTTCTTATTTGTAGTTCTAATGCCAAAATACAGCTTTCTATTACTAAAAGTCTCTGAGCAGCGGACTGACAGACGGACGAACATGGGGAAACTATAGGGGTTACTTGTTGACTACGGAATCCTTAAAATAGCAGTGTATAGCAAACCAATCACAATCGCGCCCGATGCGAGCGACTCGCGGTTGCTTACCGCCTCGGTACAGAGACGAATAGCAGTCTCCTGTCTCTTTCCCTCGCCGGACTATTGCATGCGACTAGCATGTCACTGCGCGTTAGTCCGCTGCACAGAGTACATTACACTATCTGCCCGCACGCTACCTGTGTAGACGCGTATGTCGCCATGCGCCTACGTCGTGCCGCCCGCCATTGTTGTTACGCGAAAGACCATATTATTTAGGGTTTTCGTTCCCCAATGTTTATGTGTTTGTGACTTTGTGTAAACTATTGTGTTTCGTGTTATTTCCAATAAACATTAAAAACTAGAAGGTGGTTTCCGTTCTACGTGTTTCCCTGAGATAACCTCCCTCATATGTGGCGCTCCAACGTTAGTTTTTCGTGTGACAATAGTGCATAGTTGTGATAGTTTTGTAGTGACGAACTAAAATGCCAGTGACCAGGAGTAGAGCGGCTAGTTTGACTCGGAGGGAAGATGCAAACGACGCATTACCTGTCCCCTCGCGACCAAACACGCCGACCGCAGAGCCCGCCATTCAAGATGGCGACGACGCGTTTTCTTCCTCGCCGCGCATCGATGCTAACGCTACGTTCTCCAACGAAAACGTGGCAACTATTATCGCCTCTCTTCAACGCTCTCAAACAGAAGCATTAAGGGAGTTGCTCAACTCGATGTCGCGGGCGAGTGCATCGACCCCGGAATCACTCGCATTGCTAGGCCAAAACACCCTAGCCCGCTGCAAAGCCACGTTCTCCGGCCGACCGAAGGAATCGGTTGAAGCATTTATCGACGCAATAGAGGCCTATAGTGATTGCGCGCAGGTGGCGGATTCAAACATTCTGCGCGGTTTGGCCTACCTATTCAAGGATGAAGCAGCCACGTGGTGGCAAGGAATAAAATACTCCGTGTCATCATGGCGCGAAGCCAAAGAAAACTTGATAAGTGCCTATGGTGATCGCCGGCCGCCTCATCGGATCTACTTAGAAATGTTTGCGACGCCGCAGGGCAATGAAAACACAGATATTTTCGTAGCGCGCATCCGCGCCCTTTTAGCACGTTTACCTCAAGGCGATGTAAAGGAGTCGGCTCAAATAGACATGACCTACGGCCTCCTCCACAGCAGAATAAGAAAGAGGTTACGAAGAGAGGATTGCCGCAGTTTCTATGAGTTACTCCGCCTCGCACGGAATATCGAGGATTCATTCGACGAGGTAAATACGGCGAGTGAGCGTCGAACACAAACGCCGGCAACATTACCGACGTCCACGCAAACCGCCGCTCGTGATAACGCCCGCGCTCCCGCGCGCGGACTCGTTCCCGTCCGGGCGCCGGCGCACGCCGCGCCCGCCGCCGCGGCGCAGCATACGCCCGCTCCGCCCGTGCTCCCCGTGCCTGTTCCAGCCGCGCCGCCCGCACCTCTCCCATCGAAGCACGACACGGCAAAGAGGCCACGGCCGTCTTGCACATACTGCAGACGGTTTGGCCACACCAAAGAACATTGTCGTAAGTTGCAGAATCAAGGTGAGAGTGAACAAAGTAAAAGTAGTGATCAAAGTTTTTATTCCGTAAAATCTCATTTAGTTGCTAAAAATTTCGCGTCAGACTATATTTGCGACAAAAACAATTTTATTCCACGAGAAAATGTGCGTAAATATTTTAGTAAAACACAAAGTGATGCTATCCCACAATGTGTAACTAATAATATGTGTAATTCTGATAATGTTGCGAATTCGCAGATTTCGAAAAATGTGTGTAGTAGTTTTGATATAAAAATAGGTAAAACCAATCCACATCAAAATGATTTTATGTGTAATAATATTAAAAATATAAAGGAGAATGTCCATTCATGTGAGAATGATGTTTTGTGTTACAATTTTAAAAATATAAAGGAGAATGTACATTTTAGTAATAATTATGTTTTGTGTAAGAATTGTAAAAATCAAAAGGAGAATGTCCAGTTTTGTGATAATGATGTTGTGAATAGCGATTTCATAAATGAAAAGGATAATGCCCATTTATGTTTAACCGACATATGTTTGAGTAACGACCGTATGGGACCCTCCATTGGCCGCGATTTACGACCTATTTTTAATATAAAAATTTTGGGTTTTTCCGGCACTGCGTTGATTGATACGGCTGCCAAACATTGTATTGCGGGTCATACGCTATATACTCTCCTTCAACGTCAAGGTCATCCCCTCAGCTCTTCGACACGCGAAGTTAAGCTTGCCGACGGTGTAATCCGTACGATGGATGTACTTACCACCACGTTAGAGGTGTGCTTAGAAACGGTAGTTATTACGATTCCATTCTTAATTTTTCCCGACTCGACTAATAACGAGACGTTATTAGGTATCGATTTTATAACCGCCGCGGGAGTAGTTATTGATTTTTGTAAAGAAGCTTGGTATTTTAGTAAATGCGAAAATGTAAAATATAACTTATGCTTCGAACCTACCTCGCGTGACGTGTCCTGCGCCGCTACAGATATACTTAGGGATGATGAAGGTACTCACCTTAAACCAGCTCAGCGTCAAGCGCTTGCTGGCGTCCTCACCAGGCACGCACGCGTCTTTAGAGCAGGGGGAGGTCCAACACCGTATGCGGAACACCGCATTGATACAGGTGAGCATCCTCCAATTGCTGTTCCTCCTTACCGTCTAAACCCTTCGAAGAAAAAGCTGATGAAGGCTGAAATAGGTAAGATGTTATAGGATGACATAATAGAAGAATGTGAATCAGCTTGGTGTTCACCGGCACTAATGGTGCCGAAGTCCAACGGTGGTATCCGCTTCTGCGTTGACTACAGGCGTCTGAATGCAGTCACCAAAGCTGACACATATCCGATGCCACGCATCGACGAGCTACTTCAGAGCACGAAACGGGACTGCTACATGAGTACGCTAGACCTTCGATCTTCATATTGGCAGGTTAAGGTAAGGGAAGCTGATAGAGACAAAACAGCTTTTGTCTGTCCTCTAGGTACTTACCGTTTTAAAAGAATGCCGTTTGGTCTCCGCAACGCGCCAGCTACCTTTCAGCGTCTCATCGATCGTCTCCGATCCTGCTCTGCGTTACAAGATGTAACTTTATTAGCTTATTTAGACGATCTGTTGGTAATATCACAGGGATACCAACAGCATCTGCAAGACCTCGAGGCAGTTTTTAAACGTCTGGCCGAGTTTAACCTCCATGTGAATAGGCAGAAGTGCGCTTTTGCTCGAGAAAGTGTTAAATATCTCGGCCACGTTATTACACAAAATGGTGTTTCCACCGACCCAGGGAAGGTGAGTGCTGTACTCGAGATGAAGGTACCAGGAAACCTAAAGCACCTGAGAACCTTCTTACAAACTTGTTCGTGGTTCAGAAAATTCATACCTAACTTCTCAAAAGTTGCTGAACCATTGACACGCCTGACTAGAAAAAGTCAAGTATGGTCTTGGGGCTCAGAACAGACCCAAGCATTTAATGAACTGAAAGGTCTACTGACCACAGCTCCAATACTGGTGCAAGCCGATTTCAGTCGTCCTTTCATTCTGCGTACTGACGCAAGTAACTACGCCTTGGGCGCAGTTTTATTGCAGGGCGATGGCAATCAGGAAAGGCCAATTGAGTATGCCAGCCGACTCCTCAATGCAGCAGAACGCAACTACTCCACCACGGAGCGCGAAGCACTCGCTGTAGTTTGGGCAGTGGAGCGTTTTCGGCCTTACCTAGACGGTCAACCAGTTGTGATTGGAAGTGATCATCAGCCTCTACGCTGGTTGCTATCACTTAAATCACCAGCAGGCAGATTAGTTCGTTGGGCTCTGAAGCTCCAATCATTTGATATTCAATTTGAATATACTCCAGGGAAGGCGAATGTCGTAGCAGACACGCTAAGTAGACCCATATGTTCCAGAGATACAAGCGATAGTTGCGGTATTTGCACCGTCATCTGTGATCTTCCCGCAAAGACACCTAGTCAGCTTCGCCTGGAACAGACTTCGGACCCTGAAGTTGACAAGATCATTAAGGAACTAGAAGGACCTGATGATGTTACATCTAAACGATGGTTAGAAAGGGGTTACCTCATGGATCAAGGAGTCCTGTACCGATTCAATCCGGACTCCGAGAGTGAATCCCCTCAGTTAGTCGTACCTGCTGATCAAGTTACCGCTATTTTGAAGGAGTTACATGACTCTCAAACAGCTGGCCACCCAGGTATCGATAGAACCTACCAGAAGGTAGCGCAGCTGTATTATTTTACAGGGATGCGGAGAATAATCACCGATTATGTCTTAGCCTGCATCCACTGCCAGCGATATAAGGCCAACAACGCCAAACCCCCAGGCCTACTCCAGACACCTGTCATGAGCCAGCGGAACGAGGTGTTGGCCATGGACCTGTTCGGCCCACTTCCGGAAGGAGACCAGGGGGAGCGGTGGGTTTTTCTCATTGAAGACACTGCTACCCGATGGACAGAGCTCTTTGCTCTAAAAGAAGCGACAGCGGAAGCCTGCGCTCATGTCCTCATCGAGGAATATTTCATGCGATTCGGTCTACCTCGCAGGATTATTTCGGACAACGGTGTCCAGTTCGTTTCCGCAGTGATGCGACAATGTATGTCAACCCTAGACATCAAACAAAATTTTGTTCCGCTATATCATCCACAAGCTAATCCTGCAGAGCGAAAAAACCGCGACCTTAAAGCTATGCTGGCCCACCTCGTGGCTGATGACCACACCTCATGGCCCAAGAAGTTGCCAGTGATCCGTTTCGCCCTCAATAGCGCGAAATGTCGCACAACAGGTAAGTCACCGGCTTATTTGACTTTTGGCAGAGAGATGCGGTCACCCACAGAGGTCGTTCACGACCTTCGTGACATCAAGTTCAAAGAAAACTTTGTCCCACAAGTGACTCCTTACCTTGAAAACTTCTTGCATTCACTGTCAGCTGTTCGAGAACGCGTCGAGATCCAGCAGGACAAGACAAAGCAGTACGCCGACGCTTCACGCCGACCATCTGACGCCTTCAAGGTAGGTGATTTAGTCATGCTTAAATCTCATTTATTGAGCAAAGGGTCAAAAGACCTCACTTCTAAGTTCTTCCCACGCCGAGATGGCCCTTACCAGATCAGTAAGAAGGTAAGTCCAACAACGTACACCATCGCGAGGACAGAAGAACCTAATTTAGATCTAGGGAAATATCATTCCGAAGATCTTACGCGTTACCGAGGTAGCTACGACTCCTTACCGAATCCCGTTATTCCAAAACGAAGTCGCGGACGTCCAGCTAATGCTGTTGTTAATGTACCAGTCCAGGACCGAGGGCGTTGTCCAGGACTGGAGGGGGAGTATATAGCAAACCAATCACAATCGCGCCCGATGCGAGCGACTCGCGGTTGCTTACCGCCTCGGTACAGAGACGAATAGCAGTCTCCTGTCTCTTTCCCTCGCCGGACTATTGCATGCGACTAGCATGTCACTGCGCGTTAGTCCGCTGCCCGCACGCTACCTGTGTAGACGCGTATGTCGCCATGCGCCTACGTCGTGCCGCCCGCCATTGTTGTTACGCGAAAGACCATATTATTTAGGGTTTTCGTTCCCCAATGTTTATGTGTTTGTGACTTTGTGTAAACTATTGTGTTTCGTGTTATTTCCAATAAACATTAAAAACTAGAAGGTGGTTTCCGTTCTACGTGTTTCCCTGAGATAACCTCCCTCATAAGTGTCTATAAATCTTGTGTTTGGGGCGCTCGGAATAAGCTTTGCTCCGGGCGCAGTTTCATATTCGCACGACTCTGCTAGACCTAAGGTCTAGCATAGTCGATCTCGAGCGGAATCAATCACTCTAGCGTCATCTTTCGCTCTTGAACAATATCACGCAATATCTACGTAACCTTTGTATTTCCCTAGTCCTAATATACGAGATCAAAAGCGTCGCATATTGAAAATATCACATTGCTCAGTTGAAACTGGAACGTTACAGGCAGGTTTAGGGTTTTAGACAATGAAGACAGTCATTTTATTGGTAACAAGTGTAAAAAAAACACAAACAATTGCAGGAAACATAAACTTCTCGTAATCTACATCACGAAACTTTCATTTTATGAGGAGAAACCGCGTGGCGAATTAAAGTACCGACAGGATGTAAAGTATTATGATGATGTTATGATGCCTTGAATGTCTCAACACGGAGCTGACCTTGTAACGAAAGTTGTTCGCTGATGTTGCACAACACTGCGCGCGCAGTTCCACTTCATTGAGATGCGCGGGAGCAAGCACTTCCTACGTATTGTGATGCAACATGTTCAGTTGTGTTATGTACACGCACATGTCAATGTGGATCCTAATATTGACATCGAGACGATCGAACATTATTAAATTAGTTAGTTAGCTAGTCTTGGTACCTAAGCTCATTTAATTTAAGAGATGATCTTAAAAGATGTTTCTTTAGGATCCGTAGGACCAATTGATATAAGAACATTTCTATGAGTAGAACTATACAAATATATTATAAGATTCAACTAGAATATAGGTAGGTAACGTGCTTTGTACAGGGATTAAATGTTACCGACCTAGGTATAGTTGTGGGACATTTGGGAGTGATTCTCATATCACGCAATAAAATGACGAATTTTAAAAAAACTTCTATATTACATAAATTTATTTATCTGTCGTGTTATTGGTTAAAATATAAGTAACATTAAGTATGAGGCACCTCATTCTATTAATTATTTATAGAGTAATAAGCCATTAAAATTTTACGCACGGGACGGGAATGAAATTAAACGAAGGGGAATGAAATAAATGTTTATTAAATTCTAACCGAAACACTAATCAACAATAATATAATCTTTGAGTGATAAATTGCTCTTACGCATCTACTGTAGATATTTGGTATATAGATCACAATTATTTGAACGATTAAGGTGGTAACATTTTTAAGAATATTTAAGGCTGATTATCAGAATCAATAAAAAAAATAAAAAAAAAATATAGGAAGAAAGGTTCCTGCAACATGTATATAGGTCGTAGAAATAACGTCAAAATACGCGACCTCTGTCGCAGGACCCTTCCTATATTTTACGAACTATAATAACGATATCTTAAGCAAATTAAGCACACAAAAATAAAAAAATAAAGTAATCTCAGATACATTAATTTCAATATTTGTTTGAACAAAAATACTTCGGGAGTAATAATTAAGGTAAACGCTGTGATGTTGAAGGTTGCGGATCATTTTGAGAAATGACAGTTGAATCAATTAATGATTCAAAATCTTTTGCAATGTCGCATGATGAAATATTATAAGATCTAGAATTTTTAATTTCAAGTTGTTTATCATCAGCAAAACGCCGTTTCCTAGAAACCCGCAATTTATCCACATTAAGACTAATGTCTGAAAGGACCGTAATCCTCTTGGATTGGGGTATAATCTTTATTACAATAGGTGGTTGAGATTCCTTTAGCTCCGGATCTTTAATTAAGTCTATAAAGCCTAAATGTTTTCCATGTAAGCATGGACTTGGGATACACATACAAGAGAAGCAACTTAAGCTTCTAGCAGCCATGACAGGTGCTTTAGACTCCCATAAAACCTGATGAATGCGTAATGTACCTTTAAATGAGGGAATTGTGGCAGGCAGTAACGCTTCTATATTCATTATGTCAACTTCGTCAATAACTTTAATTTGAATGTTGCTATTGCACTGTCTCATGGCTGTTAGAAAGTCTGCAAAATTACCTATATCACGACCGTGACTAACAACGCGGTCCATTGCAGTCTTTAAAGCACCGCCTACTCCATCTGGTGCACCCTTACCATGGCCGGCTTCGCTATAATTCCAAGTAACACATTCGAGTGCGCTAAATTCTTCATGTAATTTAGAAATCATGTAAAAAGTAAACTTGTTACGGTACTGACTAGTTGGACCGTCGGACATAAAATGAATTGTGTTAACGTGAGGATTGTTACTTTTAATGTAATGCAGTAATGGTTTTAAGTGTGCCCAAATGGCAGGAGTAGTGTGGTTTAAAGACTGGCTAACAGTGCAAAATGATCGGGGAGTTATCACCCCTGTTAATGGATCGCAAATGTAAACAACTGATGTATGTAAGCTAATATGCTGTCGACTGCCTCCAAAGTGTAGTGACTGAACTTCTTTAGCGTATTTAAGTGCATAATTTTCACTTCAGTCACAATGAATAATAGCCTCAGTCATTTTTAGGTTTGATTTGATTTCATTCAAGGATTTATATTGAACAAGAATATTTCGAACATGTGACAAAAAGTTCTCTAAAGTCTCATCTACTTTCGATATAACCACTCTAGCAGGATCTACAAATTTAACTTTAGATATGAATGACTTGGAGTTTTCCTTCCTAGTAACCCATTGGTGGTAGACTACTCTTTTTGAATCATTAAACTCTAGATACTTAACGCTCTTACTCTTACAAGACGCACACAAACGACCCAAGCAATTTTCGTTATATTCATCACAGCACAAAGACTTAAGTAGTTGACTTGTATTACTTTCTGATATGACACTAGCTCTATGCAAACCAGAAACCAATAGATCCATATTTGTATGTGTTTTACATAAACAAGTGTCACGTTTTTTTTGTGGGAAACATACCCAAAACGGTCTCAGCCTGCAAAACGAAGAGTAACTCAAACATATTCTAGGGTTATCAGTTTTAAATTTTTTATAAATATCAATTAATGTACCTGACAAATACCTCTTTGCTTTTCTTACTCCAGATTTCTTAATATACTGATTCTTGCCAGGTGCTACATAACTAATTATATCAGACTCAAAAAAAGTCTCAACTATTTTGAGCTTTTCTTTATAAGTTGCATCCTGTTGCTTTTTGGTATCTTCCTTATTAGGTTTATAGTCATTATTTTCCTTTTCTTCTAAAGACTTTATCAGTTTTCTGTATTTCAAATTTTGTTTCTTTAATAAAAATATAGTTTGCTCTAGCGTTTTTTTTTCTTTATTCATTTTATATCGCAATTTTCTGATTTTGATTTTACATTGACAGTTGCTTGATGTAGGAGATGAGAGATCACTAGGAAGAAAGGGATCACTATATTCATCTGAATTATGTAAATTGAAAATACTTTTTCCAGTTTCGTCAATAAAGACTTGAGCTGTTTCTTTTTCGTTTCTCTTCTTCTCTAAATATTTCTTTGAGTTTTCTCTCCATCTTGCACGTTGAGCTTTTTGATCACGTCTATTCATTTCTTTCACAGAGACTTTTATTTTCTTCTTTTTTTGATCTAAATACTTCTTTCTGTTTTTTTCTTTTTCGATTTGGTATAGTAAAGGATCATTTTTAATTCTTGCATATCTCTCCCTTTGGTATAATCGTTGTGCTGCTCGTTTTTCTTCAGAGGATTTCTTTGGTTTAGGCATTTAAGATCTAAAACAAACATTAAGTATATATTTATATTATTTTATAATTAGCAAATAAAAACAATTGTATAGGCATTAAATATAATAATAAGAAACTTACAACTGTTGTTGTCCTTGTATGAAAAAAATGGTAGTAGTGAAAATTAAGATTCTGACGGATGTTCCTTAATTGGCTTATTGTTCTTGATATTTTTTTAAGATAGATAACATTTCTGTCCAACAATCGTCAAGTTTCGAGTCCGGTACGTGATTTATTAAGTAACGAAATGCTACTGCTTTTACGTTTCTGTTACACGGACACGTGCACATACCCGTCTTCACGCCACCCAACAAAACCTCCTTCACGTCAGTTTTTAATGAATCTTTACCTAAAAATAAAATAATAATATTTGTATCTTTTACGAAAATAATTTGAAAATGTCATAAAAAAAGAATAAAAAGTAAACCTTTGTCATCAGAATTAGTTTTGGTTTTGTTCCAATTTTTGTGATTAGGTATTATGGACGGTGAATTTGGACGACTCATATTTCCTAAAACATTTATTTACTTTGAGCATAGTAGGTATAAAATATAAATATGTACCTTTTGTACTTATATAATGATGGCTGAAATTATACATAATATTATACATTAGCTACCTACTAAACAAAAAAAGAAATTATTTTAAATAAATTATTTATCATTCCCCTAGAAACAAAATCATTCTCCTCATATGTTGAAATAGAGGGAATGAAATGTAGGGGAATGAAAAATTCACGTAAAAACACGAAACAAGCAATAAAATCGTTAGAATTATGAGAGAAAAAGTAACCTGTTGATAGTTTCTTATTATCATTTAAATAATAAAAAAGTCATATTGTTATCACTAAGAATACTTACCAAGATATGAGGTATTTGAATAATGAAAATCACTTGGACAAACTCCGTGCAAGGAACAATCACCAGCACTATTTTTTAAAAACAGAACGCGTGCTCCCTTTCCGGTGGCTTGCGGCGACTGTTTGAAAATCCCGAACATTTGATGAGGGTGACGGTTGCGGTGCGCGGGGGGCTGCTGCATTAAAGTCGCATTCACGATTTGTTGGGGTAATGAGCAAAATGGGATTACAATTTTTCTCTTTCGATTCTTGGGCCCTTGGAAATTTTATGGAGTAAAAGAGTTAACGATATATTATTTAGGCCTAATCGACAACATCGAAATATATTAGTTTGATAAGATTTTTGGAACAAAAGCTTAAAATTTGTGAAGACAAATGTATAACTACCAAGAAATAACCTAGGGTAATGAAAAAAAATGCCAATTTTCTATATATAAAACTTAATAGCGAAATATACACACAAATTTTCGTAGCTGCCCTTTTAAAACAAAAAATGAGAAATAATATGGGATTTTTGTTTATTTAATATGAGTTCATTTTAGGGCACTTAAATGGATAAATAAGGTTTTTTACGTGATATGAGAATCACTGTTGGCTGTTTACGTTTACTTTGCAACTTTCTGAGAATAATATGTCCGTTTCCACCGCGCGGCCAACTCTTAAAATTTGATGAAATTTTGCCAGGGATTAGTTATAATTCGTTACAAAACACACCTCTTTTTCTGAATTTGTTACAAAAAAAACCGGCCAAGTGCGAGTCGGACTCGCGCACCGAGGGTTCCGTACAAACCTGTAGGTATCCTCGGTTTATGCGTAAGGTTTATGTTTATGAAATTAAATGTTTTTTTTTTTATATTTGAGTTGATTGAATGGAAGGTAAATTGCGATTTACGATTTATGACGTATTAAAAAAAAACTACTTACTGGATTTCGTTCAAACCAATTTTCGTTGGAAGTTTACATGGTTATGTACATCATATATTTTTTTTAGTTTTATCATTCTCTTACTTTAGAAGTTACGGGGGGGGGACACACATTTTACCACTTTGGAAGTGTCTCTCGCGCAAACTATTCAGTTTAGAAAGAAATGATGTTAGAAACCTCAATACCATTTTTGAAGACCTATTCATAGATACCCTACACGTATGGGTTTGATGAAAAAATTTTTTTTGAGTTTCAGTTCTATGTATGGGGAACCCCAAAATGTATTGTTTTTTTTCTATTGTTGTGTAAAAATCTTAATGCAGTATACAGAATACATCTACTTACCAAGTTTCAACAACATATCTCTTATAGTTTCGGAGAAAAGTGGCTGTGACATACACGGACAGACAGACAGACAGACAGACAGACAGACAGACAGACCGACAGACAGACAGACAGACATGACGAATCTATAAGGGTTCCGTTTTTTGCCATTTGGCAACGGAACCCTAAAAAAACTAAGACGCTACGACCAAAAACAGTTGGCCGCTAGAACCGCCACTTGCCGTAGTCATCGCCCGTGATTACACAGAAACTAAATAATGCAGATAGACGAATGATACATCAAAAGAAAGGTCTTAATTTGTTACAAAAATAAAAATCATCAAAATTTAAATATACAAAAAGTTATGCTATATTTAGTTTTTAGGTTAAGTGTAGGTACGTATCTCACCATAACATCAAATTAATAGAGGCTAATGTGTATGGACAATTAGTTGCTAATTTGTTGCAGCAAATAAACAAGAAAAATACTAGAAAATAGGTTCAATGTTTTTTTTACAGTCGATTTTAGATGGCCGCGCGGACGGCAATATGACGTTCAAAAAGTGCTGACTCTCAGCCTAGTTTGAATAAATTACTATTGATTTTGATTTAGATTTTTTTGAAATACAATGGCGTTTATTTCGATATTAATAGTAGGTTCAAGCTTAGTTCTAGTACTAATCGACAGGTATTGTATCCTAATTTGGATAAATATGCCGAATATACCTACAGGCTTTATATTTTAGGAGATATTCACTAAAATATAGTAGTATGAAACTGTATTAGAGTAGAGTGACCATACATTTTCATAATAAAGTGAGACTGAATCACCATTATTGGAATGTTCGGTAGTCTTATCTTAATTTTTTAGGGTGAAATTGTTTAAGACATCCTATAGCATAGGTACTTTATAAAAGTCAAATACATAAATCGATAAAAATTTCTTTATTCAAAATCAGCATACAGGCAAAAATCAAGTAATGTAAGTCAACAATTTTTTTTTTTTTTTTTTAGTAGGAAAACTACCATAACGTTTATAAATTAACTGAAACTAATGTAAGACAGAATGTAGACACATTTTCTTATAGGTACTTATTTCAATTTTAGAATTATTTTAAAAATATTGTGATTTTATTTTAAAAATGACATAGCGATCTATTTTTGTGCCTGGTATAAATTCTATAGCACTAACTAAGAAAAATTCTTCAATGTTAATACTAATCGGTTGTTCAGTGAGTAAAACTGAGTGCGCTACATTGGAATTGCAGTCTTTATTTTAGAAAAAAGTTTTTGTTATTTCAGTTCTACAGTTTAGAATTTACGTTTTTCTTTTCTATAAATATTTTTAGTCAGGGGACTAGTCCGGCGTTGTTTAGATTTTAATTAACTTTTATGCTTCAATGTTTTGAAGTTTTTTGGAGTAACAAGGCTAAGGTGTATGGACAATAAGTTGCTAATTTGTTGCAGCAAATAAACAGTAAATATACTAGAAAATAGGTTCAATATTTTTTTTAGAGTCGACTTTAGTTGGCCGCTCGGACAGCAATATGCCTAAATTACAATAGAGTTTATTTCGTTATTAAAAGTAGGTTCAAGCTTAGTTCTAGTACTAATAGACATGTAACGTAACCTTGTTTGGATAAATGTGGCGTAAATAAAATTACTATATTTTTAAAATTATTCTAAAATTGAAATTAGTACCTGTAAGAAAATGTGTCTACATTCTGTGTCTTACATTAGTTTCAGTTAATTTATAAATGTTATGGTAGATTACCTATTAAAAAAAAAAAAATATATTTTGTTGACTTATATTACTCGATTTTGCCTGTATGCTGATTTTGAATAAATAATTTTTTATCGATTTGTGAATTTGACTTTTATAAAGTACCTATGCTATAGGATGTCTTAAAGGGTTTCACCCTAAAAAATTAAGATAAGACTACCGAACATTCCAATAATGGTGATTCAGTCTCACTTTATTATGATAATTTATGGTCACTCTACTCTAATACAGTTTCATACTACTATATTTTAGTGAATATCTCCTAAAATATAAAGCCTGTAGTTATATTCGGCATATTTATCCAAACTAGGATACAATACCTGTCGATTAGTACTAGAACTAAGCTTGAACCTACTATTAACATCGAAATAAACGCCATTGTATTTTAGGCATATTGCCGTCCGCGCGGCCAACTAAAATCGACTGTAAAAAAAACATTGAACCTATTTTCTAGTATTTTTCTTGTTTATTTGCTGCAACAAATTAGCAACTAATTGTCCATACACATTAGCCTCTATTAATTTGATTTTATGGTGAGATACGTACCTTCACTTAACCTGAAAACTAAATATAGCATAACTTTTTGTATATTCAAGTTTTGATGATTTTTATTTTTGTGACAAATACAACAAATTAAGACCTTTCTTTTGATGTATCATTCGCTTATCTGCATTATTTAGTTTCTGTGTAGTCACGGGCGATCACTACGGCAAGTGGCGGTTCTAGCGGCCAACTGTTTTTGGTCGTACCGTCTTAGTTTTTTTTGTAACAAATTCAGGAAAAGAGGTGTGTTTTGTAACAAATTACAACTAATTCCTGGCAAAATTTCATCAAATTTTAAGAGTTGGCCGCGCGGTGGAAACGGACATAGAATAATAACTAACTCTCGTGAATATGTATACTACTGCTTACCTATTTGGGTCAAATATTATGGTTACAGAGCATCATCACTTCACTGTCTGTCTGTCCCTATGTATGCTTATATCTTTAAAACTACGCAACGGATTTTGATGCGGGTTTTTTTAATAGATAGAGTGCTTCAACGGAAAGGTTTATATGTATATAACATGCATAATATAGTAACGAAACACTGATAATTTTAGAGGTTTCTAATGAGATATTATAAATAAACTCATTTTTTGCGCTTACATTGCGAACGCTGGCTGAACCCTACGAAATAGATCAAAATAATGTACTACAGTATTGTACACCTTACAAAGTTCTACAAAAAAATCCGCGATGGTATATGTCTATCTCTTAGGGATGACCCACAATAACCATTTTTTATCCTTTAATTTTAAAGAAATTCCATTTTATGAGAAATAATGGCTTATTTACGAAGCGATTTTAAGCAATACAGCATTAATTCTTATCCAATTAAATACATTAGATATGTTATGCATTTCATGTAGATCAAAATTGCCTTTTACAGCATATCATTAAAATGAATATTTTAGAAGATATCAGAGATTATAATAAAATAGCCGCAGAGCGGCTCGCGGGCCGTTCCGCGTCCGGCCATCTCGCTTGGTAGCGGTCGGATAGTGCAGGATTAGTAGGATTGTAATTCATATTACTTGGTCTTCATAGTAAATGCATATCATCATGTGTGTTCGAATTACTCAAAATAAAGCTAATTGTATTATTCCAAGTAAGAGACCGCGAAATATGGCTTAGATGTTTAGATGGATTTGGATTTTTGGTTATCCTGGATACTTACCGTATATAGCATACCATAGATATTTTATCCCGGTAGTAGTTTCCCGGGTGATATTTTCCGACAGCTATACGGGCAAAGTCACTGGCCAAAGTACTATTCTTATAACTATGTTTAATTTGGTGTCTGGTAAATAACTGAGTGTTTATATAGGTATAATAGGAGCGTTAAGAAAAACCAGGAAGACTTATATTCAATTCAATCCAGCCCTATGTCGCAGTCTTCTTACTCTGAATACTATTAGTTTTATTTTAAGTACACCAAACACACAAGATATGTAAGGATCGTAGCAGGTGGCGTTCCGTAGTTTCTGCCTACTCGCATGGGAAAAAGGCGTAATTTTATGTATGTATAACATGGATTAATACATTCTTACCGCGGTAATACGTCCTCTTGCGATAAATTCCGACATCTACGCGGGCGAAGCCGCGGGCAAAAGCTAGTGCAATAATAAAGCTGAAATGTTAAAGTAATAATGTCAGGGTTTATTCAATCTAAACAGAACAAAACATGAGGCATGTCTCCTGAGTACATCAGGTGTACCTATAGAACCAAAATCCATATTTCGCCAGTTAGGGGGTGATCCTGTTGTCATCAACCGGACATCCGGCATCCGGTTTTTAAGGACCTTAGTAGCCTGAAATAAAGGATTGTATTGTTTTGTAAAAATTCTGATTCGGGGCAAATTCTAGTTGGGAAAACCCATTACACTTGACCGACCCAGAAATCGAACCCAGGACCTCATGTTCAGCTGTATCGCTTGCGACCACTAGATCAACGAGGCAGTCTAGTTTATTTCATTTAATTATTCAAAACTATGTTGGTTAGATGGAAAATAATGTGATCTAAATAAATATTCTCTGAATTCATTTGCAGACGTAACATGTTCAATGGTTTTCCTCAAGCGAGTCCATCGCGAATTCGCGATCAACCTTTAAGTATAATATATCCTTTCGAGATTAAGCAATTTAAATGCAACCTAAAATGGGTAGGTACTTGCAGTTTCTTAAAAATTGTCACTGCCAAGTGCAGTAAGATCATTGACACCGTTCATAACCGCCGATCGCTGATACATCCGCGAGATCTGGCAAAACATAAGCATACGTCACATCTCTATACATGCAATGCGCCCCTCCTCTTCTCGGCCGCGTCCGGGGTACCACCACACACGCGGCAATTTCTCCTCGTGTACCAACAGTGCGCGGCTAACAGACCAGCGATCAATACTCTCGGATAGCTCTCGCAGTCTCCGGCAGAACAGTCGCGACCCGCGGCGCCGGCCCACACAGTAAAAGTGATATTATTTGCCAAATATTAAAGTGCTCACTCACCACCTAGGAGACAAGGTATGTAACTTTCCAATTCTGGACGTTTCTGCGAATCGCGATTTTTAATTTAGTATGCATATCTTAAAGAAAGTTAATGTCTATGTAGAGCACCTAAGCTATTAATATATCGCAAATTTTGCTAGATTCACAAACTTAATTAGATTTTAATTTCACTAGCGCAAATAAATAGCTTATGTTTGATATTTGCGAACCACGCCCGCCCTGGCGAACCCGGTACGGTCAGCGTCAACAGGTCGTGGTTTTAGGATAGGGGAGTGTAATCATTATGTATTTAAAAGTAAGTAATAGCCAGCCCTTTTTTGCATAATTCTTGTGTTGTTCATTCTTGCCGTGTTTTCCTTCTTCGTGTGGAGACCCACTGATGCTACATACACGTCTGGTTCTCATGGAGTCACGGGGGTAGGCAGAACTACAGAACGGCACCTGCTACGATCCTTACATATTTCTTTTGTTCACACACTCACTGATAAATACAAACAAAACAAAAGACTAATATTGTTATTTTAATAGGTAGAGCTAATAATCCACATCCACACTATCCACACTAATATTATAAATGCAAAAGTAACTCTGTCTGTCTGTCTGTCGGTCTGTCTGTCTGTCTGTCTGTCTCGCTTTCCTGCTAAAGCTATTGAACCGATTTAAATGAAATTTGGTACACAGATAGTTTAGAGCCTGAGAAAGGACATAGGCTACTTTTTATCCCGGTAGTATGTTCCCGCGGGATAATTTCCGACCTCCACGTGGGCGAAGCCGCTGGCAAAAGCTAGTAATATATAAATATAAATTTATTCAGTTTTTAAAACAGTACAATATTAGAAAAAACAAAGAACAGATTATAATAAGCCTTAGGAGCTAGTTTTTTACAAATTCCCTGGACCCCACCCTAGCTCGTATTATTTCCTCTATCCATTTGGTACATAACAGGGATTTCACGTTTTGAATCCCAATTCCTAAAGCGAGCGGCTTTAGCTATTAATACTCCCTGTACTGTTAAAGTAAGTACTTCAATAAATTATTTCAGGTATCGAAGTGAAAATCACATCCGTGCTCAGTCGAGGGTTAAATCAGGTAGGATATTTATAGATAGGCACAGGGTCACAATCTTGTTGGCCTCACTCCCCTGTGTCGTAAACCAGTTTCGGTTTTAAGGCTTTCTGCGTTCTCGCAAATTCAATTCAACTACTCGGTTGCACACTTCCATTAAGGAACTACATAAATTAGATACATAGATAGTGCATTTACATCATGGTCGTGATTGGCTGTATTGGAAATCCCCTACGAATTACGATCGATGTAATCCTTGGGTACGGGCGGGCCGCGTCCGCCGCGCTGCGCTTTCACCTGCGCTTGCGTAATGGCCGCGTGAACCGGCCTGACCCTGCACCGGCCATCGCACGTAATAGATAACAACGCCCCGCGAGGCCGCGTGCCGTGTGTGTGACTCACACTGTTAGGAAAGAAATGACTACGCTTTTCGAGGAAATGGATGTGGGTGATATATGTATATACTCACATCCTTTACCTCGAAAATCGCGAACTTTCCTAAACACAACCGTGTGGTTCTTCCCTCAAAAGACAATTTCAGAAACCAATCTACATACTCTTTACAAGAAGTAACTAAGTAGCAAAACAAAAGGATTAGTAATCCTTTCTCACGATAGTTTTGGCTTTTCGGCGCTCGTGTCATCGGCGGGTCGCCGCTGCGCAAGGCGCTCGCGCCGCTTCCTATTTTATGGTTTTAAAGACGTGAAATATTAACAAAGGACATCGGCATGAAGATAAAGCACAATAGATTATTAGTACATATTTTGTTACGTTATCCCAAAAAATAAAATGACGACCAGCCTGAGTAATTAGTATGCCAATTGATTTCATACAAAATTATATTTTACGGCTATTTCAGGAAAAATATTATAGTGAACCGTACCTATTGCCTAAATTTCAATGCATATATATCTAGATACATAAAGGTACCTAACTAAACAATTCATTTACTTTAAACATTCTGTGACGTCGGTAATTATTTTAAAATCATTCCAAAAAAATATAAAGATATAGCATTTATTTTAACTATTATTAGGGGTGGCCACTGGGATTTTTACTGACCAACATTCCCGTTTGCCACCCGGAGGTGGCGACTGGGATATTTTTTTAGAATTATTCCCAGTCGCCACCGGAGGGGGCAATACTGGCGGTGGCGAACGGGAATAACCGGATCTGAACAACGTTATATCTGGACTTTAAGAGACTGTGACCTCTTTGAGTTTGTTTCGGCCCTTCTCAGAGAGTAGTCAGATAGGAAACGCCGACCGCATCTAGCTTTTAAAATATGATTGACGTGTAAACGTGTTTGTACAAACTTACAAAAATAAAATCATTTATCCATAACGCATGACCTATGCGTAATGTATGTCAGTTCGCGGTTTCGTAAGCATCACTCAGAAGTGGCGGAACATAAGAAGTGTCAGTAGCTTTTGCTAGGTGTATGTAGTTATTTGTGTAGCTCTTGCTCCTTGTGCACGATTAGAGACAAAAGGAGGCAAGTAACTATATAAGTCCAGCTTTGTTTGAAGACCGTACATAATCACGCTCGCTTGTCCCCATGTTCCAGATGTGGCGTATTCCACTCGTGGCAGCCCTGCTGTTACTGGCAGGGTCTGCTTCTACAGCGGACCAGAACAGTTCGCTGGTTCACGAGAACTGGTGCGGTGAACAGCAGGACACCTGTGGACTACATGATGACGACGGACCGTGGATGTCCGTGTTGCAGCAGTGGGCACTCAGCGCCTCCGAGCACGGAGAGCGACAAGGTGAGGCCCTATTTAGTTTGTTGCGACACGTCGAACTGCATGATGGAAAACCATATGTACCAGCCATATTTTATACAAAATAGAGACGTTAATTTATTTTATAGCAAATTAAAATTAATTATGGGATAAAACATGAGATCAAATTACATCTCCAGGTCGCATAATGGCGCTACCGCCAGCGCAAGGCTACTACGTGACGGACCGCTTGGACGGGCCGCTGCTGAGCCCGCCGCCCCCGCCCCACGCGCCCCACGCGCCTCAGCACGGCAAGCCCAACCACCCCAACTACCCGCTGCCGCCGGGCGGCCGGCCCTACGACGAGTGGCAGCACTCGCCGCTACAGCACAGTGCCGGCAAGATCGTCAACAGACCACCCAACCCGTACAAGGACAAGTTCAAGCCAAGCCCAAGCTATGTGAGTCCATAGTGCCTAACTGCATAATATACAATACCTTCTTAGCTATTTACTAGGGTAACTCAGCATCACCCAGGCCAGCAATAACACAGCCAGACTTTTAATGGTTGTCAAATATCCTTAGCCTGAACCAGTCCAGAACCAGCCGATTCCTGTGTACAATCACGCAGTAGACCGCGTGGACGAGAACCGCCAGCCGCCACAAAAGCAGGTGTCCGAGACCGACCTATACCTACTGGGGGCCATCGAGAAGCTGGTGTGGCGCGCCGACCTGTTCGAGAAGCGGCTGCGGAAACTGGAGGAGAACGTGCATCTCATGGTGGCTGGAGTTGACGCTAAAGAGGGTGAGGTGACAGGGTCCTATTACATTAAGCTAGCGAAACTCCATGGTCTTGATTTCGATATCACTTTTTTTTGTTTTAAGTATCTATTAAGGCGTTAAGCGGGACTAAGAGGTCAACTGCTGGTAGAGAACTTACTTGAAATGATGAGTTTAGAAAATCTTTTTTTTTTTGTCATTAAATATTATATCGACATCACATCTTCAGATCATGATGCACTACTTTCATGTACCTATTAACCTGTAATTACTGACGTGCGTACATAGTGGTTGTAACGTGGGTTTCTTGAGTATATAAGCCGCTAAGTTTAAATCGCGGCCGAATTTTTTTAACGGCGATGGTCAAAATTCTGTCGATGTTGCGCTGCAAATGTCATGTAGACCATCATCTTTAAAACTGACTCACACACGGCTACGCTAAAAACGTGTTTGTTACCTATGATTACAACACATTCATGCAAACAAGTTTATTATCCTACATCATGATTCAGATACAAAACACTTTCGCCATTCATTCAAGAGAAAGTCCAGTGAGGTAAATGTGACATGTTCTCAGAGCCGTGTGCGGAGAACTTCACGCGTGTGGGCGTGAGCTGCTACTACGTGTCGTCCGACGTCGCCAACTGGAAGGGCGCCAGCTACGGGTGCCGCCGCCTCAAGAGCAACATGCTGGAGATCGACTCCGACCGGGAGAAGGATCAGCTCACCGCACGCATCTTCAGCGACAACAAACTTAAAGGTGAGCTACACTACTCAATATTGTTGTTGTTTTGGGTCTTGGATAGTATGGACATACACAGAACTTGATATTGAGGGTCAACCTATCGAGTGTTTTCAAATTAATAATCTGTGCAACAGCTATCCTTACCCGCCCCACTTTGCACTTTGCATTACTTGCATAGTTCAATTATCATTTAAAAATAATAATTTTTTTGTACTATTTCCTGCTGCGAAAGGAGACCTTAATACAAACCGTGGATTCATTCTTATAAACCCGGGCGAAGTTCCGTACAACCGTGGCAGCGGACATTCAAAGGGAAATGTGCCGAGAATGTGCTCGCTTGATAAATGTGTCTGGTTGTTCAAGCACATCAGAGCCCTGGTGTACATTATATCGGGACTGATTGTGTACGCTGTGCTGAACTTCATAGCTGGTAGAATTATTCCCAACATCGTACTGACCGGCAGATTCGCTAAAGCTTCGCTCAAGGTTGCCAACACTGTGCAACTAACACCATTTTTTGTAATACATAACATGAATCAAAACGATTAATTTATTCACAACTTTTTCAATCAATATAATATTGTATTGTCTCGTAGAATAACAATGAAAAATTGTTTGGTGAACTATAATATTATTATCATAATACTACAATATTTTCTGCCGGTAATTAAGGGCAGGGCTTCAAACTTATAATAATTTGTGTCTGTATCCATTTTGAAGAATTACTAGCAGTTAGTACGTACCTACATAGTTGTGGGTACCACGTTCAGTCAGTCGCGGTGGTTGGTTACATTCGTTGGGAAGGTTCAGCTCAGCTTACAGGCACATTTAACAAACAAGCACAGATACATTCGGTTTAAACTACTGTCACTGGACTATTTGGTACGTACCTACGTTATTATTGTTTAGCGCTGTAGTAAGGTCGGCAACGAAACTTAGATTAATACAGGTTTATATTTTTACATATTCATTATAAGTGACAAAATATTTGATACACTGCTTTTAAGCATTTGTTATGAAAGCTGTTTTCGTGTTTTCGTTCACATTATTTCAAATACATAATTTATTGTCTTCAATAATTAAGACTTTCGTTGCAGACCGTGCATAGTGAAGCGATTAGATTGCCTTTTATGTTTTCACGCAACTTTTTCTATTCATAGATGTTTATAAGTAAATAAGTGTGTGTTGTAGACTACACGTTTGCTATTTCATATTCGTTGTCATATCTGTTATCCTCATAAAGGTAACTAAGGCGACATCTGTGAACACAGTGACCATAGCTTACCGACATGTGTGTAACATAGTTCGTTCGGTGTGCAGGCGGCGCGTTCTGGACGGGCGGCCTGAACCCCGGCCTGCTGTGGATCTGGTCGCACTCGGCGCGCCCCGTCGCACACAACGCCACCGCCGCGCCCGGCATCGCGGGCGACGGCCGCTGCCTCGCCTGGGTCAGTGACCCCGCGCGCGACGCTCTGCAGTACCGCGGGCAGGACTGCGCGCTGCGCCAGCGGTACATTTGTGAGAAAGAAGAGGACAAGACCAAACTCAGCAATGAGATCGAGAGGGTCGCCAGGAAACTCAGGGAAGGAAGGAAACCAAAGATTTTATGGACTGACGACGAGCCGTGAAACGTGCTCAGTTTTTATATAGGACATTTTGTGTCTATTTACCTGTGTATTCCTAGGATTTAATATTTATTGTAATCTTAATCTTATACTCGAATATTTTCGTGTTTATTAACCAAATATCAATGTAATCAAAATTTTAGATGTTTGATGATGATGACCGCGCGGATATTTGTAAACGAATTTAAATGTTTGGATAAAATAAATAAATAAACATGAACATTTTACACTATCTTATATTCCTACTACAATATTTACAAAGTTTTAAGAAATCACAACAAAATAACTTATTAAAATAAATAAATATTTATTTATTCATCGACTGCAAGTACCTCGTAATGCAAAAAAACTTACATTTCAAGTGTTTGGATATTTCCTTCATATTTATATCAACATCTGGCAAACAATTTGGTCCTCGTCAGAACCAACTTTGGACAAACCATTGGTAGTAGATAACTGACCACAGCTAAGTGATATCTTTATTTACAGATTGGCTTTGAATAAGTACCAGCGATAAAATGAGGTGAAATGGAACATCATTTTGTCGCTACAGTACTAAGTACAAAATATTTCAAGTGACTTCAACGTTCCAACGATAAAGCAAGTATAATGTAATACCACAAGTATACAATGTTATTTATATTGAAAATGTAGACGGTACAAAGAAGGACACTTCGTAGTTTGGCGCTTAGCGGGGTGTGCGATACTCAATCTTACCGTCAATATTATTAAGGTCCACTTCACATAGGCACGGGAAACCTTGGCTGATTACAGATAGTCAAAATGTAAATTATATACATAAGTTATTCACTGATATGGTATGTATAACAAAAACCCTTTTGTACTTGTAAGTGTTAATAGTTATTAGTACGAAAACATTCAAATTTCTTACCTAAAGGTATAAAGCAATTTAATAATAGTATACCGATTGTAAAAATGTATTAGTTCTATACTATAGCAAGTAATCTAGCATGACAAAATTAATTTATTTCCAATAATATTCAAATAATTTTGGAGATCAAGGTTATAGAATAACACAGGTCGCTCTCAGCTTATTAGCACACTAATATAATCCTTATATTATTTCTCGTAAAAACCTTTCTTTCGTGGAGTGCCCTCGTCGTCATTACAACGTGTAAAGTTGAAGATGAAACTTGTCAGGTAATTTTACACCTTATAATGATGGAAAGCCTCTTTCTAACGAAACTCACAATTTATTAGATAGCTACAATCGCGTTACAAAGTAATTATACAATATTTACAATTGGTACATCGGTGGACGACAGAAATTCAACGGTTGATATTATTGTATTACAATATCACAGTTATATTTAGTTTCTTGAGTGTGGTGGTGTAGTTGACACTTGTATAGAAGACAATAGTTAAACTGAGGTATGGCGATGACGCAGACAAAAATGGAGATAGTTTGATAGCTGTTCGATAGTTTAAATCTTGCGTTTATTTTGTACATTGTACAAGTATGTTCGTCAGTTATACTAGGCCTTCACTAGTAGTTGGTGAAACCTTACTGACGTGTTAGGTATTTGGTTCTTCCTCTTAGCAAGAGGAGGCTCAGGAGTGGGAATATTATAGGTTGCTGATGATGAAGTATTTGTTTAAGAGCAATGAAAAAAAATGCTATTTCTTTATTTTGGTGTAGCACACAGTCATTCACGCCATTTTGAATGGTTTTCTTATAATAATTTTAAGAAATCGTCGTCTGTAAAGTTTCGCCAATTATTCAAAGAAGACCGTGCATACACACAATAGTATACGCCGATGTAAAGTGTCGTGTAACAGAAGGTCTGGGCGTGTGCGGGCGGCTAGTTGAAGTGGAACTTGAACTGGAAGGGCGAGCCGTGCTGGAAGTGGTGGAAGGGGTTGTTGAAGGGGCCGCCGCGCGCCGCCTCCGGGTCCAGCGGGTCGGCGCCCGCGTCGAACGACGCGCGCTTCTCCGGGTCCGTTAGCACCTGCGGGCCGCACCGACCTTTATACTTTGTCGCTTACGTTTAAATCGACAGATACGGTAGGAGTTTCAAGTCTTATACATGTTATACAATCCAATCGTCACATCGTTGTGATCAGGTGTAAATAAACCCTTCGAGTGTGTATTCTACAATTCAACAACGTTACAAAAAAACTGTTATTCTGCTGTTTCGACTTAATAACCTTATTGGTTAGTCAAAATAGCAGAATAACAGCTGAGAGACTACATCACTCTAGAATACACAAAATATTGATTTTGAATTGAATGAAATCGAACGACATATTTTCCTTCTCCTTCTAACTAAAATAATAAGTGGACTGGTAAACAACCACTAAAGATAATCAACTACTTCAGTCATTTTTTTGAAATATACATTCAGTTTCTAAATTTTAATAATATTAACAAACAATATTTTAAAAGACCAGAACAAATAATAAAATTATTTAATTTTATTTCACTTAAAAATGTTTTTTTATGTCTAAATAAAAATTTTGTTGGATGTTTTTCATTTTAGGGTAGGCAAAAGGATCTGTCAAATTGTTATTTAACATCATTTTAAAATAATCTCGGTGTTTGATTCTATATCTATATCAAGGATCACTGGATCTAGTGTGACTTTCGCGATCTCCAATTGGTGCTGATCCTAAGAAGTAAGGAGTGATGGATGTCTTCAAATTTGTCGCTCTTGGATTCATTTAGGGGGGCTGGAAGAGGGCGTTGTCTGCCCTTCGTCGACGTTTGGTGCGTCTGCTGCGGGCTGGGTGAGCGGAAGATATCTCCCACTTTCTTTCTGCAGTCTTTTTTTTTGCAATATTATTATTTCGCAGAAGGATACCATCGCGTCCCAGGACCCTCGCTACCGACCATGGACTCGACCACGGCCGGCAGCGATAGGTCGTTGCCGACTTCTGAGACGAGGGCACGACGCGGCTCCTCCCAAGCGGCACATTCTGCCAGCGTATGCCGCGCCGTGTCCTCCCGGCAGTCGACGCAGTGGTGACACCGGGCGTCCGGCTCCCTGTTTATGCGACACAGGTACTTCCCGAAGCAACCATGCCCCGAGAGCACCTGCGTCGTCCGAAACGACAGGGAGCCGTGCCTCCTCCCGAGCCAGTTCCCGAGTACTGGCCGGACCGCCTCGACGGTGGCGAGGCCGGCGGTAGGGCGTGAAAGCCTATCCTGCCAGCTCGCCACCAGGGCTGCGCGGAGCTGCGACCGACGAAGCTCCATGTGGCGCTCCGTCAGTCGCTCGTCCCGCTCCCGCGCTTCCTCGCGCCACCGGTACAGTGACGCGAGTACTTTCGCCTCGAGGTCCCACGGTGGGGATCCAAATGTAGTGTGGTGGGGTTGGGGGGCAAAATAGCCTGTTCTTGCCCAAATCATATCTATGTGCCAAATTTCATCCAAAAACCACGTGAAACCGTAAAAACAACTCGGTTAATATTCATTAATATTAATATTATAAGTGCGTACCTCTTTAGCAGCGGCGATATCGATGAACTTCTTCTCTGCGAGCTTCTTATCGTCTCCCTGGAAGTTGTCGGGGTGCCACTTCTGCGCCGCCTTACGATACGCCTTGATCACTTCCTGCTTGGTTGCTGACCTGTTCATATAACATTACATTATTTTCAAATAAACAAAGCAAAAGTAGTAAGTGACGTCTTAAAGTTTCTGCCTACCCCATAAGAAGAAGGCATGACTTTATTTATGTACGTTTATGTATTGCTAAAATATTGATACAAAGAAAATTATAAACGTAACAAGAAATAAGTTTTATAAAAATGTGTATTTCTAATTAAGATAACTGACATTTTTATTCACAATAAAAATCTCACAAATATCACAAGAAAGTCGAAAAAGAAAATTATTTTAACCCTTTATAGGACGGGTAACACAAAGTGGCCAGTAAACTAGACAGCCATTTCAAGATACCTAAGACCTTGAAATGAACGGTCACTTCTTCACTATCATTGTTCAGTTTACTGGTCACTTTATATGAGCCGTCAAGGCGGCAAACAGTGAAGAGTGAAGAAGTGACCATCCACTTCAAGGTCCTAGGTACCTTGAAATGACTGTCCAGTTTACTGGCCACTTTATGTGAGCCGTTCTATAAAGGGTTAAATCGAGAACCATGCACGAACTCACCTCTTAACTCCTAATATTTTGTAGTAGTCCCTCTGCTCGGACTGTTTCTGCATTTTCTGCGCGCGACTGAGACCGTCCTTCGCACGCTGCAGACCCTCTTCTAGTTCTAAAGCTTCTTTAAATGACTGGATAGCTGTAGAAGAGAGACAGAATTATGTAACCATTGATATCAGTTAAATATGTATTTGATATTAATTCATATATTTTGAATGCATACGTTCAGGGTCAAGATAAGTGCAATATGGCTAAAAAGTTAAATGTTGACACAGACACCGTCACGACACCCGACACGACAGCTGCCTATCGCCTCAGTCAGGGCATTCATAGCAAAGAGAACAGGGAAGACCAGCTCAGCCGCCTGTGTCACTCCGCACTGCTACTGATATGGCTCCGACAGTACACTCGCCCACCGGATATAGTTGGCTTGGTTTCCATACAAATGCTTGCAGATACCTACAATCTCGATTAGTGTTGCAAAGGACTCGAGTCCTCGAGTCGTAATTTTTAAGACTCGACTCAATTATGCAAGACTCAGTGTGCTCGAAAGGCTCCAAGTCTAGAGTCAAGCACTCGAGTCTTAAAAGGACTCGAGTTTTAAAAGGACTCGAGTCTAAAATGAACTCGAGTCTTAAAGAAAACTCGGAACATGAAGATGAGACTTGTAGCTCATCATTCGAAAAGACTCGAATATAAGGTGAAGAAGGTCAAATGAGTGGTTATAATACAAAAAAATCTGACGAGTTATTAGAGTTTTATCGAATGATGAACTACAAGTCTCATCTTCATGTTACGAGTTTTTCTTTAAGACTCGAGTTCATTTTAAGACTCGAGTCCTTTAGAAGACTCGAGTCCTTTTTTAGAATGACTTGGGCTCAGCTTGACTCTAGTCTCCGAGCCTTTTGAGCACACTGAGTCGTGTATAATTGAGCCGAGTCTCTAAAATTAAGACTTGAAGACTCGAGTCCTTTGCAACACTAATCTCGATAGGCAAGCTTATAGCTTTCAGTTACTTCCATAATATTTTGTAGGAAAACCGATCAAAAGCCTTAAACAGATCGAGAAAGCGGGTAAAAACATGTGTTTTTCTATTTGTTTCATTTCCTGACAGAGATTGAGACACTTAATCAAACTTTCTGTAGATAGTCTAGGCCCAAACTCGAACTGATCGTTGTGCACCATAAGACGTTCATTTAATTGGTTTCCCAGTAGACCATCAAATACTTAGTGACTGTAGTCATAGATCACCTGTCTTGTTTTTAACAATAGGAACCACGATCGACTTCGTAAGGTTGAAATTTCGGAAGTCAAGTATGAATGACAAATAGATAAATTGTACAGCAGTGTCAAAACACCTACTAGAGGACCAGCGCGGTATATTTAAAATGCCCGATACCAAGCCCACCATGGAGCAGGGCCACATGTGGGCGACAAAAGCGAATGCCCACCCGCTGCAGCTCCAGCGCCTCGCTGTGCTGCTCGTATGCCCACCCCACAGTACGTACCGTCGTCGAACATGTCGAGCCCCAGCAGCGCGTCGCCACGCTCGCACAGCACGCTGCAGCTCCAGCGCCTCGCTGTGCTGCTCGTATGCCCACCCCACAGTACGTACCGTCGTCGAACATGTCGAGCCCCAGCAGCGCGTCGCCACGCTCGCACAGCACGCTGCAGCTCCAGCGCCTCGCTGTGCTGCTCGTATGCCCACCCCACAGTACGTACCGTCGTCGAACATGTCGAGCCCCAGCAGCGCGTCGCCACGCTCGCACAGCACGCTGCAGCTCCAGCGCCTCGCTGTGCTGCTCGTATGCCCACCCCACAGTACGTACCGTCGTCGAACATGTCGAGCCCCAGCAGCGCGTCGCCACGCTCGCACAGCACGCTGCAGCTCCAGCGCCTCGCTGTGCTGCTCGTATGCCCACCCCACAGTACGTACCGTCGTCGAACATGTCGAGCCCCAGCAGCGCGTCGCCACGCTCGCACAGCACGCTGCAGCTCCAGCGCCTCGCTGTGCTGCTCGTATGCCCACCCCACAGTACGTACCGTCGTCGAACATGTCGAGCCCCAGCAGCGCGTCGCCACGCTCGCACAGCACGCTGCAGCTCCAGCGCCTCGCTGTGCTGCTCGTATGCCCACCCCACAGTACGTACCGTCGTCGAACATGTGCTCGCCCCAGCAGCGCGTCGCCACGCTCGCACAGCACGCTGCAGCTCCAGCGCCTCGCTGTGCTGCTCGTATGCCCACCCCACAGTACGTACCGTCGTCGAACATGTCGAGCCCCAGCAGCGCGTCGCCACGCTCGCACAGCACGCTGCAGCTCCAGCGCCTCGCTGTGCTGCTCGTATGCCCACCCCACAGTACGTACCGTCGTCGAACATGTCGAGCCCCAGCAGCGCGTCGCCACGCTCGCACAGCACGCTGCAGCTCCAGCGCCTCGCTGTGCTGCTCGTATGCCCACCCCACAGTACGTACCGTCGTCGAACATGTGCTCGCCCCAGCAGCGCGTCGCCACGCTCGCACAGCACGCTGCAGCTCCAGCGCCTCGCTGTGCTGCTCGTATGCCCACCCCACAGTACGTACCGTCGTCGAACATGTCGAGCCCCAGCAGCGCGTCGCCACGCTCGCACAGCACGCTGCAGCTCCAGCGCCTCGCTGTGCTGCTCGTATGCCCACCCCACAGTACGTACCGTCGTCGAACATGTGCTCGCCCCAGCAGCGCGTCGCCACGCTCGCACAGCACGCTGCAGCTCCAGCGCCTCGCTGTGCTGCTCGTATGCCCACCCCACAGTACGTACCGTCGTCGAACATGTCGAGCCCCAGCAGCGCGTCGCCACGCTCGCACAGCACGCTGCAGCTCCAGCGCCTCGCTGTGCTGCTCGTATGCCCACCCCACAGTACGTACCGTCGTCGAACATGTGCTCGCCCCAGCAGCGCGTCGCCACGCTCGCACAGCACGCTGCAGCTCCAGCGCCTCGCTGTGCTGCTCGTATGCCCACCCCACAGTACGTACCGTCGTCGAACATGTCGAGCCCCAGCAGCGCGTCGCCACGCTCGCACAGCACGCTGCAGCTCCAGCGCCTCGCTGTGCTGCTCGTATGCCCACCCCACAGTACGTACCGTCGTCGAACATGTGCTCGCCCCAGCAGCGCGTCGCCACGCTCGCACAGCACGCTGCAGCTCCAGCGCCTCGCTGTGCTGCTCGTATGCCCACCCCACAGTACGTACCGTCGTCGAACATGTGCTCGCCCCAGCAGCGCGTCGCCACGCTCGCACAGCACGCTGCAGCTCCAGCGCCTCGCTGTGCTGCTCGTATGCCCACCCCACAGTACGTACCGTCGTCGAACATGTCGAGCCCCAGCAGCGCGTCGCCACGCTCGCACAGCACGCTGCAGCTCCAGCGCCTCGCTGTGCTGCTCGTATGCCCACCCCACAGTACGTACCGTCGTCGAACATGTCGAGCCCCAGCAGCGCGTCGCCACGCTCGCACAGCACGCTGCAGCTCCAGCGCCTCGCTGTGCTGCTCGTATGCCCACCCCACAGTACGTACCGTCGTCGAACATGTCGAGCCCCAGCAGCGCGTCGCCACGCTCGCACAGCACGCTGCAGCTCCAGCGCCTCGCTGTGCTGCTCGTATGCCCACCCCACAGTACGTACCGTCGTCGAACATGTCGAGCCCCAGCAGCGCGTCGCCACGCTCGCACAGCACGCTGCAGCTCCAGCGCCTCGCTGTGCTGCTCGTATGCCCACCCCACAGTACGTACCGTCGTCGAACATGTGCTCGCCCCAGCAGCGCGTCGCCACGCTCGCACAGCACGCTGCAGCTCCAGCGCCTCGCTGTGCTGCTCGTATGCCCACCCCACAGTACGTACCGTCGTCGAACATGTGCTCGCCCCAGCAGCGCGTCGCCACGCTCGCACAGCACGCTGCAGCTCCAGCGCCTCGCTGTGCTGCTCGTATGCCCACCCCACAGTACGTACCGTCGTCGAACATGTCGAGCCCCAGCAGCGCGTCGCCACGCTCGCACAGCACGCTGCAGCTCCAGCGCCTCGCTGTGCTGCTCGTATGCCCACCCCACAGTACGTACCGTCGTCGAACATGTGCTCGCCCCAGCAGCGCGTCGCCACGCTCGCACAGCACGCTGCAGCTCCAGCGCCTCGCTGTGCTGCTCGTATGCCCACCCCACAGTACGTACCGTCGTCGAACATGTCGAGCCCCAGCAGCGCGTCGCCACGCTCGCACAGCACGCTGCAGCTCCAGCGCCTCGCTGTGCTGCTCGTATGCCCACCCCACAGTACGTACCGTCGTCGAACATGTCGAGCCCCAGCAGCGCGTCGCCACGCTCGCACAGCACGCTGCAGCTCCAGCGCCTCGCTGTGCTGCTCGTATGCCCACCCCACAGTACGTACCGTCGTCGAACATGTCGAGCCCCAGCAGCGCGTCGCCACGCTCGCACAGCACGCTGCAGCTCCAGCGCCTCGCTGTGCTGCTCGTATGCCCACCCCACAGTACGTACCGTCGTCGAACATGTCGAGCCCCAGCAGCGCGTCGCCACGCTCGCACAGCACGCTGCAGCTCCAGCGCCTCGCTGTGCTGCTCGTATGCCCACCCCACAGTACGTACCGTCGTCGAACATGTGCTCGCCCCAGCAGCGCGTCGCCACGCTCGCACAGCACGCTGCAGCTCCAGCGCCTCGCTGTGCTGCTCGTATGCCCACCCCACAGTACGTACCGTCGTCGAACATGTCGAGCCCCAGCAGCGCGTCGCCACGCTCGCACAGCACGCTGCAGCTCCAGCGCCTCGCTGTGCTGCTCGTATGCCCACCCCACAGTACGTACCGTCGTCGAACATGTCGAGCCCCAGCAGCGCGTCGCCACGCTCGCACAGCACGCTGCAGCTCCAGCGCCTCGCTGTGCTGCTCGTATGCCCACCCCACAGTACGTACCGTCGTCGAACATGTCGAGCCCCAGCAGCGCGTCGCCACGCTCGCACAGCACGCTGCAGCTCCAGCGCCTCGCTGTGCTGCTCGTATGCCCACCCCACAGTACGTACCGTCGTCGAACATGTCGAGCCCCAGCAGCGCGTCGCCTCGCTCGCACAGCACGCGCGCGTCCCGCTGCAGCTCGAGCGCCGCGCCGCACGCCGCCAGCGCCTCGCTGTACTGCTCGTCCTGCCACACAAACGTACAAATGTACAATGTACAGAGCACACAGTCTAATGAACTACAAACATTTCAATATTACAGGGCCTTTCATTCATGGCAAACTTTACAGACTAAATAGATGTCTGATAGAAAAAAAGGAAAGAATCGATAATCCTTTGAGCTGTGACGCCAACTGGGTATGGTCAACTCGATTATTCGAGTTGCCGCGATCGAGTTAAATTAGATTGCCACGGTAAATGAAGAAGTGAGTACGTGATTGACGTCTCATGTCTGGTATGTATTTGAACCTTATTTTATCTTTAAATGTACTGAAATAGAATTTTAATTAATTAGAATAATCTCAATATATGTTTTTTGCGAATCTATTAAAAAAAATATCGTCAAGAAACAGAGGTGAAATTGGTAAAAAAAAACAATAATTCATTCACTTTTATCGAGTTACCAGAGTTCCGTAACTCGAGTTCAACTCGAGTCACATGAATGTCAATCCGAGTAACCTTGAGGCGTGTCTTATCCTGAGTTGGCACATCTCTAACGCCAGTGACAGCTGAATAATCATCTGTCAAATATGATATTGTCACAGTGTCGGAGTTTTTATTAGGGTTGCCAACTACAAATAACATCAATTATTATTTTAGGATTTTTCGCTTAAATGGAGGGGTTTAAAAATATTATTTCAGTAGTTCTGAGTTCCATTATTTTTGTCGTATTTATTTGAGCCGCGTTTGATGCTAGTTAAGACTTTTCTTGGAATAAAAAACCAACGTCGATACAGAAAGCGGACATCTCCTTTGTAATGATATCAATAATAATATATATGTGTAGATATCAATGGTGTAAAATCTTCCGGGCTACTAGTTCAGTTAGGTGTATACCTACACCTAACTGAACTAGTAGCCCGGAAGATTTTGAGAGAGACATATATATTATCTCAAGGCTCAATACTGGGTCCTTTCTTATTCTTAGTGTATATGTCACCGGAAAATAATATATAAATGACTTACCATTCTATTTAAAGAATATCTGTGACATTGTACTATTTGCTGATGATACCTCACTTATCTTTAAAGTAGACAGGAATAGAAAAGATTTTGACGACGTGAATAATGCGCTCTCAATGGCTACGGATTGGTTTACCACAAATAACCTAGTTCTTAATGCTAAGAAAACGAAATGTATAAAGTTCGCCTTACCGAATGTTAGGAACCTGGGACCCAATGTCGTTTTAGATAATGAGGTGCTTGAAACTGTAAACTCGGCAGTTTTTCTGGGCCTAACAGTAGACGCCAAACTTCAGTGGGGATCACATATATCAAGCCTAGCGGGAAGGCTCAGTTCGGCCGCCTACGCCGTAAGGAAACTTAGACAGTACACGGACGTTGATACAGCTCGATTAGTCTATTTTCGTTATTTTCATAGCATAATGTCCCACGGCATTCTGTTGTGGGGCAAAGCCGCGGACATTCAAAATATTTTACTTCTTCAAAAACGAGCTGTTCGAGCGATTTACCAACTAGGTGCTAGAGTTTCTCTGAGAGATTTGTTTAAAGATATTGGTATTCTTACAGTGGCATCACAATTCATCTTCGCCAACATCTTATATATTAAGCAAAATATACACTTGTACACTAAAAACAGTGATATTCATAATATTAATACTAGAAATAAGCACAAACTACGAGCTCCCTTTCACCGGCTTCATAATTCTTTTGTTGGTCTTGGTATTACCTTTTATAACAAGCTTGCCTCTGCTTTGCTAGATTTGCAGTTTAATGAGTTTAAAGCTAAAGTAAAATCCAACCTTTGTTCAAAGGCATACTATTCTATCAACGACTACTTAAACGATAAGAATAGTTGGTCGCTGTGATTAACTCAAGACAATGTTTATGTTCTTTCAATCCAGAATTTGCTTTCCTACCGACAGTTTATATGGGTAGTTCATATAATTGTTTTTTATTTTTTATTTAACTTATTTTGTTAATTTATTTTTGTTTTCTTTTAATTTCATTTATCAACATCAATAGGGAAGATGCAAGTATAATATTTATGAAAATTTTATGATTAAAATGGTAAAAAAATTATATTTAAAAGAAGGGCTACTGCAACATTTTTATTTTACATAATGTTGATTTTTAACAATAATTACAAATTAAAAATTACTTGAAACGAAACGAATTTCAAAACACCAATCAGCGTTTAGTGACGGCAGTGACGTCACTAAACGCTGATTGGTGTTGTTATGACAACTAGTGATGTGAACCGATTACATTTTTAACACCGGTTTAAACCGATTAGTAATTTATTAAAATCGGTTTTTAAGGTTGATTTCGGTTTTTCCTAAAAAACATACCAGTATCCCTTAATTTGGCTTTGACCGCTGGGACGGACATAACTTTAAAAAAAATCCTTTGCGTCTTGTAAATGGATTTTATTTCTATTGATATTTTTTGGCGTTTGGCACATTTTAATGGCGAGTGAAGGTAAAATAAGCTTTTATGATTTTATATGACTTTTATAATCTTTTGGGGTATGTAAAGGACACCATGTCAATTTGTTTTAGATCTGCTTGAACAATATGCACAAGCGATAGACTCGTCCTCAGATGATGAACCAGAAACTTGGTCTAATGCAAATGCTTCAAAAAAACAGCAACCGTTGTCACCTATCTAATATTATAAAGATGAAAAATTTGCAGGAGGTCACCTAACATGGGTGTGTAATAGCTAGAAAACGCTTTATGTCTTCGAAGTACCAGGTTGGCATAACTTGGTAGGAGCTCACCTAACATGGGTGTGTGGTAGCTAGAAAACGCTTTATGTCTTGAAAGTACTAGGTAGGCATAATTTGGTAGGAGCTCACCTGTCATGGAGTGTGTGGTAGCTAGAAAACGCTTTATGCCTTCAAAGTACCAGTTTGTCATAACTTGGTCTAACATGGGTTTATGGTACTTGGTGCTCTTTGCTTTGTGTTGGTGGAATCTGATAAGTTAACACAACATTTATTGATTCTGAGGCGGTACGAAGTTCGCTGGGTCAGCTAGTTGTATATCCATATTAATATTATAAATGGGAAAGTGTGTGTGTCTGTTTGTCCGTCTTTCACAGCAAGACGGAGCGACGAATTGACGTGATTTTTTAATTAGAGATAGTTGAAGGGATGGAGAGTGACATAGGCTACTTTTTGTCTCTTTCTAACCCCCCACTTCCCTAAAATGAGAAGTGGAACGCGCTAATCTTAGGAACTACTGGTTCGAATTGAAACATTCTTTTTGAGTCGAGTAGCCAATTTATTGAGGAAGGTTATAGGCTATATAACATCACGCTACGATCAAAAGGAGCAACAAAAAATGGACGAAAACTGGCAGGCTGCGATGGGACGGGAAGGGTCAGGGTAGCAAATATTTGACGCGGACGAAGTCGCGGGCAGAAGCTTGTATTTAAATAAAAGTGAAATAGGAACTCAAACCAAAAATATTGGCAATAATCATACACAATACAACGAGATGTGCATCTGGATTGAGGGCCTATTTTTTGAACCCTGGCGTACCGAAATAAGATTTATAGGGAAATTAGTACACTTTCAGTGCCGAGCACCCGGCTCCCGGGTCGAACTATAATTCGTTCACATGCCGACAACTCGCATCCGAGTCCTACATATAAATAGTTATAAGTGTCTTGTGACCATGCCGAGCACCCGCCTACCGGGTGCAAATTATTACGTACTACTAGGGTTGCCAAAATAAGCTGAAGGTTTAAAACAAAGGTGTCGGTTCGTTTTTATGGAGCTTAAAGTTTGAAAACACAGGCGTCAACAAAGTATTTAAACGGTTCGTTTTTATGGAGCTTAAAGTTTGAGAACACAGGCGTCAACAAAGTATTTAAAAACAAAAGAAGGCAAATGTTTAAATTTTTTCCTTATCTGCACGTGTTTTATTGCGGTAAAAACCATCGCTAAAGGTATAAACAATAAGAACAAAGGCGTCGGTTCATTTTTGTTTTAATAATTCACTGATCTTAGATAATTACTTGAGGCGAATCGCTTGAGCGAGTCGTAACCCGCGACAATCAAGTTTTCTTATGTTCTGATAAATTTAATTTCGCGGATACAACTGCGGAGGCACCTTAGAGATATCCTGTAAGGTTCTCTTGGCGTAAGAGTTATGATTTTTTAATAACTAGGAAAACAAACAAAAATACATAAAGAAAGAACAGTGTTCAATAAAAAAAATTGGCGTTCGACAACCCTACCTGGCAGGCCGGTTGTGGGCGTGGCTTACTGAACTCGGATTCGGGTGCTGCGGCATGGGGTTCCCGTTACGTAACCATCACGCCGATGGACTCAACAGATGGGTTGTTATAGATTTGCGACACACATTTTATGGCATGCCAATTTTTATGCAATTTACGTACTTAGCAGTGAAAGTGTTAAAAATAGTAAAAACTTAAAGCAAAGGGTCATAAATTTCTTAAACGTGAATTAAAACTGTTATGATGAAATAACTTGGGCCCTCAATCCAGACGCGTGCATAAAGTGGCATAGCCTAAATCTCAGTAAGTACTATCTCTGGGTTAATAATTTTTGTTTAAGAATTTAGTTAAGAATTTCTTAAATATTTTAAGAAATTCCCAAAACTGTAAAATATAACATGACCGATTTATGGCGGCATATCTAGGGCCCTCACTTCATTATTGTTTGTACTGAGGAATCTGCAAAACATGAATATATCTGAAGAAATACACAAATACGACTTTAACATGTTTTACTTACTTACCTATGTGAATTAGTTAAAAAGAAATAAGGAGACAAAACTTAATTGTTAAGAAGTAAATGAAAGTCGAATTTTACTAAAAAGTCTGAACTGAGAGCCCAATATTTTCGGCTTTATTGACTAGGCTCAACCTCATAGATTAACGCAAATTAGAATAAAAGTTTAACTATTTCTTAATTAAATTGTAACATATCGTTCGTTCTTCTAAATGTCATACTTTAAGAGAAAATTGATTTTCATTTTTTTGTAAGAGAATTATTTGTAGGGTGACCATAATGTTGAAAGTAAGTACCTGTCCATTTTGTAAAGTGCATTCGGAAAGTCATAATATTTGCAGCTAAAAGTACTATATACCTACTAATTACAATTTGGCTTTCCTAGATCCATAGATACAATGACTACTTACATGTATAACATACTACTAGTCGGTTAGTTTGCCTTTCATTTTATGCAAACACTGTTGAAGCTAAATAAATGTTCTAGTTTTATTTATTTTTAAAGAAATTACATTAAAAATAAGGAAAGCCAAATTGTAATTAGTAGGTATATAGTACTTTTAGCTGCAAATATTATGACTTTCCGAATGCACTTTACAAAAAAAAAAAAAATTGTCGGAAAAAATGCAGTTTTAAATTGACAATTTAAAACTGCATTTTTTCCGACAAATTACAATGTTTTAATTTTTTAATATATTTGTGGTCTATTCTACATGGAAATCTTTAAAATGAAAACTAAAATAAAAATATTGCATGTTGCCTCATCATCATCATCATTTCAGCCATAAGACGTCCACTGCTGGACTTAGGCCTCTCCCAATTTGGGGGGCTTTGCCATAATCGCCACGCTTGGCAAGCGGGTTGGCGATCGCAGTATGGTGGCAAAATGTATAGAGAACGCTGCTGCCCATTCTCTAGTAAGTCCCTTACTCGCCTTTTACGACACCCATGGGAAGAAATGGGGTGGTGTTATTCTTTACGTCCGGCACCACACGGTACACGGTACGGTTGCATGTTGCCTATTATGGACAAAATCTACTCATTACAATGATTTTAAATGATTTGTATTGCAACATGTAGTTAGCTAGCGACCTCGTCAGCTGTTCATAACATTCTTGTCTGACCAACCGGCAGCAAGTTCGTCATGCTCCCTTAGATGTCACTGCTTGCGATAGCGTCGGGGGTGGGGTTACCACCTTCTCTCAAATATGGCGAGGGGGGTAATGACTGACCTTTGCGTTATGCTCGTGAACGGGTGCTGCTTGTGGTGACTGGTCGTCTGACCGGCTGACCATGGTTTTTGTTATTGTTACTTGTATTAACTGTTATTTTATTTTAGTCCGGAGGTCCTAGTTTAACTATTGTAACTTCAACTTAGCTGTATGTATCAATTTGCATCGTTGAATATTGGAGGCTTTATTTACGTTTTAAATTCTGTTTACGATTTTGTTTTATTATTTATTTCAGCTTGAGTTTAGCTTTTAATGTTTTGTTGGTGGTATATTGGCGTGTGCTAGATGACATATGGTGAATAATGTATGTTTTGTTTTATAACTAGCTTTTGCCCGCGGCTTCGCCCGCGTAGATGTCGGATATTATCGCAAGAGGACGTATTACCGCGGTAAGAATGTATTAATCCATGTTATACATACATAAAATTACGCCTTTTCCCATGGGGGTAGGCAGAAACTACGGAACGCCACCTGCTACGATCCTTACATATCTTGTGTGTTTGATGTTCTTAAAATAAAACTAATAGTATTCAGAGTAAGAAGACTGCGACATAGGGCTGGATAGAATTGAATATAAGTCTTCCTGGTTTTTCTTAACGCTCCTATTCTACCTATATAAACACTCAGTTATTTACCAGACACCAAATTAAACATAGTTATAAAAATAGTACTTTGGCCAGTGGCTTTGCTCGTATAGCTGTCGGAAAATATCACCCGGGAAACTACTACCGGGATAAAACATCTATGGTATGCTATATATGGTAAGTATCCAGGATAACCAAAAATCCAAATCCATCCAAAAATCTAAACATCTAAGCCATATTTCGCGGTCTCTTACTTGGAATAATACAATTAGCTTTATTTTGAGTACTTTGAACACACATGATATGCATTTACTATGAAGCCCAAGTAATATGAATTACAATCCTACTAATCCTGCACTACCCGACCGCTACCAAGCGAGATGGCCGGACGCGGAAGGGCCCGCTAGCCGCTCTGCGGCTATTTTATTATAATCTCTGATATCTTCTAAAATATTCATTTTAATGATATGCTGTAAAAGGCAATTTTGATCTACATGAAATGCACAACATATCTAATGTATTTAATTGGATAAGAATTAATGCTGTATTGCTTAAAATCGCTTCGTAAATAAGCCATTATTTCTCATAAAAATTAAAGGATAAAAAATGGTTATTGTGGGTTATCCCTAAGAGATAGACATATACCATCGTGGACTTTTTTGTAGAACTTTGTAAGGTGTACAATACTGTAGTACATTATTTTGATCTATTTCGTAGGGTTCAGCCAGCGTTCGCAATGTAAGCGCAAAAAAATGAGTTTATTTATGACATCACATTAGAAACCTCTAAAATTATCAGTGTTTATTTACTATATTATGCATGTTATATACATATAAACCTTCCTGTTGAATCACTCTATCTATTAAAAAAACCCGCATCAAAATCCGTTGCGTAGTTTTAAAGATATAAGCATACATAGGGACAGACAGACAGCGAAGTGATTTTATTTTATAATATGTAATGATATTAATTACTTACACAAATATTGTGTAAGTAATTAATATTATAAAACTATAGAATCAAGTTCTTCTAACTTAACCACAGAAATCTAAATAATAAGGCAATAGAAATGCTATCTCCCGTCCTTTAATACCGTAACGCGTGTCGCCGGGTCACAGCTACCATCACATACACATACAATAAATACACAATTACGCACACACGTATTTTTCGCATTGAAGCAAATAAAAATAAACTTTAAATTATGTCATTACGTAACATTTTTTAAAAACTCAAAGTCTCAGGACGCGTGGCCACTTGGACCAATAATAAACGTGTGCGAAAAGTAAAGAATGATATTGCGCGGTCACTCTCACTTAGGAATAGTGCAGCGCAACGCTCGTATCGATAACTTTCTGTTGAGCGTCGTTGATCCCGCAGGAGTACCGCATTGCAGCAATAGATACCTAATTAATCCAGAGTGTCTCATTAATTTTATAAAATGTTATTATGTGAAAAGGGATCACAATAAAACGTTAAGGGTGAGAATAAAGGTTTTTAATAAATAAAATAATTGTAAGTAACAAATGCATACTAGGCAATGGCTTTTTTTTTTCTTGAAAAGTATTGCTAGTTTTGCAATATTTGTTTTTATAGCTATCATAACTTAATATAAATCTGTACCTAGTTAATAATAAACGTAAGTAATAAAATTGGAATCACGATCATCTGCCTAGCCTTTTCCCAACTATGTTGGGGTCGACTTCTAGTCTAAAAATAATTAACCTAACGACAAACGGGGTGAATAAGAATGCAGGGGTGAATTCGGACAAAACTTTAAAAAGGATTTTAACGCCAGCGAGTCAATTAAATCGTAAATTATAATTCAGTAAAAGCATTACAGACTACAGTCCTTTTTGGTAATAAACCGATTCATCCCAACATTCCTATTCACCCAAATTGACTGTACTTCAATAAATTTTCTAAATGATGGGGAAAACTGAATAAAAATCTTTCAAGTATTTTAATAATACTAATAAACAGATAATCGCTGATAAACGATTTTATCATCAATTATTATATAGAAAAAAAAATATAGTAGATAACTAAATAAATATTTAACGAAAAATTACATTTCATTCCTATGTCGGTAAAACTAGGTAAGCTAAACATAATAAAATTATCGATACAAAATAGTAGTGGTACGCTCAACTCTTGCAGCGTGTTCCTGGAAATTTACGTATGGGGCGATATTGTATATTGCGCATGACTATAATTCCATTGCTGCTTTTAATAGTTGTATTGTAAACATGAACACGCTAATGCATCAATGATTATTGAAATGAGATACAAATTTATTTTCCACGACAATCGTAATTATTCGTAATACTGGTGGTGAATAATTTTATTTTAGTAATTTTCATTAAAAATCAACATTATTAAGAAAAAATACTACTTACTTATGAAATGTTATCCCTTTATTTACAAAGTTACACTTCGTGGACGAATTTCCACAGCTGGATATGCTGCAAAAAACCATGTTTACGTGTCTGCGTCCGAAACAACACTGATGACCGAAAAATACGCTCCACGCGCGATTGTGGCGTACGAGTCACATTTGCGGCGACAAGGTCACGCGCCCTTACGACTTCTAGTACCTTATTATTTAGATTTCTGTGAACTTAACAGACAGCTGTGCTGCTGGGGAGTTTGTTCCGCCACTTCTTCTTCCCAGCTAAAGCACTAGGAAGTGTCGAAGGGCGGGCGTTTTGGGGGGACTGTCGTGTGTAACTTTGACGTTCAAAAAGTGCTGACTCTCAGCCTAGTTTGAATAAATGACTTTTGATTTTGATTTTGATAAATCATAGGTATCGTTTTCATGGTTTTAGAGGGTGCTAGTAGTGATAGTAAGTCAAAATGAATATCCAAGATGGCGGCAGTAAAACTTTATTTTCATCATGGGTCTCGTTTCATGGTTTTAGAGGGTGCTAGTAGTGATAGTAAGTAAAGTCAAAATGAATATCCAAGATGGCGGTATTAAAAGCTTTCATTTATTTTCATCATGGGTGTCGTTTTCATGGTTTTAGAAGGTGCTAGTAGTGATATTAAGTAAAGTCAAAATGAATATCCAAGATGGCGGCTGCAAAAACTGTAATTGTTCGACAAGGGTGTCGGTTTTTTGGGTTTTTGAGGGTGCTAAAGCCAAAAAGAGAGGAAAAACAAATGAAAATATAAGATGATGTCCAGTTTTCCTAGTGCACCTAACTTCTGACGTTTCCCATGTAAGTTTATATGAAATAAAAATATTTTGATTTTATGAGAGCTTCTAAAAACGTATGTTAGATGGCTCTGTATTTAAATGATTAAACGTAACTTAATTAATGAACTATTACATTTTAATTTACACTTTCTCTCTCTCTCTGTATCTTTTATTATATACGACTATCGCGTGAGGAACGTCGTCCCTGACAGATGTTGGGGACATCGCACTCATTTTTGTACGCACGTGATTTGTGACAAAATAAAAAGTAACGTTTCATTAACTAATAAAGTAGCTTGGACGTCTTTCGACTCTTGATGACGCCGCCCCAGTACTAACCTTAGAGAGACAGCTGCACAGCCACTTGCGCGCCTCGAACACGACCAGCGTGACGTCATCCTCAATCTTCAGCACCTTGTTCGCGGCCGCGGCACAGCCAGCGAAGTCTCTCGCTTCACTCAACTCCTCACACTCCAGCAGTAACTTATCGATTTTTTTAACCTTCTTGTAGAACGGAAAGCATTTCTTGTGCTCAGGGTCTAATCTCAGGCATTCTCGGATTTCCTGTAAAGAAGAAGATATTTAATGAGGTCTTTTGGGGGCTTCGTTTTGTAAATTTTGAAACAATTATTCATTAGGATACCCTTCCCAGAAGATTTATGAAAGGATTCGCAGAAAACAAAACACACGTTAGCATATGTTACTTCTTTATGTACTGAAATATCATTAACAATGTTATAACTAAATATAAATTATGGATACTTTCACATAGATATGAACACAAAAGTTTGAATAGAAATCTTGCAGTAGAGTAAATATGTGTTACCTTAAGCGCATCGCTGACGTGTCCTAGCCGGTACAGCAGCGTGGCGAGGCGGTAGTAGCCGTCCGTTGAGTCTTGTTGCAGCCGGTTCACGGACCTGATGTCCGACACTGCGGAGAACAGGTCGTTCTGCAAAGAAATTGATATGTTACTACTCTAGCGAGAACAGTGAAGAGGGATGATATAAAGATGGGTTCGCACAGTAGGAGTCTTGAAAATGATGTGGTTGAGAAGTCGGTGTATTAAGTTACCAGCGCGATGTAGCACTCGGCGCGCAGCTGGCGCAGCAGCGCGGACCAGGGCGACACGTCCAGCAGGCGCGTGGCCAGCTCCACGCAGGCGCGGTGGTCGCCGCCGCGGTAGTACGCCTCCACCAGGCGCAGGTCGTCGATGTACTCATCGATCTTGTGGTACTGACTGATCGCTTCCTCATTGTACGGCTCCGCGTACGTCTGGGGGCAACGAAACACGCTACTTAGAAAGTCATCAGGAACATACTTTGAAAAAGTTGAGATTCGACAAGGATACTACCATTACAGTTACCCATGTTTTTTTTTCTGGATGGGAATTCATCAAATGACTTCTCCCGCTTTGGGTGGAGCGGAAGGGCGTGTCAGACTTTTACTGACTAAAACCCACCCGTGTTCCTTCAGTTGCCCATGTACCAGGGTCACGGTATCTCTTTCGAACAATCACGCGACCCCGGCAGAGCTACCCATTAATCAAAGTTGTTTATGTACGATCTAACCTGTACCTCATTTTATCGATTGTCAGACGACGAACAATTCATGCCGGGTTTATTAATTGTTCGATTATGAGGGGCACACGGAACCGGGAAGCATAGCAAGAAAATTGTCCTATTATGAGGGGCACACGGAACCAGAGAGAATAAATAGCAAGAAGACAAACGTGACGTCTATACCCAGGCAGGAGTGGGTGATCCGGGCTGTTATGATGAAAACAATCACAAAAATGTAGAGCTTCACACTTCTTTAAGCCGCTGACTCGATCGCATAAAATGTCTGTCGTCTGCAATGTCCTATAAGCAAACACCACAGCTTTACCTAAATATTTATACTTATCTATGTATCCTGCAGATTTGCTCCAGTATATTCGCGATCTAATTGGTCAAGGGACGTGGCTGAGTGACAACGATGAATCACTATTATCTTAACGCAAATAGACTACGTATACCTATATAACAAATGCACCGATATCAGTATCAATCAGGAGGATAGAATCTTGACAACACAGTAAAGTATGTAGTTCCATTGTGTAAATTACAAGTAGGTGTTCATAATTGACTGATTTACTTACTTCCTGTAAATAATATTCTGCTGTTATCTAAACTTGTGTTTACTGATGCCTGTTCATTACTACATTGCATTGAAAATCCACATCTTTCGTTTAATGCTAAACATCGGCTGTCTATTTACACGATCATAAATTAATATTTTATTGTTTATCATGAATAGTATGATCATTATAAAAACATTAGAGCTAAAATGAGCCTACAATCTGTGCGTCCATCGAAACGTAAGCGAGCGATAACACGCGTTGTTTCAAGTAAATACCTATGACACGTATTAGGATAAATTAGTTTTACTGAAATTGTAAATAGTAGGCCCATACATACTGGTGCGATAGCAAAAAAAAAAATGTTTTGTGTAAGTCCTTGTGATTATGAAGCCTATGACAATGAAATAATAAATTGTGAACACATGGAACTCTTTATTTTTTTTGCGTCAATTTTTTACACAAACGAAGCTTATATCTGTCGTACAGTACTTCCTGAGTTTTAAAAGAAAATAACAAACGAATAAGTCACACTCTGTTTCCCGTATAAAATCTTAATAGAAATAAAAGTTTCAATACGATCGGCCACCTGAAGCGCGAAGTAATGACAACAAAAGGCAGTGTCAAGGTCATCACGTGCGACGATCAGCTGATCACACAGTAGTGGCTCACGAGCGCGAACGATAGCGAAGCGCATCGTCAACAATAAACTGATGCAACTGAACGAACAACTACTTTTATTTTATATTATAAAAGAGTTCTTGTACTATACCCCCGATCTACCGCGTCACATCGCCCGCCCTCGCAGTTATTTCGTTCGTAAACCGCTCTTTATGACTTTTTTGTTTCGCTCCTAGGGGTCCTAGCGTGATGTTAAGTAGCCTTCTGCAATAATTGGGCTATCAAATACAAATATCAATAATACTTATTAAATCCGACTGATATTTCCAGAGATAAGCGCGATCAAACAAATAAACTCTCTAAAGCTTTATTATTAGTAGTATACTAGCTACAGAGTACAAGTATTCAGTTACTTCACTTGCCCCCTTCGGTAATAATAGAAAAGTAATGGTTAATTGTTATTGTAGTTGACATTAAAAACATATTTTCTCTACTCAGGTAATTCTAACACCTGCCAGGGTTGCGGATTTGTTCGAACGACTTACCGTGACCCTGGCACAGGCAAGTGAATTAACACAGGTGGGTTTTAGTCAGTAAAAGTCTGTCACGCCCTGGAGATGTCACTTGATGATTTCCTAACCCAAAAAAAGGAAATACTGACAGGAAATCTGCGGTGGACATCAGAATTTATGTGACAGTGAGAGATTCTACACTATTGCTTTATTTTTTTGTTGCATCACCAAAACTGTAAGGGCAGACTTATATCCAAAATGAACTGTGATTATTACATACTAGCTTCTGCATGCGACTTCGTCCGCGTTAAATTTCTTGTTCCCCCGTCGTGTCGAATCGCCTACCCGTGCGATTTTCCTCGTTTTTGCAACATTTTGCATTACTGCACCGCTCCTCTTCGTTGTAGCGTGATGTTATATAGCCTATAGCCTTCCTCGATAAATAGGCTACCCAACACAAAAAGAATTTTTCAATTCGGACCAGTATTCCTGAGATTAGCGCGTTCAATCAAACAAACAAACTCTTCAGCTTTATAATATTAGTATAAATAGTATAAATTGATTGAATCTATGTAACAGGCTAAATTAAGCAAAAGTTCAAGAATTCTCATATGTGGATGTTATGAAAGGCGTCGTGAGTAGGTAAGTGGTGTTGCAACATGAATAATTGAGCAACAACATACATTCGTCACACTAGTGGTATGACCACGTAATGTTGCAACCGCTATTAAAATCTTATTGTTTAATATTTTTAATTCAGCGTCAATGCAGCGGATTGATAAAACCTCCTTGCTTTGCATTGGAATTACCTTTTTGTCGTGAAGTCAGTGATGCGAGGGTTACGACAGTTTGAAATGAGTATTTTATGTCATGATCAAATTAAAAACTGGTTGAATAACTGCCGATCTATTCCCTAATAATCTCACCATGAAAAATAAGGTGACGTGTGTTGTCAATCTACTTGATGCAAGGGATTGACAATATTGACAGTTCATTTCAAGCACACTTCACCTAGGGTTTCACAACGGGATTTCACAGAGTAGACCAGCAGTACTAAAACAATCTAGATTCTTTTTAAACAAAGTCATCTTTTAGCAAAATTTTATTATATTTTCATAATTTTCTCTGAAACAAGAATATGAAACCACACCAACACACCACACCACACTAACTACATTAATTAATATTTAAGAAAGCAACCATTGATGTTTTAAGGAAGATTTAAATTAAACCTATACAATAACACAATTATGATGAAATACTGTAAAGAACCTTATCTTATCACTGTTATATCCGCCCACAACAAATGAACAATGGATAACTCTATTTTAAAACTATGTTTATATTAGAAGTTTCTAAGTAAGAAAAATAAACTGCAGTGCGTTTCATATGTTGATATGACAACTTAGATTATGTGAATACTGAACATATGTACCTACAGACATAATCCATCAAAATGGGTTACTAAAATTTAACATAAAATTGTGAACAACTTCCATGAAAAAAAAAAATCATGGTAGACTGAAATAGTTCTGTCATTTGTAAGACTGTAAAAGATTAGTTATTTGGCCTTTATGACCCACAGATAAGATACTCACAACTTGTAGGTAGTCTTCTTTGGCATCTACATACTGTGCTAGTTTCAGGTACACATTGGCTCGATGCAGGCGAGCCGCTGTGAAGTCAGACTTTATCTCCAATACCTGGAAATTACCCAAAAGTTATTCATAACTAAACAACACATTACACAGTAACCGTACATCTAAATAGAGATTTATATATCATTAATGTTTGTTTAAAAATTAAACTTGGTCAGCTAACTGAGGATAATGTAAACTGACTAATTACTTATAAAAATATCTGATCAAGATACACAATAAAAACAAATGGGAACACATGTCACCAAACAATTTTCTAGAATGTGTCACTTCATTTTGTTTGCATTACTCTCAACAAAAGGAAATGCAAATTACAACATTCACTTGGTTTAAATTAAAATACAGTCACACACCAGATGATAAGTATTTTACCTTAGTGAAGTCTTGTAGAGCGAACTTGGCTTTCCCAAGTGCATAGTATACTGTGCCGCGTTTGAAGTATGTGAGATAGTTGTGTGGGTCTCCCTCTGTGGACAATTGAACATGTAGATAACAAACAATTGTTAATTGATACCGGACACATTGCCAAATGTCCGTTATAAGAGTTGATGGGGAACAGGTGTTGTAGCTGGTTGGTCACCCAAACTTTTATAGAAGTTGATCTATAACACATGCTGAATGCCAGCATAATCTTTAAGAGCCCTTTAAAAGTACTTCAAATGGTTTTAGTGTTCAAATGATCACTAAAACAATTTGAAGTACTTTTTACTTGAATTTAATCTGATTAGATAGTTCTCATACCTAATGTAGGCAGTAGTAGATAGTGTAATTTATTGTTGTATTCACTTAATGTTTTGTTTAATGGGTAAGTAGAAGAAGCTGCAGGGATTCATTAAAAAAAACAGGTTTACTAGTACACTGTAAATCTGTGCAGCAATGACTAGTCTACTCTACTCTCAATAATAACAACCTTGGCAGTGGCGTCACGGGACAAATACGTAGCGGGTGCAGACACTTACCCACGGCTGCATGGTAGTGTGTCAGGGCATCCGAAAGCTGCCCTCGCGCCAGGAAATCGCGCCCCAGCTCAAGGTGTTTATTAACCTCCGCCGGCGTCGCACACTCTGAAACTACACACCAACGACTCAAAACACGTACTTTCACACAAAAATCAACAAGAAAACCCACGAATGTGCAGGTTATTCGTAAAAAAATACACACATTCTAACATTACTTCTAGCACTAATAAGACAAGGCATGGTGTGACTTTGTTCCAGTTGATATTCACTAAGTAGTCCATTATTAATCTATAATTTAATTATAGCAGTCTTTATAGCTAATTCACAACAATTCAATTTCAATACAAAATAATTATTTGACAGAGCCACAATCCATCTTTCGTTCGTCTCTTTTCGTGGTTTTTTCTGATTGGTCCAAATCAGACAACAAGGTTAGTAGTGTTGCCTACCTTGACAAACCTAAAAAGTAAGTTCAAAATTAAAATCTGGCTAATGGAGGGTCACGCTCAAAGTGTGTAACAAGATTAATATTGTCATCTGAAAGCCTTGGAAGTATTCTTTGCCCTGAAGCTTATGATCGCATAAGCCTATTACTGTTAGAATATATTGTTATAGTAGGAGAGGTGGAATACGACTATGGCTTTCAGAAAATATTTTTTTTTGTTTCATACGTTTTTCAGTGTGATTTTGCAGTATTCGAGTTTTAGTTTTCGAACCTACCTTTTATTTACATTATTTTGGTGTGAGCTATCAATTTAATCAAGTTTGTCTTTCATTTTGTTAAATACCACGGCATCAACAATCTTATGACTACATATCCTCTAGAGGGCGCCCTGCCTACAAAACCAGCGGACGATCAAGACGCTTGCATCGATAATTAGCTCATTCGTCAAATTATCATTATGGAGTTTAGCAGTTATGAGGGAACTTTATTTAATAGGGGGAGTTAACGTGCCTCCCATGCTCCCAACCACGCGAATGAGGTTATGATTTTAAAGGCACACATTACGTCAATTAGATGTCTACGATTTTCTAGAGAACTCATATTAATGCGGTTTAGTGTAAGAACGTATTTTTTTGGCCACACCATTGGAAAATGCAAGGTGCCAAGCGAATATTTAGATTTAAAAGAGTGTCCGTGGAGTTTCTTGCCCGTTCTGTTCCATGGTGCTTTGGAAGTTCGGAATGGGCAACTAGCTTCATCTATCTGACTGACTAACCTCACGACATAGAAGTACTCTATGCCTTTGATTTGGCCATTATTAAGTGTCTGTAATTGTCTTAACAGAAATAGATGATTTGAGTTTGAGTTTAAAACGAGAATTTTACGTTCAACACTTATTGGCGTTTACTCCTTAAGAATCGATTTTCATAAGCCTGGGGTATGAAAATTTATGGGGAGTAAAATCAAACTTTCTCCGTTACGTTACGTACAGCTTGGCAAAAAAGAGTCTGGAAAAAATGAGGGCGCCTGCTTAGCAGGTATGGCCACCCTCTATACTAAGACTAAAAGTGATAAGATACTTGTTGTTTTAATCCACAAACACGAGATCCCGGAAATTCTCATCAGTCAAGATTTCAAGACTTGATAGGCACACAGTCTTTTACTTTCATTGTATTTAGTAGATTGCGCATTATTTCGCTAGAATAACCTTTTATCTAAGAGTGCCATAATAATAACATAATGCAAACTAATTCAGTTTAAAAATTAATTAAATTACACTCAGGGATTGCCGATTGAACCCGATAAACAAGACATAATGTTCAGCAATCGCATTTGCGGCCTCCATCTAGGGTATTCACAACCATTCGATGGTTGGTATGCCTGTATCAAATTTGACATGAATGATACTGAACGAGTCCTTTTAATGCTGACAGTTTATAGTCGACAAGGCGACTTTCAGCTGCTTACTGTCGGAAACTAATCGGAAGTCAGAGAGTACCTATAACATGTCGCATTCGAAAGGTACGGGCAATATCGAATAAACTTGAACAGTTGACTAATGAAGATGTCAGGTATGTCTATGTGGGGTACATAACATTATCACTATTCACATGACAATGAAAATGAAATAACACGCTAAAATTTAGATTTTATTTAAAAAGAAAAACGTGACATAACATCATTCTTGTATTCCTTTTCAGTGCTATGATAGATTTTTTCCATTAACACTGATGTGTCAGTTTTACATTTCTTATTTATGAAATCTTAATATTGTAAAAATCTTTCTTACACGTTTACGGCTCCCATTACAACCTGTCTCCTCAAACTATAGGTAATATATTACGTAGAATAGGCACCTGAAAAATAATAAATATAAATTATACTTTTATTACTGTGGTATTCGATTAACAAAAAAAAAAAAAAAAAAATACTTGCCGGTTTCGTTATAGTGTTGAACTTTTTATCTAATTGCACACAGATCAAAATCGTCTAATTCTTTCTTCCGCCAACTGTTTTGGTGTTCCTCCAGGTGTAGAAAAAATCCTTAATTTTTTTCACCTTCATTAACAATTTCTCTAATTGTACTGTGAGATTTACCTTGAAAAAAACATAAAGACAATCATATTAATTCCATGTAGGTACAATTTTCAATTTCAAGTATCAAACATCAAGAGTTAACGTACACGCGATTTGTCAAACTAGAAAACATAACCTCAATAATCTATTAGTAAATAAAACAATAAAATGGCTTGAAACTTATAATACCGATAAAACTTAGTATTAGAAAGGAAAAACAATGACTGGCATTGAATAAAACATGAATTTCTTCGATAAATACCTGTCGTGTCGGCAGTTCTTTCGTAAACATTGTCAATCGAAGACAAAATTTGTTCCGCTTCAGATTCCGCCAAATTTCTTACGAAAACTTAGTATATCACGGCTCACACCACTACTCCTTATTGTTCTAATCATTTTTTATATGTACAAAAGCATTAATCATTGATAGTTAATTAGAAATAAGTAAAATACAACTAGGAACATAACACAATGACAGATTAGCTACTTCAGCTACTTGTTGATGATAAACAAAGCAGTGCTGCCACCAAAAAAATATTTTAGTTCCAATGGTTACCACGACAGACTCTTTTTTGCCAACCTATAATGCGTAATGTTATGTTCGTTCGTAAGGAGTAAACTCCAGTCATGCGTTGGAGCAGACACACACAATTTTTTTTTGTCAATCTAGTGCTAAAAACCAAAATCACACCAAGTTAGTACACATGGCTACAGGGTCAAGCTATAATTTATCCAGTTTTAGCTGACCTCGCATTGTATAGACTTTTCGCGCAACAAGATATCAGCTTATACTGGAAATGTATAGCTTGATGTGTGGCCATGCGTACCTACAAGAAAAGTAAGATAGATTTATTTCCGATGTGTGCTTCATAAGGCGTTTAAAGTACAAAAAAAGTGTTAAACCCTATAAATCGAAATAATAAAAAAAAAACCCAATAACTAGACTGCTCGACGCAAAGAATGTAATGTTGTTAAACTGTTGCTACCACAGACATTGCCGCTGATGCCATCAAAAAAGCAGTCAACAGAAAATATAATATATCGAGGTGGCCCTGGAAAAGGATACCTGGAGGGATTTGGGGAGGCCTTTGCTCAGCAGTGGGACAGTGCAGGTTAATAAAAAAAAAGGGTGTGCGTCTCGGGACGCCCGACAGAAGTGATAACTTAAACTAATCTCAGTTGAACTATTTAATAGTGGAATTGTGTCTCTGCTTTCAAGATTATTCCGATCATATTATTTTATTTTGAGATTATTTCGATGTGAGCACAATAATTATAAATATAAAAATAATTGATTAATTACTTTAAATATATAGTAGATCTTCGTGTAATAAAACATTAAAACTTTTATACGTAGTATAAACAGTAGTGGCAGTACTGAACGAAGTTTCGACAAATGAGTAGAGGCCGTCACGAGAAAATGCTAATGAAGCTTAAGAAGCCTGTGTCGTAAATTCATAACTTATCATGACATAAAATTGATTCATACGCGTATCACAAAATAACCAAGATTATCACAAATAAAGAGATTTTCTTATAGTTATAAATTATCTAAGTTGTTCCATAAAGTTCTTTCTTGTTTCCGAACGAAAATGACAGAGTTGCCATGATGATTAATAAAACTAATAAGAATCTAGTTTCTAAAACATTATATTAAATTAAATGTTTCTAAAAGAACATACATATTTTTAATCATATTAAAAGTTTACGTTCTGAGTTCGTATACAGGATATAAATTTTAAATGGACCTCAGAGGGAAATAATAAAAACTAAACCAGTACTGTCAAATTTTTTGTAACTTTTTGATGTAGTTAGTGGCAACACCGTCGCCCCTTCTTTCATTTCCAAAGGAAAATAACAAACGGTTAGTGTGCTAGAATTTGTTAAAAATTTCTAAATATTTACGGAATGGACGAAAAATAAGTGATAATCTAAATAGCATCATGATGGATAAATCTTCTGGAATACTCAAAAACGTTAGATTTGTTTTAGTCACGAAGATAAATGTAGATTTGTGTCGGTTGTCAACATAACCTATCTTGCAAAGTTCGTGGTTCTCATCTTTTGGTTACTTTGGTGTTTTAGAAATGGCTGACGCAGCGCCATCCACAGCGCCCAAGGCGAAAGTGCCTAAGACTAAGGCACCTAAAGAAAAGGCACCTAAGGCTGCCCCTGCGGCGCCCGCGGAGCCCCCGAAGGCGGTGCGTAAAGTTTCGTCGAAGCCCCGCCACGGTAGGCTGTACGCCAAAGCCGTGTTCACAGGATACAAGCGTGGTCTGCGCAACCAGCACGAGAACACAGCCCTCTTGAAGGTGAGCTTGAACTATTTACACTTAGCCCCGTATTGCAGAACCTCACTGAAGACTCAAGCATTACTTAATACTAGTTTCAACCAATCAAATGGCTATAAACTAGTTTTCAAGTACCTAATGCTTGAGTATTGAGTGAGGTTCTGTAATAAATCAAAATCTGTCATGGGCTAGTGAAAGTTCAGTCCAATCAAAGGATACATATTGAACTTGTCATTTTTTATATAAATTGTGAATGAACTTCAAACTAAAGTTTTCTTGAAGATGTAACTTGTCATTAAATTTTTCAAATAGTTGTATGTTGTCTTTGCAATAATGTGTCATTCATAACATTAATCTGTACCCAAGCCACAGGTGTTTTGGTCTTGATAGTTGTTGAGCGCATACTGTGCTTGTGCAGTGAATGTATCAACAGTGAGCAGTTCTGATGAACTACCTTCGATTGTCTTCAGCTGTTTGTTTTGACTGTTAACTATCAGATCAATCTATTTGACATCGCTAGAATTACAGTGTTGGTTAATATTAGTTGTGTTTTGTTACATTAATTTTAAATAAAATCTAACTGAAAGCATTTATTTCAATTAAACCAGTTACAGGCACTTTTGAGTTAACAGAGTATGAATATCCCATCTGCATATTCTAAATGATGCTTTATGACATTTGAAACCTGAACCACTGTGTGGACAAAATTCCTACTGATTACACCTCTCTACTACTTGAGTTACCTATCTTTTGAACCAATTTTTTAATGATTACTTATAATAATTTCAGATTGAAGGTGCAAGGAGCCGTGACGATGCTGGCTTCTATGCTGGCAAGCGTTGCGTGTACGTATACCGTGCTAAGAAGAGGACACCCATTGCGGGCGGTCCCCGTGGCAAGAAAACTAAGCTGCGCGCTATCTGGGGCAAGGTGACCCGACCGCACGGCAACTCCGGTGGCGTGCGCGCGCGCTTCCGCTCCAACCTGCCCGCGCAGGCCATGGGACACAGGATACGCGTGGTCAGTACACATTTGCTACTGTTTCAAACACACACTTAGAGTAGACGGGCTGGTGTCTGCAACTCCATGTCTAATCTAACTGCGTATTTTGCAGATACGGAAAATACGCGCAATACGCAAACACATATGTAATGTAACTCATATTTTAATTACTACATGAGGCTGTTGTTACTTCTCTGACTACTCTGAGACAAAACACCAAAACAAACTCAAAGTCACTTTAAAGTCCAGACATAATCTTGATCAGATCATGTAAAGACCATGGTGTTTGAAATGGTGTATTGAGGAAATAAAAAAAAAAAGAAAAAACAAAAAGTTCACAGTATTTACATAACATTAAATAACCTCCATAATCTTCTCATCTCAGTGACATCTGCACTGAAATTGTCCCTTAAAATTGCCTTAATTTCTTGTTACTAGATATTCAGATAATTGATTGTAGCTGTAACATAGCAGATATTTCGATTTGAGTAAAATATTGCTAATACAAAAAAATCTGTGTGTTCATCCGTTATACATTTATTTCATGTTAGACCTCTTCCTAAATGATGTTTAGACATTTGAAACCTGAATTAAATGTGGTCAAAATTTCACTGATATCATAAGCCTACTCTGCAAATTATCTTAACACTAAAGGGACTGCTAGTCATAACATGTTTTATCTTTGTTTCAGATGTTGTATCCCTCCAGGATCTAAGAACCTCCTGTTAAGTAATAAGCGTAAAATAAAAGCCCAAAAAAATTACAACTTGTTTTCTTTTTTAAATTCAATATTTTTTTGACTTCATTGGCAAAGAATCGTTGCTGCTGAGGTACTTATGGCACTTAGGCATTTATGGGCGGTTTTCGAATTACAATAGTTGCCAACGATTGTACCACAAAACCGGTACATAGAAGCGCTGCCACTACCGCTGTGAAATGGTTACCAACTTACCACTGATGTGCAGGTGACAAAACTAACACATTATTTTTCTTGAAAATCTTGAAATCTTTCTTGAAAATCAGTCTATTTAGTTATTTTTACCTCTGATAGCAGAAAATCATCAGCTACTACATTCTGTGGAGAATACACACTGTAATATTGACAGACTTGTTAGTGGTAGCAACCCAAAAGCAACCATATGTAAAACCAAAGGTCACTGAGTGTGAAAGGACAAGTAATAAGCAGTGATTGGATGATCGGGCGCTAATTTACTTACCTAAACTTCGCTTTTATTCCAACGAAAGAATTAATAAGGTTATGATATGCCTTTCTGAATCCTGGATCCTGTAATATTTTAAAATTCCTGAGATTGCTGAAAATGTTACCTGCATACAAAATATAGGTAGAACTCATTGTGAAAATGAAAATTTTTCATTGAATCACATAACATATACTCTTACTTAAGCTGGCTGTTTCTGTTAAACTCTTGTAATTTTTATAGACTTAAAAAGCCAGTTGTAATGGAACTTTTAATTTACAATGAAAGTATTTATAAGAACTAGTTTAGTAATAGACCAGCAGACTTAACCACTGCTATAATTTCATTAAGTTTGTTATACTTGTTTTTACAAAATTGTTCAATCCCGGGGACCCGGGATAACTTATTTATTTAGAAAGGAATGTCCATATTCTTCATTCATGGGAAAAAGTTTAGGGGACTACTAACACTTATTCAGCTCATTCACAGTTCACGTTTCGCTGAACGATTTTGGTCACACTTATACAGTTCTGCTTCTATCTACTGCGTACGGCGCTAAATATGCTGCGAAGACGGTAAGCTACTCATTTAGTATTGTGCCGTCAACATTGACATTTTCATTTGCGATATTTTTATCGTTTCCCTTCTTGCGGCAGGAATAGATAAAATTAAACGTAATAAAATAAAACGCAAACCATAGTGGGTCGAACCACTGGGGAGAAATAGAAATTTGGCTAGAGAATACGCGACATTGGTTTGAGGCTGAATCCGGCAGAACAGCGCTGAACTCTATAGCACTGACATGATAATAATACATTTGTACTAATTTTATACTTGTTTGCCTCGAAAGCTGACTGGACGCGGAAACCTGAACGGATGCGTATGCATCTCCATACAAAATCGTTGTTTTCTATGGGCATAAGCTGAATAAGTGTGAGTAGTCCGTAGAACCTCAACCCTCGCGCCTGGTAATGCTCAGATCGCAGTTGTTTTAGTCGCGGTACATACATCGAAAGCAAGAGCAAGATTATAAGTTCCTTGGGAAGAAGTCAAAAGTACAAAAGTTTATTTTTTTATTTTTTCCTTTCAAATTGGCGGCTCAGTATAATTTGTCTACTGCCTCCGACGCGAGGTCCCAAACTGCTCTATTTATCACTCATCAACCATTGATCTGAATTAAAAAAAAAAAATAAGTGTTTTATTTTTAGGACATATTAACGGAAAGGATAAACCTCAATTAGAAAAAAAGTATAAAATTCAATATAAAATGAGCTTATGAAAAAAAAAACTGAATTTGGGGCTATGTTTTGACATTTCTGACCCCAAAAAAGTATTTTATTAACGCAAAATAATTATTTGAAATTTTATGTATCCTTCCGATGGGTTATCCCAGGCCCGCAAAAAAAAAGTACCCTGCGCGACCCCGAAAACATAAAGTTCAGGCGGTCTGGTCTTTCGCGCAGGGTACTTTTTTATTTTGTGGGCCTGTGTAATGTAGAGAAAGGCCTCACCAAATTTCAGACATTTCGGTCGATAACTTTTTGAGTTATTACAACGCGAGCAGTTTAAAAAAATACAGTTTCGAGAGTTTAAAGTTTTAGCGCAGGAAAATGACCAGATTTAGTTACTTACCGATTTATTTCAAATCAGTTGTTGATAAAAGGTCCTGAATATATTATTTTTCATCCCACCATCTCGGAAAGAGTATTTTTAATCTTCAATATCTGAGTGGAAAAGCCGTTTTTATTCTCTAGAGGATAAAGTAAATTGAATTTAGAACATCGTGTGCACTAAGTTTGTGAATTAAAAAAAACATTAAACCTATTTACTGCTAGGTACCTCTATGGTGCCGAATATATCATACAACTTTTTTTAATTTGTTAAAAACTCAGACTCGGAACCTTATTGGTGTTCTTTTTTCAATTTGCTTTGTACGCGGTTCTTTACGCGGCATTTTTTCACGTCATTGTTAAACCTTATATTAAAAACAAGAAACTTGAAAACAAGTGAAAAAACTAAAATGAGTGATTCTAGCGTGTGCGTAGTCCCAGCGGAAAAGTGTCGAATTTCTTAATTTCAGTTTAGCAGATATTTAGTGTATGACGTCGTGTAATTGTGTATGGTAAATAAAAATTTGTGCATCTAACCATTGCGGAGATATTCAACAAAAACTGTTTCCGCTGGGACTACGTATTCCTAGCGGCACTTTTTTTTTCCTATGGACGTACAAGAAAAAAAATACATACAATAATTAGTGTGTAACGAGAGGTAAATGAGTATGTTAAAATAAAATTTGTGTGTCTTATATTTGTCAAGATAAAGTTGCCGCTGCACAGTGTTTTATGAAGACCATTTTTCGGACATTGCTTTTTTATATAAAAAACTGATAGTTAAAGTTATTTAAATACAATATTTCGTATCCCCATTTCACTAGTATGTTTAGTTTTTGAGATAGAATTTTTTGAAAATCGTCTTTTTTTCAACCGGGTATTTAGAAAAAAAATCATATCTCTGAAACTAAATATGATACGCAATCGTGACCTTAGAAACATCGACGGCGTTTTTTATTCCGCATATTTTATAGTACAAATAAATCTCAGAATTTCATTAGATTCAGACTTATACGAGGTTTTTCGTTTTTCGTTTTTATTTTTTTTCTCGGTAATTCCATCGTATTTGGAAAAGTTATTTATACTAAAATTATGCCCTTTATCTTCCCTACATACCACAAAAATAACACATCCTAATTGCGTGGAATCTAGCGCCGCGTTCCGTGTTACGCTCACAGCGATGTGAGCGCGCTAAAACCCGTACAGAATTGGCGTGAGCGCGATAACGCTGTCCACTGAATCGTCATAGATGACGTCATGACAGGCGCCATATTGCGATAACGCCGACCATGCCCTGAACCGATATCACTGTGAGCGCTGTCAAATTGACAGCTGTGTTGTTTTGTTTTGAGTTGAATTCATAATATTACATTTTGGAAATTGTGCTTCTGGCTACAGTCGCAACCTAACAAAACAAGAGAAACAAATATATGGTGTATATAAAAAGGAAAACTATTAAGCAATCATGAGTATTCAAGTGATTATAGCCGACGAGCCTAACGGGGGACAAATTTCTGTCATGCTCACATTAGAGCAATACGAAAGGGCTTAGTGCTGAATTCTAACTTGGTTGCAGCTCTAGCGACTGCTGAAACGATTGTTATGCAAATGTTTTACCCATCACAACGTTAGCAAGAGGTAACTTACAGTTTTTATAGTGTCTACAACCAATGTATTATCAATCAAAAATGTTTACTGAACTGGTACTCGCTGTTTACAGATAGAGAATATGTACAGCAATTGGTGCATGATTTTGATGCAAATATGTACTGCCAACAACCAGAATCACTGCTGAATAAACAAACAGAACAATGTGGTAAGTATTTATAACTAGTTATGAGTAGATACTTATTAGCTGAATGTGCCTGATCTATTTCAATAAAATATCATGTGGCAGTTTATGTGGTCAGTTTTATTCCAATACTTAATCTATAACAAAGAAACAAGTGTTATATGCTTTGGTCAATGTTGACAGTAAATTATTTTGGTACAAGAACTTGTCTCATACTCTATCAATTAAAAAGTTATAAAAGCATTTTCTTTAGTACTTATATTAAAAATATACTGTTTTATTCCATGGTATGTTTATCTATGTGCCAAGTTTCATTCAAATCCATTCATCCAATATTGGTGAATTCAGTAACATAAATCCTCACAAACAATTAATGTAGTATTAGTAAGAAGTGCTTATTTTTATTTTGTTTTATTTCAGTAGATCAAGAGTCACCATCACTATTTATATGGAACGAGGGATGCATTTTGTTGTTGATGCACTCACATTTTATGGTGAAATATAATATGGATATGGTGAAAATATGAATATGGTGAAAATAGAGAGCTTTTTGAAAAAATGAGTCATAAGATGGTATATGATATCATAGCAAAGACGATGTGCAACGCACAATATAATGTTAATGGTAACCAGCGCCTATCAAAAATTAATAGCCTAAAAACCATTTAAAAAAGATAATGGATCATAATACCACATCTAGAAATGATAGGAAACATGGCCGTACTTTAATGTAAGATAATTTTATTACTTTATTTATTTCTTTATTATGTAAATGTGTTAGAATTACCAACTTTGTGTTATCAAATACCTTAAGGGCGCAGAAAGTTATTAATAATAATTTATGAATGCATATCTAATTTTGTTAAAACAACATATCATCACTCCTTGTCTCTCTGAAGGGCTAGGCAGATGTGTACTTATAGTACACCGACATTTCACCAGTTATGTTTAAGCCCTATGTAATAGGGGGCGAGCCTATTGACATCAACCGGGCACAAATCCAGACTCTGGGCTGCTACTGAATAATTCCAGAAAGAAAAACCTTATAACATTTTGTCACTGTTAAATATAGATTAATTTATGATCAAATGCTTCAGGCGTTTGTAGTTTAATGTTAATAAAGTTTTTTTTTTGCAGCTAATTAATGAGTTATTTGGCTCAACTAGATGGGCTAATCCTGTAACGCTGGCGTCAGAAATTGGACCTACACCAAATGAAAATTTATTATAGAAAAGATTCGAAGAAGTATAGGGAAAACAGATACGGAAATGCAACAGCATAGGAAAAAGATGAATATTTTGCAGTAGTGTTTAAATAAAATTAATAATTAGTTTTTTTATAGATCAATATAGGTTTTGGATTTATCAGTACCTGTCAGAATTAATAATATACTTGTGATTTTTATTCGATTTTAAGCTTTGATTTGTACCTGTTTGAATTAGTAGTCTATATTTGATTTTTATTAAATTTTAAGATTTGTTCAGTAGGTCTCTGTTTGGAGTAGTAGTAAATTTGCGATTTTTATTAATGAATTTTCATCATAATTTCAACCGAAAGACGTCCACTGGTGGACATGGGCCACCCCCAAGCTCAGCCACTTCGACCGGTTTTGTGCTTCCCGCATCCAATAATGAATTTTATCAGCAGTTAATTGTACTGTATGTCTGTGATTTTACATAATATTTACTAGAATTGATACAGATTTGATATATTAGTACTAAGCCTTATACTATATACTGTTTGCTATGTTTCTTATATTAATATTATAATTAGGAGAGAAATGTAGCCTGGAGGTCAGGCGGGGCACCTGAGGTCCAGTCTGACTAAACTGTGATTCTAATTTATTGTTAATAAAAATATTTTATTGCTATTAGTGTTGCACATTATTTACATACCTATCCCAATATATGGCACAAAGGTATACAATTGCAAGAAATTTACTACTTGGCATGTAAGTCTTATTATTTAGTTGCCAAAAATGAAATACACATTTACTGTAAGTTACATTGTGTAATACTTAAGTTTTAAGTAATTAAACAACTTAGATCTTATATTATTTTACAGAATGTTAAAAGAAAAACTAAGTAATAGAAACAATAATTAAATCAACATATAATGAATCTTAATATGTAAGTAAGATTACACTGTTCTTTTTCTTCCATTTTCAAAATTTACCATACAATCGTTCCTCAGGTGCAAAACGAGTTGTGAGGTTTGATGTTGAAAAAGCACTGTTTTATTATACTCTATTTTTTATAGTGGCAAGCAAAGCCGCTGTCGACAGAAAGCACTGTTAGCGTGTTCACGAGCGTACCGAATTGTTGACAGTTGTCAGCTGTCATAATCGTGATATCCAAATCGGAACGCAAATTATTGCTGTGAGCGCTGTGAGCGATATATTCTTATTCGGAAAGCACCCTAGAAGTTATTCCAAATTAACTGTTTTTGCTAGGGTTGTCACTTTCGAATCTGAACTTTGATGACTCAATTTTTATTTAATGGGACGTATTGGTTATTAAAATTTCGACTATTAAACCCAGGAACTTTGTTATATCCAGACTTATAAAAGGTTTTTAGTTTTTATTAATTTTGCTCTCGATAATTCCGTATTATTGGGATAAGTTATTTATACTGAAACTAGCACTTTGCCAGCAACTTCGTTCGCCCTTGTTTTTATAAAAACTTTAACACCCTTTAAAACTGTATTTTGACGGTAGTTTTGAAAAACGAGTATCGGGCCGATTCTGTTGTCACAAAATTCTCTAAACTAAACTAAAAATCACTTTTTGGTTTATCCCTGTCAACCAACGATTTCCTATTCTGAAATAAACTAAAGTGACACAACTTAACTATATTTTAGTTTGACAGCACTAAGATTGCACTGAATTATTAGTTTAGTGAAAATGTCAATTTTGCTATTTAAGCCAATATTATGAGTTTGCTGGTTTTCACCAAAAAATTTTACTATAATAATTTATTTTAACTAAATCTGACTATTTTTAATCGCAATTAAAAAGGTGTAGAATAAAACTAGTGATCATGAACTAAAATTCACACTAACGCCTCGCCTACACGTGCAAAGACAGTACTGTATTTTTTGTTTTCCTTTTCTTTTGCTTATGTCTCGAAAATGGCGTGTCCTATCGCAAAAATAATGACATTTTCGACCCCCTATGTGATACCTCTGCACATATAAATCTCAACACGGGGGTAATATATTTTTATATTTTTCAAACAAAAAGTGAAAAATTCCATATAGAACACGTCCAGGCTGCCCTCTTGCGCGCGCATTCGTCTCTCAAAAAATTCATTGCGTAGTTGCAAAGCCAAAAGAAAAAAAATACCATGTTAAGTCACGATTGTCAACTTCGATTTTAGTCGTGTCAAAATAATTTTAAATTTAGAGATTTTTTCTTCCAGAATAGCGTTACAATTCTCATAGCCAAAAGTAAGGAATTTTAGAGATAGTTTAGTTAGTTTAGTTCGGTGTACAACAGAATCGGCACCAATGACAATCTTTATTTTGATAAGAATTTGTGCTAACAATAAGTTTTAAGTTTTTTAACCTAAGAAATAAGATTCCTCCATACAATCTTTAAAAACCCTTATATTGTTCTATTGGAGGTAGTTCTGAAAATCAAAAATGACATTAAACTGTAAATGTGCCCTGCCCACTGCCTGTTAAGTTTGGCGATTCTTCTGATTGTGTGGATAACTTTGGTTTAAATATAGAGATAACTTCAGATCCGGATATGAACTAATATAATATGATCGCGTGACAACCCTAACGACATAGAATACGGATCAAACTTAAAAATGTTGTGGTTTCTAGATTCCACGCAATTAGGATGTGTTATTTTTATGGTATGTAGAGAAGATAAAGGGCATAATTTTAGTATAAATAACTTTTCCAAATACGACGGAATTACCGAGAAAAAAAATAAAAACGAAAAACGAAAAACCTCGTATAAGTCTGAATCTAACGAAGGCCCGAGGTTTATTTGTACTCTGAAATATGCAGCATAAAAAACGCCGTCGATGAGTCTAAGGTCACGATTGCGTATCATATTTAGTTTCAGAGATATGATTTTTTTTCTAAATGGTTGGTTGAAAAAAAGACGATTTTCAAAAAATTCTATCTCAAAAACTAAACATACTAGTGAAATGGGGATACGAAATATTGCATTGAAATGACTTAAACTACCAGTTTTTTATATAAAAAAGCAATGTCCGAAAAATCGTCTTCATAAAACACTGTGCGCTGCGCTGACGTTTGGCTATTTGATGAAAATCATATAAAACGGTTTAGCACAGAGTTGTAATTTTTTACGCAGGTTGCTTTGAATTTGTGTGTAATGTGTGTGAAAACAGAATTTGAAAAAAACCTACCGTTCAGAAGATATACACGTAAAAGTAAAATAAGGTTATTAGGTCCAAGTACTTAAAATAGGAACTCTAGAGCCTAACTCATCTCGTTTATTTATATCTTGTAAGGGTCTACAATGTCCTGCCAAGTTTCATTCATGTGTTCTTAGTAATTAATGAGCAGTGCCATAATTTACTACGACTGGAATACTATATTTTATGACATCCGATTGTAGGACTTTTTAAAGGAAAAGCAAAATGAAACTTATTCAAATATTTAGTGTATTAATGCAACTATTCACATGTAAAATTTCAGCTCATTACACTGAATGATTAAAGAGATATAATAAAAATAACAGAACAAGAGCAAAACATCGATAAACCGACCAAGTTGGAATGGCTACATAAAAGCGGCCGTGCAGTATAAAGAGCTAACGTTCTAAAATTTCCAGTATAGTATCGTCATCGTGTTTAATAGTTTCGTACAGGTTTCGTACACAATAGTTTAGCAGAAAATAAAACAACTGCTTTGTAATCTTAATAATATTTATTAATGACTAATTAAAATAAAATAAAAAAAACTAAATTATTAACAACGTAATAATAACATTGATATAAAAATCAGTTTTTTTTTATTAAATATGAATAACAAATATATTGCCTACTGTAAAACCCCATAAAGGTGAAAATCTTAGGTTTACTAGTAAGTTTTCGGGAGTTGGTCTTCTCGTTCGAGCTTTTACAGCAACAAATATGTCATACAATCACAGATCACAGAATCACAGATTAATAATATGTCACTCAATTGTGAAGGTAGGTTTGTAGTGTAGCTACCTACTTATCTATGTTTTAGCGCATAATCATATAAATAGTAAATATCTGGTTTACCGCTTTGCAAAAAAATTTACCGTGTAACATCAAAATATTTGTGCGCTGGAAGCAGCAGAATATTAAGGACATAATAATTACCTACTGTAACAACTTTTTCGTAATATTCTGACAAATAAATGCATTTGTTAATAATACAGATGCAATTATTATTGTAATAATTTCGTAAGTCTAAAAAAAAACAAGTTGCCTACTATTTTTATCACGAAAGTTATTAAGTAGTAACTTCTTCAAGAATTGTGTGCACACCTGTACCGATCCAATAACTGTAAAACACTGGAAATTTTAGAACGTTAGCTCTTTATACTGCACGGCCGCTTTTATGTAGCCATTCAAACTTGGTCGGTTTATCGATGTTTTGCGCTTGTTCTGTTATTTTTATTATATCTTTTTAATCATTCAGTGTAATGAGCTGAAATTTTATAAGTGAATAGTTGCATTAATACACTAAATATTTGAATAAGTTTCATTTTGCTTTTCCTTTAAAAAGTCCTACAATCAGATGTCATAAAATATAGTGTTCCAGTCTTAGTAAATTATGCCACTGCTCATTAATTGCTAAGAGCACATGAATGAAACTCGGCAGGACATTGTAGACCCTTACAAGATATAAATAAATGAGATGAGTTAGGCTCTAGAGTTCCTATTTTAAGTACTTGGACCTAATAACCTTATTTTACTTTTACGTGTATATCTTCTGAACGGTAGGTTTTTTTCAAATTCTGTTTTCACACACATTACACACAAATTCAAAGCAACCTGCGTAAAAAATTACAACTCTGTGCTAAACCGTTTTATATGATTTTCATCAAATAGCCAAACGTCAGCGCAGCGGCAACTTGAATATCTTGACTAATATAAGACACACAAATTTTATTTTAACATACACATTTACCTCTCGTTACACACTAATTATTGTATGTATTTTTTTTCTTGTACGTCCATAGGAAAAAAAAGTGCCGCTAGGAATACGTAGTCCCAGCGGAAACAGTTTTTGTTGAATATCTCCGCAATGGTTAGATGCACAAATTTTTATTTACCATACACAATTACACGACGTCATACACTAAATATCTGCTAAACTGAAATAAAGAAATTCGACACTTTTCCGCTGGGACTACGCACACCGCCGCACACGATTCTAGCGACGAGGAAGTTTGCTTGACGCCAACAGAATTGACTGAAACTGTTAATAGGTAATGCGCAAATGAGCTTTCTCCCTCAACAATCACGCGAGAAGTATTTAAAACAGTACGATATGTTCAACACGTGGCGACTAGCAAAAGGAGCCAAAACTTTCTCAGAAAACGTTTTGCTGGCATATTTTATAGAATTATCCGAGAACAAGAAAGCAAGCACTCTATGGAGTACGTATTCGATGCTAAAAGCAACAATAAAGATGAAAAAAGACAAACATATCGATACCTATCCTAAATTAGTGGCATTTTTAAAAAGAGCCTCATCTGGTCATCAACCAAAAAAATCGAAGGTTTTCACAATATCTGATATTGAAAAGTTTCTTAACGAAGCACCCGATTCTGTATATTTGGCGGCAAAAGTAAGTCAGTTGCACATTCAGTATCTACTTAAGTATATTAATCTCAATTAGTAGATGTTGATAGGCATAATTATGCGTTCATATCAATTTTATTCATTTATCTACTACAATACTCTTTACGTTACAGGTTGTTCTTATTATTGGAATAAACGGAGCATGTCGAACTAATGAACTAACACACCTTAATGTCAAAAACATTGAGAAACATTCAGATGACTTACTATTAATTAATTTACCTAATACAAAGACAAAAAGAGACCGCAACTTCGTCATTCGCAAGGAACACGTAACGATTGTTGAGAAATATCAAGCCTTACGCCCGCCTAACACTCCAATCAATCGATTTTTTCTACAGTATCGCAAAGGAAAGTGTGTTAGACAGCCTATGGGTACTAATAAAATTGGCAGTATCCCACGAGAAATAGCAACATTTCTTGAACTTCCAGAACCCCTGTTGTACACGGGTGATTGTTTCCGACGAACTTCAGCCACACTTTTGGCTGATTCCGGAGCTGATCTCCTGTCCCTTAAGCGCCACGGAGGCTGGAAGTCCAATGCAGTTGTAGAGGGATACATAGAGGATTCCATTCAAAATAAGTCTAAAATATGTGAAGGCATCGTAGGAGCCATTACACTGAAAGAGCCTCAATCGGATCCTTGGACTGGCCCTTCTACATAAAAAATAAGCCGTTATGAAACACCTAACCATCTCCCTCTCTCTCCAAAATTCACGCCAAGGGAATCCGATGAATCGGTACAACTATTAAGTACGACAGATAGTTTACCGAAAAACAGTACACAAGTGACTAACACCAATATTACAGTACCAAACAAGAATATTACACTCAATTTAAATAACTGTAGCAACGTTACTTTAAAATTTTCTTAATTATACCTTAGTATTATTTTGTTATAATTTAAAGATTATTCTGTAATACTTACCTGTCATAATGTAGTAATTAATACCTAAACTGAAATAAAAGTGTACCTATCTTGTGATTGTAAAGGTTTTTTTTTTGCATTTAGCCATTTCCTCACTGAGGTGGAATGAAAAGTTACGTGTTGCACTCGAGTGCAAAGATTTTTCACCTCGTGCTCTTTTGATTCCCTCGCTAACGCTCAGGATTCTAATTTTGAATCACTCGCTGCGCACGTGATTCAATTTTAGAATCCTTCGCTTGCTCGGTCATCAAAATTGAGCACGCGGTTAAAAAGCAACTTTGCACTCTTGTATAACAAATAACTATTATCACCACATACACACGTGGCAACAATTTTAAAACTTAAATATTTTAAATTATTTTAATGGACGGGAACCTTTTACCTGAAGCTCTCCCTAGCTCGCTACTTTACAATATGCACTCCGGCCCGCTCTATATCTACACTAATATTATAAAGCTGAAGAGTTTGTTTGTTTGGTTGAACGCGGTAATCTCAGGAACAACTGCTCTGAATTGAAAAAATATTTTTGTGTTGGGAAGCCTATTTATTGAGGGAGGCTATAGGATAGGCTATATAACATTACGCTACGATTAAAAGGTGCGGAGCAGCAACGAAAAATGGACGAAAACTGGCAGGCAATTCGATGCGACGGGAAGGGTCAGGGGTGCAAAAATTTTACGCGGACGAAGTCGCGGGATGAAGCTAGTTAGCTATAACTTCGTCAATATTCGAGATTTTTCTTTTTCCTCTCGTCAGTACACGCTCAACATAGTTACTATATTTTCAGATTATCGAAAAAAAATTTTCGAAAATTTTACATGGACTTGCATGAACCCCTTAAAAATTTGACTAACATTTTTGGAGGGTTGAAGTTGTTTTTATTCGACGAATTGTGTCCTAAGATAATGATAGTATATTTAATTACGAAAAATTACATTACTGATTAGTAGCTATATATAACTCATAGGTCTTTTAGGTTTCGCGACCACTGCCATTACGAAATACGGCGCGCCCACTTGAAGGTTTTGTAAATTGACACCATAATTCAATTTACTATTTTAAAGTCACTACTTTAAAGTTTAATCATTTATTTATTTTTACAACAAATGTGGCTGTACAAATACACTGGACATTACAATTAAATTCTTACAATAAAACAGGCGTCGCGACTGAGAGTCGCGGAGGATCGCTGTGTTACGTCCGTTATCCTTGGCGATCGGGGCTCTCTCTTCCTACCGTCTCCCGCAGTGTTGCCAACTTTATTTTACCGAAACCACAAATTGTGGTACCGTAACCCACCAGAAAACCACTAAATTTGGCGATTCTTCAAACCACCAGAAAACCACTAAGACTCGTAGTGTTAGTAACAACTGCTTACAAACTATGTTAGTAACACACTTACAAAAACAGAAACAGATTATGATATCACTGCTGCAAGGTGACAGGCCCAGCTGAAACCTTGCAGCAGTGGTTCACAAACTCACTATTCAGCCTACTTGCTATCATAGATAGGATGCTGTTGGCGCTGCCCCGCACCCTACGGACCAGGGCTGCGCACCGCTTCCGCATCACCGTGTAGAAACAATTCACGTGAGCTTCAACAAATATCCCTGATGCACTGCAGTAACGGGGCAACGCCATCAGCACCCTGAATGCGTTATTGACGCGAAGGGCGCTGTATGATTTTGGAGTATAATGAACCCACAGACTACAAGTGTAAAAAGACGTGCCGTACGCACTGAATATAGTGCGCTTGACCTCTTTCGAGGCACGTCTGAATCTGCAGGCAATCATGTTAGCTATCACACACAGCGCCCTCCGCTCCCTATCAACATCCTCATCGTCTTTGAGGTCAGTGGTCAATACGTGACCCAGATATTTAAATCGGTCTACCCTCACAAGGGGTATACCGTTTATTTTAACTGAAGGTACTGCTTCTGAGTATTTACCCCTGGCCCCAAAGACCATGACAACACTCTTCTTAACATTATATGCCAGACCATGTAGTCTGGCATATTGCTCGCAAGTGGCTACGAGTGTCCTTAGCCCGCAGATTGACGCGCTCAGCAGCACCATGTCGTCAGCGTAGCTATTGACTTGGTTTCCATACCAGTACTTAAGAGTATTAGTCACCTCCGGTGACAAATTTACCTCCTCCATCTTCCTCCATAAACTGTCGTAGGAAACCAAGTCAAAAGCCCTGCTCAAATCAAGGAAACATGCGTAAACTGGAGTACAGCGATGCGTGTAGTACTTCACAGTGTGCTTCACACTCAATATAGCGCTGTCAGTGGATAATCCAGAACTTAAACCAAATTGGTTATCGTGAATACGTATATGACTGCTAAGTTGAGCGTTAAGCACACTGTCAAACACTTTCGACATGATTGTGGCAAGAGATATTGGCCTGTAATTGTTCTTATCACCCATGTCACCAGTCTTATTTTTGACGATAGGCACCACTGTTGTTTTGATCATGTCACTAGGCATATAAGCATGATCCAGACAAAAAGTAAAAAGCATAGCCAACACTCTTGGCAAATGCGGACCAGCAAATCGGAGATGCTCAATGCTGAGACCGTCATGACCAGGAGATTTTCCTCGACGCATCGCGTTAATTCTGTTTAAGAGCATCTTAGCAGTTATTTTAACTCCTAGGTCTCTCCGCACATTATGCCAAACAGATAAATTTTATATTCATTATAAAATTATAGTTTATATTTGGTAAGTACAAAAAAAAAAAACAAAGGCAATCATCTTCGGAAGAATCGGCTTCTTCTATGATTTCTGTTTTTGCAAAATTGGGACCAAGGTTTGGTCCCAATTTTTTGTACTACGCTATTGGGCAATATATTGTAGTTGTTGCAGCATTTTGCTTCGCGTTTTAAACCAGCACGAACTGTGAAAATTGAAGATCATAGCAAATCTAACTTCATTCGGTTTCTGTGTTTTGTCTTGATAACGTTCATCATACTAAATAAACGCTCTACGTCAGCGTTAGAATGAGGTAAAACTTGAATTGAACTACATAATTTGCACTGGATCCAGTAGTACTTTCCACCACTTCTAACCAGTCCTTTATATCTGAGTCACGTAACCAACTTTCACGGAACTTTTGGGTGTATTTTGGTTTAGGCATATTCGTTTTACAAGATAAACCAAAACAAGTAAATCATCCAACACCAACTCCGAACTGTATTGTACTGTCCGTTGTATTTATATTTTTGTGCATGCATAAGAAACAAACATTTTTTATTCAAATCAAACTTGACCCAGTTTTCAACAAATAAAGTCTATAATCAAAACAATTCAAGAAATTGATAAACTATTTTTGGGGAATCCCCGAACACAACCACCCTAGTTCTCAGTGTTGCCTACACATAAAAATATACACTTATAACGTATAGGTTGGCAAAAAAGAGTCTGTCGTGGTAACCATTGGAACTTAAATATTTTTTTGGTGGCAGCACTGCTTTGTTTATCATCAACAAGTAGCTAATCTGTCATTGTGTTATGTTCCCAGTTGTATTTTACTTATTTCCAATTAACTATCAATTATTAATGCTTTTGAACATATAAAAAAGGAATAAAACAATAAGGAGTAGTGGTGTGAGCTGTGATATACTAAGTTTTCGTAAGAAATTTGGCGAAATCTGAAGCGGAACAAATTTTGTCTCCAATTGACAATGTTTACGAAAGAACTGCCGACACGACAGGTATTTATCCAAGAAATTTATCTTTTATTCAATGCCAGTCATTGTTTTTCCTTTCTAATACTAGGTTTTATCGGTATTATAACTTTCAAGCCATTTTATTGTTTTATTTACTAATAGATTATTGAGGTTATGTTTTCTAGTTTGACAAATCGCGTGTACGTTAATTCTTGATGTTTGATACTTGAAATTGAAAAATGTACCTACATGGAATTAATATGATTGTCTTTATATTTTTTTCAAGGTAAATCTCACAGTACAATTAGAAAAATTGTTAATGAAGGAGAAAACAATTAAGGATTTTTTCCACACCTGGAGGAACACCAAAACAGTTGGCGGAAGAAAGAATTAGACGATTTTGATCTGTGTGCAATTAGATAAAAAGTTCAACACTATAACAAAACAGCCAAGTATTTTTTTTTTTTTTTGTTAATGCTATTATCGCATAGCACAGTAAAAAAGTATAATTTATGTTTATTATTTTTCAGGTGCCTATTCTACGTAATATATTAACCTATATTTGAGGAGACGGGTTGTAATGGGAGCCGTAAACGTGTAAGAAAGATTTTTACACTATTTTCATAAATAAGAAATGTAAAACTGACACATCAGTGTTAATGGAAAAAATTTATCATAGCACCGAAAAGGAATACAAGAATGATGTTACGTCACGTTTTTCTTTTTAAATAAAATCTAAACATTAGCGTGTTATTTCATTTTCATTGACATGTGAATAGTGATAATGTTATGTACCCCGCATAGACATACCTGACGCCTTCATTAGTCAACTGTTCAAGTTTATTCGATATTGCCCGTACCTTTCGATTGCGACATGCTATAGGTACTCTCTGACTTCCGATTAGTTTCCGACAGTAAGCAGCTGTAAGTCGCCTTCTTGTCGACTATAAACTGTCAGCATTAACAGGATTCGTTCAGTATCATTAATGTCAAATTTGATACAGGCATACCAACCATCGAATGGTTGTGAATACCCTAGATGGTGGCCGCAAATGCGATTGTTGAACATTATGTCTTGTGTATCGGGTTCAATCGGCACGCCCTGAGTGTAATTTAATTAATTTTTAAACTGAATAAGTTTGCATTATGTTATTATGATGGCACTCTTAGATAAAAAGTTATTCTACCGAAATAATGCGCAGTCTACTAAATACAATGAAAGTAAAAGACAATGTGCCTATCAACTCTTGAAATCTTGACTGATGAGAATTTCCGGGATCTCGTGTTTGTTGATTAAAACAACAAGTATCTTATCACTTTTAGTCCTAGTATACAGGGTGGCCATACCTGCTAAGCAGGCGCCCTCATTTTTTCCAGACACTTTTTTGCCAAGCTGTAAACGTTCGAGTTATTTCCCGAAAGTATTTTAATCGTGCTAGTGGTTGAATTTCGTACCTTACCACTAAGAGAAGCAACCAAAGCCACTAGAAAAATCCACTAGCCACTAAAACCAAAATTTGCCCGCTAAACAGTAAGTCTAAACCACCAGATCTAGTGGAAATTCCACTAAGTTGGCAACACTGGTCTCCCGCATCAATTCGCCTGCGCTAGCGGCGGGTTGGCAGAGGAGGGGACGCACTGTATGGCACTGCGTAGCAACAACATCGTACTTACTATGACCATAGAAAACCCGTGCTATACTATGTTATTACCATTTCATATATTGGTCAATAAATGACAGCTTTCACTTGAATAAGAGGACAATTTAAGGTGGTATTATAGTCTATTTGCTTAACAATTAATTTCCTTGTTTATTCTAACATAATCATGTAGGGTCTCAGGGAGTACGTATCTCACTTTTAACAGCCCCGGATCTTGAATTTTTTCGAGGCGGGGCAAAAGCTGAAAATACCGCCCCCAAATAATGATGATGATAAAGGTAAAACTATAGACGGGCGCGTCTATACTTTTACCTTTATCATCATCATTATTTCAGCCATCAGATCCCTAATGATGGACATAGGTCTCACGGATAGAACGCCACAAGGACCTATCTAGCGCTGCTCTGTTTATTTTTTATTTTTTTGAATGACATCTCGCATGTCAACCTATGAGGTTGTCGGCTGTAAGGCCTCCAGTCAGGGCTTAAAAAACTTAAAACTAGAGTGACTACTCGCTAAGGGCACCCCCTGTGGGGTACAGACCTTAGGGCAGCAAGGGACAGGCTGGATCGAATATAAATGATTATTATTTAGGGGCGAATTTATAGCTACAGGCTCAGCGGCGCGGGCTGGCTCGAGCAAGGGTCGGGGCGGACAAGGATTGGAGCGTCGCGGCGTGCCTCGGCGGCGAGGACGGAAGGACTGTGGTCTGGGTTTGTGTGTCTTGAGTGTGCTAGTTAGTTTACTACTCTCCTGGAGAAGGGTTATAGCGTCATCGGGAATGGTTAGAGTATGCTGCGGTCGGCGAATCGTACTAATACGGGAGGGAGTGTAGCGGGCGGCTGCCGCGATCAGGGGATTGGGGTGCTTCACAGCAGAGTCAAAGAAACGCTTTGCAAGGCGTTTCATAAGCTGCTGAATTGGGCTGGTGGCTGCTGGTGGGCATTCTGAGATCTAGGTGGTGTAGACATATAAGGGGGCTCCTGTAACCTTTCTAAGGAAACGGTTTTGGAAGGTCTGCATCCTATGGATGTGGTGTGGCTTAGCGTGCGCGAAGCCGACGCACACATAAGTCATGATAGGGCGTATCACCGCGGTGTAGATATGTCGCAGTGAGATAGATAAAGCCGTAATATAGTTATATTCCTAGGGATATAATTATATACCGTAACATAGTTATACGAAAGCGATTCTTTACTATCTCACTAGGAATATAGTTATAAAACGGTCCAAGTTTAGTGATATACTTATATTACTAGATTAAGTTCAGTGTTATAAATATATAAGGGTTTGTCTCAAAAAAGTCATATTGTAGTATATTAAAGCTTATTTATTCTCAAACATTTTGGAAAAATTGAAAAAAATTTCAAAAGTGTGCCACTTTTTTGAGACAGAGCTTAGTGAAATAAACATCTACCATATATCATTAAATAATACAAAATTTTATTGGTTTTATCTTTATTAATAAATTAACTTTTTGTATCCTGCAGTTAGTTACAATACTTTGTGACATTAACACGTATTAAAGTAACTATAATTAAAACGATCATATATTTTGGAATTTAAACATTAACAATAAAATTAAAACTAATCAAACATTAAAAATCTTTTAAAGCCAAACAGTTTTGAGATATCTTTATTTCTTATCAACAAGTTGAGATCTTGGTTTCTTTAAAAGTATTTTTTAATTTTTGTTCAGACAAGAAGAGGAAGCATGACATCTAGAATTACATAGCACTGAATGCTTCTTACAGGCATATCTTTTAGTAGAACACTGTATATTCGATATTTTATAGGAACATTTTAAATAACCTTGGCCACCAAAGCCCGACAATTTTTGGCATATTTCTCTCTGTGACAAGTTTTCATTTGGTATGGGATCATTAAAAGTAATGTTTGATAGCTGTATTGCATTTCTGGGTAACCAATCTTTCAGGATGTTCCAATTTTATGACTTTCTAAAACTTTTCCTAATACATTTTTTTGATCAAATGGTCCACGATCTATCTTTGGTATCTCTATAAGAACTGAAGATCCCACGTCAATGTCAGGAAATTTCTGTGATGAGTGGGTTTTCATTTTTTGAGCGGCTTTTATTAAGTTTTCGCAGCTTTGTCTCTTTGGTCTTGAATGTTTTTTTCGCTGTTGCATAAAATGCATAATAGCTGCGATCCGTAACCTTCATCATATGACGTTTTTCCACAAATTACGTGAACATTTCGTGCACACGAGTAGCATGAATGTGCTCCTGTACATTCATTGCCGCAAACTACACATAAAAGTAAAATTTGTTCAAAGCTATTTCACTAAACTTAATCTAGTAATATAAGTATATCACTAAACTTAATCTAGTAATATAAGTATATCACTAAACTTGGACCGTTTTATAACTATATTCCTAGTGAGATAGTAAAGATTCGCTTTCGTATAACTATGTTACGGTATATAATTATATCCCTAGGGATATAACTATATTACGGCTTTTTCTATCTTACTGCGACAGATACACAATTTGCACCTAAGGGACAATTTGCTACGGGCGGTTAGAATGAAGTAGAGTCTACCAAGAGCGAATGCGACGCGCGAACGAGCTGTCGATATGTGCTCCCTGAAGGTAAGGTGGTGGTCGAGGATCACACCTAAGTATTTGGCTTGCTTCGCCCAAGGGACCGGTTTACCGTACATAGTGATGCGTCGGGAGTCGATAGCGGACTCCCAGCCACCGTAGGCGCGAGCTTGCGGGCGGCGAGCAATGGGTAGCTCGGTAAGGTCAAGGTCGACGGCGCGTAGTGTTCCACGCGCGCCTCAAAGAGATGTCAGCAGAACTGAAGGGGTCCGTTGCCTGCCAGAGCTTTTTTTGTTATACGTATACCATAAAGAGTTTATTATGCATGTAGTAAAAGCTGTTATTTTGACGTTACAAACAGACAATTCAATTTTATTTATTTGTATAGATAACTTATGTTAATCACAAAAGTAGTAGAATACGGCAAAAGCATTGCGCAAAAACCAGCATATGAAATTCTTGCACCAATTACTAAACGTGATACTGGCAGAATAGTCGACAAAGGCTCAATAGAAAACGCAAAAAAAAAAATGTTCGCTCTTGTCATAGTGTTACTACTACTGTATACAATATAATAGTATCCTCGTTTACGTGTGAATAATTAGGATTCTTGGAGGCGTTAAGCAGACGTTAACGTGGGTTTGACAGGGCAGGCGGTGCGGCGGCAATATAGATTCATCGCATTTCCATTACGTGGCAAAAGGAAAGCACATTACGATGAAAATATTCTGTCGACGGAAAAACTTACTTGAGCAATTATTTGCAAATAATTAGTTAGGTATGTAATTATATAAACAATTGATTTGTTTTGTACGCTTTTTTTTACTTTTTTTCAGCAGTTTAGTTAGGTAAATAGTCTACCACACAATAATAATGACTAGACAAAGATGGTTAATGTATTCATAGTTATTATTTTGTGTCAGACACGTGTCATTGCAAATAACGATCTCTTGCTTACTTATCTACGTTCTTTTGAAACAGTCATAAGCTACCGTACAGTAAACATCTAAGAAAAAGTGCTCGTCAAAATAATATTAATTACGTGTGTTTAACTGAGTATCTGAATCGGATTTTGTGTTAATTCCGATCCAATAAGGTCCTATTATCGTATAGTGCAGTGATTGAGTTGAATCATGGTGTAATTGGTTGATATTGATCAATACTTGTTAATTTCGAACAACGAATTACCGTCATTAACTGTTGAAAGTGGGTGTTTACGTGAAACGCGTAAGCGACGCCGTATGTCACAGTAAAGATAATCTATACAGTATTTTGACTCGGCCTTATCCTAGAAATAATTACCTACAGCACGCGCGGTACGTAAACATGCGGTAGACGCGGTAGGGCTGCCCGCAAAAAGTATTTTGACTTCATCTACCTACTTGAGTTTCTTTGATTGTAAATATTATATTTTTATTTTAAAAAAAACGATGTTTGGACCGTTTTTTATTAAAAGTGATAAGGGTGGAAGATGTAAATTATATCAACTTTTATTTATTTTTAATTACGATACGATCTTTGCTGGACCGATTCAAATCCTGCGATCAAGATCGTTTATCGATTCAATGATTTACGATCAAAATGATCGATTCAAATCAATAGGTCGCGCACGCCAGGCTAGGAAACTACCTGCACTACTACGAGCGTCGTTAGGTCTCTCGTTTGTCACTTTTTTCCCCTATCCACTTACTTATTTAATAATCCTGGTATTTTACTTGGTATAAAAAGCAAAATACCTACCTATTAAAAAAGAAACAAATTTCGTACCTACTAGTATCTATATAAAAAAATCTTGTCTTTCCTTTCGAAGTTTCCAGGGTAATTTAAAAAATGTATCTCTGGGTGAATTATACAAGAATTCAAGCAACCAGAAACAGCAAAATATAGTTTATAAGTTCTATTTGCCTTATTAAGTAATCATCTTGCACTGATTATTATTAAATATCCACAAATCGCACGCTAACTGCTTACAAACAAAACCATTAATAACACCGCCCGCCATCCGTTTATCAAAGCGGTGCGTACGCGACTACGTTTGTACTCGGAGTGTACCAGACTCGAGGCGCGTAGGTATGACTTGCGTTTCGAGCGTTTGTATGAAGATAGACTACTGTATAGATATCTTTACCGTGCGTATGTGGAGGACTTACGACGTTCTTCTCGCGAGCTCGCGTACGCACGCTCCGGAGGCGAATAAGGTTGGATTTAATTTATGACAAAACTTGAACGCGCTTATAGTAAACAAACTGCAGATAACTTGCAATATTTTGGATTTGTACATTTGTCATAATGGCAACCTCACTGTCATGGGGATGCTGCACCAACGTGAACGAGATAGATGGTGACCAATTTATTGCGTGCTTGAGATGTAACTTGAATTATCACTTTGTTTGTTTATCTATACCTCCTATTCCTGCCGCTTCCGATGAATATTGTAAGTGGACATGTTCGAGTTGCACCAATGTGATTCATAACCCTTTAAATAAGGATTGCACGCCTGCTCGCAATGTATCCACCACAAGGGGTAATAAGAGACCTGCCCTAAATTCTCCCCCCGAGGATAAATCAGTGACCAGCAGTGACGTTCGAGAAATTGTGCAAGACGTTATTAAAAGAGAGCTTGCTGTTATGTTACAACAGTTAAATAACTCCATTGTTAGTATTATCAATAAGGAGTTGGAGCCAATGGGGAGAGAGGTGAGAGAATTGAGTGTATCACTTAATTTCCATACTAAGCTGTTTGAAGAGTTCCAAGCTGAACATGTTGGTTTAAAGAATAGTGTGAGGAATTTCAATGAAGACAATACCCAATTGAAAAACACTGTCTCAGAATTGGGTCAGCGTCTTAATTACTTGGAGCAGCAAGCGCGGTCCAAAAACCTTGAAATACAATGTTTTCCTGAAAATAAACTGGAAAATCTTTACACCGTTGTTAAGCAGCTAGGTTCTGTAGTCAATTGTGAATTGAAGGATAGCGACATTCTACACTGCACTCGCACTGCTAAGCTCCAAACCGACAGTGCCCGACCTCGTTCCGTTGTGGTTCAACTTGCCTCGCCACGAATTCGGGATCAGCTTTTGGCCGCCGTCATAAATTACACCAAAAGTAATAAAAATAACAAGCTTAATAGTGCAGACTTTGGACTTGCTGGTAAGAAATCCCCGGTTTATATTGTGGAACATCTATCTTCTTCCAATAAGTATCTTCATGCTGCCGCAAGGCTGAAGGCAAAGGAAAAAGGATATAAATATGTTTGGGTGAGAAACGGCAGGATTTTTGTGAGAAAGTCTGACGGCGAGGGACATATTCTGATCAAGAATTTGGACACTATAAATAAGATTATGTAACTGTTATTCTCATTATATCATCTCTTTTTTTTCTCTTTGCTTGTTTACGGAACAACATACTAACTAAATTCAATTCCTTAAAAATATATTACCAAAATAGCCGTGGCCTACGAACCAAGACCCATGTTTTCTTTCGGAATTTATGTTGTAACGACTTTGATGTTATTATACTATCAGAGACCTGGCTTAATAGTTCTGTTCTGAGCAGCGAGCTGTTTGACGACAGGTACGTGGTCTATAGAAAGGATAGGGAACATACCCATTTAATCGGTGGAAAAAAAGAAGGAGGAGGAGTTCTGATTGCTATTAAGAAAACTATGAAGTCCAAACGAATGAAAGACTGGGAGAGTAACTGTGAGGATCTCTGGGTTACTGTAGAACTACCATGGTCACGTACCGTTAGTCGAATAGCTCTCTGCGCGGTATATTTACCTCCACCAGTGCGTCGCTGTAGGTACTTTGGAATACTTTCTTAATTTTTGTAGTGCGATCTTTGAACAAATAACTGACTGTGACGTTTGTCTCGTGGGAGATTTTAACTTGGGTAACATTGACTGGAAATCTGTGGATGGCACCGGGAATAATATGGGACTATGCAGTATCAACGAACTTTTACTGGATTTTGCTTGTGTTAACATGTTGAAACAATGTAACTTTATCACGAATGCTGCTGGTCGTGTATTGGATCTTGTCCTCTCCACAATACCACTATGCTCTGTAAATGAGTGTGTTTGTCCTCTGAGTGTTGTAGATCAACATCACCCGGCTCTTGACATTGTTATTTCATTTGAAAAGGTCTAGCCTAGACTCGCCTATAATATACCAAAGGCGACTCCTGACTTCCAAAGGGCAGATTATCAACCTATTCGTAAGTTCTTAAAAGAAATAGACTGGAATTCATTATTCAGTGGACAAAGTGATGTTAATGGGATGATAGAGGTCTTCTACGATATTCTTGGTATAGCGATAAAACAGTTTTTGCCATTACGTAAACCAAAAAACCAAAAATTTGCGTCATGGTTTAGTCGTACGTTGATAAAAATGCTTAATGAAAAGAATAAGATCAGAAAGCGCTTCAAGAAATATAGGAACCCATTAGATGCAATAGAGTTAAAACTAATTGGTAAACGGTGTGAAAATCTTGCTTCTATTTGTTATAAAGATCACATTAAATATTTAGAAGACAATTTAGCATCTAATCCTAAGTTACTTTGGACTTATATAAAGGCAAAACGAGGAGGTTCAAGTGCTTACCCCTTAAGACCGACGGAACTACCGCTACTTCGGACGGAACGAAAATTTGCGACCTATTTGCGGACTATTTTTCGTCCGTTTATAGCCCTGATAACAAAGGGGATGATGCATACAACTCCGACTTCTTGCAATTTCTTGAAAATAACAGTTTGTGTTTAACTACCCCAGTTATTTCTTGTGAATCCCTCCACAAAAAATTAAAAGGCCTTGATCCAAAAAAAGGGGCTGGGCCAGATGGAATACCTCCAGTATTTCTTATAGAATGTTCATCTGAGCTGGTTTACCCACTTATGTTGATTTATAACAAATCATTGATAACCGGTATATTTCCGTCTAAGTGGAAAATCGCAAAAGTTGTTCCAGTTCACAAATCGGATGACAAAGACGTTATAACCAACTACAGGCCTATTTCAATTTTGTCATCGTTTGCCAAGGTTTTCGAGTCACTGATATGCCCATATATTCAAGATCATTTAAAGATGTATTTAAGCGACCATCAGCACGAATTTGTCAGGACCCGCTCCACTAGTACAAATCTGGTACCTTTTACAGAACTCCTTACGAAGGCTATCGATGCTGGCCATCAAGCTGACGTTATTTATACGGACTTCAGCAAAGCGTTCGACAAGGTGTCACATAAAATCTTAATTTCTAAATTGCGTGCGTACGGCATCTCTGGGTTCTTGTTACAGTGGCTGAGTTCATATTTAACGGATAGATTTTTCTTTGTTGTCGTAAATGGTTATCAATCAACCCTACAATGCGTTTCTTCCGGTGTTCCCCAGGGTTCTCACTTGGGACCAATTTTGTTTATTTATTTTATAAATGATATTCCAGAGTGTTTTCTGCACTCTGTTTTTTTTTATGTACGCGGACGATTTAAAGTTCTTGAGAATTATCAAGGCTGAAGATGACTCAGAACTACTACAGAGTGACCTCGATCGTCTCGTTCTTTGGTGTAACAAGTACGGCATGGAACTAAATTCAAAAAAATGTTACCATGTTAAATTTACAAGAAGGAATGTCCCAATAGGCAGCAGTTATCATATATATAGTGACACAGTTAAAGAAGTTGAAACAATTAAAGACCTTGGTGTACTGTTCGACAAGAAGTTAAGTTTTACGCCGCAAATCGATAGTATAATAAAAAGAGCTTCAAAAATGTTAGGGTTCGTCCTACGAAATTGCAAAACCCTTCGTCATAATAGGACAAAAATTTTACTTTATAACAGTCTCATTCGTAGCATCCTGGAATACAATAGTGTAGTTTGGCGTCCTCACTACGCAACGCATTCACTGCGAATTGAACGTGTCCAGAAACGTTTTGCTTGGCACCTTGCATTTTCCAATGGGGTGGCCGAAAAAATACGTTCTTACACTAAACGGCTTAAGGTGACGTAGCGAGATAAACGTGCTTTTTCTTTTTTTTAGCGTACCTTTCTTACCGTATGGCATCCGTACTTAATCTTTTAGTGTATGTTTTTTGACTATATGATCTAGTATCCTGTAAAAGGAATACACGATACGATGAAATTTTCTCGATACAAAAAAATCGCAAAGTTCTATCTATGATTGTGATTTTTTTAGCCTCAACGCGCGATGGGTATGTATTATTAAACATAGTTTACTTTAAAACATTGATTATAATTGTATCTAAGTTTTTGTAAAAGAGTTTTCGTTTTAATAATACTTTTCATTCATAAAAAACGGCGATTCGTTTTGGCACATACGTTATTTTATTCCAAGCGCACACACATTATCGCTATCTCTTCTTTTGCCTATCATAAGTAGTGTCATCACTCTCGTTCGTTCATAAATCAGTCGTCCAGTAGGGCTCATCGACGACGAACCTATGTCACTTTTTTACAAATCGGTGCGATTAAAATTACGTTTTTTAAATATTTGTGTTCACAGAAAAAGGTAGTAGTTAAGCATTTTGCTGTAATGATTTAATATAATAAGTGTTGGCTTTCCAAATAACTTTGTATTTCGAATGTATATGTGTCTATTTTTGTGACTGTGAACAATATAACATTCTTTTTCTATTACCATTTAGAGACGACCCAAATTATGTATGAAAATAGGAAGAACCATAAACCAAAACTGAACAGTACCTTCAAGGTTAGGAGTGCCTGCACAGGGCAATTAATTTATTCATTTTGCAAGAATGAAATACCAATAAGATGATCATAACAGTAAATCGAATTCACCACCTTCACTAAGGCATTACAGCAACAATCTATTCTCACTTTGTAAAGTAATATTGAGTAAACACCAAATTTTCTAGAGAAGAACGTCTGTTTTATCCCAAAAACTTATAATAATCATGCATTTAGAAATAAAATAAAATATATAATTTGTTTTTAGGTTTGAAGTATGTCAACAATATATCTATATGTGAAGTACTGTCACTTCAAATACGGCACAACGAATGAATGGAGTAGCAATAGAATTGTAAAAAAGGTGAGGTTTTACTTGACAGCAGCTCAAAGAAGGGTAATGATTTAAACAGGCTGTGTCAAACACCGAACTAGTTTAAAAAAATATCATTGGCATGTAAAAGTGTTTGTACAAACCTACTTACAGAAATAAAATCATTTATCATTTATAGCAGATGTGAAGTTTTATTGAAAATATAAATTTTAATTTCATGTATCAATCAATCAATCAAATCAGTTTATTTCGGGCTACAAAGACCCAAATCATAATACCATACAGAGTATCATACATACAAAAAAACCACGTAAACATAACTATTGTACACGAAGTGACGGCGACGTGTTGCGCTGCGTAGTATCGCGTAGCCTTCCACGGAATCGCCGATACACGACACCCTTCGCCCAAAACTCTTCCTTGAGGAAGGTCTTGATTTGATGAGTTGGAACTCGGACCACGAATGACTTGAAGTTTGTGTTGTGGCACAGTTCCAACTTCTCGACCCTCAAGGTCCAGTTGGAATTAACACGTACAAACTGTACGATCTCCTCAGCCTTTGTGGTGTAATGTTGACGGGACACATAGAGCTGCGTCGTTAGTGTAGCTGGACGCAGCAGCATACTGAGTCCTGCTAGCGCGGTCCCACACTGGTTCCGACTACGAAGCTTATTCCTCTCTACCTTCACGAAGCCATCCTTGTCAGGCACGTGGCCTGAAGCCGAGCCTAGCTGTTTCGAACCCTATATGTACCGTGTTTGATACCTAATCATTAGCAGCCTATAACGTTCCCGCTGCTGGGACACAGGCCTCCTCTCGGTGAGAGAGAGTGGGACATAATCCACCACGCGGACCCAGTGCGGGTTGGTAGATGTCACATGTCTTCGATTTTTTAGTTCTAAGACATGTTTACTCACGATGTTTTCCTTCACAGTTTTGAGAGCAGTGGTGTTGAAATAATTTACACAGAGTAAAGCGCCTGCTCGGGTTCGAACTCGTAAGTAGTAGCCGTTGCCACTGAGCCACCACTGCTTCTCGATATCTAATTGATATCTAATCAAAGCAATGGACGAAGTCTATGTAAAATATTGTAATTGTCATTTACCAAATAAATGTATAGTAATCGGTGAAATGAAATTGTTATTAATCTCTTAAACACCATCATATATTTTATTCATAGACCTCTAGAAGATTAATTCGTTATTTTTAATTTCATGTTGTAAATCTATATATTAATACGTGAAGCGAAAATTTTGGAACCCTTTTTACGAAAATTGGGTGGACGGAGGAGTATGAAATTTCGCACACATATAGTTTATACAGAGAAGAAGTGACGAATGCTAATTTTTTTTTTTAATTATGCGTAAAAATACATTATTTTCATTATTTTCAATATTCATACCATATTATTTTTTATATTCTTTTATTTCATTGTACAAACATATAAATTATATTTTTAAATATTAAAATAACAAAAATTATAAAAACATTTAAAAATATAAAAAAAATAGTAGCCCACCGGTATCGGGAACAGGGTCCAAGCTACCGGCGGTCAGGGCTCCAGAGAGAGGAACCTCCTGACAATACGAGCCGTATCCAGAAGTACCGCTTTCTGAATCAAGCCCTTGATCGAGCTGCCTAACGAGAGCCTCCTTAGATGTTGGTCGAGGCTCTTGGCTATCAAGCCGTTGACTATCGGCACAATGTTCGCTGAATCCAAATCCCACATGTCGACAACCTCGCGAGCTAAGTCAAGATACTTGATCTGTTTATCTTTCTCAGCTTTCACGAGGTTCTCGTCATGTGGGACCGTTATGTCAACAATCATTGTGCGCCGCTCTACTCGATCCACCACCACTATATTAGGCTTATTTGCAACAATAGTCCTGTCAGTGATGATGGATCGATCCCAGTACAATGTGATATTTCCATTTTCGAGAACTGGGTCGGGCACATACCTGTAGTACGGCACCTCTGATTCCACAAGACTGTATTTCAGAGCAAGTTGCTGGTGGATAATCCTAGCTACTAGGTTGTGCCTATGCAAGTATTCTTCGTTAGCTAGTCGAGAACACCCAGAAATTATGTGTCTAATTGATTCTCCTGGACGGTGGCATACCCGACAGATGTCAACCGTGCCATCTTTCACAATAAATCTCCGGTAGTTGTTCGTCCATAATTGCACAGACAAAACCTTCGGTTTCCCCAAAGAGGTGACTGAAACGCAGCCAGGCTACGGACGCTAGTAGATCTACATCGGATCCATGTAAGGCCCGGAAATAGCGTCCGTGGAGCTCCTTACTCTGCCATACCTTCATGCGGTCATTAGTGTCGAGTATTACAGGTTTACGCCAGTTCTCGTTAGCCAAGGAGAGCGAGGTGAGGCCCTTGGCAACCGCGACCACATCTCGATGCATCCCCACGTCGGTTTCTAGGAAATATTCCCTGAGGCTGCATATCTCGCGATTGTACCACACTTTCGCGGGATATACAGTCTCATTACCGATGACCGTGGGTGATGCATTCGATATGCAGTCAACAGCGTACGGACCCTCCTGTCCAGGGCGTTGAGTTCGGTTTGAGTCCATTTGAGTATGTCGACAGAGTACATCAAAACCGGCATGACCCAACCGTTGAAGGCGCGCACCTTGTTTCCACTTGATAGAAGACTATTAAAAACTTTCTTCAGGTGGCCAAAGAAGCGCTCCTTCAACGATTGCTTCATGTCAGTAACATTGATGCCCAACGCTTCCGACATACCCAAATACTTATAGGTTTTGGCTGCGGAGAGGGCTCGGAGGTTTATGGAATCCGAGAGTTGGGTTCCCACGGATTCCACAATCTCGCCTCGCTTTACATGCATGACCGCACATTTGTCCACACCAAATTCCATTCTGATGGCGCTACTGAAGGTTTCAACTACTTTCAGTAGCTCCATCAGTTGAAAATTGTTGGGGGCAAAGAGTTTTAAAATCATCCATGTAAAGGAGGTGGGATATAACCTGACCACCTCTCCTCATCCGATAGCCTATGCGTGAATCCTCCAGCAGTGTGCTTAGAGGATTCAGGGCTAAGCAGAACCAAAGCGGATTCAAACTATCACCCTGAAATATGCCTCGCTCGATCCTTATCGGTTCGCTGTTCCCTTGGATATTTCAACATCCTGGATAGCGAAGGACCGTCCTCCACTGCCTCATACATGAAATCAGGAAGGTGCGAAGAGATGCATCGACTTTATACAACTCCAGCACCCTCATGAGCCATGTATGTGGCACCGAGTCATAGGCCTTCTCATAGTCTATCCAACATGTCGACAGATCCTTTCGGGAACGACGAACTTGTTGGCTTATGGTCATATCAATGAGGAGCAGCTCCTTAGTACCTCATATACTTATTATTATTACCTCCTTTATATTTATTATTATATATATTTTTTCACTTAATAATGTATTTCTATTCAAATGAAGCACGGTCGAATTTCGACCAATGGGCGATGACTAGTAATATAAATACTCAAATTTTTTATTATATATTTTTAATTATTTTGAGTTAAACAATCTCGTATTACCCAACATCGGTACATAAATATTAGCTAGCTTTTTCCCGCGACTTCGTCTGCGTAAATCTTACGTTACGCGGACGCAGGTGAAGTCGCGGAATTAATAGGGTTAATGGGTAACGAATAAGGTTTAGTCGTGAAAGCGTGACAGACAGACAGAGTTAGTTTCGCATTTATAATATTACGTATAGATAAAGAAGATAATTTATTGCTGTAAGATAGTTTTATTGCTTATAATTACATATTTGTATTATTTGTCTACTCCATAGCACGCTATGTGCAAAAATTTCATAGACCGACTAAATTTATGCTACTTTCACGTACTTTTTTCTAAGATGTTTCCGTCTCTACCTTGCTATTGTAGTTTGACAGATGTGAAACAGTGACAGGAATAGTGCTTACAGCAAGTCTATGCTAAATTAGTAACGGTTTTTTATTTCGAGACATTTTCTGTCATTAGTTCAACTTTTGGCCGCTGGTTTTCCTATTCTCTATAAACGGTTCAGATATAAGTTTGTGGCGGCCGGCCACTTTAGGTTGACCCGTCATAAACCACGCCCATCCTACTATCATTCACTTTGAAGGTGGGCCCTTAAGCATTTTAATATGATTTCTCTGGAAAAACGCAGACATCTAATTGATGTCATGTTTGCCTTTAAAATCATAAAACATAAAATAGACAGTCCTAGCTTACTTGCCCTTTTCAGTTTTCGCGCACCCTCTAGAATCCCACGTAGTGCCATCACACCCCTTTGTCCCCCTTTTAGAAGAACTGTTTTGGGAGCCAATTCGCCTTTTGTAAGAATGTGTAAAGCGGTGAATGGCTACAGTGATATTATTGATCTCCACTTTGACTCTCTTACTAAACAAAAAGCCATCCTTAATCGTTTACCGAGCAACCCCTTACTCCAATCATAGTCAAGTTTATGAATTGTGTCAATTTTTACCATAGATATAATTATGATTTTATTTTATATTTTTTTTCCTTTATTGTTGCCAATTTTATCTATCAATTCAATTCAATCAATTCTAATTTTTGTTTTTTTTTGTTCATAATGTTTTAATAATATTTTAAGATTTCTTAACATCATCGCTATGTTGCTGATGTTAAAATTTTGTAACAATTTTCTTAATGATATTATTTTTATCAATAATTTATACAGAAAAAAAAGAAAATAACATGATACTTTTATTTATTAAATTCTTATCAATTTTTACCAATGTTATTAGTGTCAACGAATCTGAATTTCATCAATTTTAATTTTGCATGTCTCTGTGTTATAGAATGTTACTATTTTTGTTTTTTCTACCAATGTTACCAATTTCTTAATGTTAGCGCTTATAACTAAATAAGTTAGCTTATTTCTCAGAATTATTGTTTCATGCATGTGGTGTTTACCTTTAAGTAAATGATGCACTGTTAATTTTTTATTGTCTCAATGTATTATTAATTGTATCGGTGTAATCAATTGTTGGTGAACCTAATAAAATAAAATAAAAAATAAAAAATACTTCCGCAACTCAAACCAAAAGTAAACTTCCTATAATTTAACACCAGTCTGTGTAAGTGCCACCACAAACCGCAGCGATGCGGCAGGTTGCGGCCGCGCGGCGGCAGGCACGTGTGCGCCGGCGCAACTCACCATGAGTTCGATAGCTCCAGAAATACTGGTTTGTAAGCAGCAGCGAGTGTAACGCAACGTGTGGGCGGTTTGTCAGGGGTTACAGTTGTAAGTAAAAAGGTACACAAATGTTTTGCGAAACTGTCCTTACTAAATACTCGTGCGTGACTGCCGCAGACTAACGAAATTAGGAAAGAATTTATTGTTTTATTTCTACCAAGACATTAAGTAAACGAAACCCTACTCCTGTTCAGTCGAAGTTTCCACAACTCACGAAATCAAAGGTACCGTCGCAGCTATCTCATTTTAATAAATTCCTAATAAAATTAGACTGGAAACCAAGTAATGGAAATGAAAGTCAAGAACAAGGGTACACGAGAATCTTGTTTATGTAAGACATCCACCAACTCTGAGAACTTCATAGCATGGCGGCACCGCATGCAACTACGATAATTAAGCAAATTCAATACCTACTTATAGGTTGTGATACCTAGATCACTTGAAGAAAACAAATGTATGGAATGACGCTATCACGTCAGTTCTGAATGTCAATGAGAAGTGACCTAGGATAGAGGGACGGAATGTGCGAGGAATTTAAGAAAATTGCTGGCCTATGTGGAGATGAGAGAATGCTTATACCTACATAGGTAGTGTAGGGTAACTACTATTGCGAAATGGGGAATCTATGGAACTAGGGATATAATCTCTGTCTCTCTTTCTTAATAAAATAGGTCACCAAAAGAGATAAGTGACCCGAGGGCAGTAGGAGTCGCTTTCATTTTGACAGTTGTACAGCATTCGTGGCGTTGTTTCCGTTGCTAAACAGTTTTTTCTTTGGAACATATTAATTAATGTATTAGCAACAAGCTTCAAAATTATTCCGATTCTTACGGAATTAGGGTGCAGGGTCCTCGGATATTGTAGATGTGTAAGAAACAAATGGATGTTTTTAGATAAAATAAAATTGAATTCATAGATAACAAACAGTTCGTGTATCATATTTTTAATTCGAAAACAGCCATAGGTTTCTAACTAAACTTCAACTATGTTCGATGACCCCGGTTACTTATCTCTTTTGTTTCTTGTAACTGACGACTTCTGATGTGAAGAGGCTTTCGCCCTACTGTGTAACATGAAAGAACATTAGATATGTGTTGCTTGATGTACCTACGGGCTTGTGTACGTAGGTAGGTATTATAACATTAGATATGTGTTGCTTGATGTACCTACGGGCTTGTGTACGTAGGTAGGTATTATAACATTAGATATGTGTTGCTTGATGCTACGGGCTTGTGTACGTAGGTAGGTATTATAACATTAGATATATGTTGCTTGATGTACCTACGGGCTTGTGTACGTAGGTAGGTATTATAACATTAGATATGTGTTGCTTGATGCTACGGGCTTGTGTACGTAGGTAGGTATTATAACATTAGATATGTGTTGCTTGATGTACCTACGGGCTTGTGTACGTAGGTAGGTATTATAACATTAGATATGTGTTGCTTGATGCTACGGGCTTGTGTATGTAGGTAGGTATTATAACATTAGATATGTGTTGCTTGATGTACCTACGGGCTTGTGTACGTAGGTAGGTATTATAACATTAGATATGTGTTGCTTGATGTACCTGAGCGGATTTTTATAAACGTGTACATTGCATTTTTGCTATGTCCCACAACTTTCGATTTTTTTTTTACGATAACTATCTTAGTATTCAATTTTTTTTTTATGTCGTTTGTAAAAACATATATTTAGCTATATTTTCACATCTTCATTTCCTTTATTTCTTAATTAATTCATAAAATTTTTGAGTGATACCGTTACGTACATGCCATTATTTACCCTGTCCTACCGTCTTTTTGTAACCAACAAATTAAAATTACGAGATAAATATAAATATATTGATTGCGAAATAACCATCACTCGATAGCTTAAACATTACATTTATTCATATTAATAATATAATTAATATAAAGCAACTGATTGAATTTTAATATTTTTTTAAATAAAAGTCTTAATTATTGACCTGGGTGGAATTTCCACTGAGAAACGCAATTTTACGCGGCTTTTTAAAAGTCTACCGCAATCGAAGTTTTTTCATTAGTTTGCAACATTATTGAGCACTCTGTGGAACATATCCGTCATTATCTACAGTGGATCAGTCTCGATAGAAATATCATTGAAAGTGGACGATTTGCCGAGAGAAAAAAAATTGTCCATTGATCAACGGTAATTTTTGGGTAAGTTAACAATATTTCAAGTATGTTACACTTAATATATAATCGACTAATGTATATTTTACTAAGTTGTATCAATGTTTTGTTGTTTTTAATGTAAAAATACGTAAATAAACAAATAATTAGTGTAGTTGGTAAGGAATCGTTACATTCCACTGACCAATTGTGGCAAAAATGTTAGTCAGCGGAATGAATAGTACCTCAGTGGAACGCTAAAGCTGCATGCACGGTGAATATTTCGTCCATCACGTGATTCTGTTATTTTTTAAACAATATTACGATTTTTTTACCAATTGAGGTAGGTAGGTGTAGTCGTATAATCATTATGCTAATTATTTTTACTTTAAATTCGTTTTTTTTTATAAATGATAAAATGATAGAGGTATAGTAACATGCACTAGTAACACCACGGGAGACAGCGTGGGTTAAAACGCATAAGTTCCGATGCCGTGGAAACATCGAGATAAAAAGTAGCCTACTATTTTTGTATTATTACTATGTAGGTACAAATTAGTGCGATTACAATCGTAATTTTATTTTTTGTAGATGAATATGCCTCTTACATCTGCCGAGAGAGTAAAAAGATACCGCGAAAAATTAAAAAAAGACCCCGAAAAACTTGCAGAACATAAAAAAAGCACGCAGCGCTTGTTAAATCAAAAACAAAAAAAGTTGCTGATCTTCCTGAGACTGAGAAACAGAAATTAAGGGAAAAATGGAGAAATCAAAAACGCAGGCAAAAAGAAAAAAAGAAGAGTAGTTGCGCACCAGCACCTCATATTTCTGAGCCCTTAGTACCGGTCAAGAAGAAAAAGCGAAAGAAAATAGGTATACTGGCAAAAAAGTATATATATGCTCATAAAAAAATAAAAATGTTAACAGTTAGTCTACAAACTACCAGAAAGAATTTATACAGACTTAAGATGAGATATAAAAAAAGTCAAGAACTGATAGAAAAGATGAAAGCCAGGGAAGAAATTTTAGAATATTCTCTGAAGCAGTCATTAAAACAAACGAAGACTCGAAATGAAAAATGGATAATAAAGAGAATAGTAAATAATGAAAGGATTGTACGCGCTAGAAAGAAGGTTTATGTTGCCAAATTGTTAGGCCTTAAGGGAAGAATTAGACAGCGAAAAGTTACCTTAAAAAATGATATAGTTAAAAAAGAAATAGCAAGTTTCTATTTACGCGATGATATAAGCAGATGCACTGCTGGCAAAAGAGAATGCCGCACGGAAAAAATATCTAAGAAAAAAGAACAGATACGTTACCTTACCGATACATTTAGCAATCTTTATAAAATATACAAATCTGAAGGTGGTAAATACGGCTTAGCTACATTTTACAAATATAAACCTTTTTATGTATTAACTCCGGGTATACAAAATAGAGATACTTGTTTATGCATCAAACATGCAAATTTCGATTTTTTATTGCAAGCACTACTCAAACAGAAAATATTGTTAAATTGTAAAACGGCAAAAGACGTATTAATGTCTTTGAGTTGTAACTTGAAGTCATATTTATGCATGTACGGAAATTGTAACGACTGCAATAATTTTAAGTTGGATTATACAGAAACTCCATTAAATTTGAAAGTTAAATGGATACAATGGGAGCGTCAAAACTATGAATACAAGAAAACAGAAAATGGAGAGCAAAAGACAGTCGTTACAAAAAAAACTGTTAAAATGTTTAAGGAAGGCACTGTTCGTGCTTTGATCGACTTATTTGAAACGAGCATCCCCCAATTTAAACAACATTATTTTACATGGAAAAATCAGTCTGAAAAGTACCAACAATGTATTACCTCATTAAATGAAGACGAGGCCTTAATACTATGCGATTTTTCTGAAAATTATACATGTAAGATGGCTAATGAAATCCAATCAATGCACTTTGGCGCTTCTAAACGTCAAATAACGCTCCATACAGGTAATATTTATGTCACTTGTGTTTAATCAGTTATTGGAAACAAGCTGGCACCCAGTTAAGGGCTTAAACTGAACATGATTATTAACAAAAAAAAAAAATATTACGTAGAATAAAAAAGGTTATATTCACAAATCAGCTGTTCCAAACACGGAGAGGTCATTGGCATCAAGATTTTATTTATACCTATCTTAGGTTTTATTTGGGTTTTATAGATTATTCTAGATCTTTGTTTAAATTTATTTTATTACATTACAGGGATGGTTTATTGGAAAAATGAAAGTCAATCTTTTTGCACAATTGCGGACAACAATTGTCACGAACCTGCTGCAATATGGGCTCATCTTATGCCCATAATAAAAATGATTAAAGCACAAAAACCCGATACAAAAATAATTGATTACTATTCAGACGGGCCGAGTACACAATATCGCCAGAAGAAGAATTTTTATCTTCACAATTTGTTTACTTCGAAACTGGGTCTCAAGTATTCTACGTGGTCCTTTACAGAAAGCGGGCATGGTAAAGGTGTTGCGGATGGCATCGGTGGTTCCATTAAACGCGCACTTGATCGCTATGTTTCGTATAGTAATGACATTACAAATGGCATTGAAGCTCACGAGGTTTTGACAAAGAGAATGAAAACGGTTAAATGTTTTTACATAAAGGATGCTGAAGTTGATAATATTAAAAAAATTCTTCCGAATGATTTGAAGGCTATACTTGGCACAATGAGTATACACCAAGTTACATCAAAGAGTCAAGATGTAGGCGTAATCACACATAGAAAACTGTCTTGTTTTTGTGGGACAGAAAAGGGTTGTTGTGGCTGTTTCGCCCCACAAACTTACAGGTTTAATACCACGACATGCGCTTTGACAAAGGAGACAGAGTTGGACGAAATTAATACAATCGTTGATGAAGATGCTGTTAATTCCATACCCGATACCGACTGCTTATATCTCACACAATACGTTAAAAACATAAATTTTGAAGAAATAACTGAACTAGACGACAACCCGAACTTATTTGAGGTTAATTTGCCAGTCATCGCGGTCGATGAAGAGAATTCAATAGTTGGTTTATCTGAACTATGTCTATTTTCTGAAATTGAAAACAATATTTGTCCATCTGATAATGAATGTGTCTACTCATTAGAAAAGAATTCTGAAGCCATTCAAACTCCTACAAAGCGTGTATTAGCCGAACCTAATGATAATGAACCAAAACCAAAAAAGTTATGTACAATCAAAACAGAAACAAATAAAAAGATCGTTTCCAACACCGCCCTCGAGAAAAATATCCAAATAAAACCCTCAAAATCTCTGAAAACTCCAATCTCTCGTACAATACAATGTGGCGCCTGTAAAGAAAACGTATCACCTTTTAGAACAAAGTTAGCCAAATGCATGGCCTGTAAGAAATCTATTTGCTCAAAATGCAATGATGGCTACACGTATTTCGATTATATATGTACCAATTGTTTAGAAGCAAAATAAAGTTCTTCAGGATTTTTTATTATAGGTACGTATGTGTAGGTATTTATATTTCTTAAGTTTACAGTTTCTAATTCAACTAACTACAGGTATATTTGTGTTATTTTGTTATTGTTTCAGGTAAAAGTCCTTTGAACTTTAATATCACGAGGTACAAGAAAAATACCAATCATGGTAATAAATTATAATTTGGACATAGATAAGTTTTTGACTAAAACTGATTTTATACGATGTATAAACTATGACCTCGTTTGGCCTTGGTCAATAACTCATTTTAATATAGCTACGCAGTGTTTTGGCTGTGGAAACATATTATCTGGCACACAGGATATACCTTTGCATTTTACCAGTGTTATGGATACTGAAGAGTTGATTATGTTCCTGAGCAGCACATTCTTTTGGTGCAAATATTGTGAATATGCTGCATATCATCACTATCCTGCAGATGAATGTGAATTTTGTTATTAATTTCTTCGATCAATAATAGCACTAGATAAAGGATCAGGAACAAAAATAAGGCGCTCAAGTGGCCACGTTTGCACACATTTACACATTTATATTTCTTACTACGAAATATAGAAAAACGTTTCATAATAGTAACAAGTTCAGTTTATTATAATCCTTAACACTCAAACATAAAGCATAATTACGATTGCAAAATATTCATATATAAGTCCTTTTGTCATCGGAGAAAGGTAAAGAGCAATAAATTTAAAATGTCCCTTAAAAATCAAAAGTCATTTTGATATAAGTACAAAATTATTTATTCTAAACTGAAACTTAAAGTCTAAGCAATATGGTTAAAAACAATGTGTTGACAATTTCGTGCTTACTCTATTTTGGAACTAGACGTAGTTCTTGGTATTACATTTCAATGCTCAGAACACAGTACGTATGGAAAGACGTAGAGTTGCAGAATATAATTTTTTAGGTGAAAAGGTACGTTTTAATGGTGGCTAACATTTTTAATCGATTTAAAAAAGTATTAGGACTAAAATAGTATAATAGTTATTTTATTTAATTAAGTGCGGGTTAAATCAATGTGATCCACCCGTATAAAAAATGGGTGCGTCTACTTTTATGTACCAGTATTTAGAAGTTAAATTTGTATTAAATCAAATTAAAGTTCAAATATGAATTTTTATAAGGTTTGTATATTTCTTCTCCTCTTTCTTTCGCTACAATAGATACCCATTCTGCACAGCGAAATGGCTCGCTTGGAAATCTACAAACAAAAATAAAATATAAAATTACAATACTACTACATGCATTCTCTGTTCCAGAACAGACAATGTTTGTTACAATAGTAGGTGCTTTGTCGCAAACATTGGTCAAACAATCATAATATATATTTGCTAAATGATTTATATTTACTATTTGATTGTTTTTATTTTATGAAAAACACTTAAAGATTTAAACTTATGGAAAAAAAGATATTCCTTCCGAAAACTTGGTGCTACAGTGGTTATTTACACAATTTTTGAACGCGTGCTGCGGCATTTAGGACGTCTTATCGTTGGCTATCATTGGACCAAACTAATTTCAAATAAGAGCACAAAAATATTTGTGCTCTTATTTTTCGGGCCGTTTTTGAAGCGCTCATCGGGAATCTAGTACATTTTTGATCGAAGATTAATTTCTATTAAAAAATATGTAGGTATGTAGTTTTACAAACTACTTTTTTCTTACTTGTTTACTGTTTCGACTTATATAATAATTATAACATACTGCTTGATTTCAAATAATTTAAATGTTAACTACGAGACTGATATTACTGTGTAATTTATTGTTCATTTTTGAAATGCTTTAATTACTAGATTAAGCGTGTGCGAAGTAAATTTTAAATTTTGCATTTGTTTTTGTTACGACAGTGGGGTCTATTCTGTTGGCACTACTAAACTAATCTGACAGGTCTCTACTTAAAAATATTTTAATTATGTCAAACGGTTTTGAGCCATATTTTTCGGACAACATGGTACAAAACCGTTTGACAGGATTAACCTAATTTTAGGTTTAGACCTGTCAGATTAAGATTAGTTACGTAGTGCCAACAGAATAGGCCCCAATGTTGATTTATTTTTATTAAATAATTTATGTAAGTATGTAGCGTATATAAGTACAAACTACTTTTGTTGTATTAATTACTGTTTTATTTCAAATAATTTAAATGTTATCTAACTACGAGGCTGATATTAAATAAGTAAGTTTGTGTGACTTATTTTTGATTTTTGAAATGTATGTGAAGTAAGTTTTAAGATTTAGATATTTTTGGTTACGACATTGTTGATTTATTCTAATTTCTAAATTATGTTATGAATATTGAGTCGTGCAATTCCAATAATCGTTAATTCCGTACCAAAGCAATTTTCAGTAGGTCAAAACGTAAAATAATCGTACCTTACTGTGTGAGATGAGAATTTATTACTTACCTAGGTTTTAAACTTTGATTACATAAAAACTAACAGCGAAGATCTCACACAGTAAGATTACATATTATTTTACGTTTTGACCCACTGAAAATTACTTTGGTACGGAATTAACGATTATTGGAATTGCAAGACTTGCCAGCATTGGCTTTTATTAATGTTTTGGTCTCATTATTAAAACCAAGGATTTGATACTTTTCCTAATCTTGATATTTTTATACATAATATTAAGTCTGATCGATCTCAAATAGTTTAAACGTTAACTACGCTGACAGTAAAGTCTGTCTAAGTTTGTATTTCAAAAATTTAATAACTTTCATTATTACAAATAAAAATTTAAACAGTTTCATATCGTTTTTTTAAAATTATTTATCAGAAGACTTACATTTTCTTTTCACAATATACATTTTGGTTAACCCAGCGGAGCGTAGGTCTAGGGATGAGACCGTGAAGTGTTTGTCAAGTATATTTGTATTAAGGTACCTATGTATCTAAGTAATTGTGTTTGAGGTGATCTTTATGATTAAAATTTGTAATACGTAAGTAATACAATACATAATAGGTACTGTGTGCTGTCGGGGGGTATCATAATCCGGAAAAATCATTCCACGACTAGGAAATTCTAGCTTTTTTTTTTCGAACATTTTGAGGTTATGTTGATTTAAAAATATGAAAGCTAATGATGTCTAACCCTGAGAAACAGCTGATTTTCTAGTAAACATTATCTCGAAATTTGCGAAAAATTGCAAAACAAAATTTCTACGTTTTGGTGACGTCAAATATGTCTGTTACAGTTCTATAGAATTTTGCCTAAAAATGTGTGCATTTTAATCAGAGCCTTACTTTTCCACTTAGTAATTTTAGCATTCCACTGATGTGAGTGTCCATCACTTATAAAATAAGAAAATAAGAGTTAATTGCTTGTTTTTACGTTAATTTGGGATTATTATTATTTTATATCATAAAACATAATTTGTTGGTCATCATATGGTTTTGTAAAAGAACATTCAATGGTACCGATTCCCTTGTTCACAAACTAAACTAAATTTAAGTTCAGTGCATCTTTTTCTTTCTATTTCATTAAGAAGAGGACAAAAGAAATTTTTTAGTTTAGTCCTGTCAAATTAATCAGCGCCTGTCATTACTCCAGACAAGTTTAGACGTGATTAAAAGCTTGCCTACTAAAATTACGTCAATTTACGTCAAGCGCTGATTAATATGACAGGACTAAACTAAAATTTATCTTTTGTCCTTTCCTTAATGAAATAGAAAGAAAAAGATGCACTGAACTTAAATTTAGTTTAGTCTGTGAATAAGGGAATCGGCACCATTGTCAATTTAAATAGTTGCATAGAAAAATAGATACCTAATTTGTTCCATGTTAGTCAGATGAGACAATAATACGATTAGAGCAGTTATTAGTTCTTTTATATCATATTGTTGCACGTTTTTCATTTATTTAGCTTACATAAAGCAAAATAAAATGTGATATTTCAGTAAATTATTTTATTTAAATTAATAGAGCGGGTTTTAAAATTGTTACTAAGCGGAACCAAAAAACGTCTACTTGATTTTTAATCGTTTATTATTAATTAACTTTATGATATTATAGTTAAAATATTAGACAGTAAAAATCTAAAAATAAAAATACGAAAAATAGAAAATAAAATCAGACCACCAATTTTAAAATGTGTACACGTTTAAAAAAATCCGCCCACCTACGGGCTTGTGTACTTAGGTAGGTATTATAACATTAGATATGTGTTGCTTGATGTACCTACGGGCTTGTGTACGTAGGTAGGTATTATAACATTAGATATGTGTTGCTTGATGTACCTACGGGCTTGTGTACTTAGGTAGGTATTATAACATTAGATATGTGTTGCTTGATGTACCTACGGGCTTGTGTACGTAGGTAGGTATTATAACATTAGATATGTGTTGCTTGATGCTACGGGCTTGTGTACGTAGGTAGGTATTATAACATTAGATATGTGTTGCTTGATGTACCTACGGGCTTGTGTACGTAGGTAGGTATTATAACATTAGATATGTGTTGCTTGATGCTACGGGCTTGTGTACGTAGGTAGGTATTATAACATTAGATAGGTATGTGTTGCTTGATGTACCTACGGGCTTGTGTACGTAGGTAGGTATTATAACATTAGATATGTGTTGCTTGATGTACCTACGGGCTTGTGTACTTAGGTAGGTATTATAACATTAGATATGTGTTGCTTGATGTACCTACGGGTTTGTGTACGTAGGTAGGTATTATGTTCTTGCAGTTGGCTTGAAGAAGACCTGCAGCCTAATTGCGGAACGCATTATTGGCAAATGATTGAGACTAGTTGCTTTCGTTTTTATCGCAGTTTGTTTAAAATTACGAATTTGGTATTGCGTTACTCCCATAAAGTGTGAAAGCAACGGCTAGTTGGTTTGAACGGTAAAGAGTGAACGATATGTCAAGAAAAAATGGGCAAACGTCTATTTTTGGAATTGCGTAACTTATTTGACAAGCGACAATTTGCTTAAATCGTTGTCATGAAACAAACGGCTAGTTGAATTGAAGCAGAAGGCAAGCTAGTCGTCGCTATCGTTTTCCGTTCCACATATTTTATGATTTAAACGTAAAATCCGTTAAATTATAGCGAAAAAATGTAAGTAATAGTCTTCCTGATAAATTGTGGATGTGATTTTGTGTAAAACTCCAATAATAAATAACTATTAGTGGTATTATGAATATCGAAAGAGCGAGGTGATTTTATTAGAAAAATTGGAAGTTTTCTTCTGTGACAAGTGTATACAAGGCAACCGCAAGTTATCTGCATCATGTGCATGATATTTAAGAACCGAGATAAATTAGTGGCATTTTTACGAAAGAAAAATTCGTAACTCGTATCCTATTATGCTTAACCTGTAGCAAGCTGAGCAAGCCAGTCGAGCTGTTGCTTATTTGGAAAAGCAAAAAGCGATCAATGCAAAGAGGAACAACTATAGAAAAAAAATTGAAGCAGTAAATGTCAATGATTACCTACCTCTATACGACTTCGATGAACATAGGTGCACACACACCATACTTAGACTTATTTCCACAACATGTCTGTTTAAGGTACTTACTTAATTTTCAATATTATTTTCTTTAAAAGTGTTTAACATTGAATATTCTCACTATAAGTAGCTACCTACCTAAATATTGTATGTACCTTAAATGTTTTTCTCATTATTAAGGATATCGAAGCCAATAATTGTTTGTCCATGGATAACAGCCCTCTCCGTCTCACAGAGGAGGCCCGTGTCCGTGTCTCGAGTGGGAATTATATAGGCAGATTATGGTAATCCCTGTCAAGTTTATTGCACATGTTGCAAATCAATTCAATCAAACAGTAAGTATTATTCTTTTCATTCGGTGGATATGAACATAATCAGTATTGTAGTTCATGACTACAATACTGATTATGTTCATATCAGACTATGGTAGTCTTCAAAATTGTTTTCTAAAGATTTAATTTTAATGTTACTGTAGAGCATCATAATACTTTAATTCTGTTTATTATGAGGTGCCCTTCAAAATAGTTTTTCGCATTGAATAGGTTTTGCTTGATATAAAGCAATGTATGTAGTTATATCATAGGTCCATCAACCTTTTTTATCTAATACCTAATACTAGACTAAATTATAATGATGGATATTCTATAATCCAGTTGGAGGATGAGGATGTACTTAAATTCATTTTTTTTCTTTCAGGTAAGTAGGTCAACCACACTTAACAGGAGAATTGTAAACTTTCTCTTTTGCCCTCACAACAAACTTTACTAAGCTGTATTTAAATTATAAATGATGACTTCCACAAGAAAACACTTCAAGAGGAGAGGAAGAATTTACAAATACTGTTGTCTGAAGGTTGTAATTATATGAATAAAAATGTCTTTTTTGACCATATATTTGTTTCTGTTTACCTCAAGGTGATAATGAATGCCAGTTAATTAAGTTACACACCATTCTTTTCTAAACAGTATCAAATAGTCCATAACTAGTCTTTATAAAAAAAAAAACTTAATGCTTAAATATTTCATAACAAGTTATTTTTATTTGTAGCTATATAGTTCATAAATGAAACACTATTAAAGTTAACACTGTTTTTATTCAACACAGTAAGTACATAATTTATCGCTGTTGAAATAACATTGAATGGTTTTCTTAAACACATTTATTATCTTTAATGAACAATATTCAGTTCCTATTTCTGCCCTTGAGAAGCTTGAAAACTGAAGTAGTTGCGGAGCAGCAGTAACAGTGCAGTCAGAAGTAGATCTCAACAGTGGCCGAAGGAAATAGCAACAGCATCATTCATGCTGCTTTCAAATCTTCACAGGTGAAACGCCTGAGGACTCTCCTACAGTTTTAAAACAAAATCAAATTATTTTCTACTCAATTATAGTACTTAATAAATAATGCAGCAAACTAGGCTCATGAACTAGACTTTCATCAACCCACGGCTGGGCAAAAGCTCTAGGCCTAGTCATTGCTGGCAGTTGTTTCGCCAATTTTTATTGATCAGCTATTTCTATTGAACATAACACTAAATTAGAATGACAAACAATACTTATACATAAAATATATGATGTGATTTATTTAATTTGCCTAAATAAATGTATTCATAATTATGAGTTGCCAATTGATTCTTAGCATCCATACATAAACTCACGCTTTTATCCCATGGGGGTAGGCAGAAAGTACAGAATCCCACCTACGATCCTTGCATACTGTTTTTGCTTTGTTTACGTTCATACATCTGGTTATACATGCACGCCAGTTACCAGTACTACGCACCTGACCTTTCTGAACAGCACCAAAAAGGTATGTCCTTCTAGGGTGTCCCAGAGTTCTGGCATGTCCAGTCAGCCTTGTAAATACTTGTTGTTAGCCACCTATCATTCATCCACTCCAGATCAAACCATCAAAGCATACTTAACTCTTGTTCTTAACTGTGACAAAAGGCTCACCTCCAATGATTGATACAGAAGATTGTATTTCTATGTCTAGCGTTGCCAGCAAATTCTTTGTAGGAAAATCCCCTGTATGTCAACTATTTTGATGTTGGTAGGGAAGCGTTCCATTCATGTAGATTCAGCTCTAGCACCTTCTGCGAAAATATGATTAATGTACTGTTGTTACTTCGTTACTTAGTGGTTATTATAGTTTGCATCAGCATCTACATACATACAAAAATATCAGATAACAATATATCTCATTTGTTAGAATGTGAGGCTGACATACATAATCATTAAAATAACTAGAAATAAGTTGCAGAAGTCTACAAGTAAAAGAATGGTTGTCCGTCTGGTCAATAATGTACCTACAGCTACAAATAATCACTTCTACACGCATAATTCCTATTTACATAGGCGTACTTACTTGCAGTGGTGATATTGACTTGTCCTTTTCGTTTTGGAGCAAAACAGCGTAAGTCCTAATGCAGCCAGTACAAAACGAAGACAGAGCCCTATTCTTGCCAAAGGTCTTCCAAACCAACCCTCGAGTTAGGTACTCGAGGGTTGGTGAACATTTAGTTAAATACTAGCTTCTGCCCGCGACTTCGTCCGCGTCAAATTTTTGCTCCCCTTACCCTTCCCGTCGCATCGATTTGCCTGCTAGTTTTCGTCCATTTTCGCTCCTTGAGTTATAGTGAGTCAACCTTAAAAGATAGACATATGCTCTTGGGACTTTTTTTTTGAACTTTTTAAAAATAACAATCCCGTCATACATGATTTTTGCGTTACTTTAACCGTTTACGCAGCGCACGCAACGGAAACTCTCAGAAGGAATAAATTTTCCCCGTTTTTGCAACATTTTTCATTACTGTTCCGCTCCTCTGAGGTGTAGCGTGATGTTATATAGCCTATAGCCTCCCTCGATAAATAGGCTACCTAACACAAAAAGAATTTTTCAATTCGGACCGGATTCGATTCGGAGATTAGCGCGTTCAATCAAACAAACAAACTCTTCAGCTTTATAATATTAGTATAGATAATTAGTTGACCCAGCGAACTTCGTATCGCCTCAGATTCAATAAATGTTGTTATAAACGTACCAAGTTTGACAACCTGGTACGCGGTGGTGATCTGGTAAGCGTTTTCTAGCTGACACTCATATGTTAGGTTAGCTCCTACCCAGTTATGATGACCTGGTACTTCGAAGGCATAAAGCGTTTTCTAGCTGACACTCCTTTGTTTGGTAAGCTCCTGTCAAGTTATGATAACCTGGTACTTCGAAGGCAACGTTTTTGTCATAGTACCACGTTTTATAGTGACTTGTATTCTCTTTGACGTTTTATGTGACGTCTCACGGGAACGCGGTCGTAAAAAGGGGAAAAAAAAAAAAAAAAAAAAACGGGATAAAAAGTATCCTATGTCCTTCTCCTGGCTCTAAACTACCTCCCTGCCAATTTTCAGCTAAATCGGTTCAGCCGTTCTTGAGTTATAAGTGAAGTAACTAACACGACTTTCTTTTATATATATAGATTCTGTGCCACTAGAAATGTTCCAAAACTGCTTTTCATCTGTTGAAGCCCATGTATCTGTATGCAAATAGTAAATATAATTATGTATAATGAAAACAACAAGTTGCAACAAAACTCAAGTCAAAACAAACAAAAGGCGGTTTTTTTTTTATTCAGTGTTGCCAATTTTTTTCCCGTGTCAATGTTTTTCTCACACTGATAGCGGTTCTGCAAACGACTAAAATAAACTATATTCGCAATTTTTTATATTATTTATTCCTATTACTGTCATTCGGTCGTCGTTTTGAGGATGAAATAAAACTTATCATGTCTTTGTTATAACATAATGTACTATAGATAATATAACACTATAATTACTGGAAAAGTAAGTGAAGATATTTCTTTGATTGTTCACTATAATTACTGGAAAAGTAAGTGAAGACATTTCTTTGATTGTTAGCTACACAATAATGGAATAATGGTTAATTTTACTATACTTATAGTAGGTTCACATGGAATATTTTTTTCAAAATCACGTTTTTCGATATTCACACTGGCGCTGTTCACTATATTTGTCATGCCGAACTATCTTTCCAAATCAACGTTTGTATCCAAAGTGGTTTCGGCATTTAAAAATAATCATAAGTGCCACAGGCTTCTTGAAAATAATAAAACAGCTTGCCAGTATCGTGTTAATATAATATTTTCTCGAGTCAAAGCTTTACCAGTGAATTTTATTATTTTCAACAATTTAAATTAGACTAACCAAAACAAAATCACCAGCTACAAACAAATAGTCCGCCAGTTGCGGTGTCCATACCGACCAACCCGGGATTACTGGAAATCTCAATAAGTTGACAACCCTGCTTTTCTACTATTTTTCCACTGGCCACAGATAACTAAAACGTGAAGTCAATAACGTTTCGTTGTGTTTTTCAAATATGGTAGTTTTTGGTAGAAAGTGTTTTATAAATTGGTTTTGAATTTTTTAAGAAATCATTGTACTTTTTCATTTATAAGCAGTAGTAGACCATCAGTTGTCATTAAAACAATGTTATATTATTGTAAAATTATTCGCAAGCAAATAGTTCATATTTGATGAAACAAAACGCATATGTGAAAACGATTGGGTAAGATTTTGGTACCCTCCCTAGTCAATTTGGCAGAATTTGTTTAATTTTATTTACACAATTCCGATTATGGGAACCGAAATTGACTGGAGTTTGTTTAAATTCGGAATTGCTATCAGAAATAAAATGTGTTCCGCAATCAGGCCGCTGCGGCCTAATTGCGGAACGCATTATTGGCAAATGATTGAGACTAGTTGCTTTCGTTTTTATCGCAGTTTGTTTAAAATTACGAATTTGGTATTGCGTTACTCCCATAAAGTGTGAAAGCAACGGCTAGTTGGTTTGAACGGTAAAGAGTGAACGATATGTCAAGAAAAAATGGGCAAACGTCTATTTTTGGAATTGCGTAACTTATTTGACAAGCGACAATTTGCTTAAATCGTTGTCATGAAACAAACGGCTAGTTGAATTGAAGCAGAAGGCAAGCTAGTCGTCGCTATCGTTTTCCGTTCCACATATTTTATGATTTAAACGTAAAATCCGTTAAATTATAGCGAAAAAATGTAAGTAATAGTCTTCCTGATAAATTGTGGATGTGATTTTGTGTAAAACTCCAATAATAAATAACTATTAGTGGTATTATGAATATCGAAAGAGCGAGGTGATTTTATTAGAAAAATTGGAAGTTTTCTTCTGTGACAAGTGTATACAAGGCAACCGCAAGTTATCTGCATCATGTGCATGATATTTAAGAACCGAGATAAATTAGTGGCATTTTTACGAAAGAAAAATTCGTAACTCGTATCCTATTATGCTTAACCTGTAGCAAGCTGAGCAAGCCAGTCGAGCTGTTGCTTATTTGGAAAAGCAAAAAGCGATCAATGCAAAGAGGAACAACTATAGAAAAAAAATTGAAGCAGTAAATGTCAATGATTACCTACCTCTATACGACTTCGATGAACATAGGTGCACACACACCATACTTAGACTTATTTCCACAACATGTCTGTTTAAGGTACTTACTTAATTTTCAATATTATTTTCTTTAAAAGTGTTTAACATTGAATATTCTCACTATAAGTAGCTACCTACCTAAATATTGTATGTACCTTAAATGTTTTTCTCATTATTAAGGATATCGAAGCCAATAATTGTTTGTCCATGGATAACAGCCCTCTCCGTCTCACAGAGGAGGCCCGTGTCCGTGTCTCGAGTGGGAATTATATAGGCAGATTATGGTAATCCCTGTCAAGTTTATTGCACATGTTGCAAATCAATTCAATCAAACAGTAAGTATTATTCTTTTCATTCGGTGGATATGAACATAATCAGTATTGTAGTTCATGACTACAATACTGATTATGTTCATATCAGACTATGGTAGTCTTCAAAATTGTTTTCTAAAGATTTAATTTTAATGTTACTGTAGAGCATCATAATACTTTAATTCTGTTTATTATGAGGTGCCCTTCAAAATAGTTTTTCGCATTGAATAGGTTTTGCTTGATATAAAGCAATGTATGTAGTTATATCATAGGTCCATCAACCTTTTTTATCTAATACCTAATACTAGACTAAATTATAATGATGGATATTCTATAATCCAGTTGGAGGATGAGGATGTACTTAAATTCATTTTTTTTCTTTCAGGTAAGTAGGTCAACCACACTTAACAGGAGAATTGTAAACTTTCTCTTTTGCCCTCACAACAAACTTTACTAAGCTGTATTTAAATTATAAATGATGACTTCCACAAGAAAACACTTCAAGAGGAGAGGAAGAATTTACAAATACTGTTGTCTGAAGGTTGTAATTATATGAATAAAAATGTCTTTTTTGACCATATATTTGTTTCTGTTTACCTCAAGGTGATAATGAATGCCAGTTAATTAAGTTACACACCATTCTTTTCTAAACAGTATCAAATAGTCCATAACTAGTCTTTATAAAAAAAAAAAACTTAATGCTTAAATATTTCATAACAAGTTATTTTTATTTGTAGCTATATAGTTCATAAATGAAACACTATTAAAGTTAACACTGTTTTTATTCAACACAGTAAGTACATAATTTATCGCTGTTGAAATAACATTGAATGGTTTTCTTAAACACATTTATTATCTTTAATGAACAATATTCAGTTCCTATTTCTGCCCTTGAGAAGCTTGAAAACTGAAGTAGTTGCGGAGCAGCAGTAACAGTGCAGTCAGAAGTAGATCTCAACAGTGGCCGAAGGAAATAGCAACAGCATCATTCATGCTGCTTTCAAATCTTCACAGGTGAAACGCCTGAGGACTCTCCTACAGTTTTAAAACAAAATCAAATTATTTTCTACTCAATTATAGTACTTAATAAATAATGCAGCAAACTAGGCTCATGAACTAGACTTTCATCAACCCACGGCTGGGCAAAAGCTCTAGGCCTAGTCATTGCTGGCAGTTGTTTCGCCAATTTTTATTGATCAGCTATTTCTATTGAACATAACACTAAATTAGAATGACAAACAATACTTATACATAAAATATATGATGTGATTTATTTAATTTGCCTAAATAAATGTATTCATAATTATGAGTTGCCAATTGATTCTTAGCATCCATACATAAACTCACGCTTTTATCCCATGGGGGTAGGCAGAAAGTACAGAATCCCACCTACGATCCTTGCATACTGTTTTTGCTTTGTTTACGTTCATACATCTGGTTATACATGCACGCCAGTTACCAGTACTACGCACCTGACCTTTCTGAACAGCACCAAAAAGGTATGTCCTTCTAGGGTGTCCCAGAGTTCTGGCATGTCCAGTCAGCCTTGTAAATACTTGTTGTTAGCCACCTATCATTCATCCACTCCAGATCAAACCATCAAAGCATACTTAACTCTTGTTCTTAACTGTGACAAAAGGCTCACCTCCAATGATTGATACAGAAGATTGTATTTCTATGTCTAGCGTTGCCAGCAAATTCTTTGTAGGAAAATCCCCTGTATGTCAACTATTTTGATGTTGGTAGGGAAGCGTTCCATTCATGTAGATTCAGCTCTAGCACCTTCTGCGAAAATATGATTAATGTACTGTTGTTACTTCGTTACTTAGTGGTTATTATAGTTTGCATCAGCATCTACATACATACAAAAATATCAGATAACAATATATCTCATTTGTTAGAATGTGAGGCTGACATACATAATCATTAAAATAACTAGAAATAAGTTGCAGAAGTCTACAAGTAAAAGAATGGTTGTCCGTCTGGTCAATAATGTACCTACAGCTACAAATAATCACTTCTACACGCATAATTCCTATTTACATAGGCGTACTTACTTGCAGTGGTGATATTGACTTGTCCTTTTCGTTTTGGAGCAAAACAGCGTAAGTCCTAATGCAGCCAGTACAAAACGAAGACAGAGCCCTATTCTTGCCAAAGGTCTTCCAAACCAACCCTCGAGTTAGGTACTCGAGGGTTGGTGAACATTTAGTTAAATATTCTGTGCCACTAGAAATGTTCCAAAACTGCTTTTCATCTGTTGAAGCCCATGTATCTGTATGCAAATAGTAAATATAATTATGTATAATGAAAACAACAAGTTGCAACAAAACTCAAGTCAAAACAAACAAAAGGCGGTTTTTTTTTTATTCAGTGTTGCCAATTTTTTTCCCGTGTCAATGTTTTTCTCACACTGATAGCGGTTCTGCAAACGACTAAAATAAACTATATTCGCAATTTTTTATATTATTTATTCCTATTACTGTCATTCGGTCGTCGTTTTGAGGATGAAATAAAACTTATCATGTCTTTGTTATAACATAATGTACTATAGATAATATAACACTATAATTACTGGAAAAGTAAGTGAAGATATTTCTTTGATTGTTCACTATAATTACTGGAAAAGTAAGTGAAGACATTTCTTTGATTGTTAGCTACACAATAATGGAATAATGGTTAATTTTACTATACTTATAGTAGGTTCACATGGAATATTTTTTTCAAAATCACGTTTTTCGATATTCACACTGGCGCTGTTCACTATATTTGTCATGCCGAACTATCTTTCCAAATCAACGTTTGTATCCAAAGTGGTTTCGGCATTTAAAAATAATCATAAGTGCCACAGGCTTCTTGAAAATAATAAAACAGCTTGCCAGTATCGTGTTAATATAATATTTTCTCGAGTCAAAGCTTTACCAGTGAATTTTATTATTTTCAACAATTTAAATTAGACTAACCAAAACAAAATCACCAGCTACAAACAAATAGTCCGCCAGTTGCGGTGTCCATACCGACCAACCCGGGATTACTGGAAATCTCAATAAGTTGACAACCCTGCTTTTCTACTATTTTTCCACTGGCCACAGATAACTAAAACGTGAAGTCAATAACGTTTCGTTGTGTTTTTCAAATATGGTAGTTTTTGGTAGAAAGTGTTTTATAAATTGGTTTTGAATTTTTTAAGAAATCATTGTACTTTTTCATTTATAAGCAGTAGTAGACCATCAGTTGTCATTAAAACAATGTTATATTATTGTAAAATTATTCGCAAGCAAATAGTTCATATTTGATGAAACAAAACGCATATGTGAAAACGATTGGGTAAGATTTTGGTACCCTCCCTAGTCAATTTGGCAGAATTTGTTTAATTTTATTTACACAATTCCGATTATGGGAACCGAAATTGACTGGAGTTTGTTTAAATTCGGAATTGCTATCAGAAATAAAATGTGTTCCGCAATCAGGCCGCTGCTGTAAATTACAAACAAATTATCCGTCGACTGAGGAATTGTTGGGCGCCATTAATTATGTTAGCCGGTTAGGTAATATATTCGTCATTTTGTAGCTATGTCGTATATTAGCTAAACTAGTTATAAGTACCTACTGCCAACACAAGGTAACTTAAATTCTTACTAAAGGAATAATCCTCTATTGAACAAGGAGATGTCGCGATTTCCTAATTAGAACCCACTTGTTGGTTCATTATTTCATAATTAAAATGTATGTGTTAATTAAATTAACAGCTATGACACGATATGAGTAGTCACTGCTTTACCTGCTGATCAAACCTACCTAATTGATGGCGTAATAGAAAAGTTCCGTGTTGTAAATCTGTTATCCACTGCATAGTAATCGTGTTTGCTGGACCACCCGAATCATTTGTTTACAACTAATTTAACGTGTTACCCATAAGTGCCCATAACGGCGGTTTTACTTGCATTTTTATTATCATATTGATCATTACCCGCCCATAAACCTGCAGTGCGCCACAAACTATCGTCTGCTGTAAACACATAGCTAGTGTTGTTCGTTTCACCATATTTAGCCGCCATTGTTACTTTCTGCAATCATGTAATGTGCTATGATCGCGGGATGCCAGCTGCCCATGGATTCATGGAATATTCCACGTTACCGCATTGTTTTGTTGGACAATAAGTCGCATCTTGGATATCGTTTATTTTTAGAATTGTCTCCGCTTTAAGCCTCCTACAAACCGGCGCGACGCGGCAGCGCGACGCGACACTCGTAGAACAATTTTTATGTGAACTTCATGGAAATTGTTCTACAAGAATCGCGTCGCGCTGTCGCGTCGCGCTGTCGCGTCGCGCCGGTCTGAATAAGCCTTTATGGTCTTCCAAGCATGGCGGCAGGTCGCGGGGGCAATGGAAAGTGGTTGGGTAGCTGAGACGAATGTACCTAAAGTAGCGATAAAAGAATAAAATATACCTATGTATCTACCTATATTTAGTTTTTATGTAGTTTACTCTGTTTTATACTTACTTTCGAATCGTAGTTCTATTGGCGCAGTAGCTGAGATGTTGGTTCTACGGGACGCAAGTTCGAATCTAGCGCAGGTCTAAGTAGGTACTACCTTTTAAGTTTTATGGTGGAATACCACTTTTGATCTCTTGGTCATGCACAAGAGTTAGTTATAACTCACATCGCTATCACCACTCCAGGAGCATACTGCTGTTTAGCTAGGACAACTCTTGTACACAACAAAACGACAAATCTTCGTACAAAATTCCACAGTTATGCAAGGTCACCAGAAATTAACAGGTGTCCCCACACCTGATAATAACTAAATTTATTGGCAAAATTATGTCCAACAATCCGGAAATGTTGTTCAATGTGAAATTTGTTGCCCAAGATGATAGATACCTAGGTATCTATGGCTATTGTGCAGGCATTTCCTATTACACCATGAACTTCAGACGAAGTGACCCTACGCGTTAAAAAACAAAGGCTAATTGACTTCACTCATAATGATGTGAACTGTGTGAATCATAGCCAGCTTTGCTAACTATCTAATGTAAAAGTCTTGTTCGATGGTAATTTTACAAATTATAACCGTCACACGAAGGCTATGACAATGGCGTTTGGCTAAATGAATGTGAGTTTGCGGATTAGTCAAGATAGTATCATGGGCCATTTATTATGGTCAGTAGGTAGGTTTGTGGAGATTATATCTGAGTACTTAGCTACGTCACACGAGCACGACACGGGGCGTGCACGTGTGTGTGTGACTGAAACGTGTGCATGCGCACGCGCTTCCCCACGTGATTGTATATTTCTGAGTGGTAACATACAACCTTTGATGTGTTTTTAACAACATTGATGCTGAGATAAGTCGTTGACATAGCTTGATCTTATTTCAAAGATGATGATATGGTGAGTCATAGATCTAACCGGTCTACTGAATTCAAATAAATGTGAATCATATAAATGTGAACTAACTGCCCTGACTTACCATCAGCCATATAAGATATTGTCTGCTAAAGACAATGTTAAAGTTCGCGAAGGAGTCGGGAGTGACCCGACTCCTTCGCGAACTTTAACATTGTCTTTCTATAATGACCGCCACAAAAAAGGGCTAAACTGAGAAAACCTCAATATCATTAATACGATCGTCGTTCAAAGTTTATTGTAATCTCCAGAGGAATCAATAAATTGAAACCGTGCACCCAGCTTCTGTCGTTTCATAAGTGCCCACTTAGGTTTATGTGAAACTAGCTTCTGCCCGCGACTTCGTCCGCGTTAAATTTTTGCTCTCCTGGCCCTTCCCGTCGCATCGAATTGCCTGCCAGTTTTCTTCCATTTTTCGTTGCTGCTCCGCTCCTTTTGATCTTAGCGTGATGTTATATAGCCTATAGCCTTCCTCAATAAATATGGTACCCAACACAAAAATAATTTTTCACTTCAGATCAGTTCCTGAGATTACTGCGTTCAACAAAACAAACAAACTCTTCAGCATTATAATATTAGTATAGATATTATAAACTAGCTTACGCCCGCGACTTCGTCCGCGTTAAATTTCTTGTTCCCCCGACCTTTCCCGTCGCGTCGAATCGACTACCCGTGCGATTTTCCCGGTTTTTGCAACATTTTTCATTACTGCTTCGCTCCTCTTCGTTGAAGCGTGATGTTATATAGCCTATAGCCTTCCTCGATAAATAGGCTACCCAACACAAAAATAATTTTTCAATTCCAGTACTTCCTGAGATTAGCGCGTTCAATCAAACAAACATACAAACAAACAAACATACAAACAAACAAACATACAAACAAACAAACTCTTCAGCTTTATAATATTAGTATAGATAAAAATGTTTTGATTTTGTGTACCTAAAACAAATAACGAGTGTTGTAATCTCGAGTGCACCTCCAGAGGATAAGTTGCTATGCAAAGACGTTAAAGAAAGCAGAACAATGTGATGTAATAAATTGATTTGTCGCAGTCGTCCGTAAATGCGATTCACGAAAATTGGAGGAAATACTCTTTTACTTTGTAAATAAGACGTTTTTGCTCCAAAAGAGTGAGTGGTCGCGTCATGGTTATATTGAATTTTGAAATACTTTTATTTACGATGAATATCTTTTATTGGTGAAGAAGGCATTTTTTATAATTCGATTTACGTGTTTACCTTTTTTAAGGAAATATTAGGTATGAGTGGTCTTCAATCAACTATATTGTGTGGGGAAACCCAAACAAACAGATTATCGTAATAAAATATATCTTAAGTATTCGGTGTGGTTCCCTCCAAGTTCAACTGAAATCCAGTATTTCTGTATCCCCTTTGATAAGATGTTGTGAAACAGGGTACCTACAAACTAGTAGGCTACTTTCTCTTCTAAACACAGCAAGCATACTATGCATACGTAGATGTGAGTACTTACATTTCATGATGGCTGATAGCGGTCAGCTGTTGGAAAGTGCGTCTGAGTGGTCTCGCGACAACCGGAGCGTGACGCTGCAGTGGACACGAACATCGGAGCAGCATGCATGGACGCAGCCATACGCCCCTCTCACATCGGTGTAGGCAGGTAGGCCACCAATATGACACATGACAGAAAATTGAATAAATAGAGGGTTCGAAACTAACATGGGAAGTATATACTAGTAGTAGGTATTTAGTTGGTTTTCAATTATGAAACAACTCGAGCTAGATCTACCGCCTATGCTGTGATCTGTTTCAACGCAACCGAACACCAAAAATTACGAATTGTTTGAATAGTTCTCAAAAACACAAAAAAAAATTGTCTGATCTCTCGACTTTCTTCAAACAACAGTGTGTGATAGACTTTTTTCTATTCTAAAAATAATATTTCCTTCACAAAATAAACATGTTCTGCAGGCATGAGGCAACACAATAATGTTAACTACAGAATGTTTGTGCCTATATACTATACATACCTTAGTTATTTTCGTACCTCGACTTTGTCACATTTGCCATTCATAAAGGACGATAGATAAGTCATGTCGACGTGGACTCCGTGACAGTTTTGTGATATAGGTTGCGTTGTGGGACTAACTTAACGCGATGTGATTGAATTCTTTTGAAAAAAGGCACATTTACCAAATCAAAGTTCATGTTGGCTGTCGTATATCAAGGACTGGCTCTTTGCGTCGCCAATGAACGTGAAGTCACTTACAATAATTAAGCCCATAAGGATTGATTAACTGCATCTCGAATAGTAGCACGGATGACTGCTGAAATTGAAGTTCTGACTTCGCACATCAGGTTAGGCAAAATGTAAGGGTTTCTTCTATATTCATCGTTCATTCAGAAGTTCTCAGTAGCAAGTCGGAGTTTGGATTTGGCCCTGGTAGGCAACAATAAGTTTGTTTTTCTTACTACTGGGACTTATAACTTGCCAAACGTCGGTGCATTTTGGTAGACCTCAACATATTTCTTCATTCAATGTAATTTGAAGCGTGGTGTTTTGTTACTTATTTAATTTCAAATATGTTGCTGCCTACCACCCGCTGCATATAATATTTATACCTGTGCGGCGCGCAATCGATACTATTCAACTAGGTATTTGTGTCACGGCTACTGCTCCAGTTCGCGCTGTCGACCACTGGGTCACTCCGTTTGTATGGACCCTTATCTTCGTGCGTTGTTGCCGAATGGGGTAAGTAGAGCTCGTAGATAATAGTCACCGTGCAGTCTGTCTGTTGGAAGTGACGTCGATAATGAATGTAGGTAGAGTAATAGTAGGATTCAGTGCGATGATTGACCTAAACGGAGCGATATAATAACACCACACAATCCTTTTTGAACTAATTCATCATGATCAGTAATTGCTTACTTTCTGCAATCATATTGTTCTACATATTATGGTAGTGGTGTGGTATGGTGGTGTGGTAGTTATCCGCAATGATGAGTATCACCAGGCTGTAATTCAATCAAAATAAGGTTCAATAATACATTAATTATCAATTAGTGGAATGATATTCATTTAGTCGGCCTAAGGACAAATGTTGTTATCCCAGTTAATGTAAAATGAATCATTAAATAAATCATTTGTGCAAACCATTCAGAGGAAAACCTATTGATATCCTGTAGGTACCTACGGATTATTTATCTCATAATGATGTACTTATACATTATTATTGAAATTATTTAATTCTAAATATTGAACAGCTGAAGCATTTACGGTACAGGACAATACCAACGACTATTATGAAAACACAACAAAAAGCAAAATTCTAATTAGAAGATATGATAATATAAAGGGCAAATGTTGACGTGGCGTTGGCAGCCGGAGCAGAGCCCTAACTGAATGGTTGCTGGAAGGCCATATTAAAATATAAGGTGTATCTATTCATACACGAAATATTTTAAGAGGTGTACCTGCAGGTGGTAAAGAAGCTATAGAAGCAAAAAGAAATTTTTTACCTAAGCGTTTTTGAATTTTCATAATTACTATAATTTTAAAACTGCTTGAGACGTTTTGCATGAAACCTTTACTCCAAATTCCATCAATGGCCCGCCTGACGCTGCGAGGGCGGCGACCGGACGGCACGAGCATGGCCACGGTGTCTCGGGCCGAGAAAATAAGAAGGAGCCAGTATTTCTCATGTGCGTCAAATAATTTATAAATATTAAATTTTGAAAAAAATACATTTCGAAAAATTTCATTTTCGTTTCTGTAGCTTCTTTACCACCTATAGGTGTACCTCTTAAAATATTTCGTGTATGAATAGATACACCTTATATATGTGACACCCTTTTTTTTCGATGGGAAATCATCAAATGACTTCTCCCGCTCTCTTTCGTGTCAGACTTTTACTGACTAAAACCAACCCGTGTTCCTTCAGTTGCCCATGTGTCAGGGTCACGGTATCTCTTTCGATCAATCACGCGACCCCGGCAGGTATCGGTCCGAGCAGACCCCTTCAGTGCTGCTGACATCTCTTTGAGGCGCGCGTGGAACACTACTCGCCGTTGACCCGAGCCTGGTCCTTACCGGGCGGCGAGCTACCCATTGCTCGCCGCCCGCAAGCTCGCGCCTACGGTGGCCGGGAGTCAGCTATCGACACCCAACGCCCGATATATGACACTTTGGATTTGCATTATCAAGTTAAACCTTACATAATATTAATAGAGTTGGAACCTTGTTCTTCGTTACATCTAAAGCCTAGAACTATAATAACTCAGACGTTACATGTGACGTGTCGAAGCATATGACTCACCCCTCCCCTTTAATACAGGTGAGCCTTTTCGCTCCCCCTCAACGTGTGGATGCCCTCCAAGGCTGTCAACGGAGATGATGATGATGACAAATTATGACATTAACTTTCATGTGCGCAGAATATTTGTACACACACAACAAGATAAGGTTTATACCTACCTACACAAATATACCAATCTTGCTCTATAGTTCGTCAGAATACGTCACTTGTCACTTCACTGGCAGGACGAGGGTCCAGCTGATCGTAGATAGTGACACAATGCGCTTCCTTTGATGAGGTACTGGGCAGTAAACATTGTGGCTTACCGCCGAACTCACAGTCGTTGATCTAATATTCATATTTACGTTACTACTGCACTAGATGGATATTGACCCAACAACGTGCAACGGTGGTAACAAAAATCGTACCAACTTTGCAACAAGTATGTAGTTAGTTATTCTTTATCAGTAAATACTTCCTGAAACATGACTCGATTACATTCAAGTCCTTTTTTCTCCCCTGTCTTAATTTTGCTATGAGTAAAATACATTATATTTGAAGATTAATGCCGTATGTATATCTTGAACAGAAGAAGGGTCAACGGGTCGTCACAAGCCCGGAAGTTTGGCAACCAGTCTTACCACAGGGTATCGTGTTACCCTGCAATTGGTTTGTGGAAGTCAGATATGCAGTCGCTCCATGTGAAATACTGGTATTCAGCTGCATCCAGTTAGACTGGAAGCCGACCCCAACATAGTTGTCAAAAGGCTAGCCAGATGATGATAATGTCATAGATAACCTAAAAAAATCGAAGTCAAAACATTTATTTCAATTAAACCATTTTCCTACGGGCACTTTCGAAACGTCAAGATAAAGAAATAAAAACTTTTTACAAAAAATTAACAACCGACTTTCAAAATTAAAGTACCTTTTCACTTTGTAGTGTTTTTTTTTTTAAGAAGTCGGTTGTTATTTTTTTGTAAAAAGTTTTTATTTTTAACTTTTTAGTTATGGCAAATACCCCGCACTAATCCAATCGCGTTATTCGTTCATTTGTCGCGCAAATACTTAATGCAAAGAACATTGGCCACGGCCCATACATGCTGTAACCTGACTGTAAAATATCACGAACATGAATAGTGCATGGATTAATTCGTTCCCCTAGGCTCAATCATCAACCTTAAATTGAAAATATATTATTTAAAAGCCGAGGATCATAGAACTTTACACATAAGTATTTCGTAACTTTTGAGGTTATGATCTAATAAGTTTGCAACCTCAGTTAAAATCGCAAAAATGAATCAATAGCCTTTCTAATTTTTTCACTGATATGTATCTAAGAAATAGGTGCAGTGCAATATGCGTGAATCAGGGTATGATCTAGGTAATGATGAAACCATTTCTCATTGCGTATCATTGTCTTACATATGACAGATAAAAAAAATGACAACTGGTGTATTTACAATCCGATCAGTGTTATCTTTGTCAGCTCTAATGTCATATAATACATTTACGTTTCGTTCTACCTATTAGTGCATTCTACATTGGCTGTTAAGAGCGTTAACGTCGATTTTGGTTGTTTGACCCAAAAAGCGTACTTTTCAAACCATTTAATCACCTCATAAAACGTATCTAACGAAAGTGTGAATAACTAAATATTGTTGGAAATATTTCGGTCTGAAAAGTTGACTGAAAACCTTTTTACATTAATAAAGTATTCGTGAATTCTAACCAGATAAACAAACAGTGTTTTCTAAAATCCTTTTACAGTAGTCATTTCGAAGCTTAAAATATCCGAAACCACTAATAAAATTGACAAACTAATAAACATATTTAATTGTTCACATCCTTGAGCAAAAAACTGAGAGAGACTTTTTTGATTTTCAGCGCCTAACTTATTAAATAAAACAATAAACAAAGTGAAATTAACAAGAAAAAGCAGTTGCTAAATTCATTATTTCTTCCAATAAATCTTATTTAATTTTACAAAATAAAGGTGTATTGTAATAGAAGAACATCTTTTTTAAAAGTTGCAATAAAAAATTTCAACTAAATTAGTTTTATTATTTTTCTACAATTATTTTAAAACTACTATAAAACCGTGCGCGGTAATAATTTTAAATCAGTCCGCCGCGAGGCTGTTCAAAGAGTGGACGTATCGCTCAGTGCTCTACGCGTGACCTCTCCCGACCCTTGGCATCGAGTGAGTTTATAGTGCGATATAACGATCTTGGGTTGGTAAGTAAAATAATTATTTTTTATTTAGATAATTGAAAACAATGTTTTTCGAAACAACAAAAATTGTTTCAGGTGCCATGGGGAATAAGAGTAAAAAAACGAAACTAGTTTTATCAAGGAAAAGGATGAGACTCAATCAAGAGGTTTTAGCTAAAGCTAGGGCTAAAAGGTTGGGTAAAATAATATTTTGAATAGAACTTGATTTGTTATCTTTGTTGATCGAAGTTTGCTATATAAGGTCCTCGTTTATTAATTTATTTCCTTGTACTACTCAAATACATTTTTTTTTCTAAACGATAAATTTCGAAATTGCAAAAAACAATACTTCCTTAAACTAAACCGTCGATCATCTGATTTTTTTTAACTTGCATTGTAATAATAATAATTTAATTGATTTGATTTAATTTAAACTTTATTTCTTCTTTTTAGAGAATTTAACTAAAAGCTTGTTTTTAAAAATGTTTTTAGGGTTCTGTAGTGAAAGAGGAACCATTTATAGTTTCGCTAAGTTTGTCTGTCTGTCCAACCGCGGCTTAGCTCAGAGACCCTTAGTACTAGAAAGCTGGAATTCAACATGAGTAAACATATTAATCACGCAGACAAAGGCGTAAAATAAAATCCTGTTTTTTTATCTTCAGGCATTGTAAAGAAAATAATGTTGTTGTGAGTACGGAAGATGTTAAAATCCAAAATGAAGTAAAGGTAAAGCACAACTAACGTTTTTTTTATTTACAATTTCATATTTACGTATGGGATTACATCTATCTTTTTTTTTTCAGGACTTCCCTTCGCCTCGTCTTCCAAAACCAGCTTGTCGATGTGTGGAACACACGTGTCGGTTTTCTTTCAAAGTCGGTAAAGGAAAACATTTATTTAAATCTACATACAAGTGCTATATATCATAAATATTATACTATAAATAAAGAATTCTTCGATATTGAAATATTTTATTTTAAAACTAGAATACTTAATAAAATGCCTAGAGGACCATCGCGACTTCCTACGACTTCAAAATGATGAACCCCCTTCATTATGATTTTTTCATGTACTTTTATCAAATGAGCAATTTTTAATCAAAATTCATTTAGTAGTTTTTGTGAAAGAGTAACAAATATACATCTACTCATCCATAAATAAACTCTCAAACTTGCGCGTTTATAATTATTATTTGAAAATATGATCTGTATGGTACTTATTCTAATGTGTAATCGATATGAATTGAAGTTTCATCAAAATTCGTTCAGTAGTTCTTACGGTAAATTATTTAAAATCATTCATCCATACATCCTCACAAACCTTTGTGTTTATAATATTATTCGTAGTAGGATTTTACATTTGTACAATATTTCTAACTTTTCTCCCCTAAATAGTACCTACCTACTTACTATACTACGTATCCAAAATTGCCTTTTTATTTCACAAGCATGTAATAAAAATAAGAATAGTAAATAAAAATCAACTGAAGATTAAATAAGTAAGTATCATTAAACATTACGGATCAACTTGGGTTAGTTTGACTATAATGACGGGCAGCACACCAACTCTACGCACACAGTTATGCGCGTATCTGTGTGAGTGGAAGGAGCACTGCAATTACCTAAACTTGGTGCCGTGGATTTCACGTTAACGCTCTTAACCTATCATTTGCAACTCATTTCGGAATACCTACTCAATTCATATACCCATCTAAAAATAATTTTATTCATAATACACAACAAAAATTAATAAAAAATTGGCAATAATATCTAGAATTAAAAAAAAAAAATGTTTATTTGAGTGTTATAATAAAACGTGTACCACAGATAATAATTTAATAATAATTTATTTAATAAAAACGATTACAAAAAGAGTACATTTAGCAAACAGTATTAAATTCTCATACAATTATAGTGCGTAAAGATAAACTATTTCTAAAGTATTTTTATCACAAGTGCAGAAGATGATTCATCGGAATTAGAATGTAAGGTAGCGACCCGCCCGATCTAGGTTAAATGAAACCTGTGTTTCGGGCCATCACTTTACATTTCAATTGAATTGGTGCAATCATATTTTAAGTATAATTTATACAAAAGTAATCTATTAATAACTATGAGAAAAAGCACATTAGTAAAACAACACAATAAAACAATAATTCCTAAAACTAAGTGAGTGTAGATACCACAAAAATAAATACTTACGAGGGAATAAATTATAATCATGACATAATTTCTAGAAGTTTTTCTGTGTCTGTGTAATTAAGTACCGCTAAGTATTCTGATGATATTGTACTACACTTTTTATAACTTAAACTATAGATGCTCAATAACTTGTTAAGTCTATTATACAGAAGAGGTCCTAAGAACACAAAAAATCGCTTAGCAAACGCATGTCTTGTTTGAGGCTTTATGCAAACCAAATCCTTTCTTCTCTTGTCAGAGGGTACTGGGTCAAAAGGAAGAGCACTGTGCTGGTGTAATACTATGCTTAAAATGAATAATTGCCTTACTGTTAATACATTACATGCTATGTAGAGCTGGTGCGTAGGAAACCTAAAAGGGCGAAAGGTAGCAACCTTTAGACATGCTCTTTGAGCACGCTCTAGAGGAAGTAAAATTGTTTTTGCTGCACCACCCCATGAAGTTATGCAATAGGTAAGAATGGATTGGCACAAAGCTAAATAAACCTGTTTAATTAATTTATAGTCGGCTATGTTCCGTAAGTTTTTAAAAACATATATTAATTTGCGAACTCTAATACAGAGTAATTCGATATGTTTACGGAAATTTAAATTGGAGTCAATAGTGACACCTAGATATTTTAAATGGTCAGCTTTAGCTAAAGTGGGGCAAGAACATGCGGTGTCAGCGTACGTGCGACAATTATGAGCGTAAATGTTTAGATTAGTTAGCGGTATGTTAGTATTTCTCATTGTAAATAAAATGTACTTTGTTTTATCTGCATTTAATGTTAGGATGTTATTATGGAGCCAGTCAGACACTATATTAAAACCAGTCTGTGCATGTTGATAGACCTCAGTTTTGGATTTAGCTGAGAAAAGTAAAGCGGTGTCATCCGCATAAGAAATTATGACACCATTTTGAAGTGGTAGGCTGCACAGGTCATTTATATAGATTAAAAATAAGGTGGGTCCCAAAATGCTACCTTGTGGAATGCCAAAACAATTGTTTTTAAGTTCAGAACTAGTATACTGCCCTATTTTTACACATTGATGACGATCGCTGAGATAATCAGCAAATAATAAAAGTTGGGCTCCTCTAATCCCAAGTGTTTCAAGCTTGTGCAATAGTAAATTATAAGAAATAGTATCGAAAGCCTTGGCAAGGTCTACAAAGATACAAATTGTATGCATACTATTATCTAGATTGCTAGCAATATATTTAGTTAATTTGTGCACTGCTTGGCTAGTTGATCTTTTGGGCCTAAATCCAAACTGATTGTCTGAAAGTAGTTTGTTATCTTCCAGATATTTTATCAACCTACAATTAATAATTTTTTCTAAAATTTTTGATAGTCCTGTTAGCACTGAAATGGGTCTGTAGTTATTGACACAGTTCCTGTCACCAGACTTGAATACAGGGGTGACCACAGCTTTTTTAAGGAGCTTGGGGAATATTCCTTTAGATAAACAAAGCTGAAAAATGTAGGTTAGTGGAGGGGCAAGTAGGTATCTAAATCTTTTAAGTATATTATTAGGTATGTCATCCCACCCAGTAGCACATACATCCTTTAACTCAAATAATAATCTTTCAACTTCGTTAACGTCGGTATCTAATAAAACAAAAGAATTTAATGTAGATGAAGTCGCAGTCGGGTTATGAGGGGATAAAGTATTAGAATTTAACGATTTTTCAGCCAAGTTTTTACCAACGTTAGCAAAGAAGTTGTTCACTTTATTCATTGCTTCGGATGGGTTTGTCTCTGTAGATAGTAAATCAAGTGGGGGTTCGGGACTTTTTGATGTAAATGTATTCGTTTTTAAAAATTTCCAGACAAGTTTACTATTTTTCCCCGCTTTCTGTAATGCATTTTTATCATACTGATTTTTTACTTTTTTCAGAAGATTATTGCAGTAGTTCCGGTACCTTTTATATGTTACAGAAAGTATTTCGTTATCAGGGGCAAGTTTCAATTTAAGGCGAAGTTTGTCTCTATGTCTTATACAACGAACGAGACCGGGTGTGATCCAGGGTTTGATGCAACTATACCTTCTAGGCATTTTATGAGTAAATGTGTTTTTGTTTATTGAAAATTGTAGCAAATTTATGAAGTACAGTAAAGAAAGATTTGCATCGTTTGTATTATAAACAGGGTCGAAATTAATGCCGCGTAAGTCATTTTCGAGGTTTGTCATATTTACTGTAGTGTAGCTACGCATGCAGTTTTTTCTAGGTGAGCTCATTTGCAATGTTAGTAAAACAGCTTGGTGATCGGTGAGCGAAGAATTAGTAACAAATGTTTTGGATGGATTTTCAGATTTTAGAATAATGTGGTCTAAGCATGAGCCGCTCTGATGCGTCGAGTGATAGTGAGCTGGTAAAAGTCCATGAAATGAGCAAATGTTCAGATAATTATGTACATGTGTGTCGGTTTGCTCAGAAGCAATGTTTATGTTAATATCGCCCAAAAGTACTATGTTTTTAAATGATGATAAGGTTTTTAAGTTTGTGTCGAGTGAGTCTAAAAATCTGTCAATATTTTGAGATGGAGGCCTATAAATAGCCATGACTACTGTATCGGGACTAATTTTAATTATTAAGCAATTACTATCCTGGAATTCCGGCTCTTCCTTTATTGCACGTAGGTTATTTTTCAACCGACGAAAAAAAACGGAGGAGGTTCTCAATTCGACGCGTATATTTTTTTTTTTTTTTTTTTTTTATGTATGATCACGCATAACTTTTTACACAGTGGTCCGATTGTGACAATTCTTCTTCTATTGGAAAGGATATACTCCCAAGGTGGTCCCATATAAATTTGGAAAACAAAATCGAACCCTAAGGGTTGGAAAACAGGGGATGATTGATTGTTCACTCACTGATTGTAACGTATAAACACGCATAACTTGTTACATAGTGGTTCGATTGTGACAATTCTTCATGTATTGGAAAAGGTTTACTCCCAAGGTAGTCTCATATAAATTTGGAAAACAAAATCGAACCCTAAGGGTTGGAAAACAGGGGATGATTGATTGTTCACTCACTGACACTCACAACTTTTTACATAGTGGTCCGATTGTGACAATTCTTCTTCTATTGGAAAGGGTATACTCCCAAGGTGGTCCCATATAAATTTGGAAAACAAAATCGAACCCTAAGGGTTGGAAAACAGGGGATGATTGATTGTTCACTCACTGATTGTAACGTATAAACACGCATAACTTGTTACATAGTGGTTCGATTGTGACAATTCTTCATGTATTGGAAAGGGTTTACTCCCAAGGTAGTCTCATATAAATTTGGAAAACAAAATCGAACCCTAAGGGTTGGAAAACAGGGGATGATTGATTGTTCACTCACTGACACTCACAACTTTTTACATAGTGGTCCGATTGTGACAATTCTTCTTCTATTGGAAAGGGTTTACTCCCAAGGTGGTCTCATATAAATTTGGAAAACAAAATCGAACCCTAAGGGTTGGAAAACAGGGGATGATTGATTGTTCACTCACTGACACTCACAACTTTTTACATAGTGGTCCGATTGTGACAATTCTTCTTCTATTGGAAAGGGTATACTCCCAAAGGGGTCCCATATAAATTTGGAAAACAAAATCGAACCCTAAGGGTTGGAAAACAGGGGATGATTGATTGTTCACTCACTGATTGTAACGTATAAACACGCATAACTTTGTACAGAGTAGTCCGATTTTGATAATTCTTTTATTGTTGGATAGGGTATACCTTGCCAAATATTATTAGTACATTAAAGCCACAAAAAATCATAAAATAAAAACTTTTTAACAAAAAATTAAACCGCCGAAAAACTGAAAAGCATAAAATAATAAACCTTAAAATTTTGAGTCGGCGCTGAAAAATCAATGAACAAGGAACACTCAAAGCGCCGACTCATAATTTTAAGGTTTATTATTTTATGCTTTTCAGTTTTTCGGCGGTTTAATTTTTTGTTAAAAAGTTTTTTGATATATACCACTAATCCATCATTTCGGTTTATATTTCTCTAGTAGATGAAAACGGGACGGGTTTGGATGCGTTCAAAATCTATAAAAATAGTAAGAAAATGAGGTTTTTATTACAAACCTAAATTATTTTACCGGCTCACATAGAATAAGCTGGACCCCGTAATTTAATTAAGACTTAACTCACAATTTTTTGCCGTATCAGTCATTGGTGGTCGTTTCATATTTTGATCAGGTCGTATTTGACCGATGTTCTTTAAGACTTATATGGTTTTCACATGGATCCCATTGTCCGAATGGAACCAAATTAAAATGGGACCATTCGGGAAGCACCACCTTTGAAATAAAGAATCATCAAAATCGGTTCACCCAGTCAAAAGTTATGAGGTAACAAACATAGAAAAAATACAGTCGAATTGATAACCTCCTTCTTTTTTGAAGTTGGTTAAATAGTTAATACAGTGTCTGAGTGCGGGAGTTATAAGCTGTACCTTATTAGATGTTGTACCTATTGTTCTGTTTATATTATTTGAGGACACCGCGAGGACCGCTCGGGCTAAAGGTATTGTTGCGAGTATGTTACGTAACTAGTACCTCGCACCTAAGTATGTATTGTTGTAAAATTTCCTTCGCCATAATATGTAAGTTGATGCTGTCTTTTCAAGAATTTTCAACATACTTTACGATGCGACACATTGACATGAGTTAAAATAATATAATTTGTAACATTACAAATTATGTTGAAGACAGCCTGTCTCCGCCATTGTGTCAAATATTTAGGTACAAGTATTATAAACTAAGGAGATACGACATTTTGTTTTTACAAATTAAGGCCCGTGTAATTTAAAACATAATGTTTTTGTTTTCTGTCTTTAGAAGATCGATCGGTTTGTCCATCCAAGTAGGCAGGAGCTATTTTGTAATTTCAAATGTTCGCCGATTAAGTCTATTTCCAACGTCTATGATTATCTTTCAATCTTCATCATTGCCGTGTCCAGTTCAAAGACATTAGCGGCCTATTAGTTAATTTGGTGTACTCCTCAACGGTAGCATCATTGCTGATGAAAAGCTTGGTACACACGAAGATACTGGACCAACCATAAATGATGATCATAATTGTTTAATGTTTCTGGATATTTCAACAGTACGCTGATCTAGTTATATCTCTTGATTTTTTTTTGATATACAAGTTAAAAAAAGACACCGATTTCTTAGAGTTGAGGTTTTTCGAAAATAGCGGCGATAACAGCAGATTAAAAATAACGTCTACGTATATTTCTACATCCCCTGTAGGTAGTATAATAATTGTTAGATTATTTATTTGTCTATAGCAATGATATTTCATTTGTCTATAGCACGTAAGCCGAGTGTATGCAGCCACCAGCTGTGTCGCAGGTCGTATGCAGCGAGCCTTAGAGAATGTTCCCGAGGGAGCGCAAACAGACCACTTACGACTTTATGCGTAGTTAGTGAGCGATAAAATGACGCTTATTATTTAATTTGAATGTTCTTTTTCTTGATGAATAAGCAGCATTTTATTATCTCCACATATTTTATATCTAATAATTTAGATTTATTATTGTAGATATTATTAACTAATTGTTTTTAATGATTTTAGAAATCTGATAATACATTTTATGGCTATAACTCTGTAATAACTAATTTATTATTTTTCTAAAGGTTATGCTTATAATATGGTTTATCTAGTGCCTCCCACTGATTATTTCAGTACTTGGAGGCGAAATAATCAGTGGTACTTGCGTGTGTACTTCTGGTAGTTCTTATTTTTCATATTTAATTTGTAAATAATGTAGTGAGCAACTACAATTCTTTTACCCTAGTTTTAAATAGTACATTTCAGGTGTTTTAAATCCCTTATTACTAAAAATATCTGGATGACCGGTATTTTTTGTTAAATTGTGTTTAAAGTAATAAGTTTATGTTCAAGTTGATTATCGATAAAGTTGATCATTGAAAACACGAATAAAACGACATTTTATAAAAATGAATCCTAGCTAGATCGATTTATCGCCCCCGAAACCCCCTGTATACTAAATTTCATAAAAATCGTTGGAGCCGTTTCCGAGATTCAGATTATATATATATATACATATATACAAGAATTGCTCGTTTAAAGATATAAGATAAACTACGCATTCATGGCGATATACCGGGTGACTTTTTTTAGCGTCTTGAAAAAAAATGGGTGTAATAGGTGAACGGAGTAGAGAAGCCTTTGGCATAGAAATTTTTATTATTTTTATTTTTGAATAACATGTAATGAGATTGATCTAGCAATAAATACTACACATTTACAGTAACATTTTCATACTAGAACAACAAAAACAGATATTTGGAAAAAAAAAAAAAAAAAACAATTAAAATCTGTCGAAACTAAAATCATACGCACCCTACTCAATGCGCGGCATGTATCAGTGATTTTGTAGCGCGGTCCTACCCTTTGAAGCCGGCCGATAAGCGGCCAAATTGATCTTTCGCAGGCGCACAAGCCGCACACGCATCCCCGTCAGCCCGCGTCCCGCGCTCCTTTAGTCACCTGCGATGAATCTGAAGGCCTTCCTGCCTTCTATTCTAGTTACGCAACACACCGTATGAAGGTCGAGACTATAAAAAATGTCATCCGGTATGTGACAACTTAAAACTTTGGAAAAACAACACTCATATTAGCATGACTGTGAAGCGAACCCTATAGTTTTGCCCACACCAAAAATCGCTCAATGCAAATAAAGAAGGTTTCACTCCACTAAAATTAAACATAAAACCCGGTTAACTTCATCCAGAGTTTGGGGGATTAGTGTCGACCTACTGTTGAGTGTCGCAATGAGATAGATCAAGTCAATTCAAGTCACAGCAGCGGCACGCAGCTATTTAAATAGTTTTACTTTCCAAACATGCAGCATTTTATGAGCCTAGCCCCCGGGATTGGATAATGAGGCGAAGGATGTCAGAGTGCTAAGAATAGCTGCGCGGACGCACGCCGACGGCCGAATTGACGGGATCCTGTCACCGCGCTATTCCTGACCGCGTGGGACGAGCTCACCTACCTGTGGCACTACTTACTGTGTGAGAAAAAAAAATTTTTTTTCAATAACATTGATTTAAATAGCTGATTTCTGTCAATTTGGGCCTGCTGAACACGAATATATGAATGAATTTCTTGTAACCCGTATTATTTCAAAGTTATGATAAATTTTACTTCTGTAATAAAATAGGGTACCCTTGCTCTAAACCAACTTATTGAATACCTAATATATTTAACATCAAAGCAGAAACTTATGGATGGGTACCCAAATGCATCTAATCGTCACTACTACATTATCTCAAACTATAAACTGACTTATAGGTATTACAGGGTAAGGAAAATAACACGTAACACATTGTATCATTTAAAGGTACACCTAAGGTTTCACTAAATAAAGCACAGAAAGACAAGACTATATATTTATTTCAATTAGGCTTGTCAGTAATTAATCAGAAAGCTAGTTGTCCGTTCCAAAACTAGGTCTTCATGGAGAAGAAGGACAGGAAACTCCATGGAAACAGTATTAAAGTATTATATCAACTCACTTCTTACATTGCCATAAACTATTATTATCTCAAATACATTTCATTCTATCTCTTGGACCATTGTCCAAGAGATCTCAGAATAGTATCAACACAATCACAATAGCTAGGCAAAGAAAGAGTATGAATATTCTATTTTATATGATTTAAAACATTATCAATATCGGCAAAAATATAAAAGGTACAACAACATTTTCATAATAAGCAATAAGTGTTACATAATATCAAATTACTTAATATTTAAGATAGTAACAGAACTTACGTCCGTCTTTGATGCTGGCCCCGAGCGAATAGGCCGAGTGCCACCCCGTGTTCTCAACCGTTGTCTCAGAACCTCGTTATTTCAAAACTAGTGTTGCCAGTATTATCCATCAAAAGTCCCAATAATCGACTAAGACAACATTACAATTTAGTATATTATTTTAAAACCTAACACTCGACCATCCTGACATCGTGCATGTCCTCATGCACGCATACAAATTAGCATTTATAACCTAACACTTGGCAAGTAAGGGTGACAGCATCGAATACGGCTTACAATTATTTACACATTACATCCAACACTTACAACTTAAGCACTGTTTGCGAACCATCCCAGAATATACAATAGAAACAAACGAGTAAGCACAAAAATAAAAGACATTTAAGAGTCCCACATAACATGATGGTGGTAAACGAGGAGGGTTCCCCACATTAAAAAAAATAAAATCAGGACATTAATAAAATGTCTACGTTATTCCTATGTCACGATGGCTGTGAACAGGCCTTTTCACAAGCAATAAATATATACATAAATATATTGTCTAAGTTATTCCTTAGTCACGGTGGATGTGAACCATAATCACAAGCCGTTTGCGACATCAGGTACTTGTGTCTAAGTCATTCTTTAGTCAAAGCGGATGCGAATATCACAAACCGTTGCGACATTAGGTACTTGTGTCTAAGTCATTCCTTGGTCACAACGAATGAGAACATCTATCACAAAACGTTGCGACATCAGGTACTTGTGTCTAAGTCATTCCTTAGTCACAGCGGATGAGAACATCTATCACAAGCCGCTGCGACATCGGGTACTTGTGTCTAAGTCATTCCTTAGTCACAGCGGATGAGAACATCTATCACAAGCCGTTGTGACGTCAGGTACTTGTGTCTAAGTCATTCCTTAGTCACAACGAATGAGAACATCTATCACAAAACGTTGCGACATCAGGTACTTGTGTCTAAGTCATTCCTTAGTCACAGCGGATGAGAACATCTATCACAAGCCGCTGCGACATCAGGTACTTGTGTCTAAGTCATTCCTTAGTCACAGCGGATGAGAACATCTATCACAAGCAGCTGCGACATCAGGTACTTGTGTCTAAGTCATTCCTTAGTCACAGCGGATGAGAACATCTATCACAAGCCGTTGTGACGTCAGGTACTTGTGTCTAAGTCATTCCTTAGTCACAACGAATGAGAACATCTATCACAAAACGTTGCGACATCAGGTACTTGTGTCTAAGTCATTCCTTAGTCACAGCTCAAATCATTCACCGTAAACAAAAATGAATAGGTTAGAGGTTAAATCATTTAACTAATCTGATCTAATTCTACGAAATACAATAGTACGAACAATTATCCATATTAACTTACTTAGTTCTCAAACGATTTTCATTTATCTACACACCCAGTAAGTTCTTTTTATTATAATTGTGACAAACAATAGATAGCACTATAGCTTTTAGCAACAAACTTACCAAATTAAACATAAGTAGGATGTCAAAAATTACCGTTATGATAATGTTGTAACATTTCCGTAAAACAAATAATAAATCTGTAATCGTAGTGTCTACCTTAATCGATACTGATAATTTCAACTATGTAAACCATATAATATGTGGAAACAGACTTCAAATAATATGTTTAATTGTGCCCTTACAAACAAAGTAAAGCCCAGAGTAAGGTGAAAATAGTTTGCAAACGAGATTCTCGTAATTTAATAAGATATTTAAAAAAATAAATGTTTTTTTTATCCATAATCAGATAATATTCTTTATATATTTAAACTATCAATGTCCACATCATTAGTTTGTAAACGGGATTACAAACATACCACCACCACCTACTTATAAATATTAATTTAAATTGAACAAAACGTGCTTTTTCTTTTTAGGGTTCCTTTCTAACTATATGACATCCGAACTTAATATTCAAGTGTATGTTTTTTTGTGACTAACCTTATATTATCAGACATGCTACACATACTATGTTTGACGAGATTAAATTCAGACATTAAATTTATTTGACATTTGGCATTCTATCAACAATTTAGACCTCACATTTTTATGAACCTGTATTTTTTTTCCTCTGTGTATTGCATTGTATAATTTCGATTTTTCTTTAACTTAGGTAACCAGTCTTTTAAATTATTTTTAAATATATTAAATTTTCTTTTGTATAATAATGAATATAAATAATATTTTGCATGCCTAAATCGGTATGACATAATTAACTGCGCATCTACTCAACATCTTAAAATGTATTTACTTCTTTGTTCTGCAATAAATTCATTGAATTGAATACGCATGAGTTATTAAATAAAGTTTAGTTTAAAACATCGATAATAATCGTATCTAGTTTTTGTTAAACAATTTTCATTTTAATAATACTTTTTATTCATAAAAGACGGCGATTAGTTTTGCATTTAGACTATTTATGTGTTTACTTTTGTGATTGTGACCAATATAACATTCCTTTTCTATTACTATTAGTGACGACCTAAATTATTGATGAAAATGGGAAGAAACAATAAACCAAAACTGTACAGTGCCTGCAAGGTTAAGAGTACCTGCACAGGGCAATTAATTAATTAATTAATTTTTAAGGAATTCAATACCGATAAGATGCCTAATGCGTAATGCATTACCAGCAAAAATCTATTCCCACTTTGTAAAGTAATATGGAGTAAGCACCCTATTTTCTAGAGAAGAACGTCTGTTTTACCCCAAAAACTTATAATAATCGTTCATTTAGAAATAGATTAAAATATATGATAAGTTTTTGAGTTTGAAGCCCGTCAACAATATATCAGAATGTCAGGTACTGTCACTATAAATTCCAAAGCACAGCGAAGGAATGGAGTAGCATTAGAATTGTGCAAAGGTGAGGTTTTACCCGACAGCGGCCCAAAGGAAGGCAACGATCCAGCAGGCCATGTACGTATATGCATGTTCATCTGTTTCTCATAACTTCTTACCTACTCGTCGTATTTGGGCAAACAAAATATCCTTAGAGGCGTCCTGTAATTCCACGGGCTATAATCCCATAAACGCCAAAATGGCAGTTTATAGCGAATATTAAACTTTATTGAAAACATACATTTTATTTTAATTTAATATAATTTCCATTCGTAAAAGATTTTATGAAAGGTCAAAAGAATGGTGTTTGGCTGTTTTCAATAATACTAAACATACTTCTAGAGTGTTATGAAGACTGATTAGCAAATTATTTGTATCAAACTCCATTTGCTGCCTTCTCTCAATTATGCCTAGCTCCAAAATAACGTAATGAAATATTAAGCAAAAAAAAGGGAACAGATATACATACAAACACAGGCCCATAAACACATTGCCCTCCGCAGATGGGCAAAATTCAAATAAAAAGAAAAGTATAATCTAGAAGTAGTCGTAAAATAACGGCAATAACATCCGTTTTCTAACCGCAGTCACACGTAATTACTAAAATATGTATATGTCAAGTAATTTTGGCATTCATCATATAGATTGCCATATGAAATCGACCTTGAAGGAAATGTGTATCAGTCTCTTATATACCAATGTCCATCCCATTTTTATACCTCTAGAAGATTAATTCCTTAAATTTCTTTATTTCATGTTGTAAACAATTAGTAAATATTTAAGTTGCCCATTAAATGTTTAATATTATTTGCCTACTTCATAGTTTGCCGTGTGCAAAAATTTGATAGACCTAGATAAATTAACGTCTCTCAGCACGGATATGTTTCTTAAATATGTTTCCGTTTTTATCTTGCACTTTTATTTTGACAGTTACAGCAAAATTATTCATTACGACTATTATTACTATTGGGCTTCGTAGATAGATATTAAAACGGTCAAAAGAACCAAATTTGCATTATTATAGACCTCGAAAGGTTAAAAAAAATATAAATATATACCTATATCTATAAACATGTTCTTTCTTTTGACCATGTCCTACAAGAATTGACCATAGGATTGTTCAAAAGGAAAGGTACTCGTAAATTAGCCCCGGCTGGAGGCCTAAAAAGGTAACTTTTTAGAACTCGCCGGGCCCCAATCCGTTTAAGTAGTCACAATCTTTCAGGATTAACTACGAGATGCCCCACAAAAAAAAAAAAAAAAAAAAACTCGTAAATTAATGTTGCGTTTCGCTCCAACTAAATAGTCTACAGTTAAAACTCTCATACCCTGTTGTAACCAACCCTTGTAGTTTCTGTCTGATAAAATATATAACCGTTATTTCGTCCCAGTCGTAGACAGTGGCACATTTATTGACCTGTTTAAACTTACCAATACCAAGGCGTTGACAGAGGGTCAACATTACATAAAATATTCTTGTGGTTATTACTACGGTAGCTGAAATTCTGTATCGGAGATGTCACTGCTTATGGCTGAGATTGAGACTTAATATTGAATAAAGAACTCATGAATGTTAAACCGTTCCATGTACATTGTATTAACATACCTATAAGAACAATACTAAACAAGTCTATTCGCACACAAATACGTCAAGTATACAATCGATCGCGAGTGCGAACAGTCAATGGTAAGAGCAATTATCTTTGCGGAAGTGCAACAATATAACAAGCTAACTAAAGATGTAAAGAACGCAAACTCGTTTGATGTTTTCAAAACGAAGTTAAAATATCACATTCTTTAAGATCAAACACTACCGTAAATATACTTGCCCTACTGCTGCGTTGCTTTATAGTGGCACCGGATTGAATAATCTTTTTTTTTTTTTTGCGGGTGTATCGAAAAGTTTGAAATGTTTGTATTCGCTGATGTGATTTCAAGGGCGGATCCAGCTTTGGTGCCAGGGGGTGGTCACATAGTCGTGGTCAAGTCACAAGAAGTTATAATTTCATTTTTATAATCATACATAAAAGTAAAAAGTAGTTATTTTATTAATGTATGTATAGTCTGGCAAAAACGGGTAGAAACTAGAAACGGCAACTAAAAGGGCATTGATCAACTTCTATGTAGTCCATTGAAATGTTACATGGGCTTTGCATTTTTTAGAGAACGCAATTTTAGTTTTGGGATGTGTGGGGGGGGGGGTCAGTAGAAGCTTAACCTCAAGTTTGTGGGGTTGCCGCCATTGTCCCCCGGCCGCCATCTTAGAAAAAGGGGTGCGTACACATTTTTCGCGGTATTTCGAAAACTATGTATCTTACAAAAAAAATTGTGGACACATAATTTGTAGCAAATTGTTTTGCCTACAAATATGTTTCATGACTTTTTGCCCTAAATTTTAAATTAAAGAAGTTATAAGAGAAGATAGAGAAGGTAGAGTCTGTAGGCGTGTTGTTTTTTTACGTGGTATCACCAGTAGGTGGTATCCCCCGTGGTACTCCACAGACATCTTGCATATTAGGTAATTCTTGTCATCTTAATATTTTCAAATACTTATTAGCTAGCTACTCTATTCTACTTCTCTTCGATGGTCCAGGCTGTGGCTCAGAATCTAATTATAATGGTACAGACTCTACCTCATAGGTGGCGGGGAAAAGAGTTTGCGATGAATAAGTGGTAGGTAGGAATTTTACAAAAAAAAAATGAATGTATTTACAATAAAAAAGATCATAAAACTAAGTGAAACATTTGTTTTGACCAGATTCTCATGAGCACTGACGAACCCAGTCAACTTTGGAGCGCTGTAACAGCGTTTTAAATGAATGAAATTGAAAAAATTATAGTCAAAAAAATCTCAAAAGAGCATCTACAAGATTGGTCTGAGGTATTTTTTTTTTTTGTAAAATGTCTTAAAAAAAGTTATAGAGCAAAAAAGAAATCCATATCCATACTATCCATACTTCCATACTAATATTATAAATGCAAAAGTAACTCTGTCTGTCTGTCGGAATGTCTGTCTGTCTGTCTCGCTTTCTTGCTAAAACTACTGAACCGATTTAAATGAATTGGCACACAGATAGTTTAGAGCCTGAGAAAGGACATAGGCTACTTTTTATCCCGGTAGTATGTTCCCGCGGGATAATTTCCGACCTCCACGCGGGCGCTGGCAAAAGCTAGTTTTTTATAAAAAAAATCTCACTTTTTAGCTTATAATTTCTTTAATTTTAAATTTAGGGCAAAAAGTTATGAGACATATTTGTAGGCAAAATATTTTACTACAAATTATGTCGTGACAACTTTTTTGTAAGACGCATAGTTTTCGAGATATCGTGAAAAATGTGAATGCACCCCTTTTTCCAAAATGGCGGCCGGGGGACAAGGGCGGCAACCCCACAAACTTGAGTTTAAGCTTCTATTGACCCCCCCCCTCACATGTCCCAAAAATAAAATTGCGTCCTCTAAGAAATGCAATATTCGGCCCTCAAATTGTAACATTTCAATGGACTACTACTACATATTTTAATGGACGACTTTGGCCACTTATAAGCAAACAGTTCAGGTAATAAATATATGATTGATTTAATAGTTCTTATCAGTAAGAATACCAATATAAACCTAGTTTTGTATCAAGATTTATATTTAGATATTTTTTTAAATTTTATTGAAAGTGTTTATGCTTATAATAAAACTTGCTTTAAATGTGCCAGGTTCATCATAAATAAAAGGCTGAACTTTGGTCCACGGGAGTGCCGGGGTCGTCAAGAAGGGGAGAATCGGAATCCATTTAGAAACAGCCAAAGTATGGCACTAAAACTTACAAAAACAACACTCACGATGCAAAAAAAAGTGAATGAAGTTATCATTCGCTTTGTTTTTTTTTTGCCCTCGTCATTTTGACAATTAACACAACATTTTTAAAACACTGTTGCCAAATAAAAAAAAAAAAGATAATTGTATATCGATACATATGGAATCGATTATTGTTTTATAAGTTCTTCAGGTATAATGCACTCTTTAACCTCTAAGTCCCTGAGAAACCACATTTGGTATGCAAACAATCGTTTTTTTATTGTGTCTGTAATTACGGTAATTGACCGGTTAATTTATCATTTTTAAGTCTTTAATCATTTATATCGTATATTAGTATTTTTGAATAATGTAATTAAATAAAAACTGCATTAAATACAGTGGAGAGATTACCCTACATTTTAAATCGATTTGAATGTATTGTTTAGGCAGTTTTTTTTGGCAACACTGAAGTCAAAGCCAAAGACTTGGTCACACCTGCCAGGGTCGCGAGATTCGTTCGAAAGAGTTACCGTGGCCTTGGCATATGGGCAACTGAAGGAACACGGGTGAAGTTTTAGTCAGTAAAAGTTTGACACGCCCTCCCGCTCCGCCCAGAGCGGGAGAAGTCATTTGATGATTTCCTATCCAATGAAAAAGACTTGGTCACGTCATCAAAAATACCAAAAAAAAAAAGATTTTTTACAGTGCTTATTCATACAAAGTTATTAGCATCAGATATTTACTAAAATAGAATTAAAATTATTGGTAAATTACATTTTTGTATAGCACAGCGTTTAAAATTGGCCAAGTCTGGACAATTCCCTTTGTTTGGGAGTTCGCCACTGTTCTTTTCGATGCGTTCGTTCCCGAATAATGCGTTTGCCATCATACAAAATATTAATTTATAATAAATTGATTAAATATTGAAGGTATTTACATAAAATCTATATTGTGTCAAAAAAATATATCCTTACTTAAAACCATTACCTATGTTTAACAATTTTAAATAGTGGTCGACGGTGGACCCAGCCCAGGGGGGGGTCATGACCCCCATGACCCACCCCCTGGATCCGCCCTTGTGTGATTTGTGTACGAAATGATTTAATACTGTGTATTTAAATGATTTGACAGAAACAAAAACAATACCTGCTGTACGCTGCCAGACTAGGCCCACATAAGGTTTTAAATGCGCAGTGGAAGTGTGACAACCTTGGGGCTCTAGAGACAAGAGTGGCTAGCGTACTGTCCGCCGTACGCGGAGCAGACAATATAAGAGAACAATTGCAAATAAATTAACTACACTAAAACGAACAAAGGAACTCACCTTCCAGGACGACGACCGCCTGCTTCTTGGGATTACCTGGATCTTTGTATGTAAGTGAGTGTGTATGTACCGTGTTGTGACTTGTAAGTGGGTTTTCCAGAACCAGGCCGCTGCCACTCGCCAGAGATTCACTCCAACATGCGGTTCAAACACTTAACCTTAAAGTTCTTTAATATCAAGAAACTAAACCCGTATTCCTTCACCAAAAGGGGTTATTGTAACACTAAATCATTAGGTCATGACGTATTGTCCGCAAAACGACCGATTTTCAAGGATTGATTTACAAAAAACTCGTGGAAGCAAAAATCTGTCCGACGCTCTCAAAGACCAAACTAAAAAGGAGGGAAAAAGAAGTGACAAGTGTCAAAATCAAACTTGACGAGTCAGATGTCATTCCGTTCGGGCGGCGCGTTCCGAAAGCGCATAGAGTAACAAAGGTTCGTTCCGAAACATCTACCCCCCCCGGACGGGCCTTCCCGTCCGCTAATCAATTGGCAATCTTGACAAGGTTGCGACCGCTCTCTTCACGACCGATCCGTCCACCAAAACTTCTGCAAAACGAGGAACCCCGTCAGTGCCAGCCACCAGATTGAGAATGCGCCCCCGGCGCCAATACAACGGCTTAAGGTTGGCATCCTTAATCAGGACGAGGTCTCCAATTTTGGGCGGATGCGTTTTATCAGTCCACTTGACGCGCTGCTGGAGGATGTGCAAATACTCCAAGCTCCAACGCTTCCAAAAACTCTGAGCGAGCTGCTGCACCAACTGAAACCGCGATAGCCGATTTTGGCTCACATCGACAAGAGGGTACTCGGGCAGGGCGACAAGTGGCTGTCCAATCAAAAAATGGCCCGGGGTCAGGGCCTCCAAGTCGTTCGGGTCCGAAGACAGCGGGCACAATGGACGCGAGTTCAGTGCAGCTTCAATGCGGCAAAATACCGTAGCTAACTCCTCAAAGGTGAGAACGGTGTCTCCTAACGATCTGCGCCAGAGTCCCTTTGCCGCTTTCACCGCGGCTTCAAAAATACCCCCCCAATGGGGGCAGGCTGGCGGGTCAAACAACCAAGTGACCCCTCGGCGGGCTAATTTGTTACCAATGTCAACCTGGTTCTCAGCAAGGAAGGCGTATACCTCCTTCAAATAGTTACTTGTACCCTTGTAGTTAGTACCGCAATCAGACCTGATCAAAGTAGGTAACCCACGGCGAGACACAAATCTATCCAAGGTCGCCACAAATGCCTCCGTCGAGAGGGAGGTTACCAACTCCAAGTGCACTGCCTTAGTTGACAGGCAGACAAACACACACAAATAAGCCTTAACAATTTTACTATTCCGAAGAGGAGACGTCTTCACCAAAAAGGGACCAGCAAAGTCCGTTCCGACGCCTGCAAAGGGTCTCGCCTCATTAACACGATCAGCCGGCAAGTCTCCCATCATTGGCTGCATAGTAGAGGCCTTAGTCCGGTAGCACGGCAAACAACGGAAGACGATGCTACGAATAGTACGACGGGCCGACAATATCCAAAACTCTCGCTGCAGAATGGCCAACAGCGCATTGCAACCGGCATGCGAGTTCTTAATGTGACGATCAGTCACCAACAATTTAACCAAATGGCCCTCCTTAGGCAACAAAAGGGGGTGACGGGCCCCATAAGGAAGGCTAGAGTACCTCAACCGTCCCCCAACACGCAAGAGACCCGTATCGTCCAAAAAGGGGTTCAATTTACTAATGGCTCCCGACAATTTAGCCTTACCAGACTTCAAAATTTCAATCTCCTTCTCAAAGTGTGCAGCCTGCACGGAGCGGACCCAAAGGAGGAGTGATTCCTGTCGCTCCTGAGGAGAGAGAACCAGAGACAGGCGTTTGTTCCCGGAGTTCCTAGAATTATGACCAAAACGCCTGATCCACGAGGTAACGTTCAACAATTTGTCGAGGGAGCTGTATCGATTCAACAAAAATTCAGGGTCAAACGGAGGGTCCTTCGTTCCAACAGCGAGCACCTTGAGCCCGGGCAAAGGACCCGACATCAAGACTGGCGTTCGAGGCCAATCATCCTCGGGGTGAGTCAGCCAGTCTGGTCCCCACCATAGGGGGTGAGCAATCAGGCGGGGTGCCATGCACCCACGTGAGGCCACGTCGCCCGGGTTCAAATCTCCAGGCACGTGCCTCCAAATCAAAGGCGTTTCAGAATTTTGAATCTGGGACACTCGGTTCGCAACAAAGACCTCCAAAGAGTGGACGGACGTCTTCAACCAACACAAAACAATTTGACTGTCCGTCCAGGCGTAAGAAGCCCGAATGTCCACAGTTCCACCCAAAGTGTGAGCAACGTGGTTCAATAGACGCACAAGAAGCGCCGCCCCTGACAATTCTAATTTAGGGATGGTCAGTGCCGTCCGGAGGGGGGCCACCTTGCTCTTGGCCATGACCAGTGACAACTTCACCTGGCCTGTCGCGCTGACAGTGCGCAGATAAACAACAGCTGCATAACCGTGCGAAGATGCATCACAAAACCCATGAAGGGTAGCAGTGTAGCTCCCAGGGGGGAGGATAGCGCGGGGTAACACGACCTCGTTGACTGCAGGGAGTGCGGATACAAATTGGAGCCAATCTTCCAACAGGGTTTCCCGAAGTGGCTCGTCCCAACCAAGTCCCGCAGTCCAAAGGCGCTGAAGAAAACATTTCGCCCAAAACAATACCGGGCATATCCAACCATTCGGGTCAAAGGTCCTCGCGACAGTAGACAACACCAGTCGTTTAGTCCAAGTGTGAGGTGACTCCAAGTCGACATCGTATGTGAAGATGTCTTGGACTGGTCGGTACTGAACGCCGAGAACTGGTATCATAGCAGGGTTGTCAACATTTTCAAACAAAAGCGGGTCCTGCCTATGATCCTCCGGCAAACCTTCCAATAGCGCTGGCGAGTTGGACACCCATTTACGCAACTCATAGCCAGCGGAAGCCAAAATACCAATCAATTCGTCACGCAACAGAACAGCTTCCCCAACTGTGGGAGCTCCAGTACAAACGTCGTCAACATACAAGTCCGTTTTCAAGATGGCGGACGCACGAGGGAACTTCAAACGCTCTCGGTCCGCGAGCTCCCAAAGGGAACGAATAGCAACAAAAGGGCTCGATCGGAGGCCGTACGTATTCGTATTGAGCTCATACACAATCATGGGGTCCTGGGGATTCTCTCGCCACAGGATCAACTGATAACGTCGGTCATCCTTGTGAATAACCGTTTGGCGGAACATCATTTTGATGTCGGCCACAAAACTACCTGATGACGACGGAAGGAGGTAATGACGTCACAAAGATCCCTCAACAATTTGGGGCCTGGATGCAAGCAATCATTCAAGGAGACACCAGACGAAGTCCGCGCAGACCCATCAAACACCGTGCGCAGCTTACCGGTGGATGGCTTGAGGACCGCGTGATGCGGCAGGAAATAATGCTCACTTGAGCGCCAATCCAAATTTGACACCGACATGTGTCCCAAATCTGCGTATTCCCGCATGAAATCCAAATATTTCTGCCGCAGCACTGGGTCCCTGCTCATGCGGCGCTCCATTGCCAACAATCTCTTCTCGGCCGTAGGTCTGGATTCGCCGAGAGGTGGTCGCACCGCAACAAAAGGCAACCTGGTCACAAGCCGGCCGGAATGGAGTCGACCTGTGTTGTTCTGGTAGAACAACTCGCACTCCTCGTGTTCCGGGTTCAAACGGGCTACCTGAGGGGGCTCTTCAACCTCCCAAAACCTCTGAACGGCGTCAGAGAGGGCGGAGCCAGATGACAACCCAAAATCAGGTTCAGGTGTAGGGAGGTCCCACAACGCTGGTCCCATCACCGCAAAGCCAAAGATGGTCGAGACAGCCACCAAACCGCGTGGCTGCAGAACCTTTATATCACCCAAAAGTATTCTCCCTAGTACATCGGAACCCAACAACAAATGCGCTGTCCTAGGGGAATCAAACCGGGGGTCAGCCAATTCCAGGCCTGACGTCAACCGGACGATTTCTGAAGACAGCTGACATGGTGGATGACTACCCAAAATATTCGTCAGAACAACGGCCGAAGCAACAATTTTAGGTGCCATACAATTCAGAGGAGTGACCTCAAACCAAGCCAGTCCCTTGGACGTGACCTCTGTTTCGCCCACTCCCCTAATTTTGCGTGAAAAGTCACGCACATCAAGGCCCACCTGTCCCGCTAAAGAAGATGACAAAAGGCAACCCTGGGCTCCCGTGTCCAAAATGGCACGGACCACAACAGAATTCCCCGTGGGCCCCCAGACCCTGACCGATGCCGTTGGCAACAAAACCGTTTCGATCTGAGGGGGTTCCTTAGCGGGGCAGGCGCCAATGTCCTAACAATGCCTGGGCGGCGACCGATCGCCGCACCCAGGCTCAAGTCTTTCCCGACGAGGATAAAGATCAAATTCCTCGTCCGCGCGGTGTCCCGAGCCACGCGCCATCGCTGGAAGGGCATATCCCACCGGATGCCTGAATGGCGGGGGGCGTGACTCCAACCGGGGACGTTCCGCCAAAGGAGGGGAGGGAAGGCGGTGCTGGTCTGGCCAGCGCTGCCTAGCAACAGCTACGTAACTACTTTTACGTGGGGAGACCAAATGGCGATCGCGCGGTTCCCGATCAACTTGCGCGGGGGGTGGAGTGCGGCGCTCAAAATTGCGGGCCTCTCCCCGGTTCTGAACCGGCGAGGCAGAAGCCCGGTGACCAACTCCATGGTGCCCCCTCGTACGCGAACCTTCAACAGAGGCTGGTCTGCCAGCGTGGTTCGCGTTAGCGCACAATATGTCCAAATGGGACCCCCTACAAATTCCACAAGGGCGGGGATTGGGGCAGTCCCGATGGAAGTGAACCCCCAAACATGAGAAGCACAGACGGCGTGCACTGGCAACTCGGCGGCGGGCACTCACGTGCAATTTCAAAAAGGCCGGGCAAGTTGCCATGCCATGCCCCGTGTCCTTACAGAACTCACAACCAGGACGACTCTGGGTGGCAGCAAAACGAGCGGCGGGGCGACCATCAACAGGCCCGCGAGCCCTAGTCCGTCCCTGGTCTCGTGGCCGGGAAGACGGTTGGCGTGACTCGGTGGCAACGCTAGAGTTGTCCATAAACCGACACTCATCCTCTAAAAATTTGACGAGGTCACCAAATGGGGGGAGGTGTGTGACACTATCCCCACCATACTTCTGCTCGAAACGAGCCCTCAAATCAGCTGGAAGACGTTGCAGCACCACATGTACCAAAAGGTAAGACCAATGGTCCACCGGCAACTCCAATCGCTTTAAAGCGTTGGTCGCTGCCACCAACGGGTTCAACAGGTCAGTACGCAATGCTGATAATCTTGTAATGACCGGTAACCCCAAAATCTGTTTGATGTGAACATCAGCCAAACAACGCTTGTTTTGATACCGCCGGGTGAGTAACTCCACAGCGGTAGGGTAGGCTGAGTCAGTCAAAGACAGATGCTGCACCAAGGCTCGGGCCTCACCTTCCAGGACAGACAACAAATAGGCCAACTTTTGGGCGGGTCTGAGGTCCGAGCGTGCATCAACCAAACTTTCAAACAGGTTTTGGAAACTTAACCACTGGTCCAAGCTACCGTTAAAGTGTGGCAGTTCCAAGGTAGGCAGTCTACTCAATAGTCCGGGACCTGAAACAACCGAGGTCTCCGGTTTGACCTGGACAGGTGTCCGGCTCCCCAATATTTCCCGAGCACGTTGACCAATGACATCCCCCAGGTCCAAGATCTGGTCGTAGTCAGCAAGGACCTTGTCACGTGCTGCCTGATCCAGCACTTCCAGAGCCACATCACAAATGTACTCGTTGTAGCGGGTGAGCAGAGCATCAACGTTGCCGAGTCTCAAGTTCAACTGCTCGAACCGAGCAAGCGTGATCCCTTCGAGATCCTGGCGCTCAGCAGTCGCTGCAGCTGAAGTGAACCACCGTAGCTGTGTGGTCAATCCACTGATTGCCTCTCTCACCGCTTTGTGTGCCATTGCACAGACAATACAATTCAATATACCAAACAAAATAATTAAGTAACAAAGTTCAAACAATAATTTCCAAAATACCTACAAGCAAACAATCAAACTACCAAACTGACTAATCAGCAACTCAAGAAATAACAAAATATTGGTTTCAATTCAATGAACAAAAATAAAGTTTTGTTTTAATTCAAACCAATGTCAACGGTACAACAATAATAAACCTTTCTTCCAACTTTCAATGTTAATGCTCAATAATGCCAATCAACACTGTAAGTATATAACCAGGCTGACTATGGTAACTTCAGTTTACCCGACAACATGAGTTACTCGACTCAATAAATTTAAACAAATTATTTCTAATAACAATTAATCACCATTAACAAACATTTACAGCGAATTACTACTTCCCTTATAGAGACTGCCAAGTAATTAGCCTACTGTAAATTACCAATTTGGTGGTTTTGTAGGTTAAAACCACGCTCTGCTACCAAAATGTACGCTGCCAGACTAGGCCCACATAAGGTTTTAAATGCGCAGTGGAAGTGTGACAACCTTGGGGCTCTAGAGACAAGAGTGGCTAGCGTACTGTCCGCCGTACGCGGAGCAGACAATATAAGAGAACAATTGCAAATAAATTAACTACACTAAAACGAACAAAGGAACTCACCTTCCAGGACGACGACCGCCTGCTTCTTGGGATTACCTGGATCTTTGTATGTAAGTGAGTGTGTATGTACCGTGTTGTGACTTGTAAGTGGGTTTTCCAGAACCAGGCCGCTGCCACTCGCCAGAGATTCACTCCAACATGCCGTTCAAACACTTAACCTTAAAGTTCTTTAATATCAAGAAACTAAACCCGTATTCCTTCACCAAAAGGGGTTATTGTAACACTAAATCATTAGGTCATGACGTATTGTCCGCAAAACGACCGATTTTCAAGGATTGATTTACAAAAAACTCGTGGAAGCAAAAATCTGTCCGACGCTCTCAAAGACCAAACTAAAAAGGAGGGAAAAAGAAGTGACAAGTGTCAAAATCAAACTTGACGAGTCAGATGTCATTCCGTTCGGGCGGCGCGTTCCGAAAGCGCATAGAGTAACAAAGGTTCGTTCCGAAACACCTGCTTAGTTTAAGTGTCAAAGTTTGCGAATATTTTAAGTTTTGGAACAACTGTTCTCAAGTAAGTGACATTTTTACATAAATTCTTTTTTATAAGTAAATTTCTTTAACCATGAAATACTGACAAAATGTATAAATTTCATCGTATCTTTAGAAGTGAAACCTGTATTTTCTGACCGTTTATTCCTTCGTGTCCGCGGTGCGTTATCGACGGCATCATGTTCTTCACGAGACCTTTGGGGCTGCGTTCACGACGTAAGCTCTGTCTCGCGCCCACAACCGCTCCAGTTCGTTGTCATTCGACACGCGGCGACTGTCGTGTTCAGCACTAGCCAGAGATGTAGCCCGCCGCCCGTGGCTGCGTTCCCGGCTCAGCTCGTTGTACAGAGCGCGTAGCCGGTTGTGATGATAACCCAGCTCATGCCCGGACACGGTCACGTCACCGCTTCCGACTCACAGCGTGCATATGACCACGGCTGCGACGGGTCATCGCAACGCGGTCCCGCGGGGTAGGCACGTAGCATCGTTGTTCTGAAACTTGTAAGCGGAGGCGCTGTAACTACTCAATTTTACACGTTATAAATTAAACTTACATTAAGGGCGATAAATGCTTAAATGTACAATTGAAAATTCTCCAAAAACGAGGCGTCTTAGCTCACAAATTACACCATTTTAGGCCCCTTTACACAAAAATAAGTGACGGTAGGCACTGTCTGTAGTATTTTCAAAATGACTATTGATAATAACCTAAATAAAATCACGAAATTACCCAGCCCACACATTGAGGTTCTATGAACTGTTGTTAAGATATTGACCTGTTATTATATAACTAAGCAACAAGCAGGCTCTTGCCACTTCTGAAATATGTAATAAAATAGGGTACCCTTGCTCTTAACCAACTTATTGAATACCTAATATATTTAACATCAAAGCAGAAACTTATGGATGGGTACCCAAATGCATCTAATCGTCACTACTAGATTATCTCAAACTATAAACTGACTTATAGGTATTACAGGGTAAGGAAAATAACACGTAACACATTGTATCATTTAAAGGTACACCTAAGGTTTCACTAAATAAAGCACAGAAAGACAAGACTATATATTTATTTCAATTAGGCTTGTCAGTAATTAATCAGAAAGCTAGTTGTCCGTTCCAAAACTAGGTCTTCATGGAGAAGAAGGACAGGAAACTCCATGGAAACAGTATTAAAGTATTATATCAACTCACTTCTTACATTGCCATAAACTATTATTATCTCAAATACATTTCATCCTATCTCTTGGACCATTGTCCAAGAGATCTCAGAATAGTATCAACACAATCACAATAGCTAGGCAAAGAAAGAGTATGAATATTCTATTTTATATGATTTAAAACATTATCAATATCGGCAAAAATATAAAAGGTACAACAACATTTTCATAATAAGCAATAAGTTTTAGGCGCGTTACGGCGCCCTGTTTGCTCGAATGAAAATAAGTAAATTCGGTAGTAGATAGTAATACGTATATTTCTTGCACACACTATTGATATCACAGCGGAGGTAATATACAGAGGTCACGTTGTTAAATACAGGAGATTGAACATAAATTTAGTTGAACTGCATAACGTAATTATTAGGTACCAAAACACTCTACATCCGGATTCAAATCTTAGTGTCTTCTCTTTTACAATCAACCATAGACCCCTCTTTATAGAACCTGGTGTTGTCATTTATATCTAAGAGTGGGAACCATAGACATTTAGTTTGGTTCGCCACACCACCCCCCTACGGAGAAAACAAGGTATAGGTACACAAAAAAAAACTAATTAAATAAAACAATTTACCTTAAAACTATAAATCTAAGATATCCCTAAATTTAACCCGTCTGCCAACTCTGGTGGTGACAGAGCGTGAAGGGAATGGAGTAGTTGGCGTGGAGGGAGTTGGGTGAGTGGAAGGAGAATCTGGAACAGGTGGTAAGGAAACCAGTTCGGAGTCCAGGTATGCTGGTTTAACACGGTCTACGCTGACCGTAGTTTCTCTTCCATTCATGTCCAAGGTAAGGGTTTTCTCCCTTCTCCTCAGGATGCGGTATGGGCCAGTGTATGGAGGTTGCAGCGGCCGTCGAACAGTGTCGTCGCGGAGTAATACATGGGTCGACGTCGCCAAATCTTTGAACACGAAGGTTGACGGTCGAGCGTGTCGTGAGGCTGGTATTGGACGTAATATTTCCATCCTGCTTCTTAACTCCGTGACGAAATCTGTGATGTCGTTTGGGCTTCTGGGCTCTTCTGCTGGAATAATAAGTTCTCCAGGAAGTCGGAGAGGTTCTCCATAGACTAGCTCAGCGGACGAGGTGTTCAAGTCCTCTTTGAGAGCAGTTCTCATGCCAAGGAGTACCAGTGGAAGTGCTTTGCACCACGATTCGGAATGGCACATTAGGGAAGCTTTTAGTTGACGGTGCATGCGTTCTACCATGCCATTCGCGCACGGGTGGTAACTGGTTGTGTGAATCCGCTTTGTTGCGCACACGTTCATAAGGCGCCGAAACAAGGCGGATTCAAACTGACGGCCCTGGTCAGTCGTCAAGGTACTCGGCACCCCGAAACGGGATATCCAACCAGTCACCAACGTGTCTGCCACTTCTTCTGCCGTGATAGATGTCATAGGCCACGCTTCGGGCCAACGCGTAAATCTGTCAACCGCGGTCAGACAATATGTGAAATTGTCTGAAGGCGGCAGTGGTCCTATGATATCAATGTGGATATGACAGAATCTATTTGATGCGATGGGAAAAGACATAAGCGGTGCAGAAGTGTGCCTGGTAACCTTACTGCGTTGGCACTGTAAGCATGACTTGGCCCATTGTCGGCAGTCAGTATTGATATTCGGCCATACATATCGTTCAGCCACCAAACGTAAGGTTGCTCTCACGCCAGGGTGACTGAGACTATGGAGTCGATCGAAAGCTGCTCGACGAAAAGGTAAGGTGAGGTATGGACGAGGTACCCTCACTGAGGCTGCGCCCAGCGCGCCGGTTGTTTGCGGCCCAGAGGGTCATGGCCATCCGGTTAATCCGGGGATACCGCACGGTCTCGTGCGAGGCGGCGAGCCTCCTTGCCGGAGTGCCGCCATGGGATCTGGAGGCAAAGGTCCTCGCGCACATGTGGGAGTGGCGCGAGGAGGTGAAACGCCGGGGCGAAACTCCGCTGCCGCGACAAATCGTGGCACGGCGGACAGAGCTCCGGTGTGATCTCATGGCGACATGGCGGGTACGATTGTCGCAGCCCAGTGCTGGGCACGCCACAATTGCGGCGGTAAGTCCCCTCTTTGAGGAGTGGATAGAGAGGCGCCACGGCGTCCTCACCTTCCGCCTGACGCAGGTTCTCACCGGGCATGGGTGCTTCGGTGGGTTCCTGTTCAGGATAAAGCGGGAGGATACGTCCGGGTGTTTCCATTGCGAGGATCGTCTGGAGGACACGGTGGAGCATACGGTGGAGGTGTGCCCTGCCTGGGCGGAGCACCGCCGTGTCCTCGTGGAGGCGATCGGCGACGGCGACCTCTCGCGTCCGGCCCTGGTGCGAGCCATGGTACGGAGCGAGAGGGAATGGGAAGCCGTCACCTCCTTCTGCGAAGCAGTAATGCTCGCGAAGGAGGAGGCGGGGCGCGTGAGGGAGTGGCAGTCTCTGCGCTCTCACGGCCCTAGCCGCCGCAGGTGGAGACGCCCCGGGCGTCGGGAGTCAATAGCGGACTCCCGGCCACCGTAGGCGCGAGCTTGCGGGTGGCGAGCAATGGGTAGCTCGCCACCCGGTAAGGACCAAGCTCGGGTCGACGGCGCGCAGTGTTCCACGCGCGCCTCAAAGAGATGTCAGCAGCAGTGTAGGGGTCTACTAGGACCGATGCCTGCCGGGGTCGCGTGATTGTTCGAAAGAGATACCGTGACCCTGGCACATGGGCAACTGATGGAACACGGGTGGGTTTTAGTCAGTAAAAGTCTGACACGCCCTCCCGCTCCGCCCAGAGCGGGAGAAGTCATTTGATGATTTCCCATCCTGGAAAAAAAAAAAAAAAAAAAAAAAGGTATGGACGAGGTCTACCTGTAGACTTGTCGCAGAGAATGGAAGTGTCAGTTCCTGGAACAACGATTTTTTCCAGTTTCAAAGAAGTAGATGAACCTGCCTCTTTGAGTTCTTCGTCTCTCTCTTGCGACTCTGCAAGGGCTTGGTAGTCCTCCTCCAATGAAATAGTTTCAACCCGCGACATAGCCTCTGCGACAACATTATCTGTGCCTTTTATATATCGTATGTCGGTGGTAAATTGGCTAATAAAGGTTAATTGGTTGAGTTGTGTTGGTGGAAGCTTGTCTCGACGCTGCGTGAAAGCGTACACCAGAGGCTTGTGATCAGTAAAAATTACTGCGTTTTGCACTTCTAGTATGTGCCGAAAGTGTTGAACGCTCTCGTACACGGCTAGAAGTTCCCTATAATAAGCAGGCCACTGAGATTGCTTGGCGGTTAACTTTTTGCTGAAATATGCTAGGGGTTGCCAGTTGTCATCGACTTTTTGCTGTAGACATGCACCTATGTGCATGCTGGACGCGTCGGTAAAAAGACCTAAAGGGGCCTCGCAATTTGGGTGCGATAAAGTGGTAACAGTAGCTAGGCTCTTCTTGCAGTCATCAAAACATTGTTCGAGCTCGGGCGTCCATGGAAATGGTTTTGCGCCTTTGCTGTTAGTTGCCACGACTGCGTCGATTAAGGGAGCCTGATACTTAGCGGCGTGAGGCAAAAACCTGCGGTAATAGTTAACCATGCCCAAAAACCTACGCACGCCTTGCACGGTCTTAGGAAGAGGGAAATCCACTAACGCACGAATACGGTCTTCGGGAGGGTAAGTGCCTGCAGCATTAATTCGGTAACCCAAAAACGTTACCTCTGCTGCCCCAAGTACACACTTCGCCGGGTTGATGACCACTCCATACTGGTGTAATCGGTGAAACAAGAGTCTGAGGTGTTCAGCATGCTGCTGGGGGTCTCTCGAGTACACAAGGATGTCATCGACGTATGCGAAACAGAAATTAAATCCCCGCACAACTTCGTCTATGAACCTTTGAAATGTCTGCCCAGCATTTCTGAGGCCAAAGGTCATATAAGGAAATTCAAAGAGTCCAAAAGGCGTGATAATGGCTGTTTTGCAAATATCATCAGGATTTACTGGAATTTGTTGATATGCTTTCACCAAATCTAACGTACTAAAAACTGAGCATCCAGACAAATTGTGGCCGAAATCCCCTATATGGCGGACAGGGTAGCAGTCCGGAATTGTGCGGGCGTTTAATGCGCGGTAGTCACCGCACGGACGATAAGTCTCGTCTTTTTTAAGCGCAAGATGTAGCGGAGAGGACCATGAGCTGCTGGAAGGTCGTGCGGTGCCTACGCGAATCATCTCCTCGAACTCAATCTGAGCAGCTCGAAGCTTTAGTGGGGCAAGACGACGTGGTCGCGCTGTCACGGGTGGGCCATCGGTAGTTTTAATAAAATGCAGCGTAGTGTGCTTCACCTCTTTAGGCGCGCCAGGAGGTCGCAATATGCTCGGAAACTCGGTCAATACGTGCGCGTATGGTGAGTCAGGTGATTGAATTAGTTTAATGCTGGGTTGGTCAATTAAGGAGAAATCGGTTTCAGCTGACAACCCTGTTTTACCGTCTCGCAACCTTCCATGGGTACAGTCTGGTAACAGGTGGTAATGAGCCAGAAAATCCGATCCGATTATTGGAGTTCCTACTTCTGCGACTATGAATTTCCATGTAAAATCGCGTCTTAAACCCAAGTTTAATTTGAGTTCAGTCAGACCAAAAGTATTTATTTTAGTGCCATTGGCTGCTAGAAGTTCATACGGAAGTGGCTGATTTTTACCCTGGGAGTAACGTCTAGGTAGGCACGAAAGATCGGATCCGGTGTCAATTAAAAATCGTCGGCCCGAATACCGATCGGTAACAAATAGACGGCGACTTGCTAGGGAGCAGTCAGTGGTCGCCACTACTGACTGCTGCTTGAGTTTCCCTGTGGTGAAGGACCAGACCAAGTGCATGGTTGTGTGCACCTCGAAGCTTTTGCTGCGAATTGCCTGTGGTACCAACATTGACCGTGGCCAGCATTAGGAATACGTGAGCGTGAGCCTGAACGACTGCGGTTCCTTCTGTTATTATTTGTAGTGAGGCCGGTCACAAGCTGTGTCAGATCCGCCACTTGTTGTTGCAGCAACTTAAGTTGTGCTTTGGTGTCATCACTAGGTGATGATCTACCTGCTGCGTGGACATTCTGGACTGGTTGCGGACTAATTTCCTGCAGCTTATCAGCAAGCTCACCCAAGTCCTCGAGAGATGAATGCTTTTGGGCAACTAAAATACCTTGCATGTAATGAGGCAACCTATTTTTCCAAATACTTTGAAGTAGCTGCTCTGGGAAAGATGGGCCAGCAAGAGTCCTGAGGTGGCGAAAGAATGATGAGGGCTTCCTATCCCCAATCTCCTCTTTCTCCAGAAGCCTCCTAATTTTCTCTTCATATGACTCAGAAAAGCGGGAAATGAGGGCTTTCTTAAGACAGGTATAAGGCTGATCCTTAGGTGGTTCAATAATTATATCCTCAACTTCTGTTGCAGATTTTGTGTCGAGCTGACTAACGGCATAGTAATATTTTGTCAATTCTTGGGTAATGCTGTTAATATGGAACTGTGCTTCTAAACTTGCAAACCAGAGTCCGGGCCGGTCCGGCCAGAAGGGAGGAACGCGGATAGATACTCTATTGATTAATATAGGTTGAGATCGGGAAAGGTCTACAGATTGTTCACCACCAGTTCCAGTTTCAGGATCCAGGAAAATCTCTTTTCCCTCAGTGGCCATTGCGTTACTATAAATATTATATTTATCTTACAAACAAAAACACACAACCTAAGCAAGGAAATACAGCCTAAATTATATAAGTGGCACAGTGGTATAATGAAAGCGTTAAAGATCAGTATCAGAAAAAAACATTCATAATAAAGAGAACACAATTCAACAAATATATGCAACACACGGGTACATAAAAGTGTAAATAAAGGGTGTAAACGTTAAACAATAACAAGGTTCTGCAAAAACCTCTTTTTTTAATTATTTGTTGTGCAAGCTAATGGAATATTATTATTTTTTAAATCAAACCCTTTAAAATGCAGAAATCCAGAAGAAAACTTAATTCAATGTTATACTTTTAAGTCATTTAGTTAAAATTACACTTATTGTTTTTAAAGAAACCCGTAGTGATTGATATAGTCATAGAAAACAAAAAAAAAAAAAAACAAATAACTTACAGCTTTCTGCTGTCACTCTATTGAGTTTGGATCACACTTATACGTTTTTCTGGAACAAGTACGAGTTGCTCTGGAACACAGCCGATTTAAATTTTACGTCGCTAAACAGTGATGACAGGAGACACGTATCGGCTTTGTCAAGTTTCGCGCGCTGACTTTGAGTTTGAAGAACAGAAAAGAATATGGCGGAGTTAGCTGATTTTTCTTCTTCCAGGTCGATACACGTTCCAATACGTTGTTATTTTTGCACAAAAGGAATTCACAGGCACAGTCAAACACTATGTTGTTAGTCAATGTATTATTAGTACGAATCTTCAAATATTTTTCGATTTTCGTAGGTAAACTCGCGTAATGGCGGCGAGTAGGTATCAGCTTACACGATGAAACCCGCTGTCCGGAATAAGTGTAAGCTCGTTGCGCTTCACAATACTGGATTCCTATTCTTCTTTTGACATTATTTCCTTCTATCGTCGGGGTCACCAATTTAGGCGCGTTACGGCGCCCTGTTTGCTCGAATGAAAATAAGTAAATTCGGTAGTAGATAGTAATACGTATATTTCTTGCACACACTATTGATATCACAGCGGAGGTAATATACAGAGGTCACGTTGTTAAATACAGGAGATTGAACATAAATTTAGTTGAACTGCATAACGTAATTATTAGGTACCAAAACACTCTACATCCGGATTCAAATCTTAGTGTCTTCTCTTTTACAATCAACCATAGACCCCTCTTTATAGAACCTGGTGTTGTCATTTATATCTAAGAGTGGGAACCATAGACATTTAGTTTGGTTCGCCACAAAGTGTTACATAATATCAAATTACTTAATATTTAAGATAGTAACAGAACTTACGTCCGTCTTTGATGCTGGCCCCGAGCGAATAGGCCGAGTGCCACCCCGTGTTCTCAACCGTTGTCTCAGAACCTCGTTATTTCAAAACTAGTGTTGCCAGTATTATCCATCAAAAGTCCCAATAATCGACTAAGACAACATTACAATTTAGTATATTATTTTAAAACCTAACACTTCCACAAATGAAATAAGACAGTGTAAAAGTTTCAAATCAAATATAAACATGTTTAGTCACCTGTATTTTGAATTTAATTACAAAAATAGTAGTACAATATAATTGATAATCGAATAAGTAATACAATTAACGTAATATTATATATGTTACAGAAATTGTGTCATATAGTGTTATCAACAAAATTGTCTCATGATGTAGATAGCTAACACGTCACATTTCTTAGTTATCGTATCTTGATTATTTTCATGTACCCTCAATAATAATACGATAATATGTTTGAGCGACCAGTAGGAAGGAAACGCAATTTGGTAGTTTTACTTGGATTTTATTGGTAGTGTTGTAGTCGTGGTGCCACCGAAGCAAAGAGGCGCTTACCTTAACAACGATACAAAGAAGTTAATACACAATTTTATTAATTGTAAATCTCAACTTTTGGTGTTTCTCATAACATTTTAAGTGTTTGATGTTTCTAGTATAATTTTGTTTAAAAAATTCCTCAATTTTTTTTAATAGCTATGGAGAAAAGTGTGTGTCGTAAATTCATAAACCAGCCAGATAAATTTTGTTATGTTTGTGGGAAATATATTATTAAATCTCAAGGAAGAGTTCCAACTAACAAGGTGTACAATAGTACTGCTATTTTTGTATTTAAATTCAAAATACAGGTGACTAAACATGTTTATATTTGATTTGAAACTTTTACACTGTCTTATTTCATTTGTGGAAGTAAAATGTATCATAACTTAGAAATGGTACGTGATACAAGAAATTCATTCATATATTCGTGTTCAGCAGGCCCAAATTCACAGAAATAAGCTATTTAAATCAATGTTATTGAAAAAAACATTTTTTTTGTCACGCTGTGTTATTTATTTACCAACAAATTCGGTTCTTGACTGTACGCTGACTGTACAATCAAGTAAATAGTAGAAAAAAGTAAAAAGTCTATTTCACAAAAACATACACAAGAATTCGTTACACAGAAACAATATTCATATTTTTTTATAAAAGGTACTGAAACTGTTACCTAAACTAACCTAGGGCTTGTAGTTTGGGAGTCTGTCCTCAAACGTAGAGCATATTATGTATCTAGATCGTGTCAACGTGAATGTTGTGACGTAAGTTAATATTTTAGCATAATAAGCAGTGAGTTAAGCCGTTCTTGAGTTATAAATAGTGTAACTAACACAACTTTCTTTTATAAATATAGATTACGCAATCTGTGCAAGTAAGTCGTCTGTCTACTACCTGTATGGTTTTTGTGTGATCACTTTCAGGACCACTCTCTGTGCCCTCTCTAGACCAAGAAAATGTGTTTAGACAGCACCTCCCACACGGTGGCGCAATATTGGATAGCCGACTGACATAGGGTTAATTATAGCATTTTAACTTTGTAGGGGATACAAAGTCTCTCAGGGATTTAGGTAAATATGCTGCTGGTCCCATGTCGGTGCACTATCAATATGCGCACCCAGATATCCAATGAATTCCGCACCGTTCAGTTCTTGGCATATTCAGTTTTCCTGGGAACTGCAGATATGAGTTCGAATTGAGAAATTATGGCATTTTTTTGGTGATGGATAAGAGCACATAGTTGATTTTAGACAGGTTAAGCGTTAAAAGATTTTTTGTAAGCCAGTTCATGATTTGGAGTAGGGAGTAGGCTCTGTCCTTTAAGTTGTGTCAGTTCGGATCTTAGACAAATAGAGCAGTGTTACCTGCCTAGGTGAATATTTTAGTATTTGAGAAAGACGTTGAGCACGTCATTTACATATATTATGTGTATACAAGAAAGAGAGTGGGGCCTAGGGTGCTCCCTTGTGTAACGCCATAAGTAACTTTATTTTCACCCAGGATCACAGTATTGTAACCATCTTATTCCATGTACCTACTATCTAAGCAAATAAACGATTATGATTAAGATAGCCCGCGAAATTTAAATTTTCAGATTGAATGTTAATTATAATATGATTCGCGACCGTAAAAAATATAGCTCAATAGAATGATATTGTAAAAGCAAATTCAATGAGCATAGATGGACTTGTTTTAATGATTTAAATGATATAAGAAATTTCTTAGAGTCACAAATCATATTTTGTTCAATATACAGCCTGAAACTGATCTGCAAATTGTACAAAACGTGTAAACAAAGATAACTTGAATTTTGCGGGCTATCTTAGCGCATTTATATTAAAAATGGCGCTTCCACATGAATTGTCTGAAAAAAAGAGCCTCATAATAAAATATCTACAAACAATCTGTAGGAATTGTTAACATTTATAACCTTTGATATTGAAACCTATTTGTGTAGGAAGTTGCCTCTCGTTTTAACCACACGATTGTACAGATGTCAGCACACCGAACTACCACAATCTGTCAAATTTCTTTAATAGATTTTCAACTTTATTGCTAAAGCATTAGGTTCAAAGTTGATTGGGAGAATTTGACAGTTTCGGGTACCTTGATGTGCTGTCGTCTGTACCTACTTATAATAAACCTCCCTTTTCATCTCATTACAAAGCCTGGTTCAGTTGAAGGATTTTCCATGTTACTTGGAAGTAATTCTGCCGCTTTCATATCACTTGAAAATGAGGTAGTGCCTCATTTCTGACATCTTATTTAGCTGATTCTCAGAATCTTGCTGATTCAAGTTTGAATATGGAACACGAGCAGATTCAAACCACTTCTTGCTATCAGTTCCTTATTTAAATTTATTTAATTTTAAGCTTTTGTTGGTGAATACGTATTTCTTTTAAAAACATTACGCTGTAGTTTCAAATTGTTATTAATGTGCCCTTTCATCTACATATTTATTTAGCAGATGTCTTGTGTTTCTAGTCACTGCATAAGAATGACGTAGATTCAATGTTCATTTTACAAAAGGGGACAATCTATAAAATGGGACCTCGCAAGTCTCTTAGAAAGAATTACAAAGAAATTGACATACTAACTCTGTCTTCTTTTATATCTTGGAAAGTAGTCTGTATGTTCGCAAAAACTTACGACTTTTTACAATAAGAAGAGATTTTCATAATATAAATACACGTCGTAAAATTGAAATTGTGATACCTGAATATAGATTAACTGAAACTGACTAAAATTGTGACTTTTACTGACTAAAACTCACCCGTGTTCATTCATTTGCCTGTGCCAGGGCCACGGTAACTCTTTCGAATGAATCCGCAACCCTGGCAGATGTGGCTTCCCTGGTATCTCATTAACGGCATAAGTGTATAAATGTCTAAAAACTGCTCCCAAATTACTTACCTAATTTTTAGGGTTCCGTTGCCAAATGGCAAAAAGCGGAACCCTTATAGATTCGTCATGTCTGTCTGTCAGTCTGTCTGTCTGTCTGTCTGTCTGTCCGTCCGTATGTCACAGCCACTTTTCTCGGAAACTATAAAAGCTATGCTGTTGAAACTTGGTAAGTAGATGTATTCTGTGAACTGCATTAACCAGTCAATTACCGTAATTACAGACACAATAAAAACCATTGTATCTGATATCAAATATAGTGTCTCAGGGAGTTAGAGGTTACGATTTTCATACTAAAATAGAAAAAAACAGTAAATTTTGGGGTTCCCCATACTTAGAAATGAAACTAAAAAAAAAAAAATCAAACCCATCCATGTGGGGTATCTATGAAAAGGTCTACAAAAATGGCGTTGAGGTTTCTAATATCATTTTTTTCTAAACTGAATAGTTTGCGCGAGAGACACTTCCAAAGTGGTAAAATGTGTCCCCCCCCCCGTAACTTCTAAAATAAGAGAATGATAAAACTAAAAAAAAAAATATGATATACATAACCATATAAACTTCCATCGAAAATTGGTTTGAACGAGATCCAGTAAAAAGTTTTTTTTTTATACGTCATAAATCGTAAACCGCAATTTACCTTTCATTCAATCAACTCAAATATAAAAAAAAAAACATTTAGAGAAACAAACATTAAAGCGAGCCCGACTCGCGCTTGGCCGGTTTTTTACCTTCTTCTTTGACATAATCTTCTCATTATTTGACATAGATTACCTACAGTCATCTAATTTCACCTTTATATTAGTGGTTGTCATGGTAATCATGACATTTGGTTTAAATAGGTTCATAATTTATTTATCTACTATTTATGTACATTCTTTTATTATGTTGTAAATGTACATACACAGGTCACAAACATAGACATATATAGGTCTAGACAGACCCACACTGTCCTCCCACGTCTATTAATACTGTAATTTGAAACCATTGTAAAAGCCAAGTATTTTTAAAAGAGTAACCGTGGAGTTTCTTACCGGATCTTTCTTCTACATAAAAAGCTACCTATTGAGACCGTGCACCAAGTGAAGTCAAAGCATTTCTTTCAAATAGGCAGATCAAAAGGCACTTTTGAATGTCAACAGTTACATTAAAATAGAGTTCCTTCCAAAAGGTTGATTCGTTTGGAGGACAATGAGCAAAAAAACTCCACTGTTACTCTTTTAAAATAGCTTCAGACGTTTTATTTAGGTTTATACTTAAGTAGTGCCACTAGCGGAGGTTACTTCGATGCATGTGACGGCTGAAATACTTAATAATTATCTTAAGTGATTTCTGCTGAATCCAGTCATTATATCTCGAGACATTACCCACTGATCAGTTGTTCACGTGTGCCGCCGCCCGTCGCCGCCCGTGCGTGCACTACACGCGCAGTAGCGCGCAAATGACCGCCTGTTGAACAAATTACTGTAATTTTGTGAACATTCTGTGATCTTCCGGCAGGTGAGTTGTTTAGATGACAACAAGAGGATAAGACTGTTCCTGGAAGTACATGGGTATTTTCAGTTTTTTGAGATGTAATAGCTGCCATAGTTGAAAACGGCTATAGGTGAGATGTCAATGTCATCCCATGGCAAAAAAGATTACGCCGACTCTACTCAACGTCATCTGGTCTTATTGGCGATCCTAATTGTCAGGAGAAAATACTATAACGTTGGAAAACGGAACAAATTGTCTAAAATGATGTCAGTCTCCAGAACTTTCCATAGTGGGGCGACAAACAGTTAGATTCAATTGAGTCAAGTGCGCTGGAGTGGTCGGAGTACGGTCGGCCCCCTGCAGCCGGGTCCTGATGTCAGCCCACTTATCAGTGGGATTGCTTTATTAATTAGCCAGATTTACAGCACATGTATGAGGGAGATACATTTATCGACTCACTGTCATTAACTAGTGCTTGGATACAGGCCTCCTCTCAGTGAAAGGGAGTGGGCCGTAATTATTTACGCAGGCCCAGTGGTGGTAGGCAGATTTCAATTGTCATACAAGTTTTGTTTCTAGGACTGGCCGGTTTCCTAGCGATATTTCCTTTTACGTTTTGAACTAGTTGATCGCTGTGATTAACTCAAGACAATGTTTGTGTTCTTTCTCCAGTACTAGCGTACCTAGTGATAGGTTATATAGCTGTAATATAATTTTTATTATATATTTTTTTTACTGTGTTAGTCATTTTTTTTTTGTGTATTTATTGGTTTTGACATGTTCTATGCTTTGACATATTATAATGATTAGTATTGCATAAAATGATTAGCTAGCGACCTCGACAAGTTGTCATTCAATTCTTGCCTGAGCAACCGGCAGCAAGTTCGTCATGCTCCCTTAGATGTCAATGCTTGCGGTAGCGTCAGGGGTCGGGTTACCCCCTTCCCTCAAATAAGGCGAGGGGGGTAATGGCTGATCTTTGCGTTATGCTCGTGAACGGGTGCTGCTTGTGGTGACTGGTCGTCTTGCTGACCTTGATGTTGGTATTGTTGTTAATTACCTACCTGTTTATTTGTTTTTACGCCGATGGTCCTAGTTTATCATTTTGAGGCCTCGAGTTGTAACTCGGGTCGTAACAGCTATGTGAACGTGATTCAGCATTGCATATGTAAGCTGTCACGCCCTTATGCCAGGTGGCTTTTATTTTGGTACCTTTATTTACATGATAAAAATATTTTTTGCTTTTGCTTGAGTATAGATTTCATTTTATTTCCTGGATTATTGGGTTGGCTAGCTGACAGATGGCAAATCATTTAATTTAATGTTTTGTGTCTCATAATGTTACCTCCTTACAATTGTATAGAATCAAGTTCTTCTAACTTAACAGACAGCTGTGCTGCTGGGGAGTTTGTTCCGCCACTTCTTCTTCCCAGCTAAAGCACTAGGAAGTGTCGAAGGGCGGGCGTTTTGGGGGGACTGTCTTTTGTAACTTTGACGTTCAAAAAGTGCTGACTCTCAGCCTAGTTTGAATAAATGACTTTTGATTTTGATTTTGATTTTTGATTTTGAAACAATTCACACAAAGAAAAGTGTATGCTTGGATTCAGACTCACGACCCACAATTCGTATGTCGCAGCCATTAGCACTGTACCAACACTGCTCCATTGTACATAGAGGCAGAGAGCAGTACTGTAAAGGTTGCCTGCAAGAGTCGACCTTATGTGGTTGTGTTGTGGTTGTAAAGATAACTAATACCATTGGAACATTCGAGTTTTTTAAGAATGTTTTGAAATGAATTAGGACGAATTTTTTGTTTCGTAATGAATGGGTACTATGGCAGGCACGTGGCTGTAAATACGAAAGCGTCAAATAAACGTAATAATTTTAATGTGATCAGAGTAACTATTAATTCTGCTACGTCCTGCAACGCACAGGAGTTGGTGCAGAGGGCTCATAAGTCTTCTACAGGGCCTACTAATTATATTTGTTGGTACACATATGGACAATCTGTCTATGTGTATCTGTGTATAGACAGTACGTTCAAGTTTTGTCTGCGACAAATACCAGCTGCAGCAGCAGGAAGACGCTGTTCCTGGATTACAAAAGGTATAAAGGTCTCTAGTAAAATGAAACGATTCATTCTTCAAAATATAAATAAGGCAACTTGCAGTGATACCATAAGAACCTATGTAAAACATATATTAGAATATACAGATTAGTCTTGAAAAAAGCCAGAATCATATCGGTTAGGAAAGAACTTGAAAAAGCAAACGAATCTTCAAAAGCTATATGGCAGGTTATAAATAGACATAGGAACACAAAATTAAAACGTGACAACAATAAGGACATTCTTCTTAAAATTAAAAATAAAATTATATCAAACCCCCAGGAGATAGTTGACATTTTCTCGAATACATTTGACAAAGGCAGGGTAGTTAATGACCCTACTACTCTAGATACTTTTGAACAAGCCGTAAAAAGTTTGTAAGATAGCGTAAATAGAGTAGATGTAGAAATGTGCTGCGAAGAAGTAACTGCTTATGAAATAAAAAAAATTGTCAATGCAATGGCCAACAAGAAGTCTTCTGGTCATGATGAAAAATCAATACGGATAATTAAAGATAATATTGATTTATTGGCAGAACCTCTTGCGCATTTCATAAATACGTGCATAAACATGAACATGTTTCCAGAACAACTTAAGATAGCAAGAGTCTTACCAATTTATAAAAAACCGGCCAAGTGCGAGTCGGACTCGCGCACCGAGGGTTCCGTACAAACCTGTAGGTATCCTCGGTTTATGTACTTATGGTTTATGTTTATGAAATAAATGTTTTTTTTTTTTTTTTTTGAGTTGATTGAATGAAAGGTAAATTGCGGTTTATGATTTATGACGTATTAAAAAAAACTAGTTACTGGATCTCGTTCAAACCAATTTTCGGTGGAAGTTTACATGGTTATGTACATCATACATATTTTTAGTTTTACCATTCTCTTATTTTAGAAGTTACGGGGGGGGGGGACACACATTTTACCACTTTGGAAGTGCCTCTCGCGCAAACTATTCAGTTTAGAAAAAAATGATATTAGAAACCTCAACACCATTTTTGAGTTTATGAGTTTGATGAAAAATAAATTTTTGAGTTTCAGTTCTAAGTATGGGGAACCCCAAAATTTATTGTTTTTTTTTTTCTATTTTAGTATGAAAATCTTAATGCGGTTTACAGAATACATCTACTTACCAAGTTTCAACAGCATAGCTCTTATAGTTTCGGAGAAAAGTGGCTGTGACATACGGACGGACAGACACACAGACAGACAGACGGACAGACAGACAGACATGACGAATCTATAAGGGTTCCGTTTTTTGCCATTTGGCAACGGAACCCTAAAAAGGGTGCAAGACAAATCCCAATAATTATAGGCGGATTTCTCTACTACCTATAATTTCCAAATTATTTGAAAAAATAGTAAAAACAAGGCTTCTTAGACATCTAAATCGAAACAACATTCTTAATTATAGACAATTCGGTTATCAGAAAAACGTGGGAACAAATGACGCAATTAATACGTTAATAGAGGAAGTAGTTAGCGGAGTTACTGAAGAATTAAAAGTCGTAGGGTTATTTCTTGATCTCAGCTCTGCTTTTGACACTATTAATCATAAACTATTGTTAGCAAAAATGGAACATTATGGAGTGAGAGGATCAGTTTTAAATCTGTTTAAATCTTACTTATAAAATCGGAAAAAATATGTTGAAATTAAAGTAGAAGAAGAAAATAGTGAAAAATTGTACAAATCGGGACTAAAACTAATTAGACAAGGAGTTCCAAAAGGTTCAATATTAGGGCCTATCTTCTGTATCTTGTTTATTAATGATTTAATTAACTTTATGCTAAAACAAACTGGCACAGAACTTGTCCTATTTGCTGATGATACGAATGCTGTTATAACCGCAGAAGATATAGAAACTCTAAGAAGTAAGGTAAATAAGGCTCTAGCTCTCTTTCATTCTTGGTTTACCATCAACAATCTCAACTTAAATAGCAATAAAACGCACGCCATATTATTTAAAACAACGCCGAGAAACAAAGATACAATTGACATACATTTGAATGAAAATAAAATAATATTAGTAGACAGCGTTAAATTTTTAGGTATTTACTAGCTTTTGCCCGCGACTTCGTCCGCGTTAAATTTTCGCTCTCCTTCCCGTCGCAACGAATCGCCTGCCAGTTTTAGTCCATTTTTCGTTTGCTGCTCCGCTTCATTTGAACCGTTGCGTGATGTTATATATCAATCAATCAATCAACTCAGCCTATAGCAGTCCACTGCTGGACATAGGCCTCTCCCATGCTGCGCCACAACATCCTGTCCTCCGCCATCCGCATCCAGTCTGTCCCAGCCACCTTTTTGAGGTCGTCGGTCCATCTAGCTGGGGGGCGTCCTACACTACGTTTGCCGATACGCGGTCTCCACTCCAGGACTCGTCTGCTCCATCGGCCATCGGTCCTTCGACAGACATGGCCAGCCCACTGCCACTTTAGCCTGCTTACTCTGCAAGCTATGTCGGTAACTCCAGTTCTTTTCCGGATAACTTCATTCCTGATTTTATCCTTCAAAGAAACTCCGAGCATAGCCCGCTCCATAGCCCGCTGAGCGACCTTAAATTTGTGGACTAGCCCCACTGTCAGTGTCCACGTTTCGGCACCGTATGTCATAACGGGTAGGACGCACTGGTTGAAAACCTTGGTTTTCAAACATTGCGGTATCGGCGACGAGAAGACTTGACGAAGTTTTCCAAACGCTGCCCAACCCAACTGGATCCTCCTGTCAGCTTCTTTTTCGAAGTTGTGTTTACCAAGCTGGATGACTTGCCCTAGGTAGACATACTCCTTCACAACCTCGAGAAGCGACCCTTCGATGCGGATTGGACTCGGCAAGACATGCGAATTGCACATGACTTTCGTCTTGTCCAAGTTCATGCCGAGGCCTACCCGCCGAGAGGCTCCATTTAGGCTATGCAGCATCTGGTCTAACTGTCCCAGCGTCTCTGCCATTATGACGATGTCGTCGGCAAAACGAAGGTGTGAGATGTACTCGCCGTTAACGTTGATCCCCTGTCCAGTCCAGTCCAGCGTCTTAAATACGTCCTCCAGCGCGTTGGTGAACAGTTTCGGGGATATCACATCCCCCTGTCTTACCCCCCTGAGCAGTTGGATTGGGCTGGTTTTCGTATCCTGGATCTGGACAGTCATCGTTGCAGCGTCATACAAGCACCTCATCACCTCGATATATCTCCAGTCAATTCGACATCGTTGCAGAGAGGCCAGAACTGCCCAAATTTCGATTGAGTCGAAGGCTTTCTCGTAGTCCACAAATGCCATACACAGCGGCTGATTGTACTCCTCGGTCTTCTGTACAATTTGCCGAACAGTATGGATGTGGTCTACGGTGCTGAAGCCTTTTCGAAAACCGGCTTGTTCTGGTGGCTGGAACTCGTCAAGTCTTCTGGCGAGACGGTTCGTGACGACCCTCGAAAACAGCTTGTACACGTGGCTCAGGAGTGAGATGGGTCTATAATTCTTCAGCAAGGTTTTGTCACCCTTTTTGAAGAACAGAACCACCACACCCCTGCTCCACGCTTCAGGCGTTGTACCCTCTAGGATGACGGAGGTGAAGAGACTTGCGAGCTCTCTCAGGACTGGTGCCCCTCCCGCTTTAAGGAGCTCTGTCGTTATTCCGTCATCCCCAGGTGCCTCATTGTTCTTAAGCTGCTCGAGAGCCGCCCTAATCTCGCACTGGTCGACATCCGGGATGTCCTCCGTGTAGTGGCGCGTTAGTTCGGCTCGATGGTCATCTTCACTATGTCCCGCTGGTTTCCCCGTCCGCGATGAGTAAAGGTGCCCGTAGAAGTTCTCAACTTCCTCGAGTATCTCGAACTTCGAAGTCACGATTCTGCCATCCGCAGTTCTTAGTTTCGTCAGATGGGACCTCCCTAATTGCTGAGCGAACACTTTCGACCCTCGGTTCTGCTCAATCGTAACCTTAATGTTACGAGTGTTGGAGCACCGAAGGTCACGTCGGTGTGAGCTTCCTGATTTTTAGGTTTAAGGTCCTCTTATCTGACGAAGACGGCTGCGTGGATGGCAACTCTCGTCTTTCCTTCATAAGTCCGAGAGTTTCCGAGGAAAGTTTCGACACCTCACTTTTTCGCTGCGACGGGAAAGTTTGCGGGATACGTCGCATAGCGCTTTGACCACCTCATCGGCCTTCTCATCGACAGTGCCTGTGGTGGAAACCACAACCTGCTGGAAAGCAGGGCGAATCGATTTTGAAGTTCCAGTTGAAACTTTTCGGATCCCAAAGCGGCTTGGAGCTGCGTAGGTCGGAGGGTAGGCCTCATCATGCGGATTCTCTCATCACGAAAATTTATATTTAGGGTGCCTCGTACAAGTCTGTGATCGCTTCCGGTATTAAACCTGCTGATCACGGAGACATCTCTAAATATATGCTTTTTATCCGTCATGATGAAGTCTATCTCGTTCCTCGTCACGTTATCAGGGCTCTGCTAGGTCCACTTCCTCTGGGGTTTCTTTTCAAAGAACGAGTTCATCATGAAAAGCCCCTGCGACTCTAGGAAGTTGACCAGCATTTGCCCCCTGTGATTCCTGCGCCCCAAGCCGAATGGTCCGACTTTCGATTCGCCGCGTTCTTGTACTCCCACCTTGGCATTGAAGTCTCCCATAACAACGTTGTAGTGGGCCTTTGTTGTACTGTGTATTGCCTTGGCAATATCTTCGTACATGGCCTCGGCTGTCTCGTCAGAGTATGTCGAGGTCGGCGCATATACCTGTATCACTTTCAGGTAGTACCTGTCAGTGAGTTTCAGTACAAGGTACGCTACCCGTGTCGACACACTACTGATTTAAACAACGCTGCTAGTGAGTTCTTTGTTGACCAGAAAGCCGACACCGCCTTGGGAGAGCTGATCACCTTCGCGGAAGTAGAATAGGTGGCCTGACTCCAAGGTTACCGTATCCTCCCCCTGTCTTCGGATTTCCGATAACCCCAGTATGTGCCAGTTAATGCGACCTAACTCTACCTCAAGTTCGGCAAGGTGATGGTCCAGCCTCATCGAACGTCCATTATACGTAGCCAGATGTAGTCGTCGTTGGTAGCCTGCCGTAACCCGGGGATTCTTCGCATCCCCCATCCCGCCGTTACCATGACCGCTACCTTGACCAGGAATAGCGGGACCACCGGGAACTGGGGGTCGTTGTATTGGCACTTTAATCATGTGGAGGTTTAATGCCCGTAGTCACCACGCTGGGCAAGCGGGTTGGTGACCGCAGAGCCAATCCTTTCGCAGCAATGACGCTGCTGCCCGTCATCGCTCTGGAGAATTTAGGTTGGCTTGTTGGATGGTTATACCGCCATCAGTCGGTCGCCAGCGCCTCGTCTGTCAGTGGCAGGGTGTACCGCGTGCAGGTGAGGTTGACATTTGGGGAGTCCGGTTGTTATGTGCTCCCCCTTACACCCCTGGCTTTAGTTGGGAAGAAGACAGTCCCCCGGCAAGTTGGGACGAAAAACTGACGCAACAAACTCTTCAGCAGCTCAACTGTCTCTTCACATAGGAGAGCTTGATCATCATAATCAGCCTATATTGTTCCCACTGCTGGGACACAGGCCTCCTCCTGGTGACAGGGACTGGGCCGTAATATACCACACGGGCCCAGTGCGGGTTCGTAGATGTCACATGTCTTCAAATTTTTGGTTCTAGGACATGCAGGTTTCCTTACGATGTTATATAGGCTTCCTCGATAAATAGGCTACCCAACACAAAAATATTTTTTCAATTCGGACCATTAGTTCCTGAGATTAGCGCTTCGATAAACTCTTCAGCTTTATAATATTAAAAATAGATGTGCCGATGTAACGGAAACTTTGAACATGATTTTGTCTCCCTTTCGATTATGATGGGACTCCCTTTTTCGCACTTAGACCCTCAATCGGGTGGGTCCCCGAATGAGGGTCTTTTTTATATTTATTTTATTCTGACTAACAAAGCCAGTCTAGCTTCGCCTAAAAGCGCAGAAGCTTCCTGGGAGCATCTGAGGCTTTCAGAAGCGATCTCATTGTTCCGTAGATTGGACTGCAGATTGGAGTCAGCACTTTTCGAATGACAAAATTACATAAGACAGTTCCTAAAATGCCCGCCCTTCACCACTTCCTAGTGCTTTAGTTGGGAAGAAGACAATCCCCCGGCAAGTTGGGACGAAAAACTGACGCAACAAACTCTTCAGCAGCTCAACTATCTCTTCACTTAGGAGAGCTTGATCATCATAATCAGCCTATATTGTTCCCACTGCTGGGACACAGGCCTCCTCCTGGTGACAGGGACTGGGCCGTAATATACCACACGGGCCCAGTGCGGGTTCGTAGATGTCACATATCTTCAAATTTTTGGTTCTAGGACATGCAGGTTTCCTTACGATGTTTCAAGAACTTGATAAAATATAATACTAATAGCTGACCCGGCGAACTTCGTACCACCATATTTTATTTTTCTAATCGCAACTGAGGAAATAAAACCCTTCCGGTAAAATCGAATTAGCTAAATTGAAAATAAAACTGGAGTACTCAATTGAAAAATTCATATCGTCGTACAAAATACGTAGGGTGCTTATTATAATTACTACAGGTATACTAAACTATCGTTAAAATATTTACAGCAATGCAAATCAAACCCCCACGCTTTTTGTACAACAATTCAGTTAGTTTCAAAAGCGTGTTTTTAGATTTTTCAAACTATAATTTATTAAATGTAGATATTATTTTTCTTATCTTTAACTATTCTTTATAAACAATGACTTATTTACAAAATACATGAAGAAAATAAAATAAAATGCAAGCAAAAATACATGTGTATAAAGTTATGATTTTGCACTGATTAATACTTGCAGAGGTTATATACTTGGTAAATGCACAGGTATATTTACGTAGAGACTGACGCAGAGAGTAGTACTAAGACTTGCACTGAGATTTTACTGAGACTATCACTTTCCGGGAGATTGTATTAATTCACTCGTTTAAAAAGGAACTGTACTGCGGTGACACTCGGCGCCAGTATTTGTACCTGAACATTGAATTTCCCGAACGTTCTAGTTCGCAATTGAAACTTTGATTAAAATTTGGCGCCAAGACTTTAATAATTCTCTAACAAAAATAGTACATTTTTTTTGTTATTAATGGTAATAATATTGTAACATAATACGCAGTATAATTATAAAAATATCAGTCACAAACCATTAAAATAATACGGTTAACGGTTATATCGTGAACATAAATAAATATTACGTGAAATAAAGTAATAGAATTTATATTCTAAGAAACAGAACACAGCGCCATCTATTGGGTGTATTTGTAACCTAGATGTCAAACAATATTGAAGAATTTTATTGATGAATCAACGTACACCGCCATCTTTTAGTTTTATGAAGTTCTCATATATGGCACTTGCTTAAGAAACAATTAATTGATACATTTTATTCGTTTACATTCACGACATAAGCGAATAATTGAGATGATAACTATCCTATCCAGTAAGTTAGACCAAAATACGGGTACATGTGAAATTTGATTGAAATCGGTTCAGTAGTTTTGGAGTTTATTGCCAACATACATCGTGACACAAGATTTTTATATATATAAGATATTGACGAAAGCCTGAACTGGAAAAAGGAACTTACAGCCATAGAAAGTTCAATTAGTTCTGCTTGCTATGCCCTTCGAAGCCTTCGAGATGAGATTTCCATTTAACTGTTAAAAATAGTATATTACTCGCTTGTTGAGTCAAAGCTTAGATAACGGAACGCTGCCGCTTAACGGAATGTTGCCACTTTTTAATATTGTGTTATTTTATTATTTAAGTTTTAGTATTTTTACTTTTTTTTACTCATTGTTTGCTTTTTGATACTGTGTTTTTATTATTTAATTTTTAGTATTTGTATTTCTTTTTACTCATTGTTTGCTTTTTAATACTGTGTTTTTTATTATTAAAATTTTAGTATTTGTACTTCTTCTACTCATGATTTGCTGCACCGTTCGACGTCACACGTCGGCGCCGGCTGTCGCTGAAAACCAGCGCTGGGGCTCTGTCTCGCATAGAGTCGCAGTATTATGCTGAGCGATGGCCGTTTTGCGTGGATGTGACGCATATTTTCCCCAGCTTTTTTATATTTTTGTAGTGATTCATTTTTTTTTTTTTGCATCATATTTACCGCAAATAAACGTATTTTCTTTCTTTCTTTCTTTCTTTCTCTATGGGGAGGCAGTTATGCGTACAATGTAAATACTGCTTTTATCTTACAAAAAAGGGTCATAAGAACCATGGTGCGAATTCCCCAATGGGTATCATGTAAGAAGTATTTTAAAGAACTACAAATACTTACAGTCCCTTGCTTATTTTGACACTTTTATGGACTATTTTTCTCTTTTATATAGGTTATGTTTTCCAGAAAAAATTATAACTATAAAAACAAGTATGAAAACTAATTGGATATCTCATGGAATTAAAATATGTAGCAAGAGGCAAAGGCAGTTACTCTGGGCGCATAGATTGAATCCTGATTCCAAGAGTAAAATAGTTTTTAAAAACTACACTAAACTTTATAGGAAAATTATAAAACTTACACAAAAAGCTCAAAATAATCATTTCATAAACACTGCAGAAAATAAATCAAAAGCAACGTGGCAAATAATAAATACATCTAAGATGCGTTTGCCGCAGGAGCCTATTATGAGCGTTAAGAGGTATAATTTGTCGTTTACTCATCCCTTAGACATAGCAAATGAATTTAACAATTATTTTATTTTCATTAAATTCACTATTTATGCAACCAGTAACCATTGACGACATGATAAAAATAATTAGCAGCCTAAGAAACACAAATACTGTAGGATATGATGGCATTTCTACAAAAGTTATAAAATTTGTTAAAGAATTAATAGCTCCACTGTTAGCTCATATAATTAACTTGTGTATTGCTCATGGCGTATTCCGAAATAATTTAAAAAAAGTTATAGTAAAACCGTTATATAAGAGAGATGACAAAACAGATTTAAAAAATTACAGACCTATTGCCAAAATTCCCATTTTTTCAAAAATTATTGAGAAAGTGATTTATCATTCCTTATATGCCTATTTCGAAAAGTATAAATTATTTTGTATGGAACAAAAGGGATTTCGTAAGAACACCACGATCAATATGGCACTATTTGATCTTTTAGCTAATATCATGCCATCTGTAGATAAGAGAAATCCTGTCTGTGCAGTTTATACTGACATGACCAAGGCATTTGATTACGTGGATCATAAGATTCTGTTACAAAAATTACATAGTTATGGTATAAGAGAGAACGTTCTACAGCTAATAGAATCATACTTAAGTAATAGGCTTCAGTGTACAGAAATTTCTAGAATATGTCCAAATACTAAATTAGAAACCACTTATGTATCAAAACCGAGGTACGTAAGATACGGTGTACCACAGGGTAGCGTACTAGGGCCGCCACTTTTTTTAATATACATTAATGATCTCCCAAAAGTAACATCAAACAAAATGGTTCTCTTTGCAGATGACAGTACAGCTGTAATAAACTGTACAAATATTAATAATTATGACAATGACATCAATAATTGTATACATGACATTATAAATTGGCTACATAATAATAATTTAGTAATAAACCTGACTAAGACAAAAGTTATGCACTTTCATCAACGCTGCGAAACTCCAAACGTTAGTATTGCCTACCAAGGCTGTGAAATTGAAGAAGCAAACAAAACTAAGTTCTTAGGTATAGTAATTGACGATAAACTCACCTGGAAACCTCATGTTGAAGATATCTGCAAAAAACTGAGTAAATCCGCATATGCCCTCTTTCAACTTTCCAAGAAAGTCAACAGCCAGGCTCTTTTGACAGCATACCATGGACTAGTTGCGTCTGTTTTGCGGTATGGTGTTATTTTTTGGGGGCAATCTACTGATAAGGAGCTTGTATTTAGGATGCAAAAGCGATGCATTAGATCAATGTGCGGTCTTAAGACCACGGATAGCTGTCTTCCTTATTTTAAATCCTTGCATATACTAACATTTCCATCATTATACATTTTAGAAACGGCTTTATTTGTGAAAAGTAATCCAGATCTATTTAAAAAATTGTCGGCAGTTAGAAAGAATCCAATACGGACTCAATATACAAGATTATTTTTAGTATATGCGAAACCTGAATATAGTTTGTTCAGAATCAGTAACTGAATCGATTCCAATAATTTTTACACCATGTTATATTTTGTACCAAAAATATTTAATTACGCTTCCAAGTAGGACACCGAACGACAATACGTATATTTTAAAATTATCATGTCTTTCTCGTACTTAAACGTCCATTACACGTACGATGGTACGTACACTAGCTGTTTGTGGTGATCTGCATAAGTTTTTGCGTGGACAACCAGGTAACTTATGAAGCTTATAACTTTGTGATTATTAATGATACAGTTTTGAAATTTTTTTCATAGATTCTTTACATAAAAATACTAGACCCGTGTTTCGGGTTTCGCATAAACAAAAATTAATGTTGTATAAATCAGTTGTGTCAAGTTAAATGTAAAACAGCACTAATGGAAAAAAGTTTTTTTGGCATAGCCCCTCGCATCTTTAATAAAGTACCTAATATTATTAAAACTATGACTGTTTTCAAATTTAAAAGGGCACTAAACAAATTATTAATTGATAAAAGTTATTACTCAATTGACGACTATCTTAATGATGCATCACTGACTGATTGACATGATACTATACCTATTTACAGTGTTTTTTATTATTTATATTACTGTATCCTTGATGACCGTTGACATTTTTTGTATTTATTTTTATTTTTATTGTAACTTTATTGACATTTGACATTTTTCGTTTTATTGTGACATTTTTACCAATTTGACATTAATTTATATCATGGATTATTTTATTTTTCTTAATGTTTGTTTGTGTAAATTCAATAATAATAAATAAAATGTGATTTGCATGCCCATGTGACGGTAGGACATGGAGGACTCATAAACTTAAACACCTATTTATTGTATTACCCATGTTTGCAAACAAATAAATGATTTGATTTGATTTATATATTTTAGTTCTACTCACAGACCTCTTGAAAAAGCTACATAATTTCGAAACACTTGACGAAAGAAATAAGCGGGAAGCCACAATGTACGCTGCCAGGCTAGGCCTCCCAATACGATCTCAAGTGCGCAGTGGAAGAGTTATAATCGTGGGGCTCTAGAGACAAGAAGTGGCTAGCGTACTGTCCGCCGTACGCGGAGCAGACAATACAAGTACAAGGTACAATATACAAACAAAAGCACTTACCTCATGGTTGAAGGACACTGCTCTGGTGCCAACCTGGAGATATGTATGTAAGTGAGTGTATGTGTATCGTGTCGTGACGTTATGAGTATTCTCCTGGCAACAATCCGCTTCCAATTAGGCTGGAGGAGGTCACAGCATGCGGTCTTCAAATCACTCATTCACAATAGCGTCACTTTGACTTGACCTTCAAACTATTTCAACCAAAGTACAAAGATACACCCGTTCTAGTTCTTCAAAAGGGGTTATTACACAAACAAACTCAGGATCATGACAAATTGTCCACAAACGGATCCATTTACAAGGATTAATTTCAACAAACGCGTCGCGGGGTTTCAACAGGCGAACAGACCTATTTTAGCGGCAAATCAAGAGAGAGCTGTCAAACGTCAAAATCAAACTTGACAAGTCAGATGTCATTCCGTTACGCGTTGCGTGCGCATAGAGAAACTATTTCAGGACGCAACATCTACCCCCCCCGGACGGGCCTTCCCGTCCGCTAATCACTTGGCAATCCCGACAAGGTTGCGTTTTATCAGTCCACCTGACGCGCTGCTGGAGGATGTGCAAATACTCCAAGCTCCAACGCTTCCAAAACTCTGAGCGAGCTGCTGCACCAACTGAAACCGCGATAGCCAATTTTGGCTCACATCGACAAAAGGGTGCTCCGGCAGGACGACAAGTGGCTGTCAAATCAAAAAATGGCCCGGGGTCAGGGCCTCCAAGACGTTCAGGTCCGAAGAGAGCGGGCACAATGGACGCGAGTTCAATACAGCTTCAATGCGGCAAAATACCGTAGCTAACTCCTTAAAGGTGAGAACGGTGTCTCCCAACAATCTGCGCCAGAGTCCCTGTGCCGCTTTCACCGCGGCCTCAAAAATATCCCCCCAATGGGGGCAGGCTGGCGGATCAAAACAGTAACAAACAACAAAACAACCAAACAACAACAACAACCAAACAACAACAACAACAATTTAACCAAATGGCCCTCCTTAGGCAACAAAAGGGGGTGACGGGCCCCATAAGGAAGGCTAAGTGCCTCAACCGTCAACAACCAAACAACAAAAGACCCGTATCGTCCAAAAGGGGTTCAACTTAATAACGGCTCCCGACAATATCCAAAACTCTCGCTGCAGAATGGCCAACAGCGCATTGCAACCGGCATGCGAGTTTTTAATGTGACGATCAGTCACCAACAATTCAACAACAAAACAACAATTCAACAATTTGTCGAGGGAGCTTTATCGACTCAACAAAAAATCAGGGTCCTTCGTTCCAACAGCGAGCACCTTGAGCCCGGGCAAAGGACCCGACATCAAGACTGGCGATCGAGGCCAATCATCCTCGGGATGAGTCAGCCAGTCTGGACCCCACCATAGGGGGTGAGCAATCAAGCGGGGTGCCATGCACCCACGTGAGGCTACGGCGCCTGGGTTCAAATCTCCAGGCACGTGCCTCCTAATCAAAGGCGTTTCAAAATTTTGAATCTGGGACACTCGGTACGCAACAAAGACCTCCAAAGAGTGGACGGACGTCTTCAACCAACAAAACAATTTGACTGTCCGTCCAGGTGTAAGAAACCCGAATGTCCACAGTTCCACCCAAAGTGTGAGCAACGTGGTTCAATAGACGCACAAGACGCGCCGCCCCTGACAATTCAACTTAGGGATGGTCAGTGCCGTCCGGAGGGGGGCCACCTTGCTCTTGGCCAAGACCAGTGACAAATTCACCTGGCCTGTGCGCAGACGGTGCGCAGACAAACAACAGCTGCATAACCGTGCGGAGACGCATCACAAACAAGGGTAGCAGAGTAGCTCCCAGGGGGGAGGATAGCGCGGGGTAACACGACCTCGTTGACTGCAGGGAGTGCGGATACAAATTGGAGCCAATCTTCCAACAGGGTTTCCCGAATTGGCTCGTCCCAGCCAAGTCCCGCAGTCTAAAGGCGCTCAAGAAAACAATTTTGCCCAAAACAATACAAATAAACAACAAAACAATAGACAAAAGGCAACCCTGGGCTCCCATGTCCAAAATGACACGGACCACAACAGAGTCCCCCGTGGGCCCCCAGATCCGACCGATGCCGTTGGCAACAAAACCGTGTCGATCTGAGGGGTACCTTAGCGGGGCAGGCGCCAATGTCCTAACAATGCCTGGGCGGCGACCGATCGCCACACCCAGACCCAAGTCTTTCCCGACGAGGATGCAATTCAAATTCCTCGTACGCGCGGTGTCCCGAGCCACGCGCCATCGCTGGAAGGGCATATCCCACCGGATGCCTGAATGGCGGGGGGCGTGACGCCAACCGGGGACGTTCCGCCAAAGGAGGGGAGGGAAGGCGGTGCTGGTCTGGCCAGCGCTGCCTAGCAACAACTGCGTAATCGCCTTTACGCGGGGAGACCAAATGGCGGTCGCGCGGCTCCCGCTTAACTTGCGCGGGGGGTGGAGTGCGGCGCTCAAAATTGCGGGCCTCTCCCCGGTTCTGAACCGGCGAGGCAGAAGCCCGGTGACCAACTCCATGGTACCCCCCCGTGCGCGAACCTTCATCAGAGGCTGGTCTGCCAGCGTGGTTCGCGTTAGCGCACAATATGTCCAAATGGGGCCCCCCACAAATTCTACAAGGGCGGGGGTTGGGGCAGTCCCGATGGAAGTGATCCCCCAAACAAGAGAAGCACATGCGGCGTGCATTGGCAATTCGGCGGCGGGCACTCACATGCAACTTCAAAAAGGCCGCGCAAGTTGCCATGCCATGCCCCGTGTCCCTACAAACTCACAACCAGGACGACTCTGGGTGCCAGCAAAACGAGCGGCGGGGCGACCATCAACAGGCCCGCGAGCCCTAGTCCGTCCCTGGTCTCGTGGCCGGGAAGACGGCTGGCATGACTCAGTGGCAACGCCAGAGTTGTCCACAAACCGACACTCATCCTCCAAAAATTGGACGAGGTCACCAAATGGGGGGAGATGTGTAACACTATCCCCACCATACCTTTGCTCGAAATGAGCCCTCAAATCGGCAAGAAGCCGCAGCACAACATGCACCAAAGGGTAAGACCATTGGTCCACCGGCAAGTCCAATCGCTTTAAAGCGTTGGTCGCTACCACCAACGGGTTCAACAGGTCAGTACGCAATGCTGACAAACCAGTAATGACCGGTAACCCCAAAATCAATGCAATATGAACATCAGCCAAACAACGTTCATTTGGTACCGCTGGGTGAGTAGTCCCAAAGCGGTAGGGTAGGCTGAGTCAGTCAACGACAGATGCTGTACCAAGGCTCGGGCCTCACCTTCCAGGACAGACAACAAATAGGCCAACTTTAGGGCGGGTCTGAGGTCCGAGCGTGCATCAACCAAACTTGCAAACAGGTTGTGGAAACCGTACCAGTGGTCCCAGCGACCGTCAAGTGTGGCAGTTCCAAAGCAGGCAATCTACTCAATAGTCCGGGACCTGAAACAACCGAGGTCTCCGGCTTGACCTGGACAGGTGTCCGGCACTGCAATATTTCCATCTGTATGCCATTGCACAAACAAAACCATTCAAATAAACAAAACAATTAAATTATCAAATAACAAACTTCAATCAATAATAGTTCGGCGCGCGCGCTTGTATCGTTCGCACGTCTTATCTATAATCCCACCCACTTATTCCTTAACCTCACTAGTGATGGGAATACGCTCGATAAAAAGTTGTCGATATGGATCGTTTTCTGACACGCTCCAACTCTGTTGGCAAACGCCCTCTCGAAGGTCCAATTAAAACCAGTGAATGGAAAATTCCCAAAAAAACTGCGCGTCAAGCCGAACAAAGCCTACCGGAGCCTATCAAGACTAACAACAGTTTTAGCAATCTGCCTGGGAACCAATCATCGGCTGCTGACTCTAGCACAAGACTTCGTGATGCTATCACAAGAAAGGTCACACGCATCCCTCCCATCGTACTGGACATAGAACCTACTTGGACGCACGAGTTCATCAGAACCACAATCATGACTTACTCGAAAAACTTTCACCTGCAGTACAGACGTAATAATCGATTAGCTGTCATCTGCCACACATCTGAAAGTCACCAGGCCATCAAAGACGGTCTGCGTAGTAAAGACATGGCCTTTCACACTTACTCGCGAAAGGATGAGAAGTTGTACAAAGCAGTAATCTTCGGTCTTCCTAACTACGTCGAGGATGTACTTCAAGCCGAAATTGCCTTGCTTGGGTTCGAGAATGTGACTGTTCGGAAAATGAAAGTACCTGCAGAAAAATCTTCGTACTGCCCTCCCTTCTTGGCACAACTGCCTCCTGGTGCTGATTTCGCAAAATTCCGACAAATCAGGCTCCTATGTAACACAGTAGTACAAATACGAAAATACCGTAGCAACAATCGTTATGGAACTCAGTGCTACAGATGCCAAGGATTCGGCCATTCTTCTACCAACTGCAACCTAGCGCCCCGCTGTGTAAAATGTACCGCTCCCCACCCGACCGAGGAATGCCCCAAAAAGACCCGGGACGAACCAGCCAAGTGCTGTAACTGTGGTGGAAATCATCCTGCCAACTTCCGTCAATGCAAAGAGCGTGAAAAGTACTTAACAATTTTGCGGGAACGTCAAGATCAACTCAAAGCCGCCAGGACTATAAAGACCCCATTGAAAACAAACGTTGTCGACGAGCGACCCTGGAACTCCGTTGCTGCTTCCAACACACAAAAAGTCACCGTTACAGATACTACTCAAGATCCGGCAACAGCTGATATGCTAGCCATATTGATGACGATAAAAACCATTAAAAGTCAATTTCTAGGATGTACCAATATGATGGACAAAGTAATTCTAATTTTAACTCATCTGGGACAATATGTGTAGAATGCAATGTGTACGAATTCTATATTGGAATGCCGATGGCATTCGCTCTAAACTTAAGGAGCTGCTAGATCTGGTAAGCGAGCTTTCTGTTGATATCATAGCGTTGTCAGAGACTAGAACTTCCCCCAACATTAAACTAAACACCCCAGGCTTCACTTGTTATCGATGTGATAAGAAACCTGATGGAATCGGTCAGGGAGTTGCCATCTTAGTCAAGTCGGACATTGAACATTCCCCTTTAAATTTACCTATCACTCAAAACCTCGAATGTGTTGGAATACAAGTTGCTTTATCAAATCAGTCAGTTGCTTTTATCTCAGCTTATCAATCGCCAAACCTAGCCCTACTACCTTCAGACCTAGACAAAATTGTTAATGTTCATTCAAAAACTATAATAATGGGTGATCTGAATACCAAGCACCCATACTGGCACTGCTCTCGCTCAAATATCCATGGCGAGGTTCTTTTCGATCACATGTTAAGCAACGAATATGACATCCTTGCTCCTTCTTGCCCCACTCTAGTCCACTATCATAGCACGCACACACCATCTACACCCGACATCATCCTAGCTAACTCTGTTTATCACCTTTCAGAGCCTCAGGCAATCAACCGCCTCTCTTCAAACCATCTACCTGTTTATTTCACTACAAGTGGTAAAGTCAATAGACAAACGCGCATCACGTTCAACTATTCAAAAGCGAACTGGAGAGGTTATAGATCTCACTTGAATGAGTCCATAACATTAAGCCAAACTACTTTCAACTCACCCCAGGAAATTGATCTTGCTATCGAACACTTAACCCAATCTATCATAAACGCAAGAGATAAAGCCATTCCTAAATTACCCACTGATAGTGGTCATAAACTCCCACGTCGAATCAGGTCTGAAATTAAAGCAAAAAATCGACTTCGAAAACTGGCCTTAGATGAGTACGACCCTTATAAACGACGACAGCTATTCTCCCAAGTTAATAATATGCAGAAATGTATCAAAGCTAAGATCCAAACCCTAAATGACGATGTCTGGAACAATAAATTAGCTAAAGTTACCAATCCTACTTCGGACTTATGGAGATTGGTCAAGTCATTGAATTATCAGCCTGTTTCAATTCCACCTCTAAAATTGGCAAATAATACTACCACCTCCTCAGTACTTGAACAATGTGAGACACTAGCAAATACCTTCCTGGAAAATATGAACCTAACCAAGAATTGGGTCAGTGATCCCAGTATTGAAGAGGCAGTTAAAGAATCAATTGGGCTGCTAGACTGCTACAAAACGAATGACTACCCATCACTTGTTAGGCCAAATGAAATCCAAAAACGATTAAGAAAACTAAAATCAAACAAAGCACCTGGATTTGACGGTCTGGGAAATGGCCTATTGAAAAACCTTCCTCAGAAAGCTATTGTTTATTTGACCAAAGTGTTTAATGGTTGTTTACGCATTGCATACTTCCCAAGTACATTAAAACACGCTAAAATCATAGCTATTAAAAAACCCGGAAAAGATCAGTCAACCCCATCTAGCTATCGACCAATTAGTTTATTGCCGAGCATAGGGAAACTTCTAGAGGCCATTATTCTATCCCGTCTCACTAAAATAACCACACATAAGTTAATACCCGAACAGTTTGGTTTCCGAAGTTCACATTCAACCACGCAACAGCTAGCCAGAGTAGCTGAACACATAGCCCACGGGTTAAATGGAGGCCTCTCCACAGGCATGATTTTATTGGACATAGAAAAAGCTTTTGATTCTGTTTGGCACGATGGCCTTTTACATAAATTAATTAAACTTGAAGTACCTCTCTGTCTAGTAAAACTCATCCAGAACTACTTACAAGATCGATCCTTTTCCGTTTATATAGGCAAAGACCATTCTGCACCTAAATTCATCCCAGCCGGTGTGCCTCAAGGCTCACTAGTAGGCCCATACGTCTTCATACTTTACCTGAATGACATACCCAAACAAGCTCACACACAACTTGCCATTTACGCTGACGATACGGCAACATTCACGACACACAAAGATATTGATGTAGTGACTGCTCGGCTACAATATTCATTGGAACTTCTCAGCAAATATTTTAAAACCTGGAAACTACAACTAAACTCAACGAAAACCGAAGGCATTTTGTTTACTAGAAAACGCGCACTTCCCACCACTGTTGTAAAAATTGATGACTTCCATATTACATGGCGTGTTTCGGTGAAATATTTAGGCGTTATATTGGACAAGACACTCAACTGGAATAAGAACATCGAACTAGTTATAAGCAAAGGTGCAAAAGCCCTAAACTCATTAAAACCAGTCTTAAATCGCAAATCTGTTCTCAGCCCCTCAACCAAATTACAGATATATTCTACACTTGTTAGACCTTGCCTAACTTACGCAGCACCTGTCTGGTCTAGTATTTCCGAAACAAAATATAGTAAACTCCAAACTATCCAAAATAAAGCCATAAAACTATCATATAACACACAATTTCGTACCAACCTTAGAATATTACACAACCGTATAAAATATCCATTCTTAAAAGATTTCATTTTAAAAACTTCGCGTAAATTTTATTTACATAAAAACCCAGCACATCGTAACATTTTGATATCGTCAATTGGCAAAAGTAGACTTACTACATTGCCGTACGCCCGCACGTACAATCGATACCGACTGCCCCATCACTATTTCCTCCATGACGCATCATGACGATAGCTCGCTTACTAGCTGACGCCGCTCGTACGGCCGAAGAATGCGTGATCTCTTGCGAACTACCCACCACTTACCTCATATTATTATAACAGATTATTATAAAGCGTACATTTTGTAACTCAATCATTTAAATCTATGTGGGTCTATATACTAAGACTTGCACATACTTCGTAGTTGAATATTAAGTATTTATTATAACTATAAGTCAAATCATTGTAAATAATACTAAGTAATGTCATGTTTATATGTTTGTAAAGGCGTTAGCCTGTGTAACAAAATAAATCGAGACTGGTGAACAAATAGAATAAGATCATTTGTAAACTGTATTTCTGAACCATATGTACTAATAAAGACCTTGAAAAATCAATCAATCAATCAATCAATAAATAACAAGGAAATCCAACGCAAACAATCAAATAAAATAAACCAAGCAAAAGGTAATTAAGTAACAAAGTTCAAACAATATATTACAAAATAACTACAATCAAACTACCAAACTGACTAATCAGCAACTCAAGAAATAACATTAAATTGTTTCAATTCAATTCAACAATAAACTTTTATTTTAATTCTAAACGTCAACATTCAACGTTCAACATTCAACTTCAAATTCAATTCAAATATTCAAATTCTATCCAATTCCAAATGTTAAGTTCACAAACCACTGTGTCAATGGTAAAACAATAATAATCCTTTATTCCAACTCAAAACAATGGTAATACACAAAATGCCAATTTCAAATATTAATTTTCTCAAACAACCATATCAATGGTACAAACTCAATATTTAATGTCTTCCTGACATTCAATACAACACAGATCAGACACAAAAAGGGGCTACAACAAGGGGCTGCAGCACAGCCCAATCCAATCCACTTCATTAGCCCGGCTGACCTTGGCAACATCAGGTTACCCGTCTCAATAAATTTAAACAAATTATTTCAAATAACAATTAATTATAGTTATCAAATGTTTACAGCGTATTACTACTTCCCTTATAGAGACTGCCAAGTAATTAGCCTACTGTAAATTACCAATTTGGTGGTTATGTCTTATAACCGCGCTCTGAATACCAAAATGTACGTTGCCAGGCTAGGCCTCCCAATACGATCTCGAGTGCGCAGTGGAAGAGTTATAATCGTGGGGCTCTAGAGACAAGAGTGGCTAGCGTACTGTCCGCCGTGCGCGGAGCCAAACAATCAAATCAAACAAGGTACAATATACAAACAAAAGCACTTACCTCATGGTTGAAGGACACTGCTCTGGTGCCAACCTGGAGATATGTATGTAAGTGAGTGTATGTGTATCGTGTCGTGACGTTATGAGTATTCTCCTGGCAACAATCCGCTTCCAATTAGGCTGGAGGAGGTCACAGCATGCGGTCTTCAAATCACTCATTCACAATAGCGTCACTTTGACTTGACCTTCAAACTATTTCAACCAAAGTACAAAGATACACCCGTTCTAGTTCTTCAAAAGGGGTTATTACACAAACAAACTCAGGATCATGACAAATTGTCCACAAACGGATCCATTTACAAGGATTAATTTCAACAAACGCGTCGCGGGGTTTCAACAGGCGAACGGACCTATTTTAGCGGCAAATCAAGAGAGAGCTGTCAAACGTCAAAATCAAACTTGACAAGTCAGATGTCATTCCGTTACGCGTTGCGTGCGCATAGAGAAACTATTTCAGGACGCAACACACAAGGCGTAAGGACTTACAATATAAGATACAACCGCATTTGAAAATAGTTAGTCATGACTCATGCCGCATGCTATCAATCAATTAAATTATTTAATAAATTACCTTTACAATTACAGTCCATTTATAATTTAAATCAGTTTAGGAACCAGTTAAAGACATTTTTGATATAAAAATGCTATTAATCACTTGATGAGTTTCTCAGTTTCGGGTTCCCTCTATCTGGCAGAAACTTGATGCTCCGAATTTTATTTGGCATAACACACTTGGCATAATCTTATTTAAACGAATATTTGTAAGGCATAAAAAATGTGTAGCATAATCATTGTTTGGCCGAATGTTTATATGCTCGACTGTACGCTGCTTTTAAGATGGCAGAATTTTATTTCGCATAATTACCTTTGGCAGACTTAAAATTCTGCATAATTTCGTTTAGCATAACATTTATTTAGAGCAATGATTATTTGGCATCATTTCACTTGGCATACTATGAAGATGGCAGAATTTCATTTTGAATAATTTTGTTAGGCATATTTTCATTTCTATTAAATTGCATTTTAACCTTAAATAAAATGAAATAGTGTCTCAAAAAGTCAGTGTATGTTGTGCTACAAAAAATATTGACAGAAACGAATCGCTGCAGAACCGACTCCACGTAGTCTTGTCTGCCCTACCTCTAGAGTGTAATTTAAGCCCGCGTAGGCGCGGAGGGGCGAGGCGGCCCGCGAGCTGAGGCGCAGGTGGTTTTGACAGTCGGCGCCGCGGCTGAGGCTGGCCGGCGAAGCCGGCCAGCAAGCCGAAGCCGCGGTGTTGAGCGTAAAACCATCTGCGACGATGAGCTCGCGTGGGACCGCTGGAGCCCCGCAGCCCCGGAGCCGTGACAGAAACCATGCATGCTGCATGTTGCATGCTCGCCTGCATGCTGTAAGCTTGCTTGCATGCTGCATGTTTGCTTGCATGCTGCTTGCTTGCTGCATGCTTGCTTGCATGCTGCATGCTTGGTTGCTTGCATGCTGTATGCTTGCTTGCATGCTGCATGCTTGTTTGCATGCTGCATGCTTGTTCGCATGCTGCATATTCGCATGCTTCTGATAAGGAAATAAAAACCACATATGTTGACAATCAAATGTTTTATTGATTATTCCTACATGCAGAATGTGTGAATGTGTGTTTCAATTATTATGAATATGAAATGTAAGCCAAAAGATGATTCTAAGTTTAAAGTTTCTGAGATATGATAGTTCTGCCTTTTAATAACTATCGATATGAAATTACGCCAAGAGACTATTCTGACTGTGAACTTTCTGCGATATGATGGTTCTACTTTTAATTATTATGGAATAAAATTTATGCCTAAAGATGATTCTGACTTATAAAATTATGCGTTGTGAATGTATGATAAATGAGTGTATGTCAAACAATTATCTGCGAAATGAAGTTTATGACATCCGCTGTTATGCAAAATAATATTATGACGAAAAAAATTCTGCCATAAAGGGTGGACCCGATGCACGTAACTAAACTTTTATAATTATTAACCTTTTATTTTTGACATAATTTATTTCTATTTTTGACACAATATAATTGATTTCTATTTTTGACATGATATAATTGATTTCTATTTTCGACATTATATAATTTATTTCTATTTTTGACAGTGTATAATTTATTTCTATTTTTGACATTATATTAATTAGTACTTTTGACATTTGTATCGGTGTGAATTTACCTAAATTGTATTGTTTTATTTTTTCTTTTATTCTTGATTTGACGACAGTGGGTCCCATTCATTATATAAATTCATTTGTTTAATTCTTTTTTTAATTTATGTATGCATGTTTTTAGTTTTTACTGTAATAATTTCGACACAATGTAAAAATTGTTCATGAAATAAATAAATAGATAAAAGTTCGTCTATTCTCATAATTTGCTGTCCTTTTTGATAGGAATACCGACCCGCAGTTGGAGACTGTCAACACCTCTTAATGTAGGTACTACGTCCATGATTCATCAGAGCGCGTTCAGAATATTCATGACTGCATCACGCCTTTTACAAGTTCTTGGAAATAATTTCAGTAATTGAAACTACAATAATTCGCAAATTGGTTTACACTAAAATGACATTTTCCTATTGCTAAGTAGGCAATTCGTTACGAGATTCTTCTGCTGGATTGTTACTTCGAAGATAAAATCATCATAATCATTATCATTTCAGCCGAAAGACGTCCACTGCTGGACATAAGCCTCCAAAATAGGGGGGGGGAGGGTTTGTCATAATCGCCATGATTGGCAGGCGGGTTGGCGATCACCGTATACTGGTAAAATGCATAGAGAACGCTGCTACCCATTCTCTAGTAAGGCCCTTAGTCGTAGTAAAGAGATGGTGCTATTCTTTACGTCCAGCTCCACTCGGAACAAGAAGATATAGCTCTAGCCATTACTATCAGCAGTGGACTACGACGGAATGCTTTCATTTACCACGATCTCATCATCTCTGACTCTGACACAGCCGGTTTTTAGGCTATATCAGTCACCAGATGTAGTTTGACCTCCGAAACCTTAACATTTCTCGCCCCGAAAACTATAAAACTCACAGTATTCGATTAAAATCAAAATATCAACAAGTTTGAACTGTATCCAATGCACAAAACTGTCAGTTCACAAGAGTGGCGGTGTAACGGACATAACAGTGACGTATGATACTAATTATAGCTGTTTTACAGTACCGCCAGCACCGCACACGTGGGAGGTGGTTTGAGATCCAAGAGAGCGCAGCAGGAGCTACGCGACAACGATAAATTGAGCAATCAATTATTGTGTATTTTTTTTTCAGGATGGGAAATGACTTCTCCCGCTCTGGGCGGAGCGGTGTCAGACTTTTACTGACTAAAACCCACCCGTGTTCCATCAATTACCCTTGTGCCATGGTCACGGTATCTCTTTCGAACAATCACGCGACACCGGCAGGATTATTGGGTTTTACATGAGAAATTTCTCATGAGTTTGAATTTGTGCCCGGTTGATGACAATAGGCTCGCCTCTTATTACATGGGACTTAAACATAAGTGACAAAATGCGGGTATGTAGGTAATACCTATAGGTACACCTCTGACTAACTCATGACCATCATCATTTCCGCCAAAAGACGTCCACTGCTGGACATAGGCTTTCTCCAATTTGGGATGGTTTGCCATAATCACCACGCTTGGCAGGCGGGTTGGCGATCGCAGTATTGTGGTAAAATGTTTAAAGAAAGCTGCTGACCGTTCTCTAGTAAGTCCCTTAGTCGCCTCTTACGACAGTCACGGGAAGAAATGAGTTGGTCATTTACGTTCAGCACCAATCTATGAAGAAATGCTTTCAACGAATGTGTTGTTATGTTAGAATTCAAAACAAACTTCGTTTCTTGGAACATCTAAGACATTCGTCCCAATGCACAATGAAAACTCTAACCTTGCGATTGTCGCAGTGAGTAGGGTAATATTGGGCATTCTATGCCACTGTCGGCAAGTAGCTCGGCTAGTGCGCCTCACTACGCGCCAGTGGCATAGTATGCCCAATATTGAACGATCGACTCGACTGTGTAGTATATTACTGTACTCGCCTGGAGATCATGTGAGTTATACCACTGGCCGTCAGTAGCTGGGCGAGGACGACACGTTCGGATACATTTAAGCATTCTGAATACACCGCCGTCTACCGCTCGGCGAAGTAAACAGTGGTATAAAACGCTCTATAATCAACCGATGATCGATCGAGTTTTTTTTTTCTCACTTCGGATAAACGAACGCGAAATCTGTTACTGTTTAAGTTTATAAATAATGTTGTAATATACACATACACTCATTGTTAATCAGTTTGTTGACAACAGTTATCATGAAATTTGTAAAACAACCACAATCCCTGCATGTAAGCACTATTTGCGATGATTTTTGTAAAACTAGTTCTCGTCATGGAGAATTGTTACCTAATTCAATACGATGTATCATTTGCGGACCATCGAATTGTGGAAAAACAAATTTACTTATTGGTCTTCTTATACATGAAAATGGATTACGGTTTCAAAATGTTTATGTCTATTCAAAAACCTTACACCAACCAAAGTACATTTTTTTAGAAAGAGTTTTACAACAGGTACCAATTATCTCATTCCAGAAATATCAAGGGAATGTGGAAGTTATAAGCGTTCAAGACGCAGAACCCAACTCTGTGATTATATTTGATGACGTTGCTTGCGAGAATCAAACTAACATGCGTGATTATTTCGCAATGGGTAGGCACAAACACATCGACTGTTTTTATCTCAATCAAACATACAGCAAAATCCCTAAACAGTTAGTAAGAGATAATGCTAACTTAATTATATTATTCAAACAAGATGATATTAACTTGAGACATGTTTATGAAGAACATGTTAACACTGATATGACATGGCTTGAATTTCGTGAAATGTGTTCTAAAATATGGAGTGAGCCCTTTAATTATGTTGTAATTAATAAGGATTGCACCAAAAATAACGGATGCTATAGAAATAAATTTGACACTTTCGTAGTCTTTGATTAGAAATACAAATATTTAAGACATGGTACTTACATGATATCATTATTCCTTGGCTAACTCTTCATCGATAACTATTATAGTCCGCAAAATCATAGTAATGGAAAAATCACTGAAAAAGCAAATTGTTGATGCTGCAGAAGCTGTAAAGAAAAAAGTACGAAAGATGCGAGATTTGGAGACTGAAAATAAGCAAGCATTGGAATCAGTTTTTAGACCTGTAACAGAGTCTCTTAATTTTATAGCTAACACCAATAAGCAAACTGACCTCTTGCGATCTAAAGAACTTGAAGAAACAAAAGTTCCATTTAAAAACAATACTTTACAGAAAGACAGTTCTAATAACGAAGAAGATAGTGATGTAGAAGAAAATGAATGTGATATTGACAGTGATGAGTCGTACAAATCATTAGGAGACAATAATCAAGAGCGTAATACATCATCCTGGTCAGTATCTGCAGAAGCACTCACAGATATTCCATTTGGTGTTCGAGCGGAGCGAGGACAATTGATGTTAGGTTCTGCTATCATAACGATCAGCGATGATTACATCACCGTTACTGGACGGAAATATCGAAGTACTGCAGGACTGAAACAATTATTATTGAAAAAGGACGTAGACTTAAGCACAGTTACAGAGTCTGATATGCAGAATTATAAAATGATGTTGATTGCCACAAACGCACATCGTCGAGACTTTGATTCAAACAAACCAATAAAAAGTAATAAAGGTCAAAAATATTTGCAAGTTATAAAACCACTTTTCAAACTGCCGAATACTATTCAAAACAGCCAAGCAAAGGGGAAAGGGCTACCCTTGACAAAAATGTGGAAAAAAAATATGGATTTTATATATTGGGATAATCCTAATGAACTTGTGGATAGGTTAAAATTATTAATTGCATCTCGAGACGCTGGTAACACTGGATTAGACAACGAAATTATATCTATTATTGAAGAACTGCGTGAAAGTAAAATTATTAAGTAATAAATAAATGGTATGAAATTTTCACCGTTCATTTTAATATCAACCTTTAAATATAATACACCTTAAATATGAATGTAGATTTTGGACACCACATTCATAAGAGAATGCGTTTCTCTGAATTATTAGAGGTCAATGAAAATGCATTGCTAAAATCTGAAAGTGGCGATTTTGACTTGAAAAAATGTAGATTGAGAGGAATTAGATCTCCTGTAGACACAGATGATGTTGTTAACAAGGATTACGTCGATCGATTGTACGATCAGATAATAAAGGAACAGAATAGAATGATTGGACTGTTGCGTGCTCAAATCATAAAAGATGCACAAATAACAGTCCAAGCCACTTTAAAAGCGAAGATACCTGAAGTTTTAGTTCAGTTGGAAGATAAGTTTTATAACAAAGCAGAAGTCCAAAAATTACTTGAAAAAATTCCGTGATGGCGAAGCAACAAATTGTTAATGAACTACACAAAGCAGCACGAAGGAACTTTGTGAGACGTTCAGTTATTTTAAAAGGCATAGATGACTTATGGCAAGCTGATCTGATAGATATGCAAAATCTAAAAAAGTTTAATAAAGGATATAATTATATTTTAGTGGTAATTGATTGTTTCTCGAAGTATACCTGGACAGAACCAATAAAATCCAAATGTAAACTTGATGTTAGTCGTGCATTTGAGCGAATATTAACTACCAGCAATCGAAAACCTAATCATTTACAAACAGATTCTGGGACAGAATTCTATAACGTAACATTCCAAAAGCTTATGAAGAGCTACAATATTAACCACTACTCTTCGTATTCTACCAAGAAAGCTTCGATTGTAGAACGGGTTATTAAAACGATTAAAAATAAATTGTATAAGCACTTCAGTTTCATTGGGAATTACAAATGGTTAGGTTTACCATTAGAAGTTATTCTAAAAACCTATAATAGTACAAAACATCGTACAATTAAATTTAAACCATTCGAGGTAAATAAGTTGAACGAGTCAAAGATAAGAGAAAATATTCAAAAAACTCAGAAACTTACATCACGTCGATGTCAACCTAAGTTCAAAGTAGGTGAAAATGTTCGGATCAGTAAATACAAACATATTTTTGATAAAGGTTACACTCCTAATTGGTCAACTGAAATATTTACTGTAAAAAAGATTAATAAAACCATACCAGTAACATATCATTTAGAAGATCATCGAAAGCAAACCATTAGAGGATGTTTCTATGAACAAGAACTTCAAAAAACTAGCTATCCAGGCGTCTATTTGATAGAAAAGGTTCTTAGAAGGAAAGGAAAGAAAGTTTACGTGAAATGGCTGGGCTTAAGCAACGAAGAAAACAGTTGGATTGATAAAGATGCAATTGTGGATTAGGATTATGAATATAACCATGTTTGTAAGGATTTTTCATTCATTACACTTTTCACTATGCAAGGCGGTGGACTAGTCAATAGTGTGATTAATAATCTTCCGTTCGAACTTCATTTGCCTGGTTATAACTATTGTGGACCGGGAACAAAACTTGAGAAGCGATTGCTGCGAGGCGATAGAGGTGTGAATAAACTAGACGAAGCTTGTATGCATCACGACATTGCATATGCAAATCACACAGACTTAACTAATCGTCATAAAGCGGATTTACAACTTTTAAACATGGCTAAACAAAGACTAAAATCAAAAGATGCAGGGAAAGGTGAAAAACTTAGCTCATGGTTAGTGAGTAAAGTTATGAAAGCCAAACTAAAGTCGGGTGCTGGCATTAAAACATTCAATGCTTTTGTGTCAAAAATTAAGTCAAAAATTAAGAAAGTTAAACCTAAAAATAGTAGAACATTAATCAACATTGCTTACTCAGCTGCGAAAAAGATATTTCCAGACATTCAGAAGATTCGCATACCACGAGTTATACCCATACCAAAGACAGGAGGAGTCTTACCTTTAATTCCAATTTTCGCTGGATTATCTGCTTTAGGAAGTTTAGCTGGCGGTGCAGCTGGTATTGCAAAAACCGTAAACGAATACAAAGCAGGCCAAAAAAGCTTGCAAGAATCAGAACGACACAATAAGACCATGGAAGCTTTAGCGTTGGGCAAAGGGTTGTATATCAAGCCTCATAAAAACGGTAAAGGACTGTTTATAAAGTCTTCAAAAAACTAAATAAAAAGCTACCTAATCGTCCTTTAACTAATATCGATATCAGAGAGCATGCACGTGACATCCCATACTTTCGAGGAGTCTATATGAAGGATCGGTTGCCAAGAACACCAAAACGTATTGAATGTGCTATCGTCAACTTAGATGATTCACGAAATGAGGGAACGCATTGGGTAGCTTATGCTAAAATAAACAATTGTTGTGAATACTTTGATAGCTTTGGGGATTTGAAACCACCGATGGAATTAATGCAGTACTTTAAAAATTGTAATGTTTTTTATAACTATACTAGATTTCAACAATTTAATACAGTAAACTGTGGACACTTATGTTTAGAATATCTACGGAAATTTTGGAATAAATACGTATAAATATTATGTATTTCTTTTATTTCAATCATTTTCATCATGTCACTCACCTTGTCGATAACTGCAAATTCGTCCGATTTATGTACATATTATCCTAATACATTACAACTTTATGGTCCTTATGAGTGTGCCTTATTGCATTTCTCAACATTTAATTCAATTCCAAACATTGACAAAACGAATAATAAGTTATATTACGGCTCTAACGAAGTGCTGGAAATACCTGAAGGCACTTATGAATTACAAGATATCAGCGATTATTTAAAATCAGAAATAAAAGATTGTTCAATAAAAGTACAGTGTAATAACAATACTCTAAAAACTTTGATATACTGTACCAAAGATATCAATTTTACTAAAGAAGGAACTTTTAGGAGATTATTAGGGTTTAATAAACAGATTTTAAAAGCCAATAAATGGCATGTGTCTGAGTTACCAGTCAACATTTTGCCTACGACTGTGATCAGGATAGAATGTGATATTGTAAGTGGTTCGTACATAAACGGAAAACCCAGTCACATTGTACACGAATTCGCACTCAATGTGCCACCTGGATATAGAATTATAGAAATTCCGAAAAACGCCATATACTTTCCAATCAATCAAAACAACATAAGCTGTATACATATCAGGCTATTAGATATAAACAATCGATTAATAAACTTACGTGGTGAAGAAGTGCAGCTATATTTACATCTTAGAAGAAAAAATGATTGACTACAATAAATATGTGCATCAACAAAGTGGGAACGTCAGTTCAACTAAAGTGATCAAACAAATAAGACCTCGGTCTAAGAAAAAAATTAAATTAACAAGAGACAATAAGGAATTTCTTAAAGCAATTGGTTTGCTAAAATGAATATCTTAGATGTTTTATCTGCTCCAACTTACGACAACACTGTTGAAGGAATTGAATTTCATTCTTACAAACCCTACGTAACAAGCTTCAATAGGAACGATGAAATCCGCATACCTATTAATCAACAGGATCTGTATATACTACCGTCAGCGAGCACTTTGTATTTGGAAGGAACTATAATCGTTAGCAAAAAAGATTCAAAAGATAAAGCGAGTAGTGTTTCTTTAACAAATAATTTTCTACTCTACTTGTTTCAAGATATAAGATACGAATTAAATGGAGTGGAAATTGATAAAATAAAAAACGCTGGTGTGACTACTACGATGAAATCATTAGTGTCTATGAATGAGAGTGAATCGAAGATATCTTATGCATGGGGTTGGAATATCGATGGCATAAAAAATATTAATGGAGGTAATTTTTCTGCTTCAATACCACTTTGTAACATTCTCGGATTTGCAGAAGATTTTAAGAAAGTAGTGATAAATAGTAGACACGAATTGATATTGTTACGAAGCAATACTAACCTCAACGCTGTAAAACTGAATACTGGTGAAGTCGTAGATGATGTTCAGATAAATAAAATTGTTTGGCGTGTACCGCATGTTAAAGTGTCAGATAAAGAGAAAATAAGTTTGTTAAAACTGCTAGAGAAAGATCGACCGCTCCAGATGATTTTTAGAAATTGGGATTTGTACGAATATCCTACTTTACCTAAAACAACGAAACATACCTGGTCAATCAAAACATCCTCGCAAATAGAGAAACCAAGATATATTATTATGGGACTACAGACAAATAGAAAAAACAATAGCAGTTCTGATATGTCTCAATTCGATCATTGTCATGTTCGTGATGTTAGAGTGTACCTCAACTCTACTTATTTCCCGTATGAAAACCTAAATGTGAGTTTCGCGAATAACAGAATCGCTTTATTATACGAGCAATACGTCAGATTTCAACAGTCTTATCACGGTCGCCGACCGGAGCCCTTATTAAGTGAAAAACAATTTAAAGATTTGGCGCCACTATTTGTCATCGATTGCTCTAGACAAGCTGATAATGTAAAGACAGGCCCTATTGTGGACGTAAGAGTGGAAATTGAGAGTGATTCGGAAATACCAGATCAAACTTCTGCGTATTGTCTTATATTGAGCGACTGTATTATTGAATATAAACCTTTAAGTAATACTGTGAGAAAAATATCATGAATCCGAATACTGTTATAGTAGATGTTCAAGGGTTTAAAGACCTGTACAATAATTTTATAATAAAAGAGTTAGCTTTTGCTAGCCATGATTATACCCAAACATTTTTAATAAAACCACCATACTTGTTTAAACACTTAACGAGTGACGAAAAGAGGCAAGTTAAATGGCTGGAAAGAAACAGAGGTATTTATTGGAACGAAGGGTATATCGACTATAGAGAATTTCGTCGTATAATCGCTCTCTATCTAGCAAATAAGGAAATCGTTGTTAATGGTTTGGAGAAAGTAAAGTGGATAAAGGAACTTTGTGAGAACTGTAAAGTATCAGACCTGGGGACCGAAAAATGTCCTAACTTCTTTATTTTACATAAAAGATACTGTGAAGGAAAAACTAATTTAAATTGTAATAATCATTTAAAGCATTGTGCTCTTAAAAATGTGTTATGTATAAGAAAGTATTTACAGTTATAAATGTGTACCTACTTTTAAGGTTATTGGTTTCATGAATAAAAAATTATTTGTATATTAAATCTGCTTTTATTTTGTTAAACACCCAACACATCTTCAAATAAAACAATCTACTTTAAAATTAAATAAAACAACGTAATAAGTACTAAGAATTTACCTAAACAATTGCTTACGCAAACAGTTAAGTACTAAAAATCACTATCTATTAAAGATTTAGATATTTTTTTAACCAAAGATTCTGTTTCGTCCATAACATTATCGATAGCGTCTTTAACGATGTATTGAGCACTTATAATAACGTTTTCACTATCACTGTCACTGTCAATGGTTTGCGGAGTGTTATTGCACAGATCTACGACCGATATTTTAATTAATTTGATCCCTCGTCGCTGTAATCGGCTCATCACAAAAGATTTAGTTGGATTTTGCTTCTTCGACTTTTCCCTGCATCGTTGTTTTGATTTCTTTTCTTTCGTCACTTGTTTGCTGTGGTCGGGTTCGTTGTGAAGCGTTTCAGAGAATCCTTCATAAGGATTTTGGGTGTACTGGCTAAACATAATATCTGATTCTGTAATCTGGAAAGAAAGAGACACTCATTAATTTTAAACTTAAACGTAGATGTTGATATAGTGATGCATAAACGAATTTTCAGCGGGTTAAAATATTCATAGCAGATTCACTCAAAACTGTGAGCAAAATTGCTGCGAGTTCAATCGATAGTTACTAAACAATATAAAAATAAATTGGGAAACTTACCGATGACATGCTCGCAAAAAGTACAACACTGTGTGCTTAGTACAAGTACTCAAGATGAGTATTATTTCGTAAATGACAAAAAAAAAAAATATACCTTCGCAATAATTCACATTTTAGATTTGAATGTTAACTAAGCATTTGTGAGGGCAATGCACTGTTGTGTGTTTGTAGTAGGTATTTTGTATGATCAGCGTTATGTAGTTGACGCAAACATAGCTCTTCGAAAGTATAATCAGTCTTATTGTATTACGTACAAAATACATTTTACCTCTGACAAATGAACGATTCAAGTTTCAACATGCACTTCATGTTGAAAATTGAATCTTGGTCAGGTTTCATTTTATTTAACCGACTACAAAAAAGGAGGATGATGTTTTAAAACATAAATTAAATAAGTAGTCATAATCATTCACATTTTATTTAAATGTTTTACATTAACTTAGGTTTTTAAAACTATGAATTATATATAACAAACATTAAAAAGTTATCTAGGTATATTTTAAAATTATATTACATAGGTTACATCTATTATATTCGAACTCTATTACTAATTAGCTTAATCTTAAAATTAATTTTCGCTCTTTAAAATAAGTGAGTGACCCCAGGCTCGCGTTGATATTCGATCTACAGATATTGAACGTTTATCATCATTTCGAGATAAGGCAATTTTGTTGACACTCTTAGTAAATATTTCGTGCTTTATGGATTTAAACATAACATTTTTTCTACGAATAATTCCACCATCTAACAAAATATTTTCATAATCTGATATATTTAAGTCTCTTACTACACTTGATTTTACTCCTTTTGCTTTTTTAATGATTTTATCGACTGTTTTTATCGAGTAAAGTTTTGATCTCAAACCAACAAAATCTGAGATATATTTTCCCCCCATTTCGTCTTTAAACAAACCTGGAACTTTTTTGTTCATAATTGGTATGTTAAAATCATTTTTAACATCATAGTTACTGGTGTCGAAATATTGTAAAAAATTTAACTTCATGTCACGATAAAAATCAAACGTGAATATTTTATAGACAAACGAATCGGTATCTGTATAACACAACTGTACTCGGTCTGCATAAAAAGGTTTTACAATATTGTAATGAAAGTCATACATATGTGTCTTAGAAAGTTCTAATACAGTGAATCCGATATAAATAGGTTTATCTAAAATAATTTGGTCGGGTTTCATTTGTATTGCAACTAAGTTTTCAGTAATAATAGAAGCGCTATGGAAATAGGGGTTGGCTACAAGTCTCTCAGCGGATGTAAATTTCTTAGTTCGATTAGATTGATCGCACCATTGATTAACTAAATGAACAGTTACTCTATTTTCAGTATTTTCTAATGTCTTACCAAAAACACTGTTGTTTAACAATTTAAAGAAGTCTTGTTCGAAAGAACTTTTTGCCTTTTGTCTTAATCGAGTGTTTAATTCTATGTACTGTTTTAAATAGGGACTTTGTCTGAAAGTAATAGCTTTGTGAACTTTACGTAATATTAAACCGTGTTCTAAACACTTTTTTAAATGAACGTAATGTATTACGTAGTTGTACTTATTATGCAAATTTGCAACTAGTTTCTTCGTTTTACCTCCTGGAGGTATACATTTCTCAGGACAAAATGGTAAATCATTGTGGTGTTTGTGTAAATGTTCAGGATACAAAAGATCGACCTCTAATATAAAGCCCCACTCAGAGTTATGCTCGACATTTTCAACACGAAAATTAGTTAATTCATTTTCATCAAGAAATCTAAAACTAGAATACGGTAAATACTGACACATGCTAAAGCCGTATAGGTTATTACAGTCTAGATATACTATGAAACTCTGAGGCTGTGATGCATTATGTTCCGGCATGTATTTGTGATTTGCTTTTGCATACCGATGGGAACACATGCACAAACCTCCTCGTATACCGCTTTGAATCATTCTAACGATAGCTAAATCCGAAATCAGTTCTAACTGAACACCTGTTTTTAGCAACATTGCATCGAACGATAAACTGGGTGCAGTTATGTAAAAGGCAGGATCGAGTTTGTAATGTTGTTTACATGTTTTCCGAAACTTTTGAAATATGTCTGTTAACAAAAGCACGTCTGTTTTTAAGTATAGATCTGTATACTCGCCTTGGTCATTAATATTGAATTCAGCCCACACATTCTGTGCATGATTATAATCTTCATCGCTAATACCTTCGTTAGTCAAAGAATTATGAAAATAATATTTAGATGGTAATGACTTTTGATCGTAACATTTCCAATCTTTCATATAGTCATATGGGTACACACCTTTACGAGTCAGCAAACTAAATTGTGTTTCATCAGTAAAAAATAATTTAAGGTTAACAAAATCATCTACTTGCAATGTTTTAGCAAGTTTGTCTAAACTAGTTCCTAAAAAGTTGAATGAATCTAAAAACCTTAGTTGTATAAACTCGTTATCAGCAATAGGAATAAACTTTGTAAACGATATATATTTTTCCTTAGTCTTGGGTATTATTTTAATTTGTCCTGGAATTTCGCCTAACTTTTTAATAAATAAATGACAATCGTACCCGGTTAAGTTATGAAAAAATATTGGGATGAATTTTGGTACTTTGTGTTGTAGGTTGCAGTGTCGATGTGCTGCACCTCGGTACCGGCCTGTAATATGACAGTGATCCCTTACTCTATCGGTCAACAGTAAATTTTCACAAAGGTAGCACTTAACAGCGCGTTTGAAATCAAGAGCATCTATTTCTGTGAATATCATAGGCTCGCTTTTAGTTAGAATTCTGTGTATTGTTTTAGCATCTTCAGTCAGTAAATGTATAAATTTTGAAACACAATCTTTTCCGCGATAACTTCTATAGCCATCAACCCTATCGTTAAATGATGACACTACATTATAGGCGAACGCGGCCGCCACGTGACGATGTGAGTATGACGTGTTAGCGGTGTTGAATTCATCGCCGGAAATTGGTTTGAGTATCGTTTCGAAATCGGCATATATGACGAAAGGAATGTTTTGTTTTCTATCATAATTTTTGAATTTTAAAAATGTTCCTTTTTCTGGTAATACTGTGGCAATCCCTCCACATAGATGTGATTCAATTCGGCTGCGCGTTGGAAAAAATAATAAGCACGTTTCGCAGAAGTACAGTTTACCATGATGTTTGGTCATCTGATTTCTGACTAGACGCGGTAAATCATTGATAAGACAATAATGAGTATTAGTTTTATTTTCAATGAACAATAGATGGATGCTCTTAGATTTATGATTCGATGTTGAATACAAAGGTCCAATGATAGTCTTATCATTTTTTAAACCATACACGTAAATATTCAAAAACGGATTATTCTTCTCAAAGACAGCTACGTCCGAAAATGTTATCGGAAATGTTAAACCATCAACATTCAAAACATCCTGGAAGTAGGGATAAGATGAAACTCTGTCGGGATGTTGGTTAGTGGGGTACAGAGCCGCCACTACGCACCATAAAAAGCAATACTCATCATTGTTACGAATATTCAAACAAGCTTTTTTATGTTTTATACATTTCGGTAAAGTTATAAATTTAGATCCGCCGAGAGGTTGATATTTGTTAATATTTATTTCTACATGGGAATTGTTCGAAAATGTCCAGCCACTATCTCTCTCCTGAAACTCTTCAATTTTCTTTAACAGTAAATCAACCGTTGCTTTATATATTGAATCAAAATCGTAATTAAAAGTAATAATAATGTTTTTTGTGGCGAACGATTTCATTTCCTTTTGATCATTTTTAAACAAAAGAAAAAAAGAAAAAAGTTCGAAATTTATTTTCACAGCTTTATGTTTCAATAATGATTGGTTTATTAGAGTTTTAACTTGATCACTAATATTAATGAGAAACATTTCAGGAAAATTATTTATTTCTTCGCCAGTTGCGATGATTTTGTAACTAACGATTCGTTTTTTAAACGCAGAATTAATAATTGCGACATTGTCAAAAACAGTGGTCGCACTATTATTTTTATGAACATTACTACGTAAATGACCAGCACCCCTAGCCAAGTTGATAATCTGCAATCGTTAACGCTAGTCGCTCAACGTTAAATCACGTGGTTAGAACAAACGAACAGAAAATTCGTAGCCAAATTCACATCGTTCAAAATGATAGAATGATTTTTTATCGTTTCTACAATGTTCAACGCTATATCCTTTGTTATAAGGTGTCGTTTTTCTAAAGACATTGTAGAACGAGCGGCCGAATCAGGCGCTTCAACATGGCTACCAACTTATCGTTTTCTACAATTGCTGACACTGAGGCGTTACCGATTGTAGAACGGTAATCGTTTGTGACTTGGCTAGGGGGGCTGACCATCTACGATTATCTACAAATAAGTTGCAAACCGAACAGTGGGGCATTATTTTACAAATTGAAATTAATTATCTCCCAATACAGACGCTAAACTCGAAATGAAACGATCTTACCCACGTATACCAACTAATGAAGAATCGAAGTAAATATAGTGTGATAGAATTGTTAAATTATTTAATCTGGACCAGGTCTGCATACGTCTTCAAGTTTGATGATTACTTATTCGTCAACCAGTGCATCTGATTAGGTATCAATGTTTCTGAAAAAAAAAAAAGAAAGATCGGTTAGTACCTTTTTTTTGTTAAAATCAACAACGTTTTAAACGAAAATACCAAACTTATTCAATAGTTACCTTCTGGCAAATTACTTAATGTTGTACATAAATGTTCCAATTTTATGTAGTTCAAATGTATGGGTGTATTCAGATCACAATACTAATCGATAGGTACTAGCTGCTTCGGGAGATTATAATACTGTAGGTATCAATATGTTTCTGAAAAAAAGAAAGATCGGTTAGTACCTATTTTTTATTAAAATCAACAACATTTGAAACGAAAATACCAAACATTTTCAATAGTTACCTTCTCGCAAATTACTTAATGTTGTACATAAATGTTTCAATTTTATGTACTTAGTTCAAATGTGTGGCTGTATTCAGATCACCATACTAAACGTCAGGTACTAGCTGCTTCGGGAGATTATAATACTGTGGGTGTTTCGACATTCGCCATGAATCCATATATTTTTTAAATGATTAAAGGTCACTCCGTCACGCGGCGTAGCTTTGAGATAATGTAAAATTTATTTTTAGTTTTTGACTTTTAAACGTTACTAACTAACGAAGTATTCGTTATTGAGTACCTATTCATACTATCAATTTTCGAACAATCAATAAAATATTTGATTGAAATAATTGTTATTGCGTAAAACATTACACGTGTGACCTTGTTTCTTTTTTCGTTAGCTAAGTTGCATTCACAACAGTAAGCTATTTTAGTCAAGGTTGTCACGCATACATATTAAGGTATGGATAAGTATCAGAAACTAGGTACACTATCATAAAATAAATAAAATGTAGTACTTTGGCTTCTACCCTTAAGAATAGAATTAAAAATTAAGTTCATTTAAAATTTGTTACTGTTACAAGTTAACTTATTTCCTGTAGCTACTTCATTCGAACATAAAAGTAAGTATTACAAGTAAAACTTGGATCTATAACATAATAAATACTAATCTAATGATTATCTCTGGATTGCCAAATAATTAAATTACTTACAAGAATATTCCCTATTAGTGTTGTTGATAACTTATCTACTGGTTAACGTTTTGTCAACCCTAAGTCGTTTCGCTGTGTCGTCATTCGATGCTACCTGAAACATCATTAGTCTTCACTTTTTGGTGAAGTACCGTCGAAGAACTTTATATCTATACATCGTAAAGACTATTTCTGCTTGCTGCGCATCGTGCTCAGAGGATTTTGTTTTCAAACTGCTTACATATGAAGTTCTTCGATAGTAACTATAATGCGTCTAAGGAAAAAAGTTGTTTTACACAACATTATATGAACGGTTGTAGTAATTTTTAATATAGTGAATTATCATTCGTTTTCCGATTTATAAGCTACATGTTTTCGAAGTACTCGGTACAAGCTAACTGAAGTCTACAAGTGTGGAAGTAATCTTCAAGAAGTGTTCTGCGATCCTGCTGCGTTATCCCATCAATATCAGTTTTGATAGCTAACCGCTGCCTACGGTCGTCAGTCACTACACCTGCCAGCCTGCCATACCGTTTGGACATAATTGGAAAATGTAAGTATAAAACTTTCCACTCAGTACATAGTTCGGAGATCTGACCCGATGTACTAATCGTAATCCTTATGTTTAACTATTATTTTGTTGTATCTTTATTTCAGGTCTGAGTCTGAGTGCGAATACTTTCAACAAGCTCCGATCACCGATCAGAAAACCAAACGCAGCCGCAAACCGTCTGCAGACAACGTTAGGAAACGCAAGTCGCATCCACCATCAACGAATTTAATTCGTACGAGGTAAACAAACTATTCAATAATTTAGTTCGCCATACCAGTTTAAATCATCTGTCATTTTTATTCGTAAGTACGTCTCTCATGTTCTGCAAGTCCCTTTTTTGACCGAGTGTATTTTTTTTCCCCTATGCGTATCTAAACAGTAAACGTAACCTGTAAGTGTATGATGAACTAATAGAAGCTTTCGTTGTTGTTTCAGTAAAAAAACCAATACTGATAATGATGTATTTGGTATCAGTAACAACTACGGGTCTGACACCGCGCCAAAAGACGACTCATCGAGTACATGTTTATCATCATTCTTCGTTAACCGAGTCGCCAACGGCTGCGAGCGGCGAGCAGCGAGCATCAACGGAGAGTACTACATCGACTGCAAGGTGTACAAGGCTGACGACGCTCGCCACACCGACTCCCTGGAGCTGTGGAAGAAGGCGCTTTTGCGACTCAAGTTCCAGACCGACGCGGATTCGTGTCAGTGGCGTAAACTACAAGAGTTCGTGCGCTCGGTAGATACTTTATTCCTTGAAAAACCAATGTTTTACGAAAAATAAACCTAATATAATATGTACCTTGTTTATTATGCAGATCCACTTCAAAGCAGCGAGTTAATAAGTCGTTTCGACACACGAAGCGCATTACAAAAACCAACAAGTCGTTTCTAATATTGAGACGCATGTCAAAAACACCAAGCCGTTTCCACCCACGAAGCGCATTACAAAAACCAAGTCGTTTCTAATACTGAAATGCATGACAAAATCACCAAGTCGTTTCCATTGTTGAAGCGCATTACAAAAACCAACAAGTCGTTTCTAATATTGAGACGCATGTCAAAAACACCAAGTCGTTTCCACCCACGAAGCGCATTACAAAAACCAAGTCGTTTCTTATACTGAAATGCATGACCAAATCACCAAGTCGTTTCCAATGTTGAAGCGCATTACAAAAACCAACAAGTCGTTTCTAATATTGAGACGCATGTCAAAAACACCAAGTCGTTTCCACCCACGAAGCGCATTACAAAAACCAAGTCGTTTCTAATACTGAAATGCATGACAAAATCACCAAGTCGTTTCCATTGTTGAAGCGCATTACAAAAACCAACAAGTCGTTTCTAATATTGAGACGCATGTCAAAAACACCAAGTCGTTTCCACCCACGAAGCGCATTACAAAAACCAAGTCGTTTCTTATACTGAGATGCATGACCAAATCACCAAGTCGTTTCCATTGTTGAAGCGCATTACAAAAAACCAGCAAGTCGTTTCCACCATTTGAAGCGCATATCACTTATCATCAAGTCGTTTCTAACAACGAAACGCATGGCACAATGATCCATATCATCGTCCGCAGCGAGGTGAACTCGCCCAGCTACTGACGGCCAGTGGTATAACTCACATGATCTCCAGGCGAGTACAGTAATATACTACACAGTCGAGTCGATCGTTCAATATTGGGCATACTATGCCACTGGCGCGTAGCGAGGCGCACTAGCCGAGCTACTTGCCGACAGTGGCATAGAATGCCCAATATTACCCTACTGCAGTGCAGGGCAATTCTAATACAAAATGAACTAGCACTAACTAAGCCGCTTGGTCAGTGCTAGTGTGGGCAGGTGACTTAAGTTTATCAGACCTGATTATGTCTGTATACCCAGCAGGACCCAACGTTTAATCCGATTCAAAGTTAAATGTAAACGTGCGTAGTATTTAGTACCTTGCGAACCGTATAATTAAAAAAAACTTTTGACAAACAATTAAAATCGCCGTCATTTTTAAGGTACTGATACACCGCTAAACGGGACCATATAAGATTTGTCTTAGACCTTCAAACAGCGGAGGGTCCTGCTGGAAAATAATTTAAGCTTTCGTCGTAAAAATTAAGGTATTTTTTTAATAAGATTCGCAAGGTGCTAAATTTATACTACTAACATTTAACTTTCAATCGGATTAAACGTGGGGTCCTGCTGGGTATATAGAAATGACCTGGTTAATTACCATACGATGCTTTTCTCTTCGATATCTTGTCTATAATTAAATATCAAACTGAAACAAAATAATCGTAACTGAATTTTCGAATAGTCTAGAAGAAAATAATTATGACTGTTTAGTACCTACAACCGCAAACTAACATGCTTTAGAAGGAAGGAAGACGCTCGTAATAATATTAGCTATAAATAATCGCAGAACTATTATTAATTTCTGCTAATAGTTGAACGGACGAGGATAATTATTTGCAGTACATTAGCAGGATCGTAAAGAAGCTTGTTAGGAGTAATAATACATTATACAGACATAATTATAAATGTGCCCATCAAATGCAGATTGTTGTTATCATAGAGAATATGTACTTACTAGATTGTTCTATGTAAAGGGGTTATAATTGTGATCTAAAATAAATATACAATAAATTATTTCGTCATCATTCTCCTACCGTTATCTCAATCTATTTGTGGTCGGCGTAACATGTCTATTTGTGGTCGGCGCAACATGTCTATTTGTGGTCGGCGCAACATGTCTATTTGTGGTCGGCGCAACATGTCTATTTGTGGTCGGCGCAACATGTCTATTTGTGGTCGGCGCAACATGTCTATTTGTGGTCGGCGCAACATGTCTATTTGTGGTCGTCGCAACATGTCTTATTCTTCCACTTTGTTACTTCCTTTCTAATCATATCATCACTCACGCACCAATCGTTTCTTTGGTTTCCACCTGCTCTTATAAACATAGACATTCATACTCAAAACATGTCTCATGACATTTTCCTCATTCCTCCGTACGATATGCTCTACCGTGACAACCGATTTCCATACAACTTTTTAGCTACCGGTGAGACTTTCAGACTTTCCCTTATGTCGTTTCTTATTCTATCTATTCGTGTGCAATTTGCTTTTATTCATTTTTGGTCTCATACTTTAACCCATACAAGACATTTAAAGATTCTAATTAGGTACCCATAACTTGCAAAGTAAAAGACCTAGGATATGTATTAGAATTCTGTCACTGTAACCAACCAATAAGTTTATAGCATTAAGGGTAGATGAAGCTGATAGAACGAGACACATGGACAAGAATGGAGGTGAAATACCCTCATGTGACGGCTGAAAAATGGACCGAAAAGTTGAATTGGTTCGAGTCCACTTCACGCCACGGGATAAGGGCTGATGGAAGAATAATGAACTTCTCACTAACATTGTTTCAACAAGTTAAAACCAAGCGATCCAAGAAAATAAATCTACAGCTTAGCTTCTTTACTACATCAGTGGGTCAACTCCGCCATATTGAATGTCAAGGAGCACAGGTGGAGTTGCGGTCGCGCCGCTCGTCGCACGTGTCGACACGAACACACACATGCACACACACCCGTGCACATAGTTTACACATGACAGCACATGTGTGTGTGAGTGAGTGTTGCGATCACCTTAACCCTGTTGTTACTGGATGAACGAATGAGGTCGCCCGTCGCGTCGCGCGTCGCTTTTGAAATAGTTCGCGAATTGATAATAAATGGAGTTGACGTGGCGTGTGAGTGTTAAGTCATTGCCCGGATTTGTTTGTTGTTGTTTATGTTGCGAGGTCAATAGTTGTATCGTTAAGGATTCCTTCGCTTTGACTTAGAGGAATCTGGCTTATTCCGTCGTGGTTGGAATTCTGTATATTGATTCCAATTAACTTACCTATTCTAGCAGCCGTCTCCAAAGGTGCAAAAGAAATAGTGACTTAGGTTTGACTGAAATTATGTACATCCATTAGCTTTTCTTGGCTCCTGTAACACAGGTGTTTTTACCTAGCGTAGGAGTCAGATGGGTAATTCCGTACTACACTATCAGTAGGAATCAGTTTCATTTTGACAGTTCCGCAACATTCATGGCGCTGTTTACGTTGCTAAGCAAACAATTTTTTCAAACATATGAAAGCATGGATGACATATAAGCTTCAAAATGATTCAAATTCAGATTAATTGCTTACAATTAGGGTGCAGGACTTCACTTGTTTGTTCAAACTTTTTATGACAATGAAGAATTTATTTATATATTTTATTCCCTTATTTTCCAGTGCAACTTTTCAAATTCAAGAATGGTTCATGAATAACCCATTTCATAGGTTTTAACTTAAATTTTATTGATTTATTCCAATAAATCATGTGCAATCACGTAAATATAAAACCGTTTTCGCTTCAAATAAACGTCAGGGATGTTTCTCTCACTGATTTATTCATTGAATAGCTCAACAACTGCGCTGATCTCTCATGACCTTTGTGACCTTGAAAGAATCATACAAGTCGAAGAAAACACAAGTTTTATCACGTATATCACATTGATTGATGATTTCATGCTATTTTAGTGGCCATAAATGAACATGCAAAATCTATACTAATATTATAAAGCTGAAGAGTTTGTTTGTTTCTTGGATTGAACGCGCTAATCTCAAGAACTCCTGGTCATATAACATCACGCTACAACCAAAAGGAGCGGAGCAGTAATGAAAAATGTTGCAAAAACGGGGAACATCGCACGGGTAGGCGATTCGACGCGACGGGAAGGGCCCGGAACAAAAATTTTTCCGCGGACGAAGTCGCGGGCAGAAGCTAGTAGAATATAATTTTAAAATATATTTTTTAATTCGTGGCAATAGTACCTTTTATCCATAGTCTGGACTTTGAACGAAAGGCTAATCGTTTGAATAAAACTCTTCCAAATGAATGGTTGGCTAACGGTTTAAACTACAATAAAAGTTGCGAGTCAATACCCAAATAAAAAAAGAAAATTAAAGATCTTCTTTTTAGATCGTATTTGGACATTTGCTTTCATTTTGGAACAATACCTATTAGTTTCTAAGTGTCTATGTACTTCACAATGAAAGAGCCTCCACGTGTATTGTTACCATGCTTTCATCCGACTCATACAAACAAACAAATCAGCTTCATACAGATTTCAGTATTATTTGACTAGACAGAGATGATTTAAAGTGCCAGAAGGGACCTTCGAAGGAAAGCAGGGCTTGGAACCGGTACCAAAAGTACGGGTTCTTTGTCGGTACCATGCGGTTTATGCCATTTCCGGTACCCAGGTATCGGTTTCAGACGTTTATCGGGTACTCCACCTTATAAGTACCCGTGCCAAATCAGGCCGACGCGTACTACTAATTTAATATTTGTATAAAACACCTTCTACGGTTGGCAACTTTGAAGTTATTTTTCTAATGTCTATTAACTATACATTTTACTTACTACGAGTATCCATTTATTTTGTCGCTAACTTACGGAAATATTTGTTTAGTAACCGTTTTGGCACCGTTACAGTACCGATACTGATTAGAAAACTCATAAGTACAGGTAGTTCGTCTAGTACCGGTATCACACCAAGGCCAATGGTACCGTTTCCAACAAATTACGGTATTTCAAGTCCTGTACACTAGTGATGCTAAATGATGAATGATTTTATTTCCGTACGTAGGTTTGAACAAACACTTCTACACGCCCATGAATACTAATTGGATTCATACAACAAAAGAAGCATTACTTGTAACGAACGAGGAAATTATCTCGGAAATTTACTTCTGTGCGCCCTCTTGTAAAGATAAACAGCTGCAATTTCGGCAGTGGATTTAAGTTGGGTGGATCATGGCCCACTCCCTCTTACCGAAAGGAGGCCTGTGTCCCAGCAGTGGGAACATTATAAGATGTTGATGATGAATTAGTTAATTTACAAATAATGGGCTGACGGACTAGTTCACCACCCTGTTATCTGCTATGAAGACTACTCAAAAGAAGTAGACTAACATACATGCCTCATCTTGGAGAAGAAATCAAGAGAATCCGTGTTTCTAGCTAGTGTATATTAGGTAAATGATTGTGTCTGTGGTGACACTAATGATGGAGGTGGAACACGTGGCTGGCCGCGTGACGACGACGTCACGCCGACGCCCGTGCACCGCCGCCGCCGTGCATCGCACTAACGCTGACAAGCGAAAAATTGATAATTACCGTGTATTACCGTGTAGACGTTTATATGGTTGTAGAGACAATGTAGGTGAGATGGAGTTTTGTGTTGTAGCTTGATGGTATGTTCCTTGTGTATATCTATAGTAATGAGGGTAAGAAATAGGTCACTTGACCACATGAATTTAAACGAATTAGTGTTTCACAAAAGTTATCTTTAGATATCATTTGAAAATGAAATTCAAAGCATAAAATTCGATAAAAAAAAGTACATTAACTGCCATAGGCCAACAAATGATCGAGTATAAGCTAATTCCACGAACAATGTTAATGGCTCCATTATTTAGCAAGGGCAATCGGTAATCAGAACACGTCTAACTTCGATCTAAAGGCAGAAAATGTTCAGAATAATATCGAAAACATGCTGTTACGTGTCCATGATTGGCTGAAGAGTCATCTTGTCATCTCTGATTTACTCGTAGATGTTTTATTTTGTGGTTATAGATGAAATGATTTTTTTTATTGGAGACGATTTAAGTTTGAATTCTCATCTCATAAACAGGATGATATATAGTGACCTTATTGGTGATGTTATTCAGAAAGGTCCACCTGACCTTTAGTACGTAGTACTCGCAACCGGCGTGTGTGCATGACCAAATTTATGAACCTAAACGAGGCAAAAGGAGTGTGTAGAGATCGTAGGAGGTGGCGTTCCGTGGTTTCTGCCTACCCCCATGGGAAAAAGGCGTGTTAATGAGTCTGAATTTGTGAAAATACAAATAATAATTTTTTGCATGTCGTACATATGTTTGGGATCTGTGATGTATCCAAGTATGTAGTCATCGATAGCAAAGTTAAGGCCTACATGCGCTGCTTTTCATGTTCCAACTGTACGACATACCAAAATATTTTTTTAAACATTGTTAAAGTACAGACGCCAGCACATCAACTTACCTCAATCTGTCAAATTTCTTTAATAGATTTTCAACCTTATATCACAATAGTGGAAGGTTAATTTTCGATTGGTAAAATTTGACAGATTGGGGTGGCTTGACCTGCTGGCGTCTGTACCTATTTTCGTGTCGGGCAATCTTGCTGGTTATTTAAGCGAGAATGTTGTGGTGTAGACAGTTACTGAGCCTTTACCCCTTGTTCAGTTATTTTCAAACAAAATTGATTAGTTTTCCTTAAGTTTCCTCTGCATAGATAAACAGTTTGTAGAAAGATGTAAATGTTATAAAATATGTTTATGTTAATTATTGAGTGAAGTTTGTTCAGCTTTAAAGCCCAACGAAGGGTATCAGATTCTTTGTGTAGTCGAGTTTATGAAAAGTTCTTAACTGTGATGAATTAGACTAATATTTCTGTTTTAGATATTTGTCCTTGTATAATCGTTGAATTCTTGACTACACAAAAACTACTTGTAGGTAAATGTAATGAACGTTGTAATAATATTTGACCATCCTATATTATCCACAATTCTTTGTTGGTCCAGAAAATCCGATAATTCGGGACCTTTCTGATAACTTTTGTTTTCGAGCTTCGTCCCCGAGTTCATTGACCTCTGGAGGGTAGTGACGCGTACCGGTCAAGGGACCGACCCCGGGATAATTTGGAAAAATATCTAGATGAAAATATTGTTTTCATATTTGGTCTTGATTGTGATAATAAGATATGTTTTACGAAAATAATAATGTAACATGAGAGAGTATTTGTAAACAAGCCGGTTTTAATTGGCAGAATATTCCTGAGAGTAAGTGTATTGAAATGATCATAACTAGACTAATCTATACTATTTATACTAAAATTATAAAGATGAAGAGTTTTGTTGGTTGACTGTACTAATCTTAGGAACTACGGTTAGTGATGGATAGCCCATTTATTGAAGAAGCCTATAGACTATATAGCATCACGCTAGGACCCTTAGGGAAAAAACGAAAAAGCCACGAATATGAAGACGTCATACGGGCAGGCGATTCGACGCGACGGGATCAAGAAATTTAACGCAAACGAAGTCGTGGGCAAATTAGTTTAAATATAAAATTCTCATAGGTTATGTAGAGTTAGAGAATAGAGTTTTTTAATATGGTCTTCTTCCAAAAAACCAAGTTGTATCAGTTACCTATACCTTAGTGAAGGATGTCCTGTAAGTTTCAACAGAGTGATGAAAGCGTCAATCCAAATCAGTTATTTTCCATCTTATAGAAAGGTAGGTCGTTAAGTACTATATATACGCATTTCCCTTTTAACCGATCCGATTTATACAACCGAATAAGTTGGTCTTTTTCTCGAGCTATATTTTTCGTCGGTCCTCGAGTGAAGGATAATGTGAATGAGAAGGGACTACCTTTCTACTGACCGCTAGTCCACTACCTATCTCCATTACCTTAAGTACCTCGGTAATGTCTGTATCTGATGGATATAGAGGTGTTAGAGCAAAGATGCTTCACCTAAAAAATAAACTATCCACAGTCACTGTAAAGATTGTACTTTCGTGGTCGAGAGTTTACGGAGATCCATTCACATAGGATTTATGTGTGTTGCCGTTTTTTCAAATTAAAGGGCTTGTATCCTGTAGATTTGTAGACCATTTTCAAATTTATTATGTACCTGGTGCTCGTTGACAGACCTACACTGTCCTACCATACGTATTTGTTAATAGGTTACTCAGTTATTTGAAACTATTACGAAAAAAACGGAGGAGGTTCTCAATTCGACGCATATTTATATATTTTTTTTATGTATCCACCACGCATAACGTTTTACAGCGTAGTCTGATTGTGATTTTTTTTTCTTTTATTGGATACTGTATATCTCGAAGGTGGTCCCATATAAATTTGGCAAAAATCGAACCCTAAGGGTCGGAAAACAGGGGATGATTGATTGTTCACTCACTGATTGTATTGTATGACCACGCATAATTTTATACAGAGTAGTCCGATTTTGATAATTATTTTTTATTGGATACATATACATACATATGGGTATACGTAATACTTGGTAAGTTTTTATTTTACAGTTAAGTTTTTATTTTACATTTTTTTTGGGGCTATCAGACGATAGCCCCAAAAAGCAATGTAAAATAAAAACTTTTTAACAAAAAAATTAAACCACCGAAAAAACAGAAAAGCAAAAAATAATAAACCTTTTTTATTTTACCTTAAAATGGACAAAGATCACTCAAAGCACCGAATCAAAAGAACTTAGGTATACTAACATTAGTTTATGAACTTAGTTATTAATGTTAAATAAAAAAGGTTTATTATTTTTGCATTTCAGCTTTTTTACACTATCATTTAGAGAATTTATTCCGAAAGGTTTACAATATGTACTGGCGTATAATAAAGAAATCTCGATACTTGAGAAGTCATAAATACCGAACGACACAGGGGTGGGTCGTTACTACAGTTCGTTCACAGTGATTTTACCGCAGTTATTCACACTGATCTTTGCAATCGTTACAATAAGGTTGCTTTTGGGTTGTTGCCACTGCCAAGCCTGAAAAAATTAAACTGATCTTCATTATCGTTTCATTTTAATAAGGTTGCTGCTGCTAGAGGTGAAACAACTGAGAAAAGACTATAAACAAATATAATATCGGAATCAATTGGAGTAGGAAAACTTAAATCACTAAAGTTTCTACCAAAATTATTCACCCTTTTCGTTGACAATTTACGTTCGGGTGTTCAGCGTTCGTGTTAACATTTGATCTTGATCCTATGAACGCGAGGTGCGTTTTTGAGGCCAAGGGTGTAACAGTACGTGTTACTACTTACAACTGTTACAACTTACCTACGACTGCATCACTTATGTTTTCCTTCAAAGCGTATTGACCTATTTGTTTATTTATAAGCACTTAAGAGTAGTATGTTTACCTTTTAAGTAATACTGGTTATTAATGAAATAGTCTGTCACGGTTCTCATAAAGGAAGGGACTATCATTGATAACTACGGTTGCTAACTGCGGGTTCGCGATCGCAGCGTGTTTCCTGATAGTGTTCACTATTTTACAAGATAAATTTGAATTGTGGTTTTTCTGATTTCGTAATTTTTTATGAACTAGTTTTTGCCACCGGCTCCGACCTTGCGGAAGTCGAAAATTATCCCACAGGGATGTTCAACCGGGATTAAAAGTATCCTTTGTGTTAATCCAGCTTACAAACTATCTTTATACCGAAATTCACTTAAATCCGTTCAGCCGTTTTTGCGTGATTGCGTCCAAACATTCAAATATTTATATATTCGAATGTTTGGATGTTTGTTTAACTTTATAGTTTCTAATAGGATAGTAGGATTAGGCAGAGACACAGTATTGCCAATGAAATAAAAAATATTGCACAATACTTGCTTGCTTAACTTGGATTAAAAAGTGCGCTTTATAAACACCTGGATTACCACGACGCCGACGTTAACGTTTATATTTGCTAGAAAATATACATGTTCAAACAATTTGTGGAACATTTATGTACATAAGGCTTTCACTGCACAGTAAACAACCCTGCTTCCTTGTGTAGACAATAGAGTATCATATTGTTGTTGCCCCGGGCAATGTACTCAGAAGCGTAATGGATTTCAAGATATATTATAAATAACACGCCTTGAACACTATGAACATTATTTATAACCTATTATTTTACGTATTACGTTAGTATAAGACTTCAGTACAGCTTTTTCTCTAAAAGTCAAGGTATTAAATTGTATTACAGTCAATCCATTTTCCTTTAAAACGGTAATTTTGAGAGGCGCGGTAAGCGGATTTCTTGACAAAAAAAAAAGAAGCAGCTTAGCGTTAATGTTGAGATGAGGAAAACCATTTAATGTCACGCTTTATTTTTATTTTAGACGTTTTAAGTAAGGCGTCATAAATATTTACCGTTTTCGTGTGAATCGTTAGGTCTACTTCTAGACCTAAAGATCCACACGAAAACGGTAATACATAAATCATGACTATAACAAAATAAAAGGTTTTGTTACCGTATGAGAGATTGGATGACACATTGTTCACGAAATATGTCACAGCATGTGGTAAGCTGAAACTTGAAATAAAACCAACACGTCCTGAAGTCCGGCGTTTCCCGGTGCGTAACAACACTATTATGTATTCGTAGCCCTAAATTGTAGCAACAGCTGGACAGTCCGCACAACGACCTGTCTACCACCAAAGTCCCGCAGTCCCGCGGGGAACAACAAACTAACATCTTTGTTAACTTTCCAACCGGAGTTGAAGAATTCCTTTGGGACCTTTAACTTGTAATGTCCACAATAAATATGTCTTCTTCACATTAAATGGCGAACCTCTATTGTGGGCGGTAGTACTACAAAAGCGCGAAAAACTGTTTCTTATAGATTGTTTGTTTACTGGTATTTTGTAGACCCACGTTGAAGAGCCACAGACTAAAACAATTGAGTACGGGACAAATTGGATAAAAGGTCTAGAGTGCAGGTCCTAAACTACGTTCGTATGTATTGTGGTGATAAAGTTATAGGGTGGTATTGTCATGGGATATACTCGCATGTTGCACGTGTATTTTTGGGTGCAATCTTTCTAAAAAATAATGTGATTTGCTTGAATGAAATCCTGGTTTTTGTATTCGCTGTAAGATAAAATATGTAATCGTATAAAAGAGAAATAGATTCAATATGATTCTCGAATATGAATTCTTATATTTATTCATCCATACGTAAGCTGCTACCCGCTGTTATTGGCTCGTCGGGACAAAAGATATACCTCTCGATATAGATAATCAAAGTCAATGTCGAATGCTCTCGTATTGATCTCGGAGGTTATTACTTTCTGTCCGATATTGTTTAAAAACATTATAATTTACTAGCACTTGATGCATAAATTATTGAAATCGACGTGTTTGTTTGTACAGCCCGTGAAAACACACCCGAACACGTCATCGCGTCACTCTTAATAAAAGTGAACTCTAAAATAACTTGCATCGATATTATCACGTTATTTTTGAATGTTACGGGAAACAAGAATAGGTAAGAAAATTTCTTGAAAGTTCAAGGAGAATTTTGGATAATCAGATTAGATCGTTCTTTGACTCAAGACAATTGGATTGTACAAATGAATGAATGCAGGAATGGGAGGAATAAATTAAGATTTCTCAATCTTGGTATTCGCACTTTGTTTTCCAGGTGATTTAGCATTTGGCGCTGGTTTGTTTGTCTTGAGTTAGTGGAATAACAAGAGATATTTAGGGTTCTTTTTCTTCAGAAAGATAGTTAATATTCTGGTTTTCTGTGTGATTCTGCATCTGAATCTATACAATTGTTATTAGTTATTTTGCAGTCGACTTCTAGTTTGACCCGATGCGGCGGAAATAGTAAAAATATAGCCCTGAGTGAGCTTAGACAGTACGTCTGATCTTCAGAATAATCCGACTATCAAAAAAAAGATCTGTGGTCTTACAGTTCTGCCTAACTACTGGGTAGTTAGTTCACTATCAGACGTATCTACCCTTGAAAAGGCTCAGAACACGAAAAATGTAGGACAGAAATGGCTGAACTGACCCATATTTGAGTATATAAATTTTATTAACCGAAGATTAGAGTCCGACATTGACCCGACAATGTTTCACGAACATAATTGTAATTACTGCGTATAAAAGTAATTAAGTAAGGCATATATTATATGATAAAATGGCACCTGGTTTGTGTAACGGAACAAATAGTGGATTAATAAGGGACGAGGATATCATTATTATTAGTAATTATGAACCATCTCCGTTGAAGGATTTGGTACATCTACAGCTAAATAGCTTTATGTTAACTCACATCCAACTGCATGACGCCCAGTTTGGGTTTCGGCCAGGGCTGTCCACAGAAAGGGGCCGTTCAAGTATTACGTAAGCACTATAGGGGGGCGGGGGGGTCTTTGATTTGCTTATTTTTGATGACATGGGGGGTGAGGGAGTCTAGATGGTGATTACGTAAGCAGTTGTTATTCACTTTTTTACACTTATGGCAACCGACACATTGTCTTTGTGTGAAAATGAAACGCATTTTCGGGGATTCCCACAAATAATGTAGACGTTTAGGCTTAGAACCGAGTCGGGAAATTAGCTACCGCGCTCTATTCATCATTCTCCCGCCCTTATACCAATTTATTTGCGGTCGGCGCAACATGTCTTTTTCTTCCACACTTCTAGTCGTCATCTCAGTAGTCATTCCCTTTCTATCCATATCATAATTCACACAGTTCATCCAGCGTTTCATTGGTCTCCTTCTATCTTAAAGCCATTGACATTCACACTCAATATTTTCCTCACGACATTTTTCTCATTCCTCCGTATCACGTGACCATACCATGACAATCGATTCCCACACAAATTTTCAATTATTGGTGTCACTTTCAGACTTCCTCTTATGTACTCATTTCTTATTGTATCCATTCGTGTAACACCACACATCCCTCTTAACGTTCTCATCTCAGCTGCATGCAATTGCCTTTCATTCATCCCTTTTAAGGCCCAACATTCTGACCCTTACAAGACAGCAGGTCTGACCATGGTTTTATATTATCATCCCCTTAAGTTTAAGGGGGATGTGGGAGTCGCAGATTGTTCCTGTGACCTGCCGCCATTTGATCCATCCAGTGTTTATTCTGTGCTTAACCGTCCGATCTACTTTGCCATCGCTTTGCACGAGTGAACCGAGATACCAAAAGTTGGAGCAGACCGAGAGAAGCACACCATCAAGCGCTATGGTTCCAGAGCTGGAGAGACCGCCGAAATAGCAGAACATTTATTCGGTTTTGTTTCTGTTGATTTTCAAGCCATCATTCTCCAGCTTCTGTTGCCACTTCTCCAATTTGCTCTGGATCTCGGACACATCTTCACCGACAAGAACAATGTCATCGGCAAACAGCATGCACCAGGGTGCCTCTTCCTGTATGTCCAACGTCAGAGCGTCCATGATCAACAGGAAGAGGTAAGGACTTAGAGCCGATCCCTGGTACAGCCACATTGAACTCGTCGGTATTGCCAGCAGCCGACCGAACGTAGGTACGAGTTGACTGTACATAGTACGAATTAGTTTACATACTTCCCAGGCCGCCAACCCGCCTGCCAAGCGTGGCGATTATGGCAAAGCCCCCCAAATTGGGGGAGGCCTAAGTCCAGCAGTGGACGTCTTACGGCTGAAATGATGACTTCCCAGGCAACCCTTTCTCTTTCAGAGCCCACCACATCACATCCCGAGGTACCCTATCATACGCTTTCTCCAGATCAATGAACATCATGTGCAAGTCTTTGCGTGCACGTCTGTACTTCTCGCACAATTGCTGGAGTGCAAAAGTGCCGTTCATTGTTCCTCGCCCTGGCATAAACGCAAACTAATTCGGGGTAATCTCACTCTCCTCTCGCATTCTTTTCTCTATTACTTTTTCCCATACCTTCATACTATGTGACATGAGCTTTATCCGTCGATAGTTGTTGCAGTCCTGTACATCACTTTTATTCTTAAAGATGGGTACTAGCGAACTATTGCACCGTTCTTGTGGGATCCCTCCTTCATGCAACAACTTATTGAATAATTATGTCAGCCACGTACATCCATCTTCTTTTAAACACTTACTTCTACGGGTACTACGGGTATATTTTTTTATTACCGCGCTCTATTCACTTGACAAAATTTCTTCCGTCAACCTATTGTTTCGTTTGTATTGACGATTTGACGTATTTTAAATGAATATTATTGCGTTAAAGTCCTATACTAAATCTGTTTTTTTTATTTCTAGAATTAGAACTGCTGCTCATGAATCAATAAAAAAGAACAGAGTACATTAAAAGAAAAATGCATATAACAATGTTTACGTAAGCATGGGGAGGGGGGGTAAGAGCTTTGCTTACTTTTGATGACAAGAGGGATGGGGGAGTAAAAAATTGTAATAAATGTGCTTACGTAATACTTGAACGGCCCCAAACCGCAATATTTAGTTTAAAACATGCTGTCAAGTATTACACAGACAGGAAAACACCTGTCTATGCATGTTTCCTAGACCTGTCCAGGGCTTTTGATCTTGTTTCGTTTGACGTTCTCGGGCAGAAGTTGTCTGATACCACGGTGCGACGGAGCTCGTCTCGGTTCTGCGATACTGGTACATGAATCAGGAGAGTCGGGTTCGCTGGGCAGGAGAGCTATCAGAGCCAAGTAGGCCAGAGTATGGCGTGAGGCAGGGTGGCCTGACATCACTGTTATTTAGTCTGTACATGAATGCACTGATCGAGCGGCTCAGCGGCACACGAGTCGGTTGCTTTATTGATGGAGTCTGTTTCAATAATTAAAGCTATGCAGACGACATGGTGCTGCTGGCCCCTTCGGTTGGTGCGCTCCGTAAGCTTCTCGATATCTGCGAGTCGTATGCTGCGTCTCATGGCCTTGTATACAACGAAGGCAAGTCTAAATACCTGGTTTTTAAGTCCGATACCAAGGGACCCTCCACCGTCCCGCCTTTGTCACTAAACGGTCTGGAGTTGCACAGAGTGTACTCTTTTAAATACCTGGGTCACTTGGTCACGGACGATTTGAAGGACGACGCAGATATGGAGAGGGAGCGCAGAGCATTGTCGGTTCGAGCTAATATGCTGGCCCGCCGGTTCTTCCGATGTACGGCTGCGGTCAAAATAACATTGTTTAAAGCATATTGCACGTCGCTGTACTCGGGTAGCCTGTGGTTCAGCTACACTCAGAAGGCCTACAATGCTCTGCGGATCCAATACAACAACGCATTTAGAGTGCTTTTGCGGCTGCCTCGGTTCTGTAGCGCATCTTCTATGTTCGCTGAGGCACGTACCGACTGCTTCAATGCTGTACGTCGTAAGAGGGCGGCGTCTCTGCTAAACAGACTCCGTGGCAGTCCCAACAGCATTCTACGTGCTATAGCCGGGAGATATGACAGCCCGTTGGTGACGTCGCTTGTCACCTGTACACTGTCTGTATTATTAGTTAAGTACTAACATAGGTTAAGATTCATTATTGTTACTAACCCAATGGATTTTTGTTATCCGATCAATAAGTAAATAATAATAATCCCTGTGTAATTATCTTATACCTTTAAACGAGCAATTCTTTTATATATATATATATATATATAATCTAAATCTCGGAAACGGCTCCAACGATTTTCATGAAATTTAGTATACAGGGGGTTTCGGGGGCGATAAATCGATCTAGCTAAGATTCATTTTTAGAAAATGTCGTTTTATTCGTGTTTTCAATGATCAACTTTATCGATAATCAACTTGAACATAAACTTATTATTTTAAACACAATTTACCAAAAAATACCGAGCAAAGCTCGGTCAACCAGAACTTTTATTTATTTATTAGATCTGCGGTGGCTCAGTGGTAGCGGCCCTGATTGTATTGTATTGTAGGTCGTAGTTTCCATTCCAAACAAGCGCTATTAAGTATAATTTATTTAATTACCAATGCTCTGTAAACAATAAAGGAAACTGTCGCTAGAAAACCGGTATGTCTTAGAAATACGAAGACATGTGACGTCCAACACCCCGCACTGGTCCCGTGTGGTAGATTACGGCATACACCCTGTCACAGACAGGAGGCCTGTGTCATAGCAGTGGGAATCATATAAGCTCATTATGCCTATATGTACTAATTCTTATCCCAGTGTTGACAAGAAAAATAATTTTGTTGAATTTTTTTTGGGAATGATATTTTGCAGGCCATCCTATATCCTTTATGTCAGCTGCTGAACCGGACTTGCCTGTGACTACATTAATAAATAAAGGCCTCTAGCCAGGGCTGAGAAACTTAAACTAGAGCGACTACTCGCACTCTCTGTGGGCCTCGCTTACACTTGTACTTAGGGCATCACTGGTAGAGGGCAGCAAGGAACGGGCTGCATCGGAATTAACTAGAAACATAATTCACCAATTAGCATTTATATTCCTTGTCGCACTTAGTCAATAGGCCTTTGAAGCACTTTTCTGTTTAAAATGAAGAAAATAAAAATTCAAAAGGCTCCAAGTCAAATACGTTTCAAGTACATTTTACGTTTTAAATTGGAATTGCGAATGACTTGAGAGCTTAGCTATTAAGTAAAGGGGAATAATGAATATTTTTGTGCGCCGATATGTATTCTATTAGCAAACATTTGTTCCATACAAATTACTTCGTTACGAGACAGTGTCGTGCTACTGAACTCTGAACTTTACTGTGTCGTGTTGTTATTGACATTTGACAAAGGTTTTATTGAAAAGCTGTATTTTTAAAAAAGGTCAAAATGAACATCGTGCACTATGTTTTACATTTTTTTTGATGCCGCAATACATTTAAAAATATTTACTCCAACCAGGGAACAAATACTTGTATCTGATTTCGAGAAGTCACCTAGCGTGGATTGTGTTTGTCCCAGTAATAAGTAAGGCACATTCACACCAATAGTTGAGTCAGCCGCTGACTGATAGCGAGCTTTACGCAAGCTTTTAAATACATTTTCAACTTATCATACCGAAAGACGTCCACTGCTGTACATAAGCCACCTCAATTTGGGAGAGTTTGGCAGGCAGGTTGGCGATCACAGTATTGTGGTAAAATACATAGAGAACGCTGCTGCCCATTCTCTAGTAAGTCCCTTAGTCGCCTCACGGCACCACACGGAACGAAAACAACAATACACTATTATGACTACATGCTCGCACTGGAGCTCAGGGTAAGCCGGCTCACAATCAGCGGCTGACTGTACGTCTCGTGTAAACACGGCCTGAGAGTTCTTCTAAACAAAATTACTTAGTAGGTAACACTCATATCATGTTCACTCACTGACACCTACAAGTCGCACTTATGACAGGTTAAGTTACAATTACCGTCGAATGGCTTATTTAAGTACGTAACATTATGTCTCAACTAAATGTCACTTAAGTCTTTTGTGCCTATTTCCAAGTAATGTATGCTATGAAGGGTATTATAATGAACCTTTACCACTCATTATTTAACATTATATTGTCAGAGAATACAAGACAAATTGCTGACAACATTTGAATGAAATTCTACGAAATAATTAGTGTTTTCTTTAATTATCTGAAAGTTTTCCAATAATACAAGGTCAAATGGACGTAGTTGTTACAACAACAAAACTATTAACAAACTTCGTCAAGAACTCTTGTCTAAAAATAATAGTAGGTACCAATTGGAGACACGGCACTGACCCAAATACACAGTATACCATACTTATTAAAACATAATTAAAGCTTACTTTCGACCATTATAATAAAAATAACCGCTTATATTTCAATACTTGGGCCACGCATGAAAGCTGCTCGTAGCGGCAAGTCCAGTCTCTCGTAGGCCCGCGCGCCGCCCGCCCGTGCTACGCCGCTACGTAGCTACGCCGTAGAGGCGCGTGTTTACGCTTAGTGTAGCGAACTTCTTAAGTTTTCTTGGAGAAGGGTAAGTTGTAATATCATTTTCTTTAAAATAGACTATTTATAATCAGTTATGGTTAAGGTTATCATTATTTTTATAAACTTTGCAGATAAAAAAAGAAATAATTTAGCAATTAAATAAATAATCTAAACGATAAATTAATTTAACTTTATAATTTGTTTGGTAATTCGTTTCGGTTGATGAATAATTGTTTGGTAGGTATTATCAGTGAAACGTAAACACAATGTTTGTTGAGCTTTCACGGTAATCTAATGAGTCGGAATATTACCTCGAAATTATTTGATCGCCCCGGTAATTACTTGCCACACCGCATCATTTTAATGAGCATTCTAACAAAATGAGCCATAATTTCATTAACATGTTCACAAGAATTTCGATAAATACTGACTAATAATAGCTTTTTTATTCAATTGGTAAAATCCTCACTTCCAATCCGATTTCGATTGTGTCAGTTTTGTTCGCCGTTATGTCAATGTTATCTTTAAATATTCAGTTTAAATATTGAGTTAGTATCCTATTTTACTTTGGTATTAACTCGTACTTTTTTATTTGTAAAGTTTTGTGCTTCTCTGGTTTTGATTCTTCTTTTATCACAATCGGCATAATGTGAATGATTGAGTAGTGCAAGAGGATGCTACTAGCAATCCTCTTTAAAATACTTTTAGGAAAAGTGGGAAGTTTATTGTTTGCCGAGAACCAGACAATATATGTACAGCAAAATTGATACTAAGTTCTGTGTGGTGATATTAAGTAGATAAATGATAGCAGTTTTACTACTTATCTAACTGAACTAAACCATATTTATGTAAAGTATTACATATAATTATAGTATTATATCTGTCACAGTAGTTCAATCGTAACTAACGGAGCTTTCACAAGGAGGCGCATCCAGCTGTCTGTAGCGTCACGTACCGCAATAACCTGTACATTTTAGGACCATGTTATTACGTAGCCGGGTTACTGACCTATATGTACAGCTGCCATTAATTAAGGTATTAATACAAATGGAATGGGACATGTTAATACAAACACGACAAAAGAGAATAGGCAGGGACGAACTATTTGAAATTATTGTAACTAAGTCTCTATGCTGTTTGCCCAGTATTAAGATGTTCTTAACTTTTAACCGGTAATTTATTTACATGTTTTTCAACTGTCTGGGCCAAAGTGTCATTTATGTTTGGATTTTTTGGAGAAAACTGTATGTTTCGCTGCTTATAAATTCCTATACGTCTGCTTCTTAGAAATCATTGACCTTAGGTCGATGAAAATTTGATGATTTGAAATAACTAACTAGTTATCTATCAGCGTGATGACTAATGTTTCTCGTTATTCTGTGAGAAATTGGGCATCTGTCCTGTACTCGGGGAACTACAAACTTTTGTAGCAACACTATTTACTTGAATAGCTTGTGTCGCTCAAAACGCTGGCAGCTCGATTTGTATCTGTCGAGCTGAAAGTTTATTCCCAGAGCGACAAACCATTACCTATCGCCGTGGTCGGGGCAATAAACCCATTGCCTTTTATTATAGATATATGGGCTTTGTGTCTGAAACTCTGTGAGTTGTGGATGACTCACATGCGGACTGCTTGCTCATACATACATTTGTTTGGAATTAATTGAAATTTATTCTGTAAACAGGATATCGGTATCTCTTTTATACATCATATTAAAAATTCAGTTGGAAGTAGTCTGTTTGACTTTCGGATATTATTCTTTGAGGCTGATTCCAATATGACTGATATAAGCTGGTATTTATTGTTTTTTTTCTCTGACTGACAGATCTGATGCTATTGACATATAATGTAACCCTCGCGTTGTGAAGCGATGACCTGGTCGTCGGAAGTCGTGGAAATTCTCTGGTTGGGAGAAGCACAGGAGCGCTCCAAATAATATCTTCTCTTCCTTTTGATTATTTTAGACACGTAATTAAATATGATTAATATTCAGTTTTCACGAAAGATTCTTTTTATGGAAGCAGTTTCTGAGCTACGAGTAATAGATATATACTATCATCACTCAATACTTTAGTTGCCAATCATCATACTCATGCCCTATTTTTTTGGATGGGAAATCATCAAATGACTTATCCCGCTCTTCATGTCAGACTTTTACTGACTAAAACCCACCCGTGTTCCTTCAGTTGCCCATGTGCAGGCACCGGTCCTAGCAGACCCCTTCAGTGCTGCTGACATCTTTTGAGATGCGGCGAGCTACCCATTGCTCGCCGCCCGCAAGCTCGCGCCTACGGTCCGGCCTGCTAGTCTAGTGGTTAGTGACCCTGACTGCAAAGACTGAGGTCGTGGGTTCGATTCCCACTCAGGTGATGAGCACAATCATTTGTTCTGTGTCTGGGTGTAATTTATCTATAATATGTATGTATTTGGAAATATATAAGTATATTTATCAGTTGTCTGGTTACCATAGTACAGGCTCTGCCTAGTTTGGGATCAGATAACGGTGTGTTGGTTGTCCTGAGATATTTATTTATTTACGGTGGCTGGGAGTCAGCTATCGATACTTCTGCCCTTACCCCAATTTATTTGTGGTCGGCGCAACATGTCTTTTACTTCTACACTTCTCTGTTAGTCGTCATCTCAGTAGTCACCCCCTTTATATCCATATCATAATTCACACAGTCCATCCATCGTGTCTTTGGTCTCCCTCTACTCTTATATACGTTCATACTCAATACTCATTGGTCTCCCTCTACTCTTATATACGTTCATACTCAATACTCACGACACGACTTTCCTCACGACATTTTCCTCATTTCTCCGTATCACGTGACGACACCATAACAACCGATTTCCACACAACGTTTCAGTTATTGGTGCCACTTTCAGACTTTCTCTTATGTACTTATTTCTTATTCTATCCATACTTTAGTTGCCAATATCACTGCTTGTAATACTTCACATATACATGCCATACGTCGGCGGTAATATCCCAGCACTGAACCCGCAGAGTTCGTAATATGTGAAAGGTTCCATTGTAGCATTCACCGTGTGCGAGGCGCCAAAGTGTACTGAATGGGTTAAGTTTGTCTTACTCTAGGCTCTCAGCGGGAAGTATTTACCTGACACATATCTATGAGGATGGCAGAGATTTTTAATTAACTTCCGAGTTCTACAGTTAAACTGAGATTGTTTTAACTATTATTTTATATATCCCGTACAACATCATTAATAATTTCCAGCCGAAAGATTTCCACTGCTGGATATAGGCCTTCGGAAAGCATCGTCACTTCTACCGATTCTATGCTTCTAGCATCTAGCGGATCCCTGCGGTCTTCACGATATCATCGGTCGATCTAGTAGGAGACCTTCGAACGATACGTCTTCCGGTACGCGCTAGCCACTCCAAACTGTTCGACCCCACCGGCTATTTGTTCGGCGAGCAATGTGCCAACCTGCGCTTTGGTTTTTGTGGTTTTAATTTCTGTGTTTATGTACACGGTAGTCGCCAATTTAGATGTTAAATAACTTTATTATTTGATTGCCAACACGTAAAGCAATGGTTACCAATGCTATTCTTATGTTCTTTTTGACTACTATTTACGTCCGAATAAATGATATTAAAAATATTCAAAGGCCTTTGAATGTCCAAAACTCTAAACAAAAACATTAGGCACCAGACGTTAGTTAATCACAACGTGGTCACAACATTGTTATTTAACCACTAAACCAAAACAAATGCCTGGAAAAATCTCTAATGATACAATCTCACCAAATGTGTTTACGACGCCGTAACCCACGACACCGCAAATAAAAACGTTATGATAGCTATATAACGTCAGTTTGTATCAGCTCGTAAATGTAATGCGTTGTCTGCACTGATGTATGGTGCCATGCAGTCATGAAGGTCATGACTACATGACAAAAAGATGTTCGATCGTGGTTACAAGGCTTTTTCCCGTCAGAGATGACGCGATCATACTAGAGGATTTGTTAAATAACTAGATACTACACACATATGCATACTTGATGCATAATTATAAATTTAAAAGAGCTCAACAGCTCTTTGACGCTGGGTGAAAATAAACAAGAGTAATTGTGATAATGAAACACTAAGTCGTAATTTAACTCTTAAGCGATTTCACCTTTCAAAACAGTTTTTTGCCTTCGTTGTAGATTTATAGGTTATATATGAATTGATATGTAAATCAACTGTATAATGTTGCATTAAATGTACTTTATACAAATGTAACGGATTTCAATAGTTTTTGGTATAAATTTTGTTTATTTATATTACAATACAATACAATCCTTTATTTCAGGCTACTAAGGCCCATAAAAATAATACATAAATAATATAAAAAATAACTATAAACTAATAAATATTCTAAAAACAAAACTAAACTAAAATTATCATTTAACACGTAATGATGACGACGCGGCGGCGGCGGCGTCGTGTTCCGCTGCGTGGCGTCGCGTAACCGTCCTCGGAAACGCCGATATACGACACCTTTCGGCCAAAAGTCCTCCAAGCAGGTCTGTAGATGGTCGGTTGGACGCTTACAACTATTGTTTTTCTAGAAGGACTTCTGTTAAATTGGATATTGCCATGGAAGACTCTCATAATACTTTGTCCATCAGCAACTGTGTCCAAGATAATTTATCCTCGTTATTTTATGTACCTTAAGTTCTGTAAACACCTAACACTGAGTTCGTGTCACTGGTAAATCTTCTGTCGGGTCCGACTGCATGGTATGGTGTCCGTGGCATAGTATGATATCATGCACTCTATGGCATGTTCGTATTGAAGGTCATTATCATTGTCACATGAGATAGCATTGTACTGCATTTGTTGTTAACAAATGGCATTATGCGCATATTGAAGCCGATAGATAGAGGGCTACACACACATAGCGACACTTATTAGTTTATGTGTTTCTGAGAAAATACTTTCGTGGGAGACGACAATGTAGCCTGCTGCTATGGTCGAGCGGCGACTGTAGACGAAACCTACGATCATATAATACTGAATAAAAGAAAAGTTATTGTTTTTTTTTTTAGTTTTTGTTAGTTGTTTTTTCTTTTCTGTTGTTATCAACCGCGATTTAAACAATTAACCTCGCAGATGGATTGATAATCGCGGAATTTGTTACTTATTATTAGTGGACATTAATGTCCCACTACTGTGCCAAAGACTCCCTACTCTCTTTCCAGAGCTGTGAAGGACCATTTCAAGGTATTAAAAAGTAAAGTTAGAGAAGGACACTAGCTATTATTCCTTTCACACAATCCCTTAGTCGACTTTTAACTATACCTACGGGAAGCAAAAGGTCCAATCTCTGTCTATTTATGCCCGGAAATAATCAATGTGGTGAGTTAACAATTCGCAGTTACTTTTAGTGGGTGTAACACAAAAGCAGACAACAAATTACGTCACTTGGGACTACATTCTCTGGGTTTCTGTCTGACTTTTCCTTGTAATCACGTCCACGTATCTAAACTAATGGATCTTGATCATTTGCTGGTGCTGATTATCTATAAATTAATACGTAAAACTTTGCATCCATTTTTACGAAAATTACGTGAACGGATAAGTAAGAAATTTGGCACAGTAAAAGTTTATATGAAGGAAGAGTGAAGTTACATATTATTTTTATATTATAATGCATTAGTTCAAGCTGATCAAATGAATTATGGTTAAACTTCGAGCACTGGAGGGCCGTAGTTCAAATATTTAATTGTTGTTAGTTAAAGGAATATCCTATCCTTAGAAAGCCCTTTCTGCTCCGCCTGGTGTTAACAGATCAATCACACTTATATTTAACGGGCTGTTGCCCGGGACTTGGTCTGCGATCCAGAATGATAAACCTGCCTGCCTAGCCTATGTACTTCTGCGGGTCATGGTCTACCTATATGCCAAATCTCATCCCAATCTGTTCAGTCGTTTTAGCGTGATAGCGTATCAAACAAACATACATACAAAATCAAATGTTTTCTCTTTAATATAATATTATTATAGTCTAGAATAGATAGTGTGTGTGATTTAATTTGCTGCTAGCAAAAAACCTTGAAATCAGAAATAATGTTGTTGTATTATGATCTGTCAATTAACTCAAATGGAGTTGATTATTGCGATTATAGTTTTTATACATTAATCAAGTGAAGTTCAGTTGTTTGAGGGGAGTCCCATACCATGTTGGTGACGTCATTCAAGGTCTTATCACCACTAACAGACATACGTCCGCGGTCTCTAATGAAGGTTGTCTCTCTTTATGTACACATAGGTCCTTGGAAATGTATAATGAATGATCCATAGGATGCATTGGTACATTTATTTTTGTAGCTATGTCCGTTGTTTACGGTGACAGACAACATATTGTCCAAATACTCTTTCGAAGGGGTTCCCTCTATCTGGCAGAAACTTGATGCTTCGAATTTGATTTGGCATAACACACTTGGCATAATCTTCTTTAAACGAATATTTGTAAAGCATAAAAAATGTTTAGCAGAATCATTGTTTGGCCGAATGTTTATATGTCCGACTTTACGCTGGCATACTTTTAAGATGGCAGAATTTTATTAAGCATTTTCATTTTCATTATTACCTTTGGCAGACTTAAAACTCCGCAGAATTTCGTTTAGCATAACATTTATTTAGAGCGACGATTATTTGGTACAATTTCACTTGCAATACTATGAAGATGGCAGAATTTCATTTAGAATAATTTTCTTAGGCATATTTTCACTTCCTTAAAATTGCATTTTTACCTTAAATTAAAATTAAAATACTGTCTCAAAAAGTCAATATATGTTGTACTACAAAAGTTAATGACAGAAACGAATCGCTGCAGAACCGACTCCACGTAGTCTTGTCTGTCCTACCCCTAGAGGGTTCACCCTTTATGGCAGAATTTTTTTCGTTAATATTATTCTGCATAACAGCGAATAGTATAAACTTCATTTCGCAGAAAAACGTTTGGCATACACTCATTTATCATACATGCACAACGCATAATTTTATAAGTCAGAATCATCTTTAGGCATAAATTTTATATCCATAATAATCAAAAGGGAGAACCATCATATCGCTGAAAGTTCGCAGTCAGAATCGTCTCTTGGCATTATTTCATATCGATAGTCCTTAAAAGGCAGAACTATCATATCTCAGAAACTTTATAGTTAGAATCATCTTTTGACATATGTACATTTCATATTCATAATAATTGAAACGCTCATCTATTACATTACAGACAAACAAGCATACACCATGCAGCATGCAAGCAAGCATGCAGAATGCAAGCAAGAATGCAGCATGCAAGCAAGCATGAGGCTGGCCGGCTTTGCCGGCCAGCCTCAGCTGCGGTGGTGAGCATCAAGATTAAGATAACCGCATTAAGATTTTCACACTAAAATAGAAAAAAAACAATAAATTTTGGGGTTCCCCACACATAGAACTGAAACTCAAAATTTTTTTTTTTCATCAAACCCATACGTGTGTGGTATTTATGAATAGGTCTTCAAAAATGGTATTGAGGTTTCTAACATCATTTTTAGGGTTCCGTTGCCAAATGGCAAAAAACGGAACCCTTATAGATTCGTCATGTCTGTCTGTCTGTCCGTCTGTCTGTCTTTCTGTCTGTCTGTCTGTCCGTCCGTATGTCACAGCCACTTTTCTCCGAAACTATAAGTGCTATGCTGTTGAAACTTGGTAAGTAGATGTATTGTGTGAACCGCATTAAGATTTTCACACTAAAATAAAAATAAAAACAATGAATTTTGGGGTTCCCCATACTTAGAACTGAAACTCAAAAAACATTTTTTCATCAAACCCATATGTGTGGGATATCTATGAATAGGTCTTCAAAAATGGTATTGAGGTTTCTAATATCACTTTTCTCTAAACTGAATAGTTTGCGCGAGAGACACTTCCAAACTGGTAAAATGTGTGTCGCCCCCCCCCGTAACTTCTAAAATAAGAGAATGATAAAACTAAAAAAAATATATGATGTACATAACCATGTAAACTTCCACCGAAAATTGGTTTGAACGAGATCCAGTAAGTAGTTATTTTTTTAATACGTCATAAATCGTAAACCGCAATTTACCTTTCATTCAATCAACTTAAATATAAAAATTAAAACAAAACCATTTAATTTCATAAACATAAATCTTATACATAAACCGAGGATACCTACAGGTTTGTGCGGAACCCTCGGTGCGCGAGTCCGACTCGCACTTGGCCGGTTTTTTTCTAAACTGAATAGTTTGTGCGAGAGACACTTCCAAAGTGGTAAAATGTGTGCCCCCCCCGTAACTTCTAAATTAAGAGAATTTTAAAACTAAAAAAAATATACGATGTACATTACCATGTAAACTACCACCGAAAATTAGTTTGAACGAGATCGAGTAAGTAGTTATTTTTTAAAACGTCATTAATCGTAAACCGCAATTTACCTTTCATTCAATGAAGTGAAATATAAAAATTAAAAAAAAAAACATTTATTTTCATAAACATAAACCTTATGCATAAACCGAGAATACCTATAGGTTAGTTCGGAACCCTCGGTGCGCGAGTCCGACTCGCACTTGGCCGGTTTTTTTAGCTAGTTTTGTCCGTGCATGTAAGTTCTCTCTTGTGAGAATAAATATCGTTTTAGCTATCGATCGCCATAATATCTTATAACCCAACAGTATTCTTTAAATAAAGGATTTCATCGTAGCCATCAATAATGCAACTATTCGGCGAGTAGGGCAATATAAACTTGTCACGCCGATCGTTGATATTTTAGTTTATTCAGAAAGGAAAATAAGTTAAAAGAAGCTATATGTGCTATTTCTGGTAAAGGTGTACTGTGATAAATAGTTATGATCTAGATAACATTGACCATGTGTAGCACCTGAATGACATGCGTCATGAATTGCGCGCCATAGTACTGTGTCAGCGGCCATAGTAAGGTCATGTTTTTGTGATATTTTTGGACATCCATTTATTATGTATCTATTCCTACATAGAGGTCGGCCATTATCTTACGGGAACGTACTACCGGGATAAAAAGTACAAAAAAAAATACAAGTGTGACAATCCAGGTTATATATAATATATTATCTGTGTGCCATATTTAATCCAAATCTATTCCGTCGTTTTTGCGGGATTGAGTAACAAATATCTAAACATCCAAACTTTGACATCCTACTAATATAATAAATGTGAAAGTTTGTGAGTATGGATGTTCGTTACTCTTTCGCGCAAAACCAACTGATCGGATTTAGATGAAATTTGGCAAACAGATAGTTTATAACTTGGATTAACACATGGTCTACTTTTATCCTGGCATTGCGGGTTAATTTTTAGCCTCCACGCGGGCGAATCTGCTGACAAAAGCTAGTTTATAATATAAGTAGGATTAGTAGGACCAGCGATCCGCCCCTGCTTCGCACGCTTTTTACGACAAAACAAAACATCGTAATCTCTTTATTTTATGTACCTAAGTTTATATTAAGTATTTTGCTCAAAAACCTTCGTAAATAAATTATCTAAATACGTATCATAATCCGTTACGTAGTTTTAGAATAACGCGGACACGAAAAGCGACTTTCATTATAATATGTGATGCATTTAGATATGCGATTTTTCTATATTGAAATAAGTAGTATAATAGTATTAAGTTTATTCATTTAAATACACTGATTGCGATAAGGTCGCTATTGTTTTATTACCCTTTTTGCAAAGTTAATAGTTTTGTCTGAATTTTGGTGTGCAATAAAGAGGATTCTAAATTTTTTTACATAAAAGTAGCTGTCCATCCCCATGTCACAGATAATCTGTCTTCCAATTACGATGTACGTGGGCGCCGTGAAAGTAGAACAAATAAACAAACTCACTGCTCTGTTTAAATAAATTAGTTTGGAAGGGATTTGGACTTCCTCAACGTTTGGGTAGGTATTGACTTTGTTACTTTTGTAGCCGACTGTGTGGCGTCACGTGTCACTGGGTACTAATTACTTAAGCTTAGACCTATCTCGAGATCGAACTCTAAACCAGGGTCTAATTAATGTGGCCTCAAAAGACGTCCGCAAGCTATAATTGGTTAAACTTTGTCATTTCTAACTGTTCATAATCAGTTTATAATATTCCCACTGCTGGTACAGAAGCCTCCTCTTCTTGATAGGGATTGGACAGTATTCCAGCACGCGGGCCTAGAGCGGGTTTCTAGATGTCACATGTCTTCAAATTTTTAGTTCTAGGACATGCCGGTTTCCTCACGATGTTTTCTTTCACAGTTTTGAGAGTAGTGGTGAATTAATTTACTCAAAGTAAAGCGCCTGCCTGGGTTCGAACCTACGACCTACGATTCGTAAGTCGCGTTTCCACTGGGCCACCACTATATCTTACTACTAGCTTCTGCCCGCGACTTCGTCCGCGTCAAATTTTTGCTCCCCTGACCCTTCCCGTCGCATCGATTTGCTGCTCGCTCCTTTTGAGTTATAGTGAGTCAACCTTAAAAGATAGACATATGCTCTCGCGCACTTTTTTTTAGAACTTGTTAAAAGGAACAATTCCGTCATACATGATTTTTGCGTTACTTTAACCGTTTACGCAGCGCACGCAACGGAAACTCTCAAAAGGAATAAATTTTCCCCGTTTTTGCAACATTTTTCATTACTGCTCCGCTCCTCTTAGTTGTAGCGTAATGTTATATAGCCTATAACCTTTCTCGATAAATAGGCTACCCAACACAAAAATAATTTTTCAATTCGGACGAGTAGTTCCTGAGATTAGCGCGTTCAATCAAACAAACAAACAAACAAACAAACTCTTCAGCTTTATAATATTAAAAAGTATAGATTATGGTATATAGTAGGGATGTTATGGATATGAAATTTCGGATACGGATTGGATACGGATGTAGGAATGATTATTATATCGGATACGGATGCGGATACGGATATGAAAATATTTCGGATTATCCGTTAGTTTCCGATAATTTCGGTTACGGATATTAAACTTTTAAGGAATTTCAAAAGTAAAATACAAATAGCTAATAAAATGGTTTTATTTATATGTCACCATTTGGTAGGAATTACAATCAGTCTGTGAGTAATTATTACAGCTATTTAAAATAAAAATGATTATAAAAATATATTGAGTGTTATCTAATCTACCTAAAATAAAAATGTAATAATAAATCCGATATTATCCGAAACTTTTATTTCGGATTCGGTTACGGTTACGGATAAATTTTTATATCGGATATCCGATAGTTTCGGTTACGGTTACGGAGCTCCCTAACATCTCTGGTATATAGTATGGATATAAATAGTATAGATAGGTATAGTTAACGATTAAGAGTAATAATAGCTTTTCCAGAGTAATTACGGCGCGTATTAGTCCGCTTACAAGCTTTAATTCCCTATTGACGTTCAGTGGTGGAGTTTCTAACAATCCTTATGTATGCACCGTTCTTTACTGCCATTATCATCAGCCTATCCTTTCTCCAACTATGTTGGGGTCGTCTTTTTACGCACCTGTACGGCCACGAATCTGTCTTATGTAAATAGACAGATTCTATTTGTAAAGGCACCGCATTGTCCGTCATTCTGTGAGTCAGTCATGAAACTATTGATATAAATAGAGTTGCAGCAGCGGCGTAGTTCACGCTACTCCGCCGCACAAGGTCAGAGTCAATGGATCGCGTGTTGGTTCAGATACGAGATCCCATGGTAGTCCCTGTTGGTAATTTGAGAAGATTTATAGTGTTCTATTCTTATCATAAAATAGGATAATGTTGCCACTACTGACTGCCTCATTAGTTTACTAGTCGAAAAGCTACTACTGAGCTTGAAGTGGTTGTTGTGGTTCGAGTTCCAGGATATAAAAATAATGATTACATGTATATGAATGTACATCTCTGTCTAATATTATGGGGAACATAAGAGTGATGAAAAACTGTATGATGATCACTCTCCTCTTAAATGATATATTTAATTCGTACGTGATACCGTTATAAAGCGTAATAATATCCCTGACCAGGGTAAATGTGGATACATCGGTACATTCATCAGCATTCACAGCCTTTTGTACCGTAAAAAAGCCCTTTTACATAAACCGACCTCCGAGTACGTCATTCGTCTCTGTTTTCTGCCAATCAGGTCTTACCCACAATCTTAATAATGTCGTCGTCCCATCTTGTCATCGTCTTTCCTAAATGTTCATATTGCGGCTTGTTAAACCATAAGTAATGAATGTATTTGAAAACATTCGTATTGCGGTGTCTAATTGGACGGAAAATTATGGACATTATTCTTTTTATCACCGTCCATGAAATCCGTTAATGAAAAGGGTGTGTTTATAAAATATGTAATATACAATAGAACCCTCGTTGGTCCACATCGTACACGGCATACAGTATCGAGCACACTAACGAGCTGCAATTGTGTTAGCTGCACAAACATGTTTGTTCATCAGATGACGAACGTATGTAAGTGATCAAATCATCAGTCAGACATAATTCAGTAATAGCACTACAATTTGCCTCTATGTCGGTGAAGTGGCGGCCATTGTGCGGCTCGTGTTCCGCAGTGGAAGTTTTCAGTCATCGTATTGTGAGAATAATTTCAGATTGTCATGAATAGGTATTATGATTGAATGGTGGTTGTATAATATTCTTGATTGATGTTCATGATCGTACATAAAAAGATAGCTAGATAAAATAATTAAACGTTAAAACTGCTTGCAACAAAACATAATACATTACACGTATTTAATATAACCAAGCTACTAGACCCTAATTTTATGTTTTCATTGTTTTTAAATTCGTAAAATCGTCAAAAGGCGTCTGAATACAGAACACGTACTGTTCGACATTTCATAAAAAACGTACGAAATCGAGTTATATATCGGATATACATAAGCAAAAGCCTGTGAAGGTTTCCCTGAAATATCGGGACGCGCAGTAACATTGTGAAATTGGGAGTTTTTGGCTCGGCAGGCGATGCATGGCTGGACGCTGAGCACGGAGGTGTAGTCTGTGGAAGCGACTATTTACGAGAGTAGTTGAATAAAATCTTTCCTGAAGCCTCATCAATTGCTAATAGTTATCATAGTTTAAATTATTATAATCACCACGTTTGGCTGATCATAATAAGCGGTTACGCTCATAAGACAACGTTTATTTAAAATAGTTTATTTCTATAAAACGGCACGGCATACTTCGTCGACACAAACATCAGTGACGTCGGTATATTGTCGCTCATACTCGGTAAACTGTCCCTACTCCGAGACTACTTCCAATCTCACTATTTTCGGCTAGCACACGAATCGTTCAAAATATAATTACGTCTCTTCCATGTTTCTCTCTCCAGGGAACTCTCTGTGATACAATTTAATTGGAAGCGGCTGCAAGCTGCACCGTGCGCTCACTTTGTTCCCGCCGCTCTTGAGTCCCGGCACTCCCGTCACTCCCAACACTCTCGGCACTCCCGGCACTCCCGGTGTACAGCAGCGGTGCTGTTAACTGTTATGAGATTGCACCGCCAGCCGCGACAATTACTGTGTGCCAAACTTTGTCTTTAGGTCTCTTTTGTAATTGGAAACTGGATTTTAAGTGGTATTTTGGCTAGATTAATTAGGAAGTTTTGAACATTCTGGGGCTAACTGGAATCTTGAATGTGGTGTGGATAGTTCAGTGTTTCGCTGCAATTGTTCATGTTCAGTTGAATGCGACAACGGTTAATTGATAGCTAGTAGTTATAACTTTAACCAGAGGGGCAATTTTCATAATTTTAAGACCGTTCACATTCTGATCAATATCGATACAAAACTTTATACTTACTACTTATATAGATTTTCAGACTTTTCCTTTACCTGCTTTTGCTGTGAGGCCTTACTCCTTGACAAATTTCATTATCATGAAATACTAGACCCCGAAAAGTACAAGTATAGGGTTTGATTTATTTGCGAGGATGAAACTAAGTGGCATAAATATGGCCCTATGTTTTTATTGCGTTGACTGAGAAGTTCCATTTTTCCTGAACTTAAAGGGGCTGTATAAATCTTATTTGATATAAATTTTAACCCGATACATCTACGTTCCTGCGAAAAAAGTATCTTGACAGACTGACTGACTGACAGACAGACGGACAACTTAATGATGCTATAAGGGTGCAGAACCCTAAAAACAGCAATGTGCAGCCGTACGTACTGTGTTAAACTGTGCCGGTCTGTTCCGGAACAGTTTATGTAAAAATTAGTGCAGATTTCATTATTTCTGTCTGTTCTGAAAAAGTAAAATCTGCCCTAATTTTACATAAAAGAGAATTAAAGCAACTACATTATCAAGTGGAATTCAAATCAAAATCAAAAATACAACGAGAAACATTGTAGCCATAAATTATGTTCCAGTCTGGAGCGAATCTCAGCAGTTCGCGACTGGTCGGCGAACAGTAATGGATGTGGCAAACTTTGCCAATATCTTCACTCCGGCCGACACTTCGCGCTGACGTAAGTCTTGTCTCAGGGCTTAATTACTGGTCCACAGTCGCACGTACACTCTCCGAATGGAATTTTTCCTATTCCAATCATAATGTTTAACGCTCCATCGTGTTAAAATGGTTAAAGTTGTTAAGAATAAGAAGCATGACAACGATGTAAATCCGAATGATGCTATCATGCATACACTGATCATACCTAAACATATAGTTTTCCGCATCGCGGCATAGTCACCTCTTCGCCTACTTATTCTCATTAAATAATCTCAGGAATTTGTCAATTTGTCCGAGTTATAAGATGATGCATAAAGAGAGATAATGCTTCCCAGAAAATCTAGTCAGTTTATTCGGTTTTATACCGTTTATGTCTCTGTGAATCAGTTTATGATGGCGGGAAGCGAGTCATCTGAATATTTCAGTGAAAACTTCGAGGAAGCTCGCAAAGCGACGGGTAGTGAATTATTTAGCTGTTGTAATGTATTTGTTACAGTGCTCAGGTCCATTGTTCGTGCTCTATTATCCCAGTGTTTCTACTGTATTATATTTCAGAAAGTTTTCAGCTTCGTGAGAGATTTAAAAGCCATTCGTAGAGGTTACGAATGGTTTTACAGGTTACCGACCATGGTTACTTAATTCTACGATAATTTGTAAAGGATACTATAAAAACAACGGAAAAAATAGTTGATGTTGCGAGAGAGTCCACTTATCTCTCCAAAATCAACAATTTTCATCTGTTTGATGTAAATGGTTTAATTCAACGAATTTCGGACGCCATGGGAGGCGTCGTTAGTACAATATAGGCATAAAAAAGTTGTTCGATAAACCTTTTTCGTATTCAGTAAACAGTCTGAAACATCGAAGCTGTGTGCTTTACTGTGACGTAAATCAGTGTCTGCGACGTCCGCCTATCGATTTTTTGATGAATGAATATAGAACGACTTTACGTCGGTTTTATGTAATTATGGGTACTAGGCCCCTAAGACTTTTTCTTGTCGTGTTTATGCAGTAATCTGGCCGAGCTTACAATGAGCAAATTTTTTCACGCGGATTTCTACCAATTTCAAGATTAACGCTTTCTGACTTACATATATATCAAGATGAAACTATAATACAGCACACGTCTACTTTACGTGTATTGTTAAAGATAAACACATAATATTTAGCATTACACGTTGATGCCTCTGTATTTTTTACATATTTCGGTTATGCATTCGACAAGTATTGTATTTAGGTACGTTACATTTACATTGATTTTAATTATCCTTCAAACTCATACCTACCGGACGAGAGACCGCCTTCCAGTTACTGAACATTTTATTTATAACGAATTTTATTTTTGTTATTGTTTGACAGTTTCCAAGGATCGTCAATTATTCCATCAGGCCAGTCTATTCATTAAAGTTATTCGGTATCTGCTCGTAATTAAGAGTTTGAATCTTCAAACCATTTTAACGAGCACCTAATGATTGTTAAACATTGTTTAGAAGCTATGAAGTTGTTCGGAAGTAATCAGAGTGATTGGCTTGACTGCTCGTTGAATAAGATTGTTCTGATTTATATTGATTGGCTTATCGCTGACTTCCGGATTGATTAAAGAGGAGCTTGGTAATTTTTTTGGGTCGGTTTCATAATGATCACATTGAAGTTTATAATTGCAAAGGCCACGATACATAATGAAAGGAACAAAATTGACGACAATAAGAAAGACCATGCTTGGTAGAAGGATGTGGATAAAAAGCTGATACCAAGGAAAAACGGTGATTAATACTAATTAGTGCTTTTTTGTTATGAGCACAGAGGATCGGGATGCTCTAGACGTTGTCACTTGTCCATCCTTATCACATACACCTGTCGGCGGGCAACCGGCTTTTATTTTTTGGAAACCACACGATTAGATGGCTCATTATTTTCAACGGTTATTATAAAGAATAATGAAGAAATTTTATACTTGGTTGATGTAATTGGTAGAGGTATACCGTTCCAGTTCAGGGATAAAGTTAATAATTTCCAGTACAACAAAAACATAGAGTGTCTATTCTCTTTTGTTTCTCCACTTGCCTACAATATAAAAGTCGTGAACTTCGTAGGTGTGGTATGTAAGCCGATACTCGTCTGCTGCGCCGTCGTCGCATAGCTTCAAGTTGATGCTTCACGAGACCTTCGCCGACGACAACCACGTGCTTATAGAACTATTTCAGCTATGTGGGTGTATCAAATAGGGCTTTTGCGTTATCTGTAGAAGTAAAAAGGGATTAGAGAAAGTTATTCTATAGGACCAGAGCGGAGTGTAGTTGCCTATTTAAGGAAAATACCAGTTAATCGTACCAGAGCTGTAGTATTCAAATAATTGTTTTAGTTTCAATTATCAATGTCAAATTAAGATTCCTAGTAGGTAAGGTTCTTCCCACTTCGAGAAAATGTACCTTAATGGTTTAAGTTTATTTCTCAATAGGAAATTACTCGAATTAGTTGTTAGTAAGTTTTCGTCTACCGAAGTTAGTTTGCTAATTAAATACTTTTGATGCGGGCAGTCTAGAGCAGGTTCTCTCTGAGTCGTTTTGGAAATTTTCGATGAAACGAAAATTCGACGCAAGTTAAATCTTAAAACTGAGCTAATAATACATAAAAGTCATTGAAGTATCTGAGTAACCAAAACTTGCTAGAATTATACAGTTATATGGGGTTTTCCGTTGTCAGGCAGAATGCTGAGTGGTTCCTCATAGTAGTTGGTAAACTCGCATTTGTATGCATTAGGGGAGTGCCACCGTTTGCACGGACTGCGGGGCACGTCCTCAAGGGGGGGGGGCGGTGTACTGAAGAAACTCTTTCACTAATGTAGTGTTTTTGTATAATGTCGGTATGGTAATTTAATTTACGTTTGTCGTTAGATTTTCTTGTTTTTTGTATGGATGGTATTCCGGCGGTTTTTATATTTAATAAATGTATAAAATCAGATCCAGTTAATCATTTTATAGGGCTTTCTAAGACTTTGTGATTCCGGCAAAAAATTTCATTCCCTCCCAAAATAAATACTTACCATAGGGAAGCCTGAAACGTCGAGAGACAATATTTGTTTATTGGCGAATGTGTGGCCCTCCTCAGTGTCGGGAGCCCAATCCCGCCCAAAACACGTCCTTGACCCAGAAACAAAGGTATCAGGAACTTAATCACTTGATTAATTTCCCCTTTATCACTATTTACAAAGTACGTTATTAGTTTATCTATATTTCTTATTATTTATTTTGGCTACCTGTCCTCTTCGTAAAATACTGTGTTTGTTATTCATTTTAATTGATTTTTGAGGCCCATTAAAGAGTGTTCGCTTTTTATGTAATTTTGTTACCATGCCAAGCATAAATTCCACAGTACTTATTGTACTAAATTAATATGTTCTTATTTGCAAATATTTATTATACTAAAATGTATTAACATGAGGAAACATTCTGAATGTATTAAGCTTTAATATGCCACAACATGAAGAGAATCGCGTGCCGTAATTGCATACCAAATTCAGCCCGCGTCTCGCGAACTTGTGTACAACACATAATAATCTGTATGTACAAAATTCAATTTAATTATGTACCAAATTGACTTAATACGATTGGGTCATGTTCGTATAGGCTGCCTTTGCAAGTTAAGTGTATGATGCGCACATTTTGGTGAACACTCTACACAGGTCCATAATAATGACTGTATCAATGTTACGGACCTGTGACCTTTGGCACGCTTTGGCTAGCAGAAATGTATCTGTATTTTATCTCAAATGACAGTAGATAATTAATCTCTACCATGTATAATGTGTCGGTACAAACTTCACTCCTGCACTTACTCACACTCACTACTCACATACACATTCACCTCCACACAATCTCCTACAGGAAGCGCGGACTAGCGTCACACAAGCAAACTATTTCGCTTAAAAGGCATCTCCATTGTAACTAGAATAAACAATTTAAGTGAATGCAATAAATATTTTTTTTCTATTATTGACAATTACCTGCAAATGCCTGTATCATTGGTGTAATGTCACAAATAGACATTTTGTCATCTCAAAGGAAAATCCCTTGAGGAAATTCACAGATAAATTAATACGAGATTCTGAGCACATCTATTAGCAGAAAAGGTTGGCACAGTGTAGGCGCCATAACATTAGAATGAATAATTATCACCTGCAGCACAGATCGGTAAACAAATGAAGAGATCGAGTGGAAACAAAGGAGCACGTTAGTCCTAAACTGTGAGAAGCGGTTTCGGTTCGCGGATTTTACTAACACGGTCATTTGCTTTGGGTGCCACACTGCTAATATGACAGATTGAGTTAAAAGCCCCATTCGCACGATGCGAGTTTCTTGGCTGTAGCATACAATAACATATAAGTTTTTTGAAATTTACGAGTCAGTGCCAGGTTGTATGTTGATTAAAATGTGATTCACGACCGTAACGTGTGTGCATTTATGGAATTATAATCATTAAAATGATCAATTAAATGAAGTTAGATGGCAACCTTCTAACTTCATTTAATTCCATTGAATGACTATTTCAAGAAAGAAGATTATCATGTGTAACGGTCCCGAATCATGTTTTGTTCAACATACAGTTTGACACTGACCTGCAAAAATTGTAAGAAAATTTGAATTTTGCGGGTTACCGTGGAGCTTTGGGTCCGTGGCTTATGCCCCCAGTGGTCGAGGCACCCGTGGCCGACGCCCCCGATTCGATTATTTTAATTTAAAGCTATTTTTGTTAAAATGTACTGTCAGGAGCAAAAATGTTTTACTAACATAATAAATATAAGGTGTATCTATTCATACATGAAATATTTTAAAAGGTACACCTGTAGGTGGTAAGGAAGCTATAGCAACGAAAAAAAATTTTTCAAAGTGTTTTTTTTTTAAATTTAATATTTATGAATTATTTGACGCACATAAGAAATACCGGCTCCTCCTTATTTTTTACGGCCCGAGACACAGCGGCCATGCTCATGCCGTCCAGTCAGCGCCCTCGCAGCATCAGGCGGGCCATTCATAGAATTTGGAGTAAAGGTTTTATGCAAAACGTCTCAAGTAGTTTTAAAATTATAATAATTACGAAAATTCAAAAACGCTTAGATAAAATTTTCTTCTTGCTTCTATAGCTTCTTTACCACCTACTAACCCCTTAAAATATTTCGTGTATGAATAGATACACCTTATATATGTTGATTGTGAGTAGGTATATGTATAATACTAAATTATATTTATAACATTGCAATGCTTATGCCGGATGACATAATTTACCGTCTCGACCTTCATATGGTGTGTTGTGTAACTAGAATAGAAGGCAGGAAGGCCTTCAGATTCATCGCTGGTGACTAAAGGAGTGCGGGACGCGGGCTAACGAGGATGCGTGTCCGGCTCATGCGACTGCGAAAGATCAACGAGGCCGACTATCGGCCGGCTTCAAAGGGTAGGTCTGCGCTACGAAATCATTGATACATACCGCGCATTGAGTAGGGTGCATATGATTTGAGTTTCGATAGATTTTAATGGATTTCTTTTATTTATTTTTTCCAAATTTCTGTTTTTGTTTGTTCTAGTATAAACACGTTACTTTAAATGTATAGTATTTATTGCTAGATCAATTTCATTACATGTTATTCAGAAATAAAAATAATAAAAATTTATATGCCAAAGGCCTATAGTCCGTTAACCTATTACACCCATTTTTTTTCAAGACGTTAAAAAATGTCACCCGGTATATTGGATGTATGTTTTGAAAAGTGAAAGTCTTAGTTATTTTTCATTATTATTTGTCTTATCTCAATAAGACATCTAGTAAAAAAATTGTAAATGAATTACAGTTTTCATCACCTTTAATCAAGAGAATCATTTAACCTCATTACAATAATCAGTCTCAAATGTAATAAAATATGATACTGATTTAAAATAATCAGTCTTAAAAATTACTGCAGAGTAACTAACTTTTTACGTAGTTAAATATTCTTTTTATCTTTGTAACAATAATAATTAAACATAATGAACTGGACACTCAGGTTTATGTCCTTTTATCATTTGAACGTTGTCACTTTCAATAATCAATTGAACTGCACCACCATACTAGTCATGTCTTTTATTTTACACAGTCATACACTAGAGTTTTGATATTTTTTAAGAATATTATTCGCAAATTCAGCGTGTAACAATGTTTTTCCGTCAAGTCATGTTGTAATTATTTCTTTCGAACTTCGCTCGTCATTGTGAGATGACACACTAAACTTTCTTATCAGTTCGATATTGCAATATTCAATAACTTGACTGTGGTGTGAAAGAGACAGACATAATAACTATGCACGCTTCCTTTTTTTTGCTAGCCTGCTCTGTCTAGTTTTGCTAGCCTCCACTTCTTCCAACTATCGCGAAGTCGCGCGTTCTCCTGCCAGTTTTGACGGAACCTATCCAGCTCATCCCGCCATCTCCTACGCGGTCTGCCGCGACCCCGCCTCACTGTCTCAGGACTCCAGTTCTGTGCTACTTGCGCCCACAGTTTAACCGGCATGCGACAAACATGTCTTGCCTAGTCCCATTTAAGTTGGGCAGCCTTTTAAGCTTATTGTTTTCAATTTTGTGGACAAAAAGACGGACTTTTTATTGTTACCAAAAACCAGTTTGGGTTGAAGTTGAAAATAAAATTTCCATATGGTAAGAATAAGAGCCAAAATGTCCCTACCCTTATAACACTCCCATATATGTATCAAATGAAATTACTTGAGAAGTGTATCATTTCTCTCTCATCATGCTCAAACCTATAAAAGATGGGGGAAAAGTTATTAAGATTTAAAAATCTAAATCCAAAGAAAAAATACTTCTTACTAGATGAAACACTTTTCTCATTTACTGTACTAAGTGAAAAAGCACAATTTTATACTTTTATTAAATGAATCGAATTGGGGGCGTCGGCCACAGGTGCCTCGACCACTGGGGGCATAAGCCACGGACCCGGAGCTTTCACCTTAAGAAACAAATAACTTGCGTCGTTTAAACACTGTTTAGTCCGTGCAACTTTTATAATTGCTACAAAATCAAAAATCAAAATATTTGATTTCACATTAGCCTACATTTATGAAAGTTATGAAACGCCAGAAGCTAGGTGCACGGTTCCAATTGGTTGATTCCTATGTAGAAGAGCCACTCTATGGTTACTCTTTAAAAAAATCAGGTAATGGTAAGGCAGGCTTTACAAGGAGTTTGCATCTGTATAGTAGTTTGTCTGTCACCCACACGTGTGGATCATAAACAACTTTCTGCTTTTGTGTGGTAACAACGCGTCTAAAAATATTGAAACACGTTTTTATATATTTTCATTTTCCCATGATCTTTTGTTCCTATAAATGTCTCTTAGCTTATCATTATGTACTAATGCCCCCATATGATGTGGGCATTAGTACCTCGTGGTAACTTCCCTGCTCGTCATTTGTTTCGTGACGTCACCGTCTGTTGCGTCCTGAAATAGTTTCTCTATGCGCACGCAACGCGTAACGGAATGACATCTGACTTGTCAAGTTTGATTTTGACGTTTGACACTTTCTCTTGATTTTGGTGGTAAAACAGGGAACACGTCGCCGGTTGTATTTCGCGATCTTTTTGGAAAGTTATCCCTTACCCCGGTCGTTTTGTGGACAATCTGTCATGACCCAGTTGAGGTGAATGTAGCTAACCCCTAATTTGGCGTAATAACACGGGTTTGGACATATCTTGTTGAAATGGTTTGAAGGTCAAGTCAAAGTGACGCTATTGTGAATGAGTGATTTGAAGACCGCATGCTGTGATTGTCTCCAGCCTAATTGGAAGCGGATTGTTACCAGGAGAATACTCATAACGTCACGACACGATACACATACACTCACTTACATACATATCTCCAGGTTGGCACCAGAGCAGTGTCCTTCAACCAACAGGTAAGTGTTTGATTTGATTGTCTGCTCCGCGTACGGCGGACAGTACGCTAGCCACTCTTGTCTCTAGAGCCCCACGATTATAACTCTTCCACTGCGCACTTGAAATCGTATTGGGAGGCCTAGCCTGGCAGCGTACATTTTGGTAGCAGAAGCGCGGTTATAAGACATATAACCAACAAATTGGTAATTTACAGTAGGCTAATTACTTGGCAGTCTCTATAAGGGAAGTAGTAATACGCTGTAAATATTTGATAACTATAATTAATTGTTATTTGAAATAATTTGTTTGAATTTATTGAGACGGGTTACCTGATGTTGCCAAAGTCAGCCGGGCTAATAAAGTGGATTGGATTGGGCTGTGTTGCACCCCCTTGTTGTAGCCCCTTTTTGTGTCTGACCTCTGTGTTGTATTGAATGTCAGGAAGACATTAAAGTATTGAGTTTGTACCATTGATATGGTTATTTGTGAAAATTAATATTTGAAAAATTATTGGCATTTTTGAGTATTACCATTGTTTTGAGTTGGAATAAAGGTTCATTATTGTTGTACCATTAACAAAGTGGTTTGTAAACTTAACCTTTGGAATTGGATAGAATTTGAATATTTGGAATTGAATTTGAAGTTGAATGTTGAACGTTGATATTGGGTTTGAATTAAAATAAAAGTTTATTGTTGAATTGAATTGAAACCAATATATTGTTATTTCTTGAGTTGCTGATTAGTCAGTTTGGTAGTTTGATTGTTTGCTTGTAGTTATTTTGTAATTGATTGATTGAACTTTGTTATTTGATAATTTAATTGTTTTGTTTATTTGAATGGTTTTGTTTGTGCAATGGCATACATATGGAAATATTGCAGTGCCGGACACCTGTCCAGGTCAAGCCGGAGACCTCGGTTGTTTCAGGTCCCGGACTATTGAGTAGATTGCCTGCTTTGGAACTGCCACACTTGACGGTCGCTCAGACCACTGGTACGGTTTCCAAAACCTGTTTGCAAGTTTGGTTGATGCACGCTCGGACCTCAGACCCGCCCAAAAGTTGGCCTATTTGTTGTCTGTCCTAGAAGGTGAGGCCCGAGCCTTGGTACAGCATCTGTCGTTGACTGACTCAGCCTACCCTACCGCTTTGGGACTACTCACCCAGCGGTACCAAATGAACGTTGTTTGGCTGATGTTCATATTGCATTGATTTTGGGGTTACCGGTCATTACTAGTTTGTCAGCATTGCGTACTGACCTGTTGAACCCGTTGGTGGTAGCGACCAATGCTTTAAAGCGATTGGACTTGCCGGTGGACCAATGGTCTTACCTTTTGGTGCACGTTGTGCTGCAACGGCTTCCTGCCGATTTGAGGGCTCGTTTCGAGCAAAAGTATGGTGGGGATAGTGTCACACATCTCCCCCCATTTGATGACCTCGTCCAATTTTTGGAGGATGAGTGTCGGTTTGTGGACAACTCTGGCGTTGCCACTGAGTCATGCCAGCCGTCTTCCCGGCCACGAGACCAGGGACGGACTAGGGCTCGCGGGCCTGTTGATGGTCGCCCCGCCGCTCGTTTTGCTGGCACCCAGAGTCGTCCTGGTTGTGAGTTCTGTAGGGACACGGGGCATGGCATGGCAACTTGTGTGGCCTTTTTGAAGTTGCACGTGAGTGCCCGCCGCCGAATTGCCAATGCACGCCGCATGTGCTTCTCTTGTTTGGGGGCTCACTTCCATCGGGACTGCCCCAACCCCCGCCCTTGTAGAATTTGTGGGGGGTCCCATTTGGACATATTGTGCGCTAACGCGAACCACGCTGGCAGACCAGCCTCTGATGAAGGTTCGCGTACGGAGGGGTACCATGGAGTTGGTCACCGGGCTTCTGCCTCGCCGGTTCAGAACCGGGGAGAGGCCCGCAATTTTGAGCGCCGCACTCCACCCCCCGCGCAAGTTGATCGGGAGCCGCGCGACCGCCATTTGGTCTCCCCGCGTAAAGGCGATTACGCAATTGTTGCAAGGCACCGCTGGCCAGACCAGCACCGCCTTCCCTCCCCTCCTTTGGCGGAACGTCCCCGGTTGGAGTCACGCCCCCCGCCATTCAGGCATCCGGTGGGATATGCCCTTCCAGCGATGGCGCGTGGCTCGGGACACCGCGCGTACGAGGAATTTGAATTGCATCCTCGTCGGGAAAGTCTTGGGTCTGGGTGCGGCGATCGGTCGCCGCCCAGGCATTGTTAGGACATTGGCGCCTGCCCCGCTAAGGTACCCCTCAGATCGACACGGTTTTGTTGCCAACGGCATCGGTCGGGTCTGGGGGCCCACGGGGGACTCTGTTGTGGTCCGTGTCATTATGGACATGGGAGCCCAGGGTTGCCTTTTGTCTATTGTTTTGTTGTTTTGTTTGTATTGTTTTGGGCAAAATTGTTTTCTTGCGCGCCTTTGGACTGCGGGACTTGGCTGGGCCCGAGCCAATTTGGGAAACCCTGTTGGAAGAGTGGCTCCAATTTGTATCCGCACTCCCTGCAGTCAACGAGGTCGTGCTACCCCGCGCTATCCTCCCCCCTGGGAGCTACACTGCTACCCTTGTTTGTGATGCGTCTTCGCACGGTTATGCAGCTGTTGTTTGTCTGCGCACCGTCTGCGCAACAGGCCAGGTGAATTTGTCACTGGTCTTGGTCAAGAGCAAGGTGGCCCCCCTCCGGACGGCACTGACCATCCCTAAGTTGAATTGTCAGGGGCGGCGCGTCTTGTGCGTCTATTGAACCACGTTGCTCACACTTTGGGTGGAACTGTGGACATTCGGGCTTCTTACGCCTGGACGGACAGTCAAATTGTTTTGTGTTGGTTGAAGACGTCCGTCCACTATTTGGAGGTCTTTGTTGCGTACCGAGTGTCCCAGATTCAAAATTTTGATACGCCTTTGATTTGGAGGCACGTGCCTGGAGATTTGAACCCAGGCGCCGTGGCCTCACGTGGGTGCATGGCACCCCGCTTGTTTGCTTACCCCCTATGGTGGGGACCAGACTGGCTGACTCATCCCGAGGATGATTGGCCTCGATCGCCAGTCTTGATGTCGGGTCCTTTGCCCGGGCTCAAGGTGCTCGCTGTTGGAACGAAGGACCCTGATTTTTTGTTGAGTCGATTTAGCTCCCTCGACAAATTGTTGAATTGTTGTTTGTTGTTGTTGAATTGTTGGTGACTGATCGTCACATTAAGAACTCGCATGCCGGTTGCAATGCGCTGTTGGCCATTCTGCAGCGAGAGTTTTGGATATTGTCGGGAGCCGTTAGTAAGTTGAACCCCTTTTCGGACGATACGGGTCTTTTGTTGTTTGGTTGTTGACGGTTGAGGCACTCTGGCCTTCCTTATAATAATAATTAATAATAATTTATTTAATAAAAACGATTACAAAAAAAGAGTACATTTAGCAAACAGTATTAAATTCTCATACAATTATAGTGCCTAAAGATAAACTATTTCTAAAGTATTTTTATCACAAGTGCAGAAGATGATTCATCGGAATTAGAATGTAAGGTAGCGACCCGCCCGATCTAGGTTAAATGAAACCTGTGTTTCGGGCCATCACTTTACATTTCAATTAAATTGGTGCAATCATATTTTAAGTATAATTTATATAAAAGTAATCTATTAATAACTATGAGAAAAAGCACATTAGTAAAACAACACAATAAAACAATAATTCCTAAAACTAAGTGAGTGTAAATACTACAAAAATAAATACTTACGAGGGAATAAATTATAATCATGACATAATTTCTAGAAGTTTTTCTGTGTCTGTGTAATTAAGTACCGCTAAGTATTCTGATGATATTGTACTACATTTTTTATAACTTAAACTATAGATGCTCAATAACTTGTTAAGTCTATTATACAGAAGAGGTCCTAAGAACACAAAAAATCGCTTAGCAAACGCATGTCTTGTTTGAGGCTTTATGCAAACCAAATCCTTTCTTTTCTTGTCAGAGGGTACTGGGTCAAAAGGAAGAGCACTGTGCTGGTGTAATACTATGCTTAAAATGAATAATTGCCTTACTGTTAGTACATTACATGCTATGTAGAGTTGGTGCGTAGGAAACCTAAAAGGGCGAAAGGTAGCAACTTTTAGACATGCTCTTTGAGCACGCTCTAGAGGAAGTAAAATTGTTTTTGCTGCACCACCCCATGAAGTTATGCAATAGGTAAGAATGGATTGGCACAAAGCTAAATAAACCTGTTTAATTAGTTTATAGTCGGCTATGTTCCGTAAGTTTTTAAAAACATATATTAATTTGCGAACTTTAATACAAAGTAATTCGATATGTTTACGGAAATTTAAATTGGAGTCAATAGTGACACCTAGATATTTTAAATGGTCAGCTTTAGCTAAAGTGGGGCAAGAACATGCGGTGTCAGCGTACGTGCGACAATTATGAGCGTAAATGTTTAGATTAGTTAGCGGTATGTTAGTATTTCTCATTGTAAATAAAATGTACTTTGTTTTATCTGCATTTAATGTTAGGATGTTATTATGGAGCCAATCAGACACTATGTTAAAACCAGTCTGTGCGTGTTGATAGACCTCAGTTTTGGATTTAGCTGAGAAAAGTAAAGCGGTGTCATCCGCATAAGAAATTATGACACCATTTTGAAGTGGTAGGCTGCACAGGTCATTTATATAGATTAAAAATAAGGTGGGCCCCAAAATGCTACCTTGTGGAATGCCAAAACAATTGTTTTTAAGTTCAGAACTAGTATACTGCCCTATTTTTACACATTGATGACGATCGCTAAGATAATCAGCAAATAATAAAAGTTGGGCTCCTCTAATCCCAAGTGTTTCAAGCTTGTGCAATAGTAAATTATAAGAAATAGTATCGAAAGCCTTGGCAAGGTCTACAAAGATACAAATTGTATGCATACTATTATCTAGATTGCTAGCAATATAATTAGTTAATTTGTGCACTGCTTGGCTAGTTGATCTTTTGGGCCTAAATCCAAACTGATTGTCGGAAAGTAGTTTGTTATCTTCCAGATATTTTATCAACCTATAATTAATAATTTTTTCTAAAATTTTTGATAGTCCTGTTAGCACTGAAATGGGTCTGTAGTTATTGACACAGTTCCTGTCACCAGACTTGAATACAGGGGTGACCACAGCTTTTTTAAGGAGCTTGGGGAATATTCCTTTCGATAAACAAAGCTGAAAAATGTAGGTTAGTGGAGGGGCAAGTAGGTATCTGAATCTTTTAAGTATATTATTGGGAATGTCATCCCACCCAGTAGCACATACATCCTTTAACTCAAATAATAATCTTTCAACTTCGTTAACGTCGGTATCTAATAAAACAAAAGAATTTAATGTAGAGGAAGTCGCAGTCGGGTTATGAGGGGATAAAATATTAGAATTTAACGATTTTTCAGCCAAGTTTTTACCAACGTTAGCAAAGAAGTTGTTCACTTTATTCATTGCTTCGGATGGGTTTGTCTCTGTAGACAGTAAATCAAGTGGAGGTTCGGGACTTTTTGATGTAAATGTATTCGTTTTTATAAATTTCCAGACTAGTTTACTATTTTTTCCCGCCTTCTGTAATGCATTTTTATCATACTGATTTTTCACTTTTTTCAGAAGATTATTGCAGTAGTTCCGGTACCTTTTATATGTTACAGAAAGTATTTCGTTATCAGGTGCAAGTTTCAATTTAAGGCGAAGTTTGTCTCTATGTCTTATACAACGAACGAGACCGGGTGTGATCCAGGGTTTGATGCAACTATACCTTCTAGGCATTTTATGAGTAAATGTGTTTTTGTTTATTGAAAATTGTAGCAAATTTATGAAGTACAGTAAAGAAATATTTGCATCGTTTGTATTATAAACAGGGTCGAAATTAATACCGCGTAAGTCATCTTCGAGGTTTGTCATATTTACTGTGGTGTAGCTACGCATGCAGTTTTTTCTAGGTGAGCTCATTTGCAATGTTAGTAAAACAGCTTGGTGATCGGTGAGCGAAGAATTAGTTACAAATGTTTTGGATGGATTTTTAGATTTTAGAATAATGTGGTCTAAGCAAGAGCCGCTCTGATGCGTGGGGTGATAGTGAGCTGGTAAAAGTCCATGAAATGAGCAAATGTTCAGATAATTATGTACATGTGTGTCGGTTTTCTCAGAAGCAATGTTTATGTTAATATCGCCCAAAAGTACTATGTTTTTAAATGATGATAAGGTTTTTAAATTTGTGTCGAGTGAGTCTAAAAATCTGTCAATATTTTGAGACGGAGGCCTATAAATAGCCATGACTACTGTATCGGGACTAATTTTAATTATTAAGCAATTACTATCCTGGAATTCCGGCTCTTCCTTTATTGCACGTAGGTTATTTTTGATATATACCACTAATCCATCATTTTGGTTTATATTTCTCTCAGTTCTGTAAGAATAATACCCGACAAGAGATGGTAAGTTAACCGTCTGTTTTGACAACCAACATTCTGTTAAGACGATTACATCACAGCTTATGTCAAGATTCTGTAATAACACTTCAAAGCCGTTCATGTTTCGATTAATACTGCGAATATTCTGTGTAAGCAAGGTTAACGCTTTGACATCAGAAGGAAGAAGGTGTTTACAGTCCTCAACATTACAGGTTATAGATTCAGATACAGAAAAACTGTCTAGATCACAAATTAGTTGATTTGTCATGATCTTTACAAACTAAGTGGAAATATAAATAAACTATACGCTACCTGTTTACGTGCTACTAAATACAATAGTCTGTGGCGCTCTTAGGCGCCTTCATAGTCTATTGAGTTTATATAATTAGTTTCCGCATATGTGCGCGCTGGGCAACTTACATCACCAGTGGGATGGTCACATTTTCTCTTATAACGTTTGCACGTCGCACATTGAGAGGGAGAAGATTTGCTGCTGCATTCCTTGAAGGAGTGTCCAGTCTCTGCACAGTGGTTGCAAGTAGGACTGGTTTCTCGACAAAACTTGGCTGCGTGACCGAACTGCTGGCAATTGAAGCACCTGGTGACTATAGTGAAGTCTCTCACGGGGCATGATGACCAATTAATAAAAATTCGGCTTTGATTGATCAGTAATTTTCTAATGCTAGCGGGTATTTCCAATATGTAGTTACAGGTAGGAAGGTCTTTCTTACCCGATTTATGGCTCAGTTTTATTCTGTCAAGGAAGGACTCACGGGTTATATTCGGCAACTTATCTGAGAGGTTTTGCTCGTAGATACAGTCAAATACCTCCTGCTCAGTAAGGGTAACGGGGACACCAATAACAGCGATTCTCGGGCGGCGTTTAGAAGGTTCTTCTATTGTAAGGCCAGATGATGCTAACTTTTCCGATTTTCTGAGCTTCTCAATATCGCCTTTGCTGTCGGTGCTAATCAAAACGCCCCCATTTTTCACTTTTCTGAGGCCACGGACATGAAGCTTCAGTTCTTCGGGAGATATTATCTTTTGAACAAGTGACTTAGTGTCGTCACTTGTTTGGGTCTTATCGCTGGGATAGATGGCGACTTATGGGGCCCGTCACCCCCTTTTGTTGCCTAAGGAGGGCCATGTTTGGTTGTTATTGTTGTTTGGTTGTTTTGTTGTTTGTTATTGTTTTGACCCGCCAGCCTGCCCCCATTGGGGGGGTATTTTGAGGCCGCGGTGAAGGCGGTTAGGGACTCTGGCGCAGACTGTTGGGAGACACCGTTCTCACCTTTAAGGAGTTAGCTACGGTATTTTGCCGCATTGAAGCTGTATTGAACTCGCGTCCATTGTGCCCGCTGTCTTCGGACCCGAACGTCTTGGAGGCCCTGACCCCGGGCCATTTTTTGATTTGACAGCCACTTGTCGCCCTGCCGGAGCACCCTTTTGTCGATGTGAGCCAAAATTGGCTATCGCGGTTTCAGTTGGTGGGAGTTTCAGCTTGGAGTATTTGCACATCCTCCAGCAGCGCGTCAGGTGGACTGATAAAACGCAACCTTGTCGGGATTGCCAAGTGATTAGCGGACGGGAAGGCCCGTCCGGGGGGGGGTAGATGTTGCGTCCTGAAATAGTTTCTCTATGCGCACGCAACGCGTAACGGAATGACATCTGACTTGTCAAGTTTGATTTTGACGTTTGACACTTTCTCTTGATTTTGGTGGTAAAACAGGGAACACGTCGCCGGTTGTATTTCGCGATCTTTTTGGAAAGTTATCCCTTACCCCGGTCGTTTTGTGGACAATCTGTCATGACCCAGTTGAGGTGAATGTAGCTAACCCCTAATTTGGCGTAATAACACGGGTTTGGACATATCTTGTTGAAATGGTTTGAAGGTCAAGTCAAAGTGACGCTATTGTGAATGAGTGATTTGAAGACCGCATGCTGTGATTGTCTCCAGCCTAATTGGAAGCGGATTGTTACCAGGAGAATACTCATAACGTCACGACACGATACACATACACTCACTTACATACATATCTCCAGGTTGGCACCAGAGCAGTGTCCTTCAACCAACAGGTAAGTGTTTGATTTGATTGTCTGCTCCGCGTACGGCGGACAGTACGCTAGCCACTCTTGTCTCTAGAGCCCCACGATTATAACTCTTCCACTGCGCACTTGAAATCGTATTGGGAGGCCTAGCCTGGCAGCGTACACCGTCATTATCACATCATTTAATATCGTCTGTAAACGATAGCGGTTCTTCTTAATCCCACAATTGCGCTGTATCCTTGTCCTATATTTAAGCGGTACCTAATTGTTCCTCAGCCAAGGTACCTACTTATTGGTATGTGTGCAGAGGTCGGGAGTTTAAATTAGACATCTAAATTGTGGATGTCATTGTCGATTTAACTCGGTCCTTAGGTTTTCTGTCTTAAGCGCGCTTTTGGATTTTTAACTGTTGGCTTTCCGACTAAAGTTGAAAATCTAACAGCACGTTTTTGTTTAGGCATTAATGTTGATGTCAGATAGTGTTAGTAAAAACGGGCATTAGTGTACCTACTTTCCAAAAAGGTTATCTATCTACATTACATGGGAGCAATTGTGGCCCAGTGCTAACGGCCGCGACTTACAGTTTTAGGTCGTGAGTTCCAACCCAGACAGGCGGTTTACTTTGAGTAAATTATTTCATCACCTCTACTCTCAAAAAACGGTGAAGAAAAACATTGTGAGGAAACCGGCACGTCCTAGAACCAAAAATTTGAAGACATGTGACATCTATATACCCGCACTAGCCCGCGTGGTGGATTTCGACTGGCCTGTTAGTCTAGTGGTTAGTGACCCTGACTGCAAAGACTGAGGTCGTGGGTTCGATTCCCACCCTGGACAGATCTTTGTGTGATGAGCACAATCATTTGTTCTGTGTCTGGGTGTAATTTAGATATCTATAATATGTATGTATTTAGAAATATATCTTATGTCTTTAAACGAGCAATTCTTGTATATATATATATAATCTGAATCTCGGAAACGGCTCCAACGATTTTCATGAAATTTGGTATCCAGGGGGTTTCGGGGGCGATAAATCGATCTAGCTAAGATTCATTTTTATAAAACGTCGTTTAATCTTATATCTTTAAACGAGCAATTCTTGTATATATATATAATCTGAATCTCGGAAACGGCTCCAACGATTTTAATGAAATTTGGTATACAGGGGGTTTCGGGGGCGATAAATCGATCTAGCTAAGATTAATTTTTATAAAACGTCGTTTAATTCGTGTTTTCAATGACCAACTTTATTGATAAATTAACTTGAACGTAAACTTATTATTTTAAACCCAATTTACCAAAAAATACCGAGCAAAGCTCGGTCATCCAGATATTAAGTATATTTATCAGTTGTCTGGTTACCATAGTACAGGCTCTGCCTAGTTTGGGATCAGATAACGGTGTGTTGGTTGTCCTAAGATATTTATTTAATTTATTTATTTATTTATTACGTCCCACTCCCTCTCACAGAGAGGAGGCATGTATCCCAGAAGTGGGAACAGTATAGGCTGAATATGATGATTTATACATTGAAGGGACAATCTGCTACAAGATCTACTGTACTAGGCTGTCAGTATAGTATTCCTTCGTAAATGATGTTAGCCTACCTATTACCAACGATTGGTATCGGCTTACAATCGCCCCATGTGCGGAGGAGTAATATAAATCATATTATACCCACAGCGATTGCAATCCGAGCTCCGCAAGCCAATTACTGAAGATGCGACATATTCTGTTAGGTACGTATGTATGGAACCAGCACAAATTGATGGACGCGTGATTGTTCGAAAGAGATACCGTGACCCTGGCACATGGGCAACAGAAGGAACACGGGTGGGTTTTAGTCAGTAAAAGTCTGACACGCCTTCCCGCTCGGCCCAGAGCGGGAGAAGTAATTTGATGATTTCCCATCCAGAAAAAAAAGAAAAAAAAGCACAGATTGATTAAACCATGGAAAGTGGATTATTATCATTAAAATTCTAATACAAGTCCATAACAATGAAGTACCTATTAGTCTAGAGCTCTATCTAGCCTGCAATCCACCATGTCCACGTTGATCGTTACTTTGCCATTAACTAAATTAGATCATGCAGTAGATACTACCTATTCCCCAATATTAAATACCTCGCATCAAGTCTAAGTAATAACCCTTATTAGTCCCAAGTAGTAATACTAATCATATACATGTTTGTATGTTTGTTAGCTGGCCACACAGATAGGTTATAAACTGGATTTGCTCTTCATCATCTGCCTAGCCTTTTCCCAACTATGTTGGGGTTGGCTTCCAGTCTAACCGAATGCAGCTGAGTACTAGTATTTTACATGGAGCGCCTGCCTATCTGACCTCCACAACCCAGTTACTGGGTAATACGATACCCCTCGATAAGACTGGTTGTCAGACTTTCGGGCTTCTGACGACCCGTAACGACTGTCTAAGATCTACGAAAGACGACCGGGACCAACGGTATAATGTGCTTTCCAAGGTACGGATAGGTGTAGGTATGTATGGTCACTCATCTACGGACCAACCGCAGGAAGCGTAGCTTAACCTGAACGATCAACCCATGCGGCTGTTATTACTTAGCCAGAACCCTGGATTAACACATATGACCTTTTATCTGGGTAGTATATTCCCGTGGGATAATTTGAAACGTCCACGCGGCGCGCGAGTGAGGTCGCGGGCAAAAGCTAGTAAGCTATAAGTATTAGTCAGCATTGGTCTACAATAGACCGTTAGTAGTAATGATAGTCTATGACAACAGGTCAATGGCCTCTTACCTATTGTTTGAGGCGATTGGTGTGGGAGGACTTATGATGATTATTGTTCTATGACGTTTCTAATGCAATTGTACCAAGCATGACTTTGTTTGAAAGGTAACCAAAGAGGTTTTACACCGCTACCTACATACCTATATTATCTGACAGACTACTCAACTACAGTGAAACTCAACATGATGTGTTTACCTAATGTATGTACTTAGGACCACCTCGAAATATTGAAGAAAAAGGCTCAAAGTTTTTTTTTAATCAGCCTACTCTGTCCCACAGCTGAGTAAAGGCCTCCCCAAATTACTCCAGGGATCCTTTTCCAGGGCTCAAGGTTATCCTCATTAAAATGTAGAAGAGGCGTTGTAAGGTTTAATTCGGTACGCCTACGTTCAAACTAGGGATGTTATGGATATGAAATTTCGGATACGGATTGGTTACGGATATAGGAATGATTATTATACCGGATACGGATATGAAATTATTTCGGATTATCCGTTAGTTTCGGATAATTTCGGTTACAGATATTAAACTTTTAAAGAATTCCAAAAGTAAAATACAAATAGCTAATAAAATGGTTTTTTATATGTCAGCATTTGGTAGGAATTATAATCAGTGTGTGAGTAATTATTACAGCTATTTAAAATAAAAATGATTATGAATATATAAGGTGTATCTATTCATACACGAAATATTTTAAGGGGTACACCTGTAGGTGGTAAAGAAGCTATAGAAGCAAAAATAATTTTTTATCTAAGCGTTTTTGAATTTTCGTAATTATTATAATTTGAGACGTTTTGCATAAAACGTTTACTCCAAATTCTATGAATGGCCCGCCTGACGCTGCGAGGGCGACTACCAGACTGCACGAGCATGGCCGCGGTGTCTCGAGCCGTAAAAAATAAGAAGGAGCCAATATTTCTTATGTGCGTTAAATCATTTATAAATATTAAATTTAAAAAAAAAGCCTTAGAATTTTTTTTTTTCGTTGCTATAGCTTCTTTACCACATACAGGTGTACCTCTTAAAATATTTCGTGTATGAATAGATACACATTATATATTGAGTGTTATCTAATATACCTAAAATAAAAATGTAACAACAAATCCGATATTATCCGAAACTTTTATTTTGGATTCGGATACGGTTACGGATAATTTTTTATATCGGATATCCGATAGTTTCGGTTACGGTTACGGAGCTCCCTAACATCCCTGGTTCAAACATAAAACTAAGTAGCTAAGTACTACATAATAATTCTCTCTACCTAATAAAGCATGAAAGAAAAAAAACTTTTGAAAATCGCACTTAAAACATATTATGAATATTGTTTAATTTGAAAACTTGCTCCTAGTTTCAATTTCAATATAAGTCAAGTATACACTTTACCATTTCAATATCAAAATACTCACAAATTGCAGTTAAAGTTATAAACGAGAATACACAAACACTAAAGTAGTTCTAATGTCAACAGATGTTCTAAAACAATCCAGTTATTAGATAATTGTGTCAATTACTTAAGATTTTATAAATTGCGAAACTTTTGAAAGATAAGTATTGTTGTTGTTATAAACTGTGCCAAATTTTAAGCTTTTGTTTCAAAGAGCTCAAGAGATCTTGTAGTTAGGTTACGCTATCAGTATAAACATTATTTACTAAAACTCAATACAAAATTAAATAAAGAACCAGAAATCTGTGGTACGAACTAACATTATCGGAAGCTTAAACATTTCATTAGAGTCCATTCATCTCATCTCACCGCTTCACAAGAAATATCCTAAGTGGGATATTTCTTTTAAATTAAAGAAAATGTCATTAAATCCTGCTCTGGGTTCCTAGCCGCCTGCTGAATGTAATCAAAATCAGTTCAGTAGTTTACACGTGAAGACATATAAAAGAGACCGTCACGTTATTAGCTGCTAGGATTACCAAAGTCTGTTTAAAGATTATTTTGTATGTTCAAATATTAAGTTACAGTACTTTAAGGGTATTATGTGCGTGGGAAGATCTTACTAAACTTATGAAATTGTTTTCTAAAAGAAATGCCAAAGTTTTATCGCAAAAAGTGTTAGTAAATTATTCAAAAAGATTTCAATACTTCATAATGTTTTTACGATTTTGTTTTGTTTTAATTCATTTTTGTAATTTTCGCGCGTGGGCTTCATGCCAGTGCCCCATTCAGAATAGAAATATGGAAAGGAGTTGCACAGGTACCAAACAAGCAAAACTCAGATTTTTCATTTGCTAGACCAAAATATCAGTTGCGATCGACCTTTTACATCAGCCAGCTTCTCATATGTACAGTTCTGTAAGTTGATCACTACATATCTTCATAGATTCTTCACTAAACATATTCTAAACATTGACACTTTTCCATCTGTGAACTCAAAACGTATAATTTATAGTCATAAAAATGACTCTCTAGCAAATAAAAATCAGAGCATAATCATTTTGATACCCAGAGGTTCCTTTTGTGTTTAGGTTTCTGAATAAAATTAATCTTATCTAAGGCTAGGTATTGTAACTGATATTGCTATCATATGCGCTATTCGATCATTGGATAACAGAACCATAGCCACATTGCGTTAGCACACAGATGACTCCCACTTAATAAGCAAAGTTCACAATGGTATTTATTAGCTTGTTTTAAAGTTCAAAGATTTACCTCAGCATCCTATCTAGCTCCCCTTTAATCATCTAGAACTTTATAATCTTTGACCTTACATTATCGTTGAGGTGTAAACTTCATAAAGAAAGCAATTTTCCAGCATTACGCCGCGCGCCGCGGGCGTAATATCACGGCTCACGCGTTCCTTTATGAAACAATTTGTGAGTTACAGAGCTGTTCACTTCTAAATAGCTGTTTATGATAGGTCTTTATAACTTGTGGGAAGGTTTTAGTAGTCAAATATGCTTTAGTTTCACTTGCCTAGACATACGCACGCTCGTGTTAATTAGCTAGTGGATGCGCACGGGTTGGTATATTAGATAGACTCCGCAGTAAGTCCACACATGGCTGGTTCGTCACAAATATGTTCTGTTTAATGAGCTGTAACTTAACGTACTAATATGTGATGACTGAATGAACGTCAGATACATCTCTAAAAACTTGATTTCTGTGTCAATAAATAAGGTTGATTAGATGAGTTCGAAAAAGGTCAGCCAAGTGCATAGAAATCGAAATGTGCTGATTGCATAGTACGTATTTCTGGAGTTGTCGATTCGTCCAGAAATAAATTAATTTCGTGCAAATCGCCTACAGAAAATAATATAATTTGTAAACTCTCGATTCACCCGTTTCGAGTGAATTCGTACGAATCGACTAAAAAGCCAAAGCTTCAATTAGTATGCAGACCGATTTGTTTCGGACATAGGAACCGGTCGTTACACTAGCAAATACTTGTTTCATTATGCAGCTCTCTATTCATAGTGTAAATATTCCCCAGTCCTTTGAATCGACCGTCATCTAATCGCCTTTATATTAAAATTCAGGATCAGTTTATAACTTGTCGGAGTCGCGGCACGTGCCTCCCCGGGGAGATCACAGCCTCTCGTAGTTCGCACATATATTTTTATTAAGGGTCGGCTCGTAGCACACATTTATGTTGGTTGTATCCTCAATAGAGCTTAAAGTGGCGATGAATAGCCCATCGTCTTCACGCTGTTTTTTTTTTTGATTGTGGTGATTGATTTAAACGCAGACATCACTTAGCAATTCACTATAAGTAGGTACTAATGGAGAAGTCTATATTTTCAAAACTAAATATAACGGATATTTAAACACAGATATGATTTTAAAATATATTAGATCAGATACTAGTGCAATCTCTCCTACTTTACGTGAGTGTCACCCACGTGACAAACCCAAGGTAGGAGCCGTATAGCCCAGACCAGCTCGAGCATGCCTTAATGTTAATTGGTTTGACACCTCAGCGAGACACGAGTCGGTTTGACCTCAGGCCGAGCTTCAGTGACTACTGGAGAAAAGGTCAGAAGCGCAGGTTGAGGTTTGTATCGCTGCATGATGTCACAATGTGGAATTAAATTGTAGAAGTTGCTGCAAACTGTAACGAAACAACAGTAGATAAACGCCCTTCGTCTTATTATAACAAAAACACTCGAAAGTGAAAAATAACTTTAATTTCGGAAGTCGGTGTCTTAGGATCTGTATTTGAGTTTTTTGCCACCGACTTCCGAAATTAAAGTTATTTTTCACTTTCGAGTGTTTTTGAGGAAGTCGGTTTTTTTTTTGTAAAAAAGTTTTTATTTTTTACTTTTTAGTTATGGTATCTACTCGCACTAATTCCTATACCACTAATCACCAGGTGAAATTTGATACTTTACTACTGCTGTAAATCGTTGAGGAAATCCCTTGACTGTCTGTCTATGGTCTCCATCATTAGACCTGTAATGGTACTTATAAGCTTTATGGGAGCTTTCTCATCAATAGAAATGAATTAAGTTCAAACACCAGGTAATTGCTGTAAATCGTTGAGGAGTTCCCTCGATTGTCTTTCGGCTCCATCATCAGATCAACTCCGAACCTTAATTAAATAGTAGTAATAAAATTGGCACTTTGAACCGTATAAAGTAACCCCAACAATAGGGAACTGCTGTAAATCGTTGAGGAATTCCCTCAACTGTCTATGGTCTCCATCATCAGACCTGTAATGGCACTTATAGCCCATATGGGTGCAAAGTTCTCATCAATAGAAATGAATTAAGTCCAAACACCGGGTATTTGCTGTAAGTCGTTGAAGAGTTCCCTCGCCTGTCTTTCGGCTTCATCATCAGAGCAACTTTAGACCTTCATGAAATAGTAGTGCTTTAAGATTATTAATGAAAGAAATAAAAAACGCACTAGTCACCACTATGATTTTCGAAGGTTCCCTTCGACTTCTCTGGAATGCCATCATCAGATCCTGGTTTCCTTATCATGGGACCACCCTTGGAAAATCTCCTTTCCAACAAAAAAAGAATCATCAAAATCGGTCCATAAATGATGAAGTTATCGGTGAACACACATAAAAAAAAAAAATATACGGTCGAATTGAGAAACCTCCTCCTTTTTTTGAAGTCGGTTAAAAACAATCTAATTTTGGTCCAAATTAAACCTTTTAGCCAGTTTTTGTGTGTCGAATTTTATTTCGACTGTTAGAATATTAATACAGAATTGAAAACATAATTAATGTTTGTATATATAGGGTCAAATTGAATTGGATGTTGTTCGTAAAAATATGTAAATTGGTGATTGGAGTTGTACTTTTATTTTTATTTGGAAAATGAAAATACTTAAATAAAAACCTCATTCGATGGGTGAAGGACAATACCGGTAATAGAGCAGCTGCGTTTGTAATTTTTCGTGCATCAAAGAAATATTTTTTGCGAATTTCCAAGAACCATTAATTATCAGTCATTTGTTGACATCGATGTGTACATGTCAGTGTCATTTAAAGGTTTAACAAAACTGGTATGATTAAAAAAAATATTTCTTGTTTTTTTATTTCATTAGTTTACGATATAGCTGGCAAAACTTTACCCCCGTGTTGGATATCAACACGGGGGTAAAGTTTTGTCAGCTAATTTAATTTGACAATGTAAAGAACTTGTATCACAATCGGATTAAAGTATGATATAAAAAAATATCTGGACCTGGATTTATAAATGAATTTGGTTTCGTAATAAGGATCTTGTCCAAATATTCAAAGATACTATGACATCCACCAATCTTGTGGTGAGTTAGGTACGCCTCACTTCTTCTCTGCAGAGGAGGCTAGAGACAATAATGGAAAAAGTAAAAGTTCAGTGTCATTCTGAAGGTTATTCATTTTCGTCCTTAAAAACGCTCGAATGAAAGTCACAATCTCATAACAGCGACCTTGTCATGAACGGAGGGAAATTGTTTTTTTTCCTGTCGGATTAGGACTGAGATTAGAATGCGAACGTTCTTAAAAATATCGGAATTGTTTCTCTGGAGTATACCACCATACTGTGGTGTATATTTTAGTACCTATTCACAAAGCCTACCTTCCATAATACAATGAAACCACATCAACCATTCTAATTAACCGATCATTCACAAAGCTCTAAACACTAAGTAAGTTAGACACGCTCGACTAGCCGGCGGCGCCCCCGCCCCACTGGAAAGCCAGGAAATTGTCGCTGGAAAATAGGAAGCGATGCGTGCAGGGTTACCCGGTGGTTATGAGTGGTCGCGGTCGAACGGACCCCGGGAGAAATTATGATTATACGCCGTCGAGCAGTGGGCCGTGAGGGGGTTGATCAGCACAGTGCTGTGGTTTCCCATAGCACAGCAACATGCTGCGTGGGAGCCTTCTTGTTACAGTCACGACATGCAGCGGCCGTGAAATATCCGTTACGTGCTTTTGCATCACAATTCGAGTTGATTTATCTTTTTTTAAGTCCATGCTTTTGCGGCAATGAAACAAGTGTTCTTTCTGTCTTTCAAGATGGAGTCACTGTTACAGTATGAAGATGTTGAATTGATGTTTGTGTGTTGTGTATGTAGGTCAACTGCGTACAAGGTAGGTTTATAAGAGATAAGCGTACTTTAACAATTTTATTTAACCCATTTCGGACGTGTATCAAGCATATCATGTCTCCATAACCAAAATTAAAACGCACGCATTAACAATGTTTACGTTCTCCCTACAAATCGTTTCTACTGCCCCCACGGCCGCAGTTCGACTTACAAGAAACAAAAAAATTACTGAATAAAATGTTCCGATTTCCAGTAGGTACAAAGAGTAGCAGTAGTATAATAATCCCATCAAAAACATAAATGTGAAATGAGAGCCAAGATCAATATTATGACATATGACTTGGTTGTTGACTTCAACGACAAAAGAAGTGAGATCTAAATGGGTGCCAAGTTCAATAGTCAGTCCTGACTTGGCTAGTTCTCATATACGAATTATTATGTTCGATGGCTAGTTTCTACCAGCAAGCCAAATTTTCGGAATAATAAAATAAGAACCGACGAGTAACAGGTTTAAAACTTGCGAAGGCTATAATATAATTCGTATATGAAAACTAGCCAAGTCAGGACTGACCATTGAAGTTGGCACCCATTTAGATCTCACTTCTTTTGTCGTTGAAGTCAACAACCAAGGCATATGTCATCCCTCCAAGAGGAGATCCTGCGGGCCAGAGGACTGGCCGGCAAGGAGTCGCTGGAGACTCTGAACAGGGACCCATGGGGACGGCCCTACAAGGCCGTCCGGGAGAAACTCCGCCCATGGGCTCCTCCGCTGACTCAGAGTCTCCGGCCCCAACTCGTGGAGGGCGTGGTGAGCGCTCTGTTCCCTTCTCGAGGGGAACATAGTCCCCCACCCATGGCTCCGCCTACTGCGGTGCCCGATGCGGACCACACCACTGACGACGACGACGGTGCTCCAGAAGTGACCGAGGTAGAGATGAGGGTGGCGGTACGAAGGCTTAATGCCAAGAATACCGCCCCAGGACCCGACGGCTTGCCTGGCAAAGCATGGGTCCTGGCCTCAGAGGCTCTAGGGCCTCGACTCAGGGGGCTCCTTAGCGTATGCTTGGAGAGGGGCCAGTTCCCACTTCGTTGGAAGACGGGGAAACTGGTCCTCATTAAGAAGCCTGGGCGCCCAGCGGACTCTCCGTCCGCTTACCGGCCCATCGTGCTGCTCGACGAGGTGGGCAAGCTCTTTGAAAGAGTGATTGCAAACCGCCTCGTCGGGTGGCTGGTGCGAGTGGGGCCGGACTTGTCGGACGGCCAGTACGGCTTCCGCAAGGGGCGCTCAACGGTGGACGCCATCATGCGCGTGCGAGCCCTCACGACGGGGGATGCAGTGGCCCGGGGTGGGGTCGTCTTGGCGGTGTCTCTTGACATCGCCAATGCGTTCAACACCCTATCCTGGAGTTGCATTAGGGAGGCACTCCGGTATCACCGGATGCCGACCTACCTCTGTCGCGTGGTCGAGGCCTATCTGACGGATAGGGCCGTTATCTACCCCGGTCACCAGGGAGAGTGGAACCGGCGAGAGATGTCGTGCGGTGTCCCACAGGGATCGGTCCTGGGGCCGCATCTGTGGGACATCGGTTACGACTGGGTGCTGCGCGCCGACCTCCCTAGCGGTGTCAGCGTAGTTTGCTACGCTGACGACACGCTGGTCCTTGCGCAGGGGAGGTCGTACGAGGCGGCAGCCGAATTAATGACACGCGGGGTTGCGACAATCGTCGATAGGATCCGGCAATTGGGACTCGAGGTGGCATTGCACAAGTCCGAGGCCATGGGTTTTCATGGTCCTCGGAACGCGCCACCCGCGGGTTCCCAACTTACGGTAGGAGGGGTTCACATCGGCGTCGAGTCGACGATGAAGTACCTGGGACTTGTCCTCGACAGCCGGTGGAACTTCGTTGAGCATTTCCGACGTTTGGCTCCCAGACTGGAGCGGGCTGGGGCTGCAATAAAGCGGCTCCTGCCCAATCTGGGGGGACCAAACGCCTCCTGCCGGAGGCTCTACACGGGGATCGTGCGGTCCATGGCCCTCTACGGGACACCGGTGTGGGCACCCTCATTGAGACTGCGCCCAGCGCGCCGGCTGTTTGCGGCCCAGAGGGTCATGGCCATCCGGTTAATCCGGGGATACCGCACGGTCTCGTGCGAGGCGGCGAGCCTCCTTGCCGGAGTGCCGCCATGGGATCTGGAGGCAAAGGTCCTCGCGCACAAGTGGGAGTGGCGCGAGGAGGCGAAACGCCGGGGCGAAACTCCGCTGCCGCGACAAATCGCGGCACGGCGGACAGAGCTCCGGTGTGATCTCATGGCGACATGGCAGGTACGATTGTCGCAACCCAGTGCTGGGCACGCCACAATTGCGGCGGTAAGTCCCCTCTTTGAGGAGTGGATAGAGAGGCGCCACGGCGTCCTCACCTTCCGCCTGACGCAGGTTCTCACCGGGCATGGGTGCTTCGGTGGGTTCCTGTTCAGGATAAAGCGGGAGGATACGTCCGGGTGTTTCCATTGCGAGGATCGTCTGGAGGACACGGTGGAGCATACGGTGGAGGTGTGCCCTGCCTGGGCGGAGCACCGCCGTGTCCTCGTGGAGGCGATCGGCGGCGGCGACCTCTCGCGTCCGGCCCTGGTGCGAGCCATGGTACGGAGCGAGAGGGAATGGGAAGCCGTCACCTCCTTCTGCGAAGCAGTAATGCTCGCGAAGGAGGAGGCGGGGCGCGTGAGGGAGTGGCAGTCTCTGCGCCCTCACCTCAGGAGACGCCCCGGGCGTCGGGAGTCAATAGCGGACTCCCGGCCACCGTAGGCGCGAGCTTGCGGGTGGCGAGCAATGGGTAGCTCGCCGCCCGGTAAGGACCAAGCTCGGGTCGACGGCGCGCAGTGTTCCACGCGCGCCTCAAAGAGATGTCAGCGGCAGTGTGGGGGTCTACTAGGACCGATGCCTGCCGGGGTCGCGTGATTGTTCGAAAGAGATACCGTGACCCTGGCACATGGGCAACTGATGGAACACGGGTGGGTTTTAGTCAGTAAAAGTCTGACACGCCCTCCCGCTCCGCCCAGAGCGGGAGAAGTCATTTGATGATTTCCCATACTGAAAAAAAAAAAAAAAAAAAAAAAAAGGCATATGTCATAATATTGAACTTGGCTCTCATTTCACATTTATGTTTTTGATGGGATATCATTACTTTTTGTACATAAATTATTAGTAGGTACTTATTTATAACAAAATTAATACCAAATCGTTTTTGTTATAAGTGTTCCTAATAGAATCAATTAAGTGAAAAATTATAATAAAATGATAAAAATTTAGCAGTTTCTTATTTATTTCTTTGTATTCACCTAATTACCTATCTGCATGCCAAATTTGAACTTTCTAGGTCATCTGGAACTGGGTTAGAGTTTTGATCTGGGTCTGTCAGTGATAAAAATGATGATTTTTGGACGTTAATATCTAAATAACCGTTTCAGATATATTTATGAAATTTGGAGCACATATGTATCTTGCAAGTTTCACTATATGAGCCAAATTTGACACGTTATTATGAAATAGTTTTTGAGTTATGAGGGGGTCAAAAGTGGCTCCAAATGGTTCGTGCCAGTTCTGTTACTTGAACTTGGCTTGACACGCTCCTGCGTGTCTAGATACTGTTGCTCCTCTTTGTACCTATATTCCCTGAAACACGATTAAAAGTTTAATAACACATTCGCACTGGGAGCCTTTATATGAAAAACCACTTTTGTGTAAATATTAAAACACAAATGGTTCAATATTTTCAGACTTCCGCTGAGGATGCATGGTTGTTCACACAAAGAGTTAAGTAATCCCGGTTCTAGGAACTAGAGTGCATTCATTCGTAAATTCATTAACACATGGAATGGTCGCAGGAATCCGCTGGATGCGGGAAGCACAACACCGGTCGAAGTGGCGGAGCTTGGGGGAGGCCTATGTCCAGCAGTGGACGTCTTTCGGCACATATGTGTGGTATTTTTTAACAAAACTCGTCACGATTTTTTACGAAATCTCGACTACGGTGAACAGAAAGTAATTATATTACTCAGTTTCAAACAATAAACTTCACCTTTCATACGGTTTGCTTATGAAAAAGGTGTAAGCGAAGTTGGGGAAAATAAAATAACAATTACATCACAGCATTTCCGCCACAAATGTTAGCTGAAAGATTTTCTTCACAACAAACTACAATAGGCTCGCCCACTATTACATGGGACTTCATGTCGACCACCAATTGAATCAAAGACGACCAGCGGAGTGTTGCAGCATTACAAACTGTTCGGAATTAGAAGTTTTCCTATACTAAATTTCAGTACCGTGTGGTGCCGGACGTAAAGAATAACACCACCCCATTTCTTCCCGTGGCGTGGGTGTCGTAAAAGGCGACTAAGGGATTTACTAGAGAATGGGCAGCAGCGTTCTCTATGCATTTTACCACCTTACTGCGATCGCCAACCCGCCTGCCAAGCGTGGCGATTATGGCAAAGCCCCCCAAATTGGGGGAGGCCTAAGTCCAGCAGTGGACGTCTTACGGCTGAAATGATGATGATGACTAAATTACATTGGACCTGCACCCTAGTTACGTAACACACTATCAATCAGAATCTGAATCATTGTGAAGATTATTTCTAAGTCCTTCATATGTTCGTAAAAATGTCTGCTCAACAACGATAATAATGCATGAATTTTGTTGAAGTGTCAAAATAAAAGCGATTCTTACTGATAGTTAGTTAGGCGATACCACTTCACCCAAGTTTCCCTTACATAATTATAATGCCTTAAAGAGCATTTGAATACACGATTGTGACGTTCAATTTAATAAAATTTCATCCCACGCTCCCTTTTATACAACGCTTATTACTTTATCGCAGAAAATGGTCCCATGTAGTGAAAAGGAATTGATGTTATAGAATGTATAGAAACCTAAAACTAATAAGAAATACCTCCGTTAAATGCTTTAGTATTTCCAACAGTATTTTATGCAAAGTGGAGTGTAGTGTTTGTGTGTATATGTTTATTATTTTGTTCTCTGTACGATACAGAAGGCTGCGAAACGATTGAGTCTGACGTAGTCTAAAGGTGAACGTGGTGTAAGCGTCTTGGAGGGAACTGTATGAACCTGTTTCATAAATAGGATAGTAGAGATATTTCAAGCACTTATTACATAAAACAACTGAGCAGATTTTTAACTTCAGCCAGTTTGTAAAGACTATAGCTAAAACCTACGTATGATCGCCTGCAGGACCTGGTTGAGACCCGCACTGACCAGGCAAGCATGGCACAAAGGGGAGGAGGCCTGTATTCGGCAGTACGTAGAGCAAGGCTGACAATGGTGATGATGATAATCTATATCATCATCATCACCATTGACAGCCTTGCTCCGCTAAATTCAAAATTTTTTTTAGTGAGAATACTAAAAAAGAAGTTGTATTGATCTACTGTCTAATCCTTTTATCAGGATAAGGGAGCGATGCCGTTCATCTGTTCCACTCGATGTGCAGTTACTGCATTAAACAATATGACTTTTTACATCTGGCAGCTTCTAATATAATTAGAGCAGAAAAATCAGAGGTAAAATAAATGCAAACAGACAAACTGACGACAAACGGACAGACTGTCTTATACTCTAGACTTTTCCCCTCCACTCCTGTGCAGAGCTGTCCTCAGCTAAACCGTTTGGTACATCATCCCCCTACCATTTCATCTGTTTAAGTTACAATATTGTGTCTGTAAACATTAATACTTGGCCTCGTGCGCCATGATTAAGGAAATTTGTGGTATATTGTGACTATGTTAGTTTCTAATTAATTCAATGTTTATGTACCAATATGCTTACTGATGAACTCATCAGGAGAAAAGAGGTACCTACATGACATGATAGCATGAATTATTATGATATCAGCGTGTACTGCCCCTCTCCACGGCACGGTCTTATGTAAATATTACGTAGTTATAGGCTGGTGGAAGTTGGCAATATATCAATATTATTACAAGGCCCACCATCGTTTTATAGCCCTTTTTGCATCTTTCTCATATGAGTATGACCGCCATATATCTTGTAGTTCTATAGAAGGATATGGACGATGAGCAAAACTGACATTACAGGGTTATTTCATGCCCATAACTTAGCTTAAAAACTCCTATAAAAAACCCTAAGCGACAGGAAATTATAGGTTTGTTTATCTCATATCAACTTTAGAAACAATAATACGAGTAGAAATCAATTTCCCGTCTATAGTTAACATCCAGGTCAGCTCAAAATACTCCTTGATTAATTAATATTACTGTATCGACACAGGTGCGGGGCATATTTGTACTTACTTAATGTTTCTCACTCGCGACTTGGAACTGTGTATACATATTTCTATGTGTTTATTTTTTACCATATTGATTGATTTTGTTTGCTTCAACTGTGAAATCAATTTATTATAACGCAGATTTAAAAGTAGGCAAAACATACTTGTTCCGTGTTGTTGCCGGACGTAAAGAATAACTGAAAGCGTTGCAATTTTTTTTTTCATAGTGCCCTGAAGCTTCAAATTCTTTGTTTTTGCAAAAATCAACATTATGAGCAATTTTACGATTTTTATTCGTTTTTCGATGAACAAAAAATGTTGTCCTCAAAAATCTTTATGTTTTCGATCAACGAGATTGATTTTTCAAGAAATTTGAAAAAAAAATTTATCTTCTTTGTTTCGATTTTTTGTTTCTTTTTAGGGTTCCGTTGCCAAATGGCAAAAAACGGAACCCTTATAGATTCGTCATGTCTGTCTGTCTGTCTATCTGTCTGTCCGTCCGTCCGTATGTCACAGCCACTTTTCTCCAAAACTACAAGAGCTATGCTGTTGAAACTTGGTAAGTAGATGTATTCTGTGAACCGCATTAAGATTTTCATACAAAAATAGAAAAAAAACAATAAATCGTGGGGTTCCCCATACATAGAACTGAAACTCAAAAATGGTTTTTTTCATCTAACCCATACGTGTGGGGTATCTATGAATAGGTCTTCAAAAATGGTATTGAGGTTTCTAATATCATTTTTTTCTAAACTGAATAGTTTGCGCGAGAGACTCTTCCAAAGTGGTAAAATGTGTGTCCCCCCCCCCGTAACTTCTAAAATAAGAGAATGATAAAACTAAAAAAAATGTATGATGTACATTACCATGTAAACTACCACCGAAAATTGGTTTGAACGAAATCGAGTAAGTCGTTTTTTTTTAAAACGTCATAAATCGTAAACCGCAATTTACCTTTCATTTAATCAACAGAAATATAAAAAAAAAAAAAAAAAAACATTTATTTTCATAAACACGAACCTTCTGCATAAACCGAGAATACCTACAGGTTTGTACGGAACCCTTTGTGCGCGAGTCCGACTCGCACTTGGCCGGTTTTTTTTAATTTTTTTTTCACCATCTTCAGAATGCACCTTCAAATTTCTTGAAAAATCTAACTCTTTGATTGAAAAAATAAAGATTTTTGAGGACAAATTTTTTTGTTCATCGAAAAGCTAATAAAAATCGTAAAATTGCTCATAATGTTGATTTTTGCAAAAACAAAGAATTTGAAGCTTCGGGGCACTATGAAAAAAAAAAAATTGCAGCGCTTTGAATTTTTCAAGGATTTTATGGGACACTTTGAGGTTGAAAAATTACCGACGATATCCTTCGTTCATCCATTTTATCCAAGTTATTGAAATATCCTTAATTATGCGAATTTTTGTCTTTTTTTCAGACAAAGCTTTCAATTGAAAAAAAAAAATTTCGACAAAAGCTAATCACATTATCTTATAGAGAATATTGTGTAGTTTCCAAAACCTTCCTTCGATTTTCTATACAATCATTATTTTCAGAGTTATTGATTGTCAAAGTTAAAAAGTACTTTTTTGCTTTGACTGACGATAACTCCGCGCCAAATCATTGTACAGGCATTTTGGATACGTCAAATTAAAGGGCATTAAATTTTATAAAAGAACTTTTGACTGAAATAAAGGAAAATAAATTTTTGAAACCTGTAGACGTTTTTTAAGGCGAGAAAAAATTTGGAAACTTTTTTTTGGTAGTTTCCTTGGGTTTTCTCCAGACTCAAACATGATAAAAAAATCATTGTCATATCTGAAAAGTAGACACATGGAGCTACAATTTGATTTTTAATTTTTTGCTATACGATAATTTTCCTCGGAGTTACAGATTGTTGAAAATCACCCAAAAATTTGGATTATTTTTTTATATCCCTTAATTTTTGTGACTAGTTTATCTTTCTTTAACAATGTCAATGTCAAGTCTTACATCAACTTAGCTAATTAGAGCTTACAAAAGGAAACAATCCTCCGTATTGATTCAGAAAGAACTTGACACCTGAACATGTTCGTTATTTTAAAGATTTCTGACATCAAGTCGGATCCTATTGTCTTGCCGTAAGGTTAGAATCCCGTGGTCCCGTGTCGTAAAAGGTGACTAAGGTACTTACTAGAGAATGGGCAGCAGCGTTCTCTATGCACTGTACCACCATACTGCGATCGCCAACCTGCCTGCCAAACGTGGCGATTATGCCAAAGCAAATTCGGGAAGGCCTATATCCAGCAGTGGGCGTCTTATGGCTGAAATGATGATGATCATGATGAAGGTTAGATTCGAACGAGATATCGTTGATTGACATTCCCAGATTTTTACACGATATTAATTATGATATATTTACGATGAAATCCTAAGTAAAAATTGAATGTTTTTTTTTATTTTAAAACGACCCTTGTTTCTAAGTTGGGACATAAATCGCACATTGTCACATATTTTTCCATAGTTAAATTAAACAGAACAATAAATTAACCGATTGATAAGACACAGATCCAACTTATGATATGACGGAGCCTTAGATTATTCTTTAGGTATATTTATTTACTTATCGACTTTATTACAGTTTGTTTAATAACCATCATGTGACGTCATGCTCTTAAGAGTGACAACATCTCTTTTCATTCCTGTCTGTCAAATCTCGATAAATGGCCACTGTAATGTCGTGTAATTTCTTCAGAATAGAATACTAATAAATGATAATTATGTAATTTTTTTATGAAGTAAAACGAGCAACTATTCGCTAAAGGTGACCTCTTTGACTTTAGGGAAAACTAGATGTCAGTAATGCATATAATATCATGTACACTAAATAATGTCATGAGCAAAATGTCAAGGTACACACTAGTGTGACTACTAAACAATATTTCCTCTTGTCATTTACAAAATGCGCTATCACTTTAATTAGTAGGCCAAGGGTTCCCCCTGTAACATGAGACTCAAACATACATAACTGGCGAAAAGTTCAGGTACTCTACAGTACCTCCACTTTACGCCAATAGGAACTCATCTGCCAGACCCATTCGGGAAAACATGGCCTGATGTTATGTGTGATGTGAATTGCAATTAGAAGGAAGGTAAACTTTTGTACCCTGCGCTGCGATAGTACTGCACATTCTAGAGTTGATTTTAACTTTTTTCCAGCAGGTATCCGTTCTAACAATGGGTCAGATTTCGTAATGTTTCACCAATCAATACAAATTCCTAACAACTATGAATTATGGGAATTCTAATGAAAACGGGAAATTGCGAGACTATTGCTTTGTCTTGCTTTTTGCTGTAAATTTGCTTCTAACTTGCTATCGAAATAAATACGGGTTAGTTAATTATGTTACAATCATATAATTTTCCTATGGTGGATGTTAATTATAAGAAGAAACATACTTACATAACTGGTAATTTTTTCTAAATTGTTTGTGTTTTTTGGTCGATTGTTGTAATGTGAAACATCTCATCAAGTCTCTTGACTTTGAACGTCATGAGATCTATGTAGCTTCAAACTAAGCGCTCCTGTTAGAGATGCTTAAGACTCAATTACCGGTTAAAGCTTATTTAGGACAATGAAATCCTCGATACGACGAAGAAGAAAAGACATTCGTTTTTTTTTTTTAGTTTACGCTTGTTTTTGTGTAATTTCACATCCATCAAAATCATCACAATCAGCCTATATTGATACCACTACTGGGAAACAGGCTTCCTCTCGGTTATAAGGAGTGAGCCTTAATCTACCACGCGGGACCAGTCCATGTTGGTACATGTCACATGTCTTCGAATTTTCGGTTCTAGGATATGCCCGTGCCCTCACGATGTTTTCTTTTACCGTTTTAAGAGCAGTAGTGATGAAATTATGTAAAGTACAGCGCCTACCTGGGTTCAAACCCACGACCTAACACTCGTAAATCGGAGCCGATCTCACTGGGCTAACATTGCTCTCCAACATCACAATAACCAATCTTAAAACATGAGTCGAGATAAAATTAAACTTGGATTAATGGACATGTCTAAATGCTCGGATAAGTATCAACATCATCATCGTTTCAGCCAAAACACGTCCACTGCTGGACATAGGCCTCCCCCACTATGGGGGGGTTTGTCATAATCGCCACGCTTGGCAGGCCGGTTGGCGATCGCAGTACGTTGGTAAAATGCATAGAGAATGCTGCTCCCCATTCTTTAGTAAGTCCTAAGTTACGGACAGGCATAGTATAATAATATATTGACATGTGTGTATCTATGTTATACAACGTACAAAAAGGTGCAGTATCAATACTTACACATACAGCAGACGATTTCCCTCACCGACCGAGTGTTATATAAGGTGTATCTATTCATACACGAAATATTTTAAGAGGTACACCTGTAGGTGGTAAAGAAGCAATAGCAACGAAAAAAAAATTGCTAAAAGTATTTTTTTTTCAAAATATAATATTTATAAATTATTTTACGCACATGAGAAATACTGGCTCCTTCTTATTTTTTACGGCCCGAGGCACCGCAGCCACGCTCGTGCCGTCCGGTTGCCGCCCTCGCAGCGTCAGGCGGGCCATTCATAGAATTTGGAGTAAAGGTTTCATGCAAAACGTCTCAAGCAGTTTTAAAATTATAATAATTACGAAAATTCAAAAACGCTTAGGTAAAAACTTTCTTTTTGCTTCTATAGCTTCTTTACCACCTACAGGTGTACCTCTTAAAATATTTCGTGTATGAATAGATACACCTTATATAAAAGGTCATTAGTTATGCAACATTTGCATCATATCGTGTTCTAGTGCCATAAGTTAAGATAAGAGATTCATCTTCTCGAGATCTTTGTTACCAATGTATTTTATAATTATATACCTACCAAGGCATTACTTGTATCCGGATAGATACATAACATTCGGTTTTTGTACAATTTATTGTATAATTATGATTGGTTTGTTGTGATGCGACTGTGAATTTATAAACGTTTAGGAAAAACCTGACAAAAATACACCTTGCTTCGACTTAATGTGTGCATAGGAGATACACATGACTAATTCTTTGTTATATAAAACAATCGAAGTCAAAGTTCGAAATCATATTTTCAATCATTATTGCACAATCTTTTATCAAAAAGTGCCTACATGTGTGACTTCGTAATTTTTTTTTTTGGGTCGAAAATCATCATATGACGCCTCCCGCTCTGGGTGCAGCGGGAGGGCGTGTAACACTTTTGCTGAATAAAACCCACTCGTGTTCCTTTAGTTGCGTATGCCATGTAACTTTTCTAAACAATTCCGCAACCCTGGCAGGGTGACGTCGGACCTGACGTTGGTAGGTGGACGCAGCGTGACTTATACCTACCCGTTGTCATTAGTACTAACCAGCAGCTAAATTAATGCAAAAATCTCGCTATTGGATAGTGTATTGACACCTATGTAACGCTATGTCACGAAAAGAAAAATGCACAGTCACAAAGAATAAAGTGCACTTGACTCATCAAAACATAGTCATAGTTTACTTCCATCAGTAAACTGCTTATCATTATTTAAAACCAATACCTACTGTTACGCTTATTTATAATAAACCACAGAATATTCCAAACAGTATAAATAATAAAGTGCCGTATAGGCTGTTAGACGGGCGGCACGCGAGCGAGAGCATTTTCCTCAACAGATAAATAAACATAGATACCATAGTAACTACGTGTAGGTACAGTGGCGTGCGGTCCATATAGGCAAAAAGACACTGCAGACCCTAGACCTAAATCTGGACTAGTTACTAATATTTCAATACTAAAGAAAATATGCTAAGTAATAAAATTATTCAAAAAGTTTAAACGCCTAATATAAATGAGTAGCAACGTTCATACCGTTCTATTAATTTACTACGGCAACGCGCTCACAGATCGCGGCGCAAGCAGGCAGCGATCGAAAGTGTCTTCAATTCATTCATAAATGTACGCATGTAGTGGTAATTTCTTCTACATTTTCGTGTCTGCACATTGCATACAAAAGCGCGGTAATAAAGCGAACTCCTGCGGCAGGCTATCCAATCGCGGGCGTCCCTGCGCCAGGCTAACCAATCACGGGCGGGCCGCCCATGCGCCATTATTGGCGCGCTGTGAGTATTATACGATCAAGTTGAATATGTACGTAGCCTCAAGAGAATTCCGATTCGCAATGATGCAATTTTATTTGTCAACGTTTTAGTTATCAAAATTTAGAAATTGTTTGTTTACGAAAGGATCCATATTGATTTTTTTCATGTGGAGCGCGCTGTTTTATGTTTTTATTTTGACTGAGTTTTCTTGTGATTAATTCATTTACAAACGTTAATATTTAGGTCGATTTGTTGCTTATTTCAACTGTTGTTCGATTGTGAGGTTTGTGTTGAAAATGTGTGTTTGTTAAAAAGTGTATCTAAAAGGAAATGTGTACCTGAGTAACGAGAATAAACCCAGCAAAGAGGTAATGCAACTCGTAAGTTTCATAGTAATAATTAAGAAACATAAAACCGGCTGTGTTGTTTACACACATTTAAATTATTTTGTTTTCCTTGCTAGTTTAGTAGTTCGAGTACAGTGTGGAATTGTTCGGGTTTTGCAGATTTACATGATTTCTATCCAGCGGCTTGCTCAAAGATAAATACATATTTGGTAATTATCGTATCGAGAGAAGTGTTACGAAGAAGTTTTACGTTTAGCGAAGTTTATTGTTACTATCCCAGCAAGCAGTGCATCGACAGAACGTTCATTTTCATTAAAACGTATTCTCACGTACCTATTTAAGAAACACACAAACTTAACAACGAGTACACATCTTTCTGTGCTTTCGACGGAAAAAGAATTATTGGTCGAATGAAGATGCATACCAACTTTTTATGACGATGATTTAAAATCATATTTAAAAAAGATAGGCGCGTAGATGTCGTTTATAAATGAGTTTGTTTATTTTATTATTTTTACTGTTATCCGTACTTAATTTACTTATTAAATATAGGTATTTACATATACGAATCACATGAAGGGCCTTTTTCAAGGCCACATCGGATTTCGTTCAAGTGACGTGTTCTGTAACTATCACTCACTTGGATTAGATATTTGAGGTGGCCGAAATCATTTATTTGCATCATCAGGAAATCGCCATTTCAACCTTTTAAACCACCTAGTGAGTTTTTCTTCACTAACTTGAGCAATTACGAAAGACGTTTTTTTTTTATTGAACTGCCTACCTGGTCATAAAACCCTGTGCACGCGTGTACCCATACTGCTTTACGTATGGAACCAGTGCTGATACGGCGGTGAAAACGTTCGAACTCTGTAAATGGAAATTGTGAAGGAAATATTGGTTTTAATCACTATGGGAAGAGTATTTACAGCGGTAAAAGGAAATTGTAACGAGGAAATTTTTAGGTCTTTATTCACGTGTTTATCAGCTGGGAAGAATATATCCTCCTATGGTATTGATGTCATCAATTGATGCTACGATAAGGTTGTCGTAATACCTCAATTCTAACCTACGGTGTTTTACATAGTTAATGACAAGTTAAGTAGATGTCGAAGTCATTTGTCACTAATACCCGCTAAAACTAATAGAGAAATGCGATACGTGTTTTTGTGTTCTTGCTTTCTTTTCTTTCAGAATCACAACGAATAGTACCTACTTACATAGGTAAACAGCCTTGACTCTAATAGGGCGGGTTTTTCCGTAAAGTCAGTTTGTTGTGCCACTTCTTCTTCTTCTTCCCAGCTAAAGCACTAGGAAGTGGTGAAGGGCGGGCGTTTTGGGGGGACTGTCTTATGTAACTTTGACGTTCAAAAAGTGCTGACTCTCAGCCTAGTTTGAATAAATGACTTTTGATTTTGATTTTGAGTCAGTTCGAACTTGAATCATACGATCAATCGGGAAGCAGTCAGGGTCGACTTGGTGACGTCAGCCCCATAGTTCCCATTTCAAATATTAGAAAGTAAATAGATACATTTGTGATTCTTATACCAAAGGAGTGAATTTTATTTCGAAAAGATAGTATTCTACGAATCAATTCTGAATATAGACATTACCCACTCTAGTTTCTATTTCGGAATGTGTGTCCTTCGTATTTACCCTTTTAATGTTCAAAGAGCTCTGATTATCCCAGACCAAAGGTACACTTTTGGTGTGGGTAATCAGAACTCTTTGAAAATTACTGGCAACCCGATATTATTAGTACCTACTGACAACGCGACGAGCTATATTGATTTATGAGGGTCAACAAACGGGAATGAAAAATGATGATAGAATGTGGCTTGTAAAAATGAAGACTACACAAAGCTGAGCATCATACTATAACACACGTAGGAATACTTTTTCTCATACTACACGCTGAATGAGAGTACCACATGGAAATCATCAGCATTATTCATCAGCAGCCTATAGTCGCATGTTTCCACTGCTGCGACACAGGCCTCTTCTCGGTGAGAGGGAGTGGGCCATAATCCACCGCGCATGGTCCAGTGCGGGTTGGTAGATGACACATATCTTTGAATTTTTGGTTCTAGGACATGCCGGTTTCCTCACGATATATTCCTTACCTTCATTGCTTTCTCCTTACCTTTCTTACTCTGGTAATGAAATAATTAACACAAATTAAAGTGCCTGCTTGGGTTCGAACCCACGACCTACAACTCGTATAAGTCGCGCTCAACTGCTGCAAAACAGCAGAAATGGACCTGACCAATTACTGTAATAAAAACTTCTCATCAACATCTCATCTCATCAACACTCAATGTCAAAAACTTGTCAAAGATTTTGGCAAAATACAGGTACGTAGTTTTGCAAGCTTGAAGTTAAGATTAGAATACGAACGC